>CM024687.1:33679906-34279906 GCA_014182735.1 Corymbia maculata
TTTTCCTAAGTTTGGCTCCATTTCGCAAATAATATGGAAGCTATTTAATGATACTTGTTACAAACGAATTATGAAACACGCATTTGAGAAAAATCCATAGGTTTCAAGTTCAGACACGGGGTTCAAGACCGGCCTTGAGGGACGCCCAATGTTAGGGGGACTCGGGCTTGTCCTCAAGAGACTCAATATTAACAGTTGCAAATTGGAGGACAAGTAGCAAGGTACGTGACCTAGGTGCTAGGCACTTGAGCACGGACCCAACTTGGAGGACCTTGGCCTATCCTCAAGGGACTCAAGCCTATCAAGGTCTTGAGCACGCTTGAGCTGGGGATCTCTTCTCGACCTTAGAGACCTAGGCATAGGAACCAGCAACCTAGGCACGAGAGCGGAGTACTCAGTACCCAAGCATGACTGCAAGGTACTCTGGCTCTTGCACCTAATCACCAGGGTCCAAGGCACAAATGTTGAGATTTCATTGTATTTTGAAAAATGATATCTAATTCCAAAATAATGGAATCATTTCTTGAACTTAATTATAGATTTTTCCTCAACTATGAATTTTTTTTTAGTGGCTCATTTTTCGTCGTTCATCATTTTTTTAAGTTATGTAAATACTGGAAAATGAGGAAAACATTTTCAACAAGAAACTATTTGTGAAACAAATGAACCTAGGACAATATTTTTCTGAAACCCTAATTTAGGAAAAAGAACGGCCCTTTTAATAACGCGAAGCTTCATTTAATTGATGAAACATGAAATCTTCAAGTAGCCAACTAGCCATGGACCGAATGTACAAGATACGGCCAAAGCCTGATACAATTAGCATTTGAAAGTATTATAGGGAATGTCGAACTTGAGCAGCGTGTCTATAAACTATATAAACAAGCCCATTCCATGATCACTAAATAAACCCTTCGTTCAATACTTAATATTATCGAAATTGTATTTAATTTTAAATACAATGCTTGTATGAGTACAAAACGTATGTCATCACTCAATTTGTAAACATTGCAATATTTAACTTTTAAATTAGAAGGTTTTCCATGGAAATGTTCCCAAAAGTCAAAGCAAAATGGACCCCTCATATGCTTCAAAGGGAAAAAAAAACTTATCTTTAAGCATAACCCGAACAAAAATGGCAGGTTTAGACAATCATAAATTAAAAATGCATTCAATAATTCAATGCATTGGATGCAGAGTCTAATGTATGGCACACAAATAATTAATTTCATATCTTACCCCAAGAATACAAGTAAAAGTATCCAATCAACCGCAGAAATCCGTAATTTTCGGCGCACTAACTTTTCTCATAGAATACACATTATCGGAAATTAGATTGCTTTGTATTAAATGTGTTTAGCATTATTCTTCCGAAAGCGGTCGTTAATTTCGAAATTTATTATTGAAAAAAAAATGAGGGTTTAGAGAAATTTTCTTAATCTTTTGCCACTCCACTCTCGAACACGTGGGAAAGATTGCTTGCTCAGACATCATCAAGTTGGCTTTGCAAGAAAAGGATTGATTAATGATGGTGGTGTTTGGAATCTGTCTGAAGATGTCTGAGGAAATGTGCAGATTCACATGTGAAGAAAGAAGGTGGTAACAACGTGGTGTTTAATGAAGGAGAGGAGCTGTGCATGTGGATCGCCAAAATGTAATGTTTGCCATTAAACTACATCGTCAGCCGTACTAGCTAATTTCTCTTTTCCTGCTTTTGCCTCGTGCATTGCCCAAAACTACAGTGAACTTAGGTATCTCTCTCTCATTAAAGATTGGAATTGATTTTTTTTAGAAATGATTGGGTGATGGTCTTTAATGTACTGTGAGAATAACAGTATATTCTAAATCATAAAAAATTAAATAACAAATAATTATGCAATAGATTTTTTCTTAACCCCAAGAAGAAAAGATCAGAACAGGTGTTTTTTTAATGATTTTAATTTGGTGTGTCAAATTAATGGAAATATAAAGATTTAAAGCATTGTTTGAATATGTAGGAATCATGAAAAGTTAATATGTGCATATACATGCCAATATTCACGTTTTGTAAAAGTCTCAAGTATTTTGAATGTGAAAAAGGAAGAGAGTCAAAGTACTTCAGTCGCAAGATTTTGATCAAATGAATAGTAAAAGATAAAAGTCTGTCAAAACTAATAATCCTATTTTAGTTACATCCACTATGCAAAAAGATGGAAATATATACATGTCATTCAGGCTTTGTTTGTTTCACGAAAAATGAATGGTTTAACAAGTATTTTCCTAAATATTGTTTGTCAATCACGTAAAATAATTAGTCAATAAAAAATATTTTTAATGTTGGCAGTAGTTTATGTCTAAATATTTTTCATTCATTCATTTCTATAAGTAACAAAAGCTATATTTTTATAGTAATATTTATCATATCATTCATTTTATATGAAATAAATAAAACCTTAATGATATGACAACATAAATCTTATATTGTTTATGTAGCAATTCGACAGTTCACTATGTACCTTAAGTTAGGTTACTCCTATCCTGTTGGACTGGACTGCCTTATCAAATAAGTCATTGACGCTAAGGACATTGAAATGACAAGCCAAGGAAGCAAAAGGTACACCTCCAACATGAGAAAACCTAGCGATGAGGAGTTCAATTTCTTTTTTAATAAATACATGAGCGGACCTGAACACATTCTAAATTTATTTCGTTTGAATTCCAAGACATTAAAATTTGAAGGTGTTCAGACTTTGATAGGGAAGAAAAATATCTATTTTAAAATGAAAGATGAGAGGTGTGCCGACACTAACATATTAAAATAAAAAATGTAATTTGGTTAGGTATCTTATCAAAGGATTATGGTAAGCGCGGCCCTTATAGGTGGGCAACCACTTATATTTGGATTCAAGCATTGTGAGGAAATGTGAACTCTTTTTTGTCCAAGTACGTCCTGAGTTCATGTCGATATAGGGGAGTAAAAGGTACACCTCCATCATGAGAAAACACAGTGATGAGGAATTCAATTTCTTATTCAATAAATACATGAGCATTCATTTATTTATTATCTTTATTATATATTATTCTTTCTTCTTTTTTTCTGGATATATATGATTGCACCGTGAGTTGCTGCAAGTGCAAGTACTCCTTGCTACAAATCCTGTCCCTCTTTTGCTCCATTTAACAAGAAATGATGTCACAACAGGTCATGTAAAAATTATATCATCGTCCCAATAATTTTTTTCTAAGATTGATAGGCAAATCGGTGGGGGTAGTTCTAAATAAATTGTCAAGTGGCTAAGAATAACTGAAAAAATAGCCGCAATCTAGGGACATTATTTAAATAACGTAAGCAAGGACATTAACCTACTGGCCCCCGATCGAAAAAGTTACATGCAATAATACAAAGTAATAATTATAATAAATATTAATAATTATGAATTATGCTTATGATTTATTTAGGTATGTAGACAAAAAGGAGTTTACATCACATGGTGGGCATGTGGATGTGAATGAATACTTAGCAAAGGGCAAATGTCCACCATGTCTGTCGCCGGCTTACCCACACCCCACGTGGATTCCTTTCTTCATCCCCATTTTAACCCTTTTTCTTTTTTTCTTTTCTTTTCTTTTTTTTACTGAATATTTCTCTATTTCTATTTTGGATTGAATCGAGCTAAAGATATAATTATAGGTACAGTAGAATATTAAATCCCAGAGTTGTAATTATCTATAATTTTCACGTAAAGATGCGCATAATTTACGTGGTTTCATTCACGCAAATTGTTTTAGTTCCATCTCCGATGCCTCCGATGTAAAACGGTCATGATTTCTTGGAGTAAATTTTAGGTTTTGTGGCCTAATTTTGAGAATACCCACATGTTACTTTTTTTCTTTTTTTTTTTTATAAAAAAAAAGGTAAAGATGACAATTATAAAATCGCCACCACTCCGAATGTATGAATTCGATTGAGTGTTCACTTGATTCTAGCATTATTCTTAGTATATTTTCGCCTCGAGGCAGATCGACTTTAGAACAAAATAAAATTCCGGTACATGAAACTTTATTTTCTTTTTCTTTCTTCATGTGCAAATATAAATAATACTTTGTTCGGATGCTTTCCTAACTCGATGTTTTATTCTATTCATGAGATTAGCTGAGTTTTCATGAATATTAAATTTACAACTTACGTATTTTCCTTGTTATATAAAGAATAAAAAGTAAAAGGCCGGTTCGTTGTTTCAATAGGGCGACATTTGTCACTCCATCCTTAAATCCAGTTACTCTTATTTTACATATTTTCCTATTTTATTATTATTTCTCTTAATTTCAAGAATTAATGTCATATCGAGTCAGGAATCACTTTACGTCCTGAATATGCTGAGTTAAATGCACCATTTTGAAAAGTTGACACACCAGTACAAAAAAAAATTTGGATGGCCCACAATTATTTTCCTTATCAATTGTCCTCTTTCTTTTATTTCTCACTTTTCCTTATTCTTTTTTATTTCTCGTCGCGCTTCGCCTTTCTCTTCTTTTGCAATGGCTCCCCTTACCCAGATTACACCGCTCTTGTCACCCCGCCTGCCGTTCCCCCAACCTCCGCCAGAGCCAAGCGGCGGCGCCGCCCGTGTCACTCATTGCGACTCCCCACCTTTCGCTCCCGGTGGCTGCACGGTCGCACCCGGCCTTCGGCGCTGGGAGGCCACTTCAGGCTCGGGTTACCCACCTAATCCTCGCTCCAAAGAGCTTCTTTCCTACCAACCATACACGTCGTGCAATCATTATCGAAGTTCAACGTATCATAAGGAAAGGATTATCTAAACCATGTCATGATTAACCCGTTCTATACAGTAATAACGCTATTCCTCAGTCAGTTGTACAAAGACTTGATGGATTATGGAGTTGAAAAACGTAGCAGGACTGCCCCCACTTGAGGAGAAAGCTCAGGACACATTGCGTCGGAGACGCGTCCCAATTCGACATGACACGAGGAAAAAAACAACAGCGGAATCTATCAAATTGGACACCTGCCAATCCTGCTACAATCATTGCATGTCTTTACACAACACCTAAAAATAAGAGGAAAGACCATTGAGAAATGCCCAAAAATTCATATGTATTGAGCATACGAAAGCAATTATCAAATTTTAAAATTTTTTATGAGTCTCTATATGTAAATTTCACATATGCACCGAATTTCTAAGTAAGCTTCTTTCCACTGAAGTACGTGGAGCAACTACCATGTGCATGTGCCAAACAATCACCTTTTTCTCTTTCGTAGGGACTGGAATTTGGAGCGTGAAGTTCTCAAATGATTAATTGCCCTCGCTTAGGGAAAGATCCTTCTCAGAACATGGGGGACATGTGCAGGTCCATTTCGCCAAGCAACATATGCAGATATTCAGTGCTTTATTAATTGGGTCTGTCCTTGATTCAATAAATTAGAGGAAAACCTAGTTTTGTTCTCTAATAAAAGATGGTACGATGGAGAAGGCATCTTAAGTCTCCAAGGATTTAAAAGAATCATCACATGAAGCGTAAACTTTGTCCTAATAAGTTGAGTGAAACCCACGTAATTTCTTCTAGTGATCAAGATGCAGGTGATTTCATGGTTAGGATAATGCGAAATTAGATGATTACGAGCCATTTGAATACTTGAATTCTCCGACAAAAAAAAAAGATACATTTAAATTCGCAATACTCGATGCGTAGAACCCAATGTGGATCTTACGAGGAAGTTCTTCTTTATCGTCATAGGATCATACGCAGTGCTTTTGTACAAGAGCGATGACGCAACTACTCTAGGTCGAGTTATGTTTTGCTTGACTCCCGATCGGAAGCAATTTCGTCCCAACATGCATTTGATTGGTGGGTGGTTTTCGTACTCATAACCCATCAATCAAAAAGCTAGTCGGTGAAGTAAGGATGGAGAAAAACATGGTACTTATGGACTCCGCTGTCGGTAGGGGTGTAAACGGTTCGGTTCAGTTTGGTTTTTTCAAAAAACCGAACCGATAAAAGACCTTCCCGAACCGAACCGAAACGGTCCCGAACCGAATACGATGCGGTTCGGTTCGGGACGGTTTTTCGGTTTTTCTATTTTTACTTTGTTTATTGAAATTTAAGTAAAGAAGAGAGGATAAATAAGAGAGATTATTCAATTTTATTAAGAATTCCAATTCGGTTCGGTTAACCGAACCGAAAAAGTTAACGGTTATTTTTTGATTAATTGAACCGAAAACATACGAAATTTCGGTTCGGTTCGGTTCGGTTTTATATTTCGGTTTGGTTTTTGGTTCGGTTTTTGACACCCCTAGCTGTCGGTCTATAAACTCATGTTCTTATAATAATTGTGATTATTTTGTATTTCTTTTCCATAGTTGTCATTTTCTTAACAGCTTGCGGATTGATTTCTGTTGTGGTTATTCTTATCTGTGTGGTAAAGACATAAAAAAGGTGCTGACGATCAGGAAAATAAACCAAACCGAAGCAAAACTTGCAATTGGCGTTTAAGTGTAACCATAAAAAGGTGGAATACGTTATTCAACTTTGATGAGATTATTAGGTACCTCTTAAAAAAACAAATCAATCAACCAATTTTTGCATTAACTTGTGATTTAAGTTTGAATTTTAGTCGTGGTAGTTATTATGGTCGATGCGTACGGACGGATGAGATGCATTGGACTCGCAAATTATTTTCGATAATAAAAAAATAATTTCCATTAACTACTTATTTCAAGTGGTATTAATAATTATTTTTAGAAAAATATTTTCTAAATTATTCATTTTTTTTCGTAAAGTAAACATAGCCTAAATTATTCTTGAAAATTGCGTGGTGATTAAAGAAAAAGAGAGCAACTCCCAACAAGATTTAAACCCTTAATCACTAGGATCTTGAAAGGGTCTTGACTCCAAATCATAAGCTTCCATAAAATCAAGAGCTAATAGAAATTAATAAAGGCCTTGAAGTATAACATGTATGGAAAAACACAGTCCCTAGAGAATATTTCCAGTTTCTACACATCGCACACTTGATTCAAATCCAATCTCTCCTTTCAGTATACCAAAACTCAATTCGTCAATAGATCGCTAAAATCCTCGATGCATAGATGAATTGAAATCGAAACCGAAACCTCATAACCAATAGCTGATAAAAAGGTTTTGGGCTATGTAATCATGTGGTTACATAGGACCTAGTCGACTTAATTGCATTCTTTTTGGGCTATGTAATCATGTGGTTACATAGGACCTAGTCGACTTAATTGCATTCTTACTCGAACAAATGAGGTCCATCTATCCAAAAGATTAGGAAAAGTGTCAGAAAAGTCCTATACCTATTATATTCGTACCAATTTAATCATAAACTTTTAAATGATGCTAATTTAGTCCTACACTTTTTCATTCAATACAAATTCAAAAGATTTGCATACCAAATGCGATGTAGAATACCGATCATCATCAAGAAATTTCGTCCAGACATGCATTTGATTGCTAGGTGAAACTTTTCTAACACTTTTCCCTTAGAAGATCCAAATAACAAACGTGATGCGGGCAATTTTTAGTGAATTAAGCAGATATTCGATTTAGACGGGCAAATTTCAGACACTCTGTAAGATTATATAGAGACAAGTGACAGCAAGACATCATGTGATCCAATAAATGTTGTGAGATCCACCCTTTGCTTCAGTTATGCTATCCCAGAAAATTCAATAGGGTATTTTCTGGCCAGTTCAGTGAGACTATTTTCAGGAGGATTGAGGCAGCAGCAGCAGATCTAGAATCAAATTCAGTAATTTTTCACCACATCACCGAATGCTATGCAAGAACTGAGAAATCTAAGAAACAAGCAACAAGGAAAGCGCAAACAAGCTTTTGCTTCATGAGCTGAGACTCAAAGTACGTATGCATAGCCACCGACAATGCAAAATGTTAAACCGAGAATCAAAACTTTGTTGTCTAAAACTTGGATTTATCGTTCTTTCTGTCCAACTTAGATCCCGCGAACAAACTTCACTTGTTCATGCGGCCAAGCTATTCATCACTCATGGTCACTGGATTGTCTACTTGAACAACAATAAATTGACTAGGGAAATCCCAATACTTTGCATTAGAGGGGATTTATACCAAGTATTGTGGGTTTGTCTTATGTCTAAAAGCTTTACCGTGGAGATTATCTCCTGTTCATCCGATGGCAACTGCCAACATTATCTGCCAGGGGTCCAGCATTGTAATCTTTGATCATGTTTAAACATAAAAGACCTCTTTAGCATCAAATCCATTAGAACACGACCCCAAAATGCGTAACTGAAAAAAACTATCTTATCGGAGAAAAGAAAAGGATTCTCATAAGAAATAACAGCTTGTGTGAAAGGGAACAGCCGTCAGGCCTTAGAACTTGGAGAACTTTTGGGCATCCACATCTTTGCATATCATAAGTGACGTCAATTTTCAAAACACAAGCAGCATAAACGCCATTGAATGCCAGTTGTAGCTTCTTCTTCTTCTTTTTTGTTGGGGGGGAATTTAGATAGGTTTAAGTAAGCGGCATACAAACCAGATATTCCTGCAAAGACGATAATAATTCTACCTACAGAAGAAATGCATAGATTGCACATAACGCAGGTCAGTGCATGAGTGGAAAAAAATGCTTGAACTTTTGAAGTTAAGATAACTTGCAGTAAAACCTTTCAAGCACAAAATAGCCAGAACTGCTGCAGCAACAATAATTGTGTCTATTTTACTTTCCTTAGGGTTTCTGCCATCGTCATTCTTTGCAGTGATTCCTGTATAGTCACATAGTCACATAGTCTAACAAGATCATTTTGGGGTGATTGTCTCACATGACCAGACCAGCTTAAACATAAATTAATATTTTTGTCTCACTCTCCTCAGATGGTAACAATGTTGTTCATGCCAGCTAGTCACAACCTTGTCTTCCATGGTATGCTCCCACCTAGCAATCATCTTCATCAACGTTACGGCATTCAGTAAGCATGTTGACATCCACTTGTCCAACTCTCCCATCATAAGAAGCACAATCTGCTTCATCCAGCATTGAGAACTTATCCACAAACATCCCATTTCAGTCATTACTTTCTATACTTTGAACAATTGTGCTCCCATTTCGACTTATTTAAACTGACTTGAGTTTTAGATTTTTCCACCACAATTCAAGATTCATTTGTTTCTCTCACTAAAGTTATATGATCCACCAAACATCAGGGAACTAAGCTGTTAACTATAAGCATGTGCCTCGCTAGAGTGAAGCAGTAAGATCTCAGCTAAACTTAATATATGTTTATCACCTAATAGATTCCTCCATTGGCCCCTCCCTACAAAATCTGTATGCATTCCATTACAAAGAGTTGCCATGTATTCTTCCATTACCAAGCTAATTAGATGGAACGAGGACAACACATGAAGATCATGTGCTTGTTCACAAAGCAAAAACACC
The DNA here is from genome assembly GCA_014182735.1 of Corymbia maculata. NCBI lineage: Eukaryota > Viridiplantae > Streptophyta > Magnoliopsida > Myrtales > Myrtaceae > Corymbia > Corymbia maculata. The sequence goes on from CM024687.1 coordinate 33,689,340, forward strand.
ATCAATCTGGCTTATGGTATGTTATACTTTTGATTGCAATCCGATAACACCACCAAATTCCAGAACACCATCTCAACATCACAGTGCAGCTCTAGCATCTGCTAACTAACTTCAAAGATGAATTAAAAGGGCACTATATCAGAGAATAGGAACCTATAAAACTTCAAATTGACTGCTATTCACATCTAAAATAGAGAGACACTGATTACTACTCATATCACTTGCAGAAAAAAATACAGCTATTGCACCAATGTAGATCATTAAAGTGCAAAAGTTAATAGCATCCAAGATTGTGGAAACAAGTTAAGCTTGGATCCAGATTGAGACAGGTCAGAGCCCAGGAATCAATAGTGAGACACTGACAACTGTCACAAGAAAGTCCCATACATTTCAATTGTTCAGATGACTAACAACTATGGGTGATCTTATTACCAGTTCCAGTTTTTTGAACCTGTACCCCATCCTGTTTGTACTGGAATCTGTTTTGGAACCTACCCTCTTTTTCCGATCCACTTGCAGGATTTACTCGAGAACCTGTTTTTCATAAACGCCTCGAGTAAGAAGCAACCGCCCAATGTCCTATGCGGCTTCGGATTTTACATAAACACACAAGGAAACAACCTAATTTTCCTAAACTGGTGAGCTGTAGAATATGATAATCAAGGTCCCTAGTCAATTACTCCATACATAAAAAATACCTACTAAACGTACAAATCCAATCAGCCTGATTTGTTAGCCAATGACTCCATAATAATATAATGCCAGTGCTTATACAATATCAAAAGATATCCATCTGAAACAAATATAATAAACAGAAAAAAATGAATTAAGATTTAGACTACTTCTCCTGCATATTGTATTAGAAAAAATATCCAAATAAGAATTTACAAAGTTAAATACTCGTTCCTAAGCAAAACTCTTAATGTTCAAGAAGGTAAAATTAGGTATTTTATTTTATTTTTTTATTTTATAGTAAGAACCGATTCCAAAACCAGTCCAGTTCCCGAGTGGGCCTTCCATTGGAACCGGTTCCTGAACCAGTTTAAGCAGGAACCTGTTCCTGGACCTGTTTTCCTGGTGGTCCGGTCTAGCTCCCTAGTAAACTCAGTCCAATTGCACACTCCTAACAACAACTACTAGCAAACCTTTTTCTCCCATATAGGTCAGCAGTCGATGGCACAAATCATGCACACCATTATTATTTTATGTTATGTCTGCGACGAGATTCAAAAACTCAAGACCTTCCCTAACAGTTCCATAACAACATCCCGATATCACTGTTGAGCTCTAGCATCTGCTAGCTAATTTCAGAGATGAATTTTACAGGGCACTACATAAGGGAAGAAGAACCTATAATACTTCAAATTGACTGTTATTGACATCTAAAACAATTAGACATTGGTTACTACTCATATCATTCGCAGACGAAGATGTCGCTATCACAGCAGTGTAGACATCGAGAAGACTGCGAAACTTATTAGCATCCAAGATGGTGGAAACCAGTTGATCTTGGATGCAGATTGAGGCAGGTAAGAGCCAAAGAATCAATAGCAACACAATGTAATAAGAAAGTCCCACACACTATTAAATGTCCAGATGTCGAAAACTACTAGAAAAACTTTTTCTCCCATGTAGGTCAGGATTCAGCAACATGAATTATGCACACCACTATATTTTATTTTGTATTATCTATTCAATGTGACTCAAATACTCAAGATCTTCCCCTACAGTTCTCAACTATAATTTATGCTTTTTGTACCCCTTTCACAGTACATCCCTACAAAACATCAGAGTTTCCAAAAGACGTTTCATGTGTCCTGACCTCCTCAAAAGCTTTCTCATCCTACCCTTTAATTGAGGTAACACCATTTTTTTTTTTCCAAATATATTCGATCGGGATTTTGTCTTTTCTTGAGTACTACTAGAATCAACAACACATTTCATCCTAGTGCAATCTTTCTGTGTGTAAATTGGCAATTCAGAAAAAGATAATTAGGGAACAATCTGCAAAATATAGTTCCTTTCACATTAGTTTTACCAAAGATGCAACAAGAATAATAGAATTCACCATATTCCTAGAAGTCATAAACATCAAAATGCCAGTCATTTGGAACAAAACTTTTGATGAAATCTGGTCCTGAACAAAAATTTAGCGAAAACTAAAACAATTGGAAAGTGAAAGGGATCTAGTGCAGTAACGGAGGATTAAGAAAAGGCACCGTCACATTTGCATGAATATATTGCCATTCAACCTCGTAAGCCACATAGTAGGCAGCTTGTGAAACACTATCCATGTCCAAAACACAAACATATAAACCTTGGGCTTGTGGAAGATTAGACAAGCCTCTTGATTCAAGTAGATATTCATGATAGGAAGGATAAAAATACAAAAGTTTCTCAGCCTTGCACTTGTGGATAATCAGACAACAAGTAAGACAGAGGCACCATGGAATCCGATATATTCAAGCGATTGGTTTACTGGGAAGAATAATTAACACAGACAACTTTCCCAAGTCTGAAGTTTTGGAACATTCGACAACATTCCTGAGTCAAAACCAAGCAGTCGACATAACCTACCAACAGGAATCTAGCACAAAAGACGACACTGAAATATTCAAGAGAGATTTAAGTTATGTGATGCAAGACTTATATCTTTGCTGCTGAAGAGGGATTTGAACCCCCATTTTTCTTGTCAATACTTTGGTCTATTGAAAATTTTCTAGATAAAATAAAAACCACAGGGCAATATTGGAATTCTCCATGTGGGGAAAAGTCATAATATTTGATGCACAGAGATTACACAATTTAATTCAAAGTCAATAGCAACTCTACTAAGGACCTGTCATCCCCTGAATGAAGAAGCACTTGATTTGATAACAAGCTTGCAAGAAGAAATGTTGTCCCCTGACGAAGAAGCAATGTGTATGAGACTTAATCAATTGAACGAATAGATATAGATCAAATTCAAGGCCAATCATATCCTATCTTAAACTGCTAAGAAATCCAGAAGGTTGCAGTAGCAAACTAATCCTTGATTGACAGACAGGAGTTCGCTTGAACAGCATTCATACATTCCAAAAGCTAAAATCCGCAACAGAGAATTTGAATTGACCTAGTAACGATTTAAGGAGAGCAGAAAAGGCAAAAATCCGGCGGCTAAAGATATATCACAAGTAAAACCAAGTACATGAGAGACATTACAAGATGAGGCTAAACCAGAAGAAACAGACTGTCGCCACTCATTTACTACCGGAATATTTTCTCCTTTTTGCAACAAACATCAACTACTGGAATTTGACTAGCATCACTCCACTGAATAATTAATGGCAGCTACTAGCCACAGACGGAAAGCTGCATTTCATGTTGATAATATCAAAAAGGACAAGACTGACCTGGCAATCTGTCTAACTAAAGTCAACACCCATCTCCTTTTGTCTCAATTCTAAGGCCATACGTTCATTCTCAAGCTTCATCTTTTCATTTTCCATCTTCATCTTTTCTAATTCGCGGTCTCTTTTCTTGCAAAATCTCTCCCATTTGAAGCGCTGTTTCTCCAACTCCAACATCTCGTATTGAATTTGTAGCTTCTGTTCTTCCAGTTGAAGTGAACGAGTTTCATTCAACTGCTTCTGTAACCAACCCGCCCTATTCTCTGAAAGAGCTTGATTCATATCAGGATGTACCACATGAGAATGGGAATGGGAGCTTTTGAACTCTTGAACATTCAAAGAAGAACTAAAATTGAAATCTTCATGGCCATGGACTTGCTTCATCCTCTTCACAGAACCCTTTGAAATCCCACACATTGCCCTGCCATCAACATGAGGAGCATAATTCTCCTCATGTTCGTCGTGATCATCATTATCCATGTCTTGATCATCCTCATCAAAGTCATCGGCGTTGTTTCTTCTGACATCGTTATTCTCATTATCATCTCTACTTCTGAGAGCCTGCTGCAGAGAGCGTTGTAAGGCTGGGTCATGAGGTAAATGTAGCCGATTGCTATTGTGGTAAGAGCACATCTCTTCATAGAACAAGTGCTTTGAGCTCAAAATTTTCCTGACATCATCCTTCTCCTTCTCCGAAAGGAATTCTATCACATCCAAAAGTGCAGGATTCTCGACCACCTGGCAAGAAGTCCCCCGACCAAGCATATCATTGAGTTTCTTGTACCTCTTGTTAAGGTCATTGAACTTATCCTCACACTGCTGAGGCGAGACATGGTAACCCCTCTCAGCCAAAACCTTCGAAATTGACTTCCATTTACCCTTTTTTTGTAAGACAGCAAACTTTCTTCGTCCCCCACCCCCACAATCTGAACCCGAATCTTCGCCTATATAGGAGACAGCAGTGATCAGAAGTCTAACCATCTTATCAGTCCATTTCACCCGTTGCCATGGTGACCCTTTTTTCCCTTTGCTTACATCATTATGACTATCAATACCATCTTCGGTAAAGCTTGGATCATCGTCATCACTCGCCGAGTTCTTGCACCTCTCCCCTTTGTTAAATTCTCCCACAGAGATCATCTGATCACAGCTTGGCAACGTTCCCATGGTAAGCGGGAAACCCTCATGGATCGAGGGGTGGACTCCACCCGTTTGGCGAGGATGAGAGTGATGCGGCTGATGAAGACCATGCGATTGTTGCGCTTGACTGTGGATTCTCGGCAATTCTAGACCTCCATATGCAGGATTACCTGGGATCATACCCCCTTGTGACATATTCCCTTCCATTGCTTTTCCCAAACAACAATTAATCAAGACACACGAACTTATCTCACTTAAAACCCTATTTTATAATTTTTTCCAGCGACCATAGCCATCTGCCAACGCAAATTCATATACCCGGAGGGCCAAAACGAAGCAAACCCATCTCTTTTCTCACCCAGCTCAACCAAATCCCACCCACTTTTTGGAATCCTTCTGATAGTTCCCAGATCCTCAAGCAAGCACCTTTCTCATCACAGAAACATCAATCCAGCCATTACAACAAGGATCCCAGAAAATCTTCCGGGATCAAGCCTAATCCGACCAAACGGCAGCTCCAACTCTCAACGCAAACCCAGCACTAAAATCACCACAGACTGAACACCCCCAAAAAAAAAAAAAAAAAAAAACACAAACCCAAGATGCCACTCCTGAAGACTCAATCCCAAAAAATGTCGTTCACCAGAGAGAAAGAGAACGGCCCACTTATCTGAGCAAAACCCTGCACGGAGCTTCACACCCTCGACGGCGAGCCAAAAAGTTCCTCCCAGAAAATAAGGCGAGGAACCCACAACAAGCGCTGGCGCTCCACAAAAAGCCAAAGACCCATCTGGCGTGAGCGGCTCAAAAGGAACACCCTTTTTGAGGGGAAAACAGAGGAGCGTGTGCCTTGAACAGGAAAAATAAAAAATAAAAAACCGAACTTTATAGCAATGCAACTGCAGCCTGCAAGTGGGTTCTTGTTTTTTTCTTATTATTTCGTATCTTTTTCTCTCCCCATTTGCGTTTGCGTCGCGCATCAAATATTTTTTCTGAAAAGGCTCTTTCTTGCAGGTTCAGTGAATGAGGAAAGATCCGCCGACCCCACCGGTCGACGTCCCAATCAAATCCGAAGGATCGACGCAAAGCTCCAAAGGGCCATCCGACGTCAAACGTAATCGTATTCCGTCGACATCGCCGCAGCGTAATGACAATAATAATTGACAATTTGGATGGGATTAAAAATTGAGGAAGAAATGGTTCTTTTTTCACAAGAGTATTGGAGGTGGAACCACCCCAACCACAGCGATTAGCTGGGAGGACGAGCAATTTGCAGTAGATTAGCCATATTTCTATGTGGCAACTTGGCCTCCAAGTGGGGGGGTTTTGATATTGTTCTGTGATTAGTTGGTGCTCGGATAATAAACTACTTGTTTGGCATTAGAATAATATTGCTTAGATTGCGATTAGAGGGTGTTTGTGGTCTGATTCAGATTCGATTTGGAGGTACTTTGAACTCGGACCAAACTTGTCAGATTGAGAAATTCTTGACCCCAACGTTCTATCCACTAAAATGAGAGCTCAAATCAACCAAATAAATTTTGATTCTTATTGGTTTGGCTCGGTTTTGGACCATTACCATCCAACCAATTTGTAAATAGAATAATTTATAAATCATTTTTTGTTAAAATGATCGATGGTATGATTTAAAAAATAAATGAATAAAATATATTTTTATGAAAATATTTTGATATAATTTATTATAAATAAATAAAATATTATTTATTGATCAATTATTTCAGTTGATCATTTGTAGGAAATTAATTTTTAAATTATTTATTTTTTGTAAAATAAATAGAGCTTTAAATTGTCTAACTTCAACGTGAGTTGGAACCAACAAAAATGCACATATTTCGACACACTTATTGACAAAAAAATAATTAAATATGATAAAATACTTGATATATTGAAAAATATTATTTAAATTAACAAAAAGAATTATCGCAGAGAACTCTTTCGTAAGTATTATTTGAGACAAGAAATCGATCAATGACAACGGACTCGAGAAGTAGAAAAATATTATCTAATAAAATCGAAGAATCTTGTGGATTGGAAGAATTCACTTGATTAGGTTGAATTTCAAATTTTATCAATCAAAAAGAAAGAAAAATAATTCATTAAAATTGTCGGTCATTCTCGATCATATCGGTTTCCATAGTTACGAAACCAAATCAACCTAATTGACCAAGAAGAAAAGTCTAAACCAAAATCAAACCAACAAGTCCATAAATTGCGCTCATTAGTTTGGCTTGGTTTGGTTGAATTTGGCGAGTTCGAGTTTTTCATGAAACACACCTCCTAACTGCCAATGCTTTCGTAGTTCATTTTGACGGTCCATGCAGGCACGGTTGCAGAGTCAAATTTGAATACCCGTGATCGTCCTTTCCAACGGCTTCGTCGAGAAAAAGAAGAAGAGAAAGGGCGTACTTTTATGAAAATGTTCTTATGGAAAGTTCACGCCATGTGGCTTGAGAATATATTGAGATTGGGGCCCCAGTCCCCTTTTTCTTTTTTCTTTTTGTCTCTTTAGGCTTTCTTTTCTCCTGTACTCCCGTTACTTTGGTAAACAAGTCCAGGATCACGACGCGCGTTTCCCTTCACTTTTTGAAATTGGGAACGGAGAGGCGTACCGGCAAATACGATATGGAGAGTACAAGTCATGTGACTCAAAGAATAAGAGTTGAACTGCCAATTTGCCATGTGGCAAATTGCGTGAAGCAGCCGATTCCGGAAAGCAGCTTTGACCCAAACAGTTATTAAGACCATGCAAATTTCACTAGGATGATCGGTTTTCGATTTGACTAGTACCAAGGATGATCGGTTTTCGATTCGATTCTCAAATTTGGGAATCGATGATAAGACCAATCTAATAGAGCCAATATTTTTTTTTCTACTAAAAAGTCTTAATGCACAACAAAAAAGAACGATAAATCTCATGATATTGATTGAAATAATAATAAATAAGAAATTATTGTGTCATAACTTGTAATATTACCGACTAAAATAGTATTTAATTTACATTTTATTAATTTTTTTAGAAAAAATAATAAAAATGTATATATAATCGATTTGATCCAATTCTCCCTTTGGAATCGGGAACTAAACTGCCTAATCACCGATTCCACTGATCCGACTCTTTCAAAAATTAGACCCAACTGGCTGGTTCAATCCGAGCAATTTCAAGTTTGGACGATCCACTTTGGACACCCCTAGCTAATATTACAACAAGAGGTCAGCCTCCCTGAGTCAACAAACGATGCAAATCAAAAACAATCCAGCAGACCAGATACAGCGTTTCCTTATTAACAGTTCCCCAAGAGGCCGAAAAATTGGCTAGTTATCCACCAAGCTACATAAAAATTCATGGTACATAGTGATTCGTCCCATAAAAATCAATATGTCCTGCCTTTCCCATTGATAAGAAACAATCGGAATTAGATAAATACATCAGTACACACAGTAAAGGAAGGCAACGGATATACTTGAGACCAAAAACGAAAGTATTAAATGTCCCGATTTTAACATGCCCAGATGATTACCCTCCTCTTGTCGATCGACATGTCGGCACAATCATACAAGCATTTCAAATGCTGTCCCACTGCTTTTTAGTTCCTATGAAGCGCACGAGCCATGTCAAGCCAAATTGAATGCTTAATTGACCTTCACACAATACTTGGAGGATCCCCAACCCAGTTACAAACAGCACGAGGCCACCGAGTGCGTATGCAGTCCACAAGGGGAGCATGTTGAGGAGGCTCTTGTCTAGCCACCTCAGCATCACTTGCGCTCGACTGATCCCCACCTGAACCAGAGGGAGCTGCCGCCATGAATTCTTCAGGGGTCCACCGTGGTGGGACAGAAACTCTCAATTTAGTAAGTCTAGGCCTTTGAACTGGAGCCTCACTTCCTGAGTTCAATTGGCCATTCAAATCCGACTTTGCAATTCCATTGAAATGGTAAAGATCAAACACCTTTTTGCCCATCAATCCTGAGGAGTCCTTTAGACCTCCCATATTGCTGTCTAGATCTAATATGGCCTGCCAAAATTCACTCCACACAATAAAGCCCGAACTGCAAAGTTGATCGACCTTTTCAGGAGTAAGCCTGATGTCAGTTTCCCTTAATACTTGATGGAATCCTTCCACACCAATAAAACCACCCCCTCCACTCTGATCTTGTGCATCAAAAGCCTTACGAATCTGCGATTCCCTTTCTTCTAGTTCGTTCTCTTCCTGAACGACCGTATCAAGAGCAAATAGGACTGTGTAATGGGACTCACTTCCCACAACCCATATAGGCCAGTTGGGGCACTTCAAATGATGCCCAACCTTGCAAAAGTTGAGTGATTCTAACAGAGTCAGAAACCCAACTTCCACGATTGTTGATACACCCTTTAGGAGCATACCACCACCTACATCTATTCTTCCATCAAAAACGTTGGGCACAGCCTGCCCACAGAGTAGCAAGTTTACAATTTCCTGCCCCAAGAAAATCGTAAGTTTGCATCAAAATTTTCTCAAACATCTTCACCATATACCATTTGCACAGTAAATAAGACAAGGTATTTCTCAGAAGCATCATAACTCTTTAACTGCCCAATGGAACATTAAATTCTAGACGCAATGAAAATTACCTGTGATGCATGACCAAATGGTGCAGTTACCAGAGGAAGATTGGGATCATCTCTGTCAGCTTGCACAGCATCCTGCAATTACAGAATGCCTCAACACCATTATTTCCTATGTTTGATCACCATCAACTACATTTCCTCACACATTAGGTTTTTCAGTGGATCAAATTTCTTATATTTTAGATTGTCGTCCCAGATCCTTTCTGTGGCCAAACCAAGATAGCATGATTTTAAAGTTTTGACTTATGTAAGTATTTGATCACTTTCTGAGTTCTGACTTTTGGGCAAAAATAATGAATAATTAATAAACAAGAAAAACCATTCTGACTAATGGCGGGTGGATGATACAAGCAGTATTGTACTAATATCGAGAGGAATCATAGAACTTAGGTGGTCAAAAGAATAAAAAATAGAGCTGCTCCTCCTGGATGTGGAAAAAGGGTTTTTCATTTCAATGGCAGATATCATTGCTTCGCAATATATTCCATTAACAAGGTCAATAGAAATGGAATATTGGCTGTGTCAGAAATGTGTTTTAATTTATAAAGATAAACTGCTAAGATATTTATCTCTCGAAGAAATATTAAGATTTAAATAGCAAACAAAGTAAATGGACATAGACATGAATATTTGTAATCTAGTATCTGACAAGCTTGCTGGATAACTAGTACAGGAAATGGTATCATACCAGTCCCCGAGAAAGTAAAGCAGAGATAAGAAATAGCAGTGCCCCCATTCGACTCTGAAAAACAGGAAGTGTTGCTTCGAGCCTTTGGAAAACAGTCGCTTGCACACTATAAGTCTCAACTCTTAGAATCTTCTGCAAATCAGAAGCTGATTCTATCGAAAGTCCCTCCAGAGCTTTGATAATACTCTAAGCAACAAAAAATAGAGGTAGTTAGTTTAATCAATTTGAAAAGGAACTTCCTAAGGCAAGTCAAATAGTAGAACCAAAACCTATGTATTACTGCCTTTGAAGTACATGAAACACCAACCTATTGCCTACCTCATCCTTTGGACCATCTGCAGCCCCCTCAAGTTCTTTACCAGTAACACTTAAAGTGGCAATAACTGCCCTTTTATTACTTCCACAGTGAAATAAAATCTCGCTCATACTTCTTATCAATGCCCTGTCATTGATAATCAGAAAATAAGATATTGCTAGTTATCTCACTTAATGAATATTGCAACTTGCACATCAAAGTAGCACAGCTGATGGAAACAGATTAAACAGAGAAAACAACAATCCAACTGTGAAACAAACAACCATCCGACCAACAACATACCACATGTAACCATCTTAAGGCTTAAAAAATATATTTAAAGTAGTTGCATTATTTCCACTAGCTAATTTGTAGGGCAAAACAAGTTTCACAAAATTGCGATGAATCAATCAAAAGAACTTGGTTTGCAGCGACTCAAAATCAGTCCTTGTCAGAAAATATTTAGAAATTTCTAGTGCTGAAGGGTATCGGTCCAAATCCAATCGATCATAATGACAGTAAACCTAGGACAGAGGAAGTCTCCCAGCGGTACCTTATAACTTATTCATCATCAATGCCCAAAACCAGTCTTTACCCTATCAATGCAACAGGGAATAACAAACTCATCAAGTAATAGCAAAATAATTTAAGTAATTGATATATGTACAGGATTTACTAGTATCACATGTTAATCCACAAACTTAGTTTACTATTATCACATGTCCAGGTTATGGTTTAAGAGCAGAACCATTCCATTGCATCCCTCATAATTTTCCAATTTTTCAAAGATTTTGGCATTCTATACATATGCCAATTTTTTTTTTGGTAAAGAACATATGCCAATTGATATAATATAAAATCAAGAAACAAGAGAGCAGTAACTGAAAGAGACTGCCAATAGCTTACAGAATTAAATGAATAAACATATCACCATTCTCTCTCCTTGGATAAAGAACAATGAAATTAGTTCTATTAAACCATGTAGAACCAAGCAAACTAAACATGATTGCTGATGTGAAAGATATACTCAACCCAACCAAGAAATGAGGAAGTAATTATGGCTAACAGAAGCATTCCACTAACAGCAGACAACACGTATAGGCAGAACCAAACCAAAATGAAGGCAATGACCAAGAAAACAATCGACTCGCTTTAGATTAATTACCTTAATTTTTCACTGTCTGTCAGGGAGGCAAAATTATCTGAACCTTGGAAGTGTCTTCGAGATGATGCTTTTGCACCATGGATTGATGAAATAGTTGATGCACCTTTACGCAAATCGTCCGGAAAGAAAAGAAGATACTTGAGAACAAAAGCCTACACGAGCAAACTTTTATTATTGTAAACAACATTAGTAAAAGAATATAACATGATCCTAAAAGCAGACAATAAAGACAATGAGGCAAAAAAAAGTTGACATAGCCATGAACCTGTCCCAGATACCACCTCAAAAAAGTGATCACAAAATGATCCACCATGCAACAACACATCACTGGTATCAACCCACTACATTGAATTTATTCACCACCAAACCAACAGTTAATTAAATATTACAATTAAAAAGAAAAATCGATGGATGATAGATCGAAACTTCTTTTCTCAAACTGCCAAATTGTAAAATTAACATGTAGTGAACTGCATTCACCGACAAAAGGATTGGTTATTTTTGTTGTCGTTATATTGTTATTTGTTTGCTGTATTGCAAACTCAGCAATAATCTGTAGTGCCTGCCTTCCAATAGATCATAGAGATGAAAGCTGCATTCAAATTATTTACCCACTTCCTAAATGAATTTGAGACATCCTCTTTGACGACGTCCTACTATAAAAAAAAAGAAAAGAAAAAACACAAATAAAGCCATCAGGATCCGGGCTTTTATTTCGGCTGCGTTCAGACATGGTACATCATCCAGTGGTTGCCTTATCTAGAATGTTGGAGTAAGAAATGTCTGAGGAGATTCTTATGATCTGGCTCGATTACATTAACAAGCAGCAATTTTATGTTAGGCCTCAATTCCAGCCCAATTTTTTTCCTCATGACAAAGCCCCTACTTTAGGTTGGGTTCCAATTCAGGCCCAAACTTTTTTTTGGGCTCATAAAAATACACCTTTAGGTCAGATCCCAATTCTGATTTGATCTGTTTTTTGTCTCATAAAAAATGATAAACTTAAAGTCAAAATTCAAATCTGCCCAATCAAGTTTCCATCTAATGATGCCATTAAAGATTCGATGTATCCTTCCACATGTGGGGAGAAAGAGAAATAATTCGTCGGATCTTTAATGGCATTATTGGATGGAAACTTGAGGAGGCCAGATTTGGGTATTGACTGAAAATTGGTGAACTTTTATGTGACAAAAAAGGTTGGAGCTAGAATTTGGATTAGACCTAAAAATTGGTGCTCTTTTATGAGTTATGAAAGAAAGGACCTGACCTAAAGTTGGTGCTTATTAAGAAAATTGGACCCTTAGGATCCACATAGACATGCTTCAGATTTCTAGGAGCCAAAAACACAGAAGATTCTGAAAGGTATACTTGCTAAGAACCTATCAGCAAAACTGGTTCAAAAACCAATAACCTTGTATCTCCATGAATTTATCTGACAATTATAAAACCTAAATGCAACAAACACAATATACATGTTAAAATAGCAAAGTGCTATGTTGAGAAAACAGGGCATTACTTGTACAGCTGCTAAGACACCGCAGGGCCCACCTTCATGCTGCACTAAGCCCATAGATGTTTCTGGATCAGGGCTAAACCTGAAGTGAGGGTTCGCTGGTAATAGTAAGCTAGGTGCATAAGATCTTAAAATAAATCAATAACATAAGTTTTACAAGCAGCATAGATGATGCAAATGTAGTGAGCAGACAGGAAAATCAATGAAAACAAACTTCTCTATACAAAAGGTGAAAAGAACATGGAAACCAATGAGACTTAGTACAAATGAGAGCTGTCAATTTCACTAGGACCATACAGGTAGTACATCACCTGATTACCCAGGCATAATCAACAAAAGAAGAGCCCCCAACGTTAACAAGTCAATTCTCATTTCCGCTAAATATCTTGACTCCATATTTGACAAAAGGAATTGTGAAAATAGTTTTTTAAAAGCAGGTGATCAGGCATATCAACATTAATTGCTAAGTGGAGTCAACAATGAATGCATTCCGACATCTATTTACCAAAATGATTCCTCTCTTTCTTCCAGAGATATGCTAAAACTACCTTACTCTAATTTTTTATTGCCTTGACATCAAATGAAGCATAGTAGAGCAGGTAACTCACAAACTAACAGCTGCATGGCAGCAGCAAAAACAAAGAGATGCAATTGACATCCAGCCTTTAAAAGGTTATCCATTAGTTTCACTTATATACTCCATACTTAGTTGACAAACCAACTAGCGTCATTTTTTTTTCTATTGCTCAGTTTAAAAAGACATGCAAATAAAAGCAGAAGAAAAAAAAAAATTCAATTATCCACAATGGGTCCCAGAGGAATCTTTAAACGCACATTGCCTCTATTTCTTTTAACCACAGATTTGACGAGGCATAATCAAAATGAGGGTCTTATTTGAAGCAAATGATGCATGTGCACCAACTCAAGGCATATCACTTTCTAAGTTCACTTCCAATGCAATCGCTATGATGCCTCTCTTTCTTCTAAAGACGTCATAAAACTATCTAAGTGAACTTGAAGTTGCCTTATTCACCTCAAAGGAAGAGTGAGCAGATGGCAAACATTAACCATGGCTCCAAAGAAACCAAAAGGGATGCAAATATATTAACCTTCCAAACTCTAAACAACGTTTAGTCGCTCTCTTTAAATCATATGCTTACTCAATACTCAGCTCAAGAACCAAATGCCAAAACACACGCAAAAATTGACAAAGAAATCCAAATAAATGGAATCCAATACCGATTCTGACCCTGTTATATGACCATTTACAGGATTTGAACAATTCAACTGGTTCAACTCGCAAATTTAAATTCATAGAACCAACACAACGCCTGATTACATCAAATCACGAGAATTTTATTACGGGTTCCAGGGATTAACTATGATCGATAGCACAGAGCAATCAGAAAAGCAATTTGACACATTTCAGTCGCCCGCATGCCATACCTTATTCCTTGATTACTCCACTGCGCCAGAATTCCTTTCGAAACATCGCTCCCAAAAACCATCGAGAACAACTGACATGCTTCTTCGCTCGACAGCCCTCTCCCAGTTCGCCCATCATCCACTCCGAATCCCCCCTCCCTTCGCGGGAGAGGCTTAGACTTCTCATTATTCGGCGTCGACGCCGGCGATGGAGACGGAGCAGGCAACGGAGACGGAGCAGGCGACGACGACGCCCCTCCGGCGCCCCTGGCGGCTATCATCCTCTTCTCGGCCGCGGCGGCCATGAGCTCCCTCTGCAGCCGGCGGCCGTCCTCCGCCGGCGACGAGGAGGAGGCCGCCCCCGCCCCAGGCGGCGTCCCTGGGCTTGCTCCGCTTGGGCTCCGGCGGCGAGGGCTGCATGCTGAGGCGCAGCGCCATCTTCAGGTCCTCCTCTTCCTGATCCGCCATCTGCGAACGCGCCCCCCGCTGCGGAAAAGCGGAAAATCTCGGAAAGAGCGAGAAGCCGGATTAGGGTTTTTTTTTCCCCCCGGGCCTCCGGCTACTCCTCTTACAGCATCTCCATCGGATCGGCCGCGGGCCTCGCCGGAGATCGACGCGGAGATCGGCGGCGGCGGCGGAATCGAAGAGAAGGGATCGAAAGGCTTCCGATCGAGGACTTGGAATCGGGCCGATTTAAAACCGCGACAGGAGGGGGAGGATCGTCGGGGAAGAAAGGAATCGCGGTTCCTTCATTTCTCTCTCTCTCTCTCTCCTTCGTGCGTTGCCAGCCGCGGAAGAAGAAGAAACGTCGTCGTTCCCCCTCGAGGCAACCGGCACTGAGAAGAGAAGTCGGCGACAAGTTAACGTGGGCGGGACTAGTGGTGGCAGGGCAGCCCCAAAATGGAGACTAATTATTATTTTTCTATGAATTAGGAATGACAAATTTTGATTCGCAAGATCTATAATCGTTCATTTTAAGTAAACAAATAAATAACAATTAAAATTTTAATTCTCACAGTGTCTTGAGCCAAGGGTTCACGGCCTTGTGCGAAGCCTCTACCAGTCCACCAGCAATGCGAAGCAAGCTCCCGACCGGACTTTATCAGGGATAATTCATTAAGTCAAATGCCTAGCTTAAATGTTACTTCCTTTTGATGTACTTAGACACATACATCTCGGCCCTCCCCATCTGGATAAGTTTTTCCTTCCTAATGAGAATAAGAGGAGTGATATTACAAGATTTTCTATTCCAAGATTGATTTATCACATGTTTTTTTTATCTTTTGTCTTTTTAGGACTTGCTCAAATCGAAATCTTATAGGGAGTCCCAACCATTATATTTATCAAGGCATGAGAGTTGCTCCTATCCCTTCAATTTGACTCTTTTTATGGAGAGGCTGTGCATTAATTACTTAACTCACACCTCATTATAGGTGTAAGCCCTATCATTTTGCAATGGGGGCATTAATTAGGGGTCATCCTTTCTTGAAGGGCTCTCTTCTCTATTTTCTTGTAAGTCTTTTAAGAATCTACCTAAGTCTTGATGTTTTCTTTTATGAATAAAAATGAAAATTTTAATTCACAAAATCTATAATGATCATTTCAAGTAATAGAATAACAATTGAAAATGTCGGGTTTCAAAAAAATCAATCATGCGTGTGTGTGTGCAGGTGGTGCATCCTAAGAGGCTTGTTGCTAGAAAAAGAAAAGAAAAAGAGAATAACTCTCAACATTAAACAAATGTACTAAGTACAATGGAATTATGAGAAATCCATCATAACAATGGAGTCATTTTTAAACATCAATGAGCAAATGCAAGATGAAAAACATGGAACATGGCTTTTATAAAGAGTAAATTTTTTTTTATGAATTTCTCAAAGAAAGCTAGGAAATCAATTGATAAGAATTAATTCATGAACCTCGAAAGTGCTATTTTTTCAGATCTTCATTTACTTTTCGCAAGTTGATTGCAAAGAGAAGATTACATAAAGGAAAATATTGATTTAATGACTTTAATAGAATAGATTAAACCAATATCCGGTGCTCATATAAAACCTCTCATGAAGATTAAATGGCATTCGAATCCTATTTCCTGGTCAAAAAGAAAATACAAATAATGCATTTTTGTAATTTTCCGTCCACAATAATAGTGTCTTTTCTCTTTATTTTTTTTCCCTTTTCCTATTTTTCTTTCTTATTTTTTTTTTTAATTTTAATCCGCCATTTTTTCTTTTTCCCCTTCTTCTCCTCTCCTTCCTTCCTCTCTCTCTCTCTCTCTTCGCCATCGGCACTGCCGTACTCCATCCGCTCGACGAATTTCCTCCCGCCCGATCCGATCAAATCCGAAGAAGCGACCTAGATCTCCTCACCGCCGGGAATGTCGAGCGACAGCGACGACCTCGACGAGGATGAGCTCCTCCAGATCGCCCTCAAGGAGCAGGCCGAGCGCGATCTCAGCTACAAGAAGCCCGGCCCCAACCCCCGCAAACCCGTCGCCAATTACGTCCAGCCGCCACCCATGCCTCACCAGCAGCGGGCTCCCGCCGCCGCCGCGCCGCCCCCCGCCGCGAGGGCGAGCTACAACGGCGGCGCGCAGCGGCAGGTCGGGAGCGGTGGCAAGAGCAAGGGCGGGAGCAATGGGAATAGGAGGGTGGTTGACGACGACGACGATTCGGAGGTTGAGATGCTGAGTATTTCGAGCGGGGACGAGGATTCCGCCAAGGATCGCGCGGGGTCGAGGGCCAGAGGGGGCGTGAGTGGTGGTGCTAGGCCCGGGAGGGACGACGACAGAGCGTGGGATGGCGAAGAACCTGATTGCTGGAAGCACGTGGACGAAGACGAGGTGAGTTCGAGATGGTAAACCTTAATTTTCATTGGGTGCTTTCACCGTGCGCTGCTTTAGTTGGTAAAGTATCTTTAAACTCTGTCTTGGATGAATTCTATAGGTGATATGTTTGGTCTATGTTCTCGTGTTTGCAACATTATCCAGGTTTGCGGCAATTCTGAATGATAGCAGAAGCTATTGAACTAAAGTGATGTCCAATATCTTGTTATTTTCTGTTTCTTGTTCTGTAGAGAGAACAAAGTCACTTGTGTGATTTTTTGCTACAAAAATGATTGTTTTGGGTTAAATTCTTGTCCCTAACCACCGAGGTTCTCAGAATTATAGAAATGGTGATTCAGTCTTCAGTTGAAGTTGCTCTTTTCTGACAGCTTACTCGAAGGGTTCGTGATATGCGGGAAACGAGGGCAGCACCTGTAGCACAAAAGCTGGAAAAGAAGGCATCAGTAGTGGGTGTAAAGGGGCTAAACACTTTGCAGTCTTTCCCTCGTGGCATGGAATGTGTTGACCCACTTGGCTTGGGGTAATTTTCTGCTCTTTCTCTGTGTCTAATTGTCCTAGGGCCCTGAGGTAATTGGCATTGTGCTGGCTTTATTATGGCCTGTTCCCCTGCTGCTTAGTTTTCAATGTTTTCTGATATTAAGCGACTTGTTTTTGTTAAGACACTATCACAGCTCTGCTTCTGTTTTGAGGCGAGCAAATTCTGTTTGTATCACATTTAAAGGCAATTTGAACCTGTATGTTCTTATTTTTACCTTTACTTATTTACAGCTGCATTAAGAATGACAAAGCTATGTAGCTATTGATTATGCCATAACATAGAGTTTTATGATCTAGTCCTTTGATTGCTTTTGCCTTCTGCTCATTTTTCCTGACAGGATAATAGACAACAAATCATTACGGTTGATTACAGAAACATCAGAAAGTTCTCCTTCAAAGAGTAGCAAAGATAATGTGGATAACATCCTTCGTGGTACTCTTTTATCTTCTATCACCTTTTAGTATGATTATCTGCTAGTGGATGCCCCCTTTGGATGTTCTCCTCTGCCTACATTCATAGATGTTGTCCTGCAAACAGCCGATGATTGACCCAAAAGTGTTCCTCATTGCATGCGACCCCTAGCTCACTCTCTGTAGAACTACTTTACTGAGAAGTTATTCCATTACCATGTTCTCTTCATTAATTCTCTACCACATTTTTCCCTAGAATTTCCACCCTGATGTCCCTTGTTTTCGGGTGTAAAATGCGCGTTGAATAACAGATCTTAGAAAATTGTGAAAAAGGTATAGAAAACATAAAAGCTTCTGTGTAGACTAAAAATATTAGCAAAGTTGTGGACCTTGTGGCTGCATTTTTGTTGTTGTTAAATGGTTTTGTCATATGAAGTGTCCGGTATAGTTATTTCACGCACATTTACTCAGCACAAGGCGACAAATGGCACTGGGCTTTCATGTGGAGCTTTCCTTAGGTTGGATATTTTTGAATTTTAAACTTTGGACACTTGGATGAACTCTTCTCTCCAATCTATTTGCTGAAAGTATTCTCTACTGGTCTAATCTTTCAATCCACTGACCGTTAAATAAGGTGCTATTGTACTTCTCAATTTCCAAAACTCTCCTACTAATGTTGTACTAACTAGAGGAGATCTGTGGAGCAAAGGGGATGGCTCTTTCACCATGCTAAAAACTTAAATGGTGTTTACCCTTGTGGTCGTCCGTGGACTTCCCATCACTGAGGACAGCTATATCCCAGAACTACTCATTCACCAGAATAATGACTAGCGACCTAGCTTCTTGTGGAAAAAACATAATTAGACAAACTGTGCCTCCTTTGTCAGTTCATGGATGGATAATTGGGTGTTATGCATAAAACTCTGCACGCGAAACTGTTATTTGCTGTGAATTCTTTCAGGAGTAGATTTTCTCTTATCTATTTCCAGATGGGCAAATCTCCTGTTGTTACTTGTCTTTTGCCAAATTGGGATGAACTGAGAGACTTTAAGTAAGAGCTTGGAGAAGTAAACCTGTTATTAATTTATTTAGAAAAGTAAACCTATTATTAATTTATTTGAAAAAAGAAATGCTCAGTTGGGGTAATTTGAACATGTGGGTTGCTACTTTTAAATGATCCATTGGGAGCATGTGATTCTATGATGAGGATGCATGTTAAAAAGGGATTGGAGAAGACCTATAACGATTTGAAAGGAGAGTACAACAAAAGATTTCTGACCTTGGATTGCACTGAAATTTGATACGGTAATGAGTGGAATGATGGAAGAGGATCCCCATAATTAACCTCGTTTAGCTTCTGCCCAGAAAAAAAAGGAACCGTTAGCAGGGTAAGCCTTGGTTCTAGGAGGACCTTATTTTCCAACATCATTAAATCTTTAGTTTATTTGGAAGTTGTTATCATATGGCCTCAACAGAGCAATGGCTATTTGAGCAATAATTTGAGCGTGCTCTGAGCTTTTTCAGTAGGCCTTGTCAAATCATTCCGTCATGTCATCTGTGTTTATCTCCCACTGACATTTCGCAAAGATGTCGTGCAGAATTAGAAGTCTTATAAAAGTTAGAAGTGGCTTGGTGAAGCATGCTTTTGTCCATGTTATGTTAAAGTATCTCTTGAAGCATGGGTATGGGCTTGCATGTATACTACTCAATAAGCCTTGTTGCAAGACTTGTACTCGTATTCTTGAGCCCCTCAACATATATTATATTCCCATGATTTGATCCCAGTAGAAGCAAAAAGGCCATTGCTAAAAGGGGAATGTCACATCATTAAGATCCAAGTTTAGTGGAGAGTTTGATGTTTATGGTAAATCTGATTGTCAAGCTTACAATACTTTATTGCTTCACCTGATTGACTTGTCATTGTGCAGATGAGCCCACATGTGTAAATATTATGTGGATTGAGTAAATTTCTTTAATATATTATTGGCTATTTTTCTGATTTTCTTGCATCTTCTTTTTGTTTTGGAATCTTCATCCATTGCTTCTTTTAACTCTGAGTAACACTTGTTCTTTGGAGCTGTTTTGTGGATCTTGATTTAGTTTCCATGATTGACACCATCCCTTGCAGAGAAGCTGATGTACTTCTCGGAAAATTTTGATGCTAAGATTTTCTTATCCCGGATACACCAAGATACAAGTGCAGCAGACTTAGAGGCTGGTGCTCTCGCTCTGAAAACTGATCTTAGAGGAAGGACTCAACAGAGAAAGCAATTGGTTAAAGAAAACTTTGATTGCTTTGTCTCATGCAAAACCACAATTGATGGTATGCAGTGATCCTGTCCAATCTGAGGGCCTATCTCTGATTCTTTAAAGCTACCATGTTTTGCTGCAATGGGATTTATGTAACTTGTTTAAGTAATTCTTCCTGTCAATTTCTTCAGTTTATTTGATTTGACGAGTCAAATGTTAATTTTGTTAGACATTGAGTCGAAACTAAGACGGATTGAAGAAGACCCTGAAGGCACAGGGACTGCTCACCTATTTAATACTATTCAAGATGTAAGCTCATTGGCTAGTCGCGCTTTTGAGCCTCTCTTTGAGAGACAGGTCAGTAGCAACAATTACTGCTCATGCTTTCTGCATATATACACTTCATTGCGAGAGGTACTGTAGGTGATCAATGACTTGTTGAATTTAAGTATAGGCTCAAGCTGAGACAATTCGTTCTGTCCAAGGAATGCTTCAAAGATTTCGAACACTGTTCAACTTGCCTAGTACAATTCGTGGGAGCATCAGCAAGGGTGAGTACGACTTGGCAGTTAGGGAATACAAGAAGGCGAAGTCAATTGCTCTACCATCTCATGTAAGATTTTTATGGAGCCTCATTATTTTGCCAGGACTGATCTACTCTCTAGTAGGGTGGTCTTTTTATGAAATGCAAGTTCCAGACTTAGGATGAAATGTATGGGGGGATCTCTACTTTATCATTTAGCTGCACCAGTGTCGTGACATGCTTTGGAGAATGGTTCTTATGACGGGTTAAGGAAGCAATGAAACATTATTACCATAGCCTCAGCTCTGCTGACTGAAAAGTTCTGAACTTTGGAATTGTTGTAGTAGACGGACAACATCTCCCCTAAGTATAAGTTTTTCTCCCTGAAGGGTGGCCTCACTAGGTGGATATAAAATCAATTTGGAGTATTGGCATTTTTGGGCAGCATCAAACTGGGTGATTGAAGAAAAGAGTGTATGCCAGGTGGTCATCACGAGAAAACCTAAAAGAACAAAAATATGAGTTTGCTGTATTAGAAAGTGAGAGAGTGAACTTTATTTTTGTAATGGTCTTGTAGTTTCTCCCTTATAAAAATGTCCTTTCCTTTAATAAGGAGAAAATGGTAGTTATGATTAGATAATAAAGTACTTTGTGGTATACCTAAGAAAAGTTTAAAGTGCATAAATGTCTTGTTTGTTTACTGGTGGTAAAACTTTTGACCAAGATCTCTCTCTCTCTCTCTCTCTCTCTCTCTCTCTCTCACACACACACACACACACACACACACACACACACAATATAATTGTCAATGTTTAGTTTAAACTGGAAAGCTTCTTTCTCATTAAAAAGTGGCTTTTGTGGGTTGGCTTTTTCCCTCTTAAGAGAAAGAAAAGTCCCCTGCATCAAGCTGTTAATAGAGCCTGATTTAGAGGCAAGATGTTGTCTCCATCCATTTGGCTACTTCTTGTTACCAGTCCATTAAGGTTGTATAACGCATAAACTGGACAATATCAATGTGGTCTTATAACAAATTAATTGGCTACAAACCCAAAAAATGCAGCTTTAGCCTATTTGACTTGTTCTTTTGTGGTCTTGAATGACTTCCTTTTATTAATAAAACCATATCCCATTTTCAATGCCTACAGGTGGGAATACTAAAACGTGTACTTGAAGAGGTTGAAAAAGTGATGCAGGAGTTCAAAGGTACACTGTACAAGTCTATGGAAGACCCTCACATTGATTTAGGAAATGTAAGTTCCTCTTCTTCTTCTTTCATTCTTTCTTTCTTTTTTTTCTTTTTTCTTTTTAAATATTTTCTATCTTTTATTTTATTTTTCCCAAGTAAGAAGCTTCAAACTCAAGTGAGGATGGTATATGACATGCATACTTGGCTTCTGCATTTCCTAGCAACTGATATCATACTAGAAAGTAAAAAAAGTTGTTTCTTTGTAGTCATAGTTAGAAAATAGAGAAATGCAGCTCTCTTCTCAGATCAATGTGATTGGTGGAAAAATATGTTGGTCAGTAGAAAGGACAACCTCTGAAACAGAGATGTCTTTTTTTGGTATCAACATATTCAAATGACTACCAATCAGAAAAGCGCATGGTCAAATGACATGCTCAAGGTTACCTCTATACCTTCATCTGGTACCATGGTCATAATGTCATTCTTCTTGCTAGGGAATGGCAATTTTGGCTTAAATATGGCAGAAAAGCCAGAAATATGACACATAGTAGAGCCAGCTTGTCTATTAGTGAGCTTAGTTCAGTTGGCTTATCATAGTAATTTCTACATTGGTGAGATCATGGGTGTGAAATGATTGTGGATCTGGGAACGTACAGTTGCAAGGCCAAGTTTGGCTGATGGCTTTCAGATGTGGGAATAATTTAGCTATTTCAATTGCTCCTTGTTTTAGGCTCAGGTGGGACTTTCCCAGAGGTCATAGAAGGTTGTGTCCTCCCATCCCTTGTGTCACATGAACTTGTGCCTTCATTATGAAAACTATTATAAGACTTGTGCAGTGAACAGGTTGAAATTATTGTGATCAAATTTTTAGCTTGCAGTTATCAACATAAATAAACCTTATTCCAAGCTTTTTATTAATTAAATGATATCAATATGAAGGCCGAGTGAATTGTTGGGGCATCATTATGGAATCACTATGTTTCTTTTAGTCATAGAAACAATGAATCAATTTCATTTGTTTATTGTTCACATCCTGATGGTTTTTGAATTTTCTCATGCAGAATGACATGCTTGTGTACTCATTTTTCGAATAATATGTATTACTGAATAAACCAAAGATAACTCCAAGATTATTTTGTTTTATGGTATTTATTTAATTTTAAATGCATGTTATTTTTCTATCCCAACACAGTGAATTCGAAGATTTAAAGTTACACAACAATAATAATTGAGTAGAATCTATGTGGGCATTGAATAATTTATTTGAGCAAAAAAGATTTCTGATTTTAGAGAAGTTAATGGGTAATGTGCTCTCATGGTCATGCCGTGTGGTGCAGTCACATGAATACATCACCTACTTGTACCTATTATCGATTTTCATTTTACTACTAGATTTTATTAGATAAGAAATCACATATTGCCATTTTAAAGTACTTGCTGTGGCTTTCATCCACATGTGTTGATCGGACAAGAAAAAGGCAATTAAATTTGTCCTGTCTTTTGCCATTAGGAATAGCATAGCAATCGCTAGCTGATACTTTTTGGAACTTTTTAAGCTCGTCTTTTGCTGATTCATGCAATCACTTTGTTCTTAAGGTGTTGGTCTCTTGATTGGTTTGCTCTTGGCTGATGGCTAGTAATGTTTTTTGTAGCTTGAAAACACAGTACGATTATTGCTAGAGCTGGAACCCGAATCTGACCCTGTATGGCATTATTTGAATATCCAGGTTTGTAAATTTATGTCCATGTCAGAATGTGATTTTCCTTTTGTCAAAATTGTAAGTATTTCCTATTGATGATTTTACTGTGAACTCATAGACTACAATTCAGATTGACTTGCTGAGGTTATTAACTCTGGAGATTCTTTTCTGCCCATTGTTAAGGGTCTTTGCTAGCCATTATCAATGGGCCTGATGAAACTTTTCAATCCCCTTATGTAGCCAACGCAAAATAATAGATAGAGCACGAACAAGATGGGATCGACAATTGCGCACTTTCTGTATAGATTTATCCTTCTGTATCTCTAGAAAAATGAAATCTTCCCCTCAATGGCATTGTTTCTGACTATTCCAGAATCAAAGAATTCGGGGTTTGCTAGAGAGGTGCTCTTTAGAACATGAAGCAAGGAGGGAGAAATTGCAAAACGAGCTGCGTGAAAGGGCTGTTTCTGATGCAAGATGGAGGCACATTCAGCAAAATCTAAATGAGCCTGTAAGCTCACAATCTGAAGTGCTAGACTAATCATCATGTTCATGTGGCAGAGGGAGATCATTCATGTTGCTAATGATGATTTCTTCTTACAGTCAGATGACAATATCAACATGTTGGTAGATGCAGAGTCACCAGACTTTGCAGGCGAAGAAGTTGATGCTCTCAGAGGAAAATATGTCCATAGGTTGACTTCTGTTATTGTCTATCATGTACCAGCATTCTGGAAAGTAGCTCTTTCTGTTTTCAGTGGGAAATTTGCAAAGGTATTCCTTTTCTAATCTTCAGTTGAGATTCTATGCGTGATTCAGTTCAATACTTTGTGACATTCTCAATTTAGTAGTTTGCCTACACATCACTTGGCATTCAATTTCAGCATCTTGTCCTATACGTCTTCTCTGAGGAGGAATTATACCAATATAGAGCTGTTGTTTTAAGTGGGCTGACAATGTGTACCTAGTGAGTTTCAGAATTTATTTATAATTGTATACATCAACATTTAAGGATTGCAAGAGAAGGTCAGAGAAAGATGACTAAATTGATACTCAAATATGAGAGTACATAAGATGCTCTATGTAGAGAGAGTGAAACATAAAGAATGCTACCTAAATTTAAGATTACATAAGATGCTCTACGTAGAGAGAGTGAAACATAAAACTGACTACCTTATTTTCTACCTGATGACCGACACTATTAAATATACTTCAACAGTATAATATTTGTCTGATAGAACTACCTGAGAATTTGTAAATTTTGGCAAGTATATTGCTAGTTGCAGATAGCGGTGTGCTTAGGTGAAAGGGAATCCATTCCCGAGTAAGAAAGAAGAGCCCCTTAGCGGGCTACTTCAAATTATTCAAATTTTATCAGAATAGGTCATTTTCAGGTCGAATATCTCCCACCTACTTGGGTCAACCCCAGGTTGATCTTTCCCTTTGCTGTTTATGATTATTTACAGTTTCATGGCAGAGCACAATTAGATTATTTAATGAGATATGGATACTGTGGCTATGGCAATTTCTGTCATCAATGATATTGTTTTCTGGTTTGCTCATTGCCGATGTTTACATGGTATGGGGTGTTGGATCGAATGCTTGTTTGCATCTAATGTCGTTTAGAAGATTCTTGCATCAGCTTCAGAGTTGGTTTAGAATTCTCACTTCCTTGTTCAAAAACTTTTAGTTCAGGGAGTCCAAAACTAGCTAATTCCTGTGAGACCTTATCATGATTATTTCTCAATAGTTTTGTTTTTCAGCCAAAAGAGGAAGTGAATATTGCTTGTGATATTTATATGTTCCCCTGATGCTCTTTTCCTCTGTTTGTGTCTGTGGGTGGGTGGTGGTTTGGTGGGGGTGGTATTGACTCTGCAGGTGTAAAAATAGGCACGGGTCATGGTGCATCTATGCGCATATCAGTGCATGTGCTCTTCCATTTGAACATGGGCTTGTGCATCAGCATCCTTGTATACTTGTTGGTCGTTTATAAAAGAAACTTTGTAATTTCTCTGTTTGAAAGGACTTAAGAATGACTTAATTATGGTCTTAATGTCCCAGTCTTCCCAAGTTTCTGCTGATTCAAACATAAACAGCACGGGAAATAAACCTGAGGAAAAGTACTCAAGCCATTCTCTTGAGGAAGTTGCTGGGATGATACGGCAGACCTTATCAGCCTATGAAGCAAAGGTATTGCTTTTGCTTTTCAATAGTAAATTTTTGGCGAGTTCCTGAACATTTTGGACAGACGTCAGCATTCTGTTATCCCCTGTTCTGAGAATGTTATGTATTGCAATGAATTTTATGTTTCAGACAACAATGATCTGTAGTTGATACTTTGATCTCAATCTTTGAATGAAAAAATATTTCCCCATAGACTTTCTAAATTAGAGGAATGGCTTGTGGAATCATTATTGAAGATTTTTTGTGGATAGCATGCTCGCTTTTTTTTTGTTGTCTTGATGAATTTTTGGCTTCTTTAGGTGCTATATTGCCTTACTTGTATTGGAGGTTGTAGTCTCATTCTTATAATTGTTGAAAGTTGATTACTTCATATAAGTTGATGTGCGACTAAAACACATGGATGTGCATACTTTGTAAAGTTTTTATAAACAATCAATTCTGGTACAAACTTTCTTGTTCTTCAGAATTTACTTATTTTATGCTTAGTTAAAAGTCATTTTCTTTCGCTGGGTTATATTGACATTTAAGTCTACTAACCAAAAAAAGAAAAAAATACTTACGTTGTGCTTACCGTCTATCTCATGGCAGCTCATTAAGCATGAAATGTTATCTTACATGCAATAAAATATTGTTGAGCAAGGTTGCTCCCTCCATATTGACTTGAATTGGTGATAATGAACTTACAGCTAAAAAAAGAAGAAAATTATTTAGAACACCACGATTCAATTCTAGTCTTTTAGGCTAGTGCAGCTCAATGTTAAGAGCTGGTCTGGTAGTGGTGGTGAGCCTATGTGGCATCTTTACTTTCATGGAACTGTGGATTCCCACAAACACAAGACTTGAGATATATAACTTTCTATTGAGGAATTTGATATACTTTGGTTTGGGTATACAAGCTTCTGCTTGAATGAAATCCTAATGGTAAATTTTGCCATAAAAGCATCATTCTGGAAACTCTCTGATATTGGCAGTGCTGGCAATCTTTGGATTAAAGAATCACATCACCAAAAAGATGTGAGAAGTTTGTTCAGTTGACATTCAGTGCATGCTGAGAGTGCTGATAGGAGGAGGTTGAAGCCTTTAGGCCTTGTTTGATTATGTCAATTGAGCTCGAGGGATCACCAGTTTGATGAGAGGGCATAAGAGAAAGCCTACTGCTATACTGGATAGCATTTAATTTACCAATAGTGCTGATAAGAGGAGGTTGAAGCCTTTAGGTCCTGTTTGATTACATCGACTGAACTCGAGGGATGGGAACTTTCTCCTAAATTGTTTGGTCATCTTTAATTAAAGAGAATGGCAGGTAAAATTTGGGAATAAAAAGTGCTTTGTTACTGTGTTTTCAATGACATGGAGGGATGTGGGTTAGGGGTGGGAATCAGTGAGTTGTGAACTCATTATAAGGATGGTTCGCAAAAAGACTAGTAATAGGATTTGGATTCAACAACTGTAATCAGAAGCCTATTTTGATTTGGTAAGTATACTAATCTGCATAAACTGTATAGCAAGTGACAAACAGAATATCATAGCATTTATAGATTGCCATCTGATTCTGACGTTATATCAAACACGGCGATTCATACATTTCCATTTCAATTACTCAATTTCAGTTGTATATCTTTCAAATACTGTTTATTTCATTCTTGCTAACCAAATGGGGCCTCAATGGTTTATGGGTATAGTAAAAAAGTGTATGAATCCCTTTATTCCAAAAAAAAATGTTTTATTTATTTATTTTAATGGTGGGACCTGTTTGGGGAAAAACATTGTTGTTTGTCACCTCATTATATTCCTTATGTAAATCTTCCAATGGTACTGACTCTCAGATTAAACAAAAGGAATAGCCTGCTTTAGGCTTCTGCTCTTTTAGCTTTGTAATATACTTATCAGAGCTTTAATTTAAATTTAGGTTAAACTGCTATCTCATTGTGAGCTTTTCAATGGAATTGAGCATTCACTGTCCAGGTACATAACACCTTCCGGGAACTTGGAGAGTCGAACATCCTCCAGCCATACATGAGTGATGCTATAAATGAAATATCTAAAGCATGCCAAAGTTTTGAAGTTAAAGAATCAGCTCCTCAAAGTGCTGGTATTTACCCTACTCCTGAAGCCTCATTCTGTCAACGTCTCCAATTACTCTGATAATCTTTGCTTCTTTGCAGTTTCAGCTCTTCGTGCATTGCATTCTGAGATCACGAAGATTTACATATTAAGGCTGTGCTCATGGATGCGGTCAATGACAGAAGAGGCATCTAAGGAAGAAACTTGGGTTCCGGTGTCTATTCTTGAAAGAAATAAGTCTCCATACACGATCTCCTTCTTGCCTTTAGCATTCCGTGCTATTGTGAGTTCAGCAATGGATCAGATAAACATGTAAGTAATCTATTGCGCTTCATGTCAATGCTTTGGATTATACATAAGCAACTCAGCACTGGCCTACACCAATTAGCCCTTGGTTTGTAGGACTCTCGAGTGCCTTCCTTTGATTTTGATGGAAGTTTATGTGGGTCTTTTTGTGGTGTCATTTTATTTTCATTTGATAAAAGGAAAGGAATTCTCTTGAGGGGAGAACCTTATCATGCTCTATCCAGAACGTGCCAAAGAGAAAGAGAAGTTCCATTATTGTTTTGGCCATGCTGATTGCCGTAATTGGTTACAAGGTCATAACACTGGAGGAGATATATTAATTCACCATCTTGCTTAGACATGCGTAAACAATAGGATTCTAATATGTTTCTCTCTAACATTTTATTGATCAGAATCTGATTTCTCGCAGCTGTCCACAGAATATAAAAGGGGAACTCACCTCCAAATCTGCTTTTGGACTAGTTGACTAGGTCTAGAATGAGCCACAGTTCTTTTAGTTTGATTAAGAAGCTACTTCTGGTCTTTTTATCCAAACTCAAACTTCAGTTACATTTATACCTTTAATGAAAACAAAGCATTAATAGAAACTTAAGCTTTCTTCTTACCAGTCTTCAGTGTTTTGGAACATTGAGTCCACATCATGTTCCACTTTGAAACATCAGCTTCCATTTCTTGTTTTCAACAGCAATAGCAAATAAATCCTAGAGAGAGAAATTAACATCTTTAGCATGCACATCTTTACCTTTCTATTATTTTTCTAGAGGCTCAACCAACCTTTCCCAACCACCCTTCATAATGCGATATGTGAAATTTTATTTTCATATTTTTGTGAGTGTCTGAGGGGAGCATACAAAATCCCTGTTGAGATGCCAGAATGTCCATATACACAACTTCTCCAGAGGAAATTCTTTGCAAATTTCATAATCTGTTGGAGAATAATGTGGGGAATAGGACAATACTGGGGAGACCATACAGTTTTCTGTTTTTTTCAATGTAGAGTCATCCCCTTTTAATAAAAGAACTTCCAATTGGTCAGTTTCTGTCCATTCTCTCAATTATGCGTTCTATTTTAAACTAAAATTGGGGACCTAGTGTGATGCCCAAATAAGACATTTGGGTTTGGGGCTTAGGTAATTCTACTCCATGTCAGTCAAGGGCAGCAAAGGACTCATCCTTTTCTTTTTTCCTTTTTATTGGCATTCATGACTATTTTATGTTCCTTCTCACCCGAATACCTGATTTCAAAAGGTTTGGTGGATTATGTTGGCATTTCTGTTTTTTTTTTTTTTTCCTTTTTCGGCATCTCTATGTTCATAGTGCAGGCCACCCATAATAATTGTTCTCATGCCGTTTAGTCCTCTTCTCCTATCTTTTTCCCTTAACCGAGCAAAGAAGAATGAATACAGATGTGTATCATCTGAGATGCTGTCTTGACGAAATGGGTGTTCACATTTGACTCCCTCCCATAATAGTGACGAAATAAGATGAAACTGCCAATACACTCTTAGAATGTGTTTCCGGAAACCGTCATTACAGGAAAAGTACATGTTCTCATTCACCTGTTTTGCTGAGGATGGCTTCAGAAGTAGTTGAGAAAAAGTATTATGTCTGTGTGTGGGGCAAATTTTTTGCTTTCATCCACCCATGATAAACTGATATGTAACAAGCAGACAAATGCATGTGTCATTTTCTTGCTTTTATTTAAATGTATTCCACATGTGCTCTAAAATATACTTCTATTTTCGTGTTCATGGCTTTCCTTTTCAGGATGATTCAGTCCGTGAAGAGTGAGGCAACAAAGTCAGAAGATATGCTTGTGCAGCTCCAAGAAATTCTAGAATCTATTAGACTTGCATTTCTGAATTGTTTTCTTGATTTCGCTGGTATGGTGGATTGAATAGTCATTGCATCACTTTTCACACTCCAAAATTTTACAAACATCCTGTTGGTAATTATGATTTATTTGTATGCATCAACCAGGTCATCTAGAGCACATTGGTGTTGAGCTATCACAGAACAAATCAGGCAAAGAGAGTCCCTACATGCAAAACGGCTACTCAAATGAACTGGAAGAAAATATCTCGACTGATCTCCCTGGAAGTGCACATCAGCGGTTATTGATTGTCCTCAGTAATATTGGATATTGCAAGGAGGAGCTTTCTTACGAGTTGTACAACAAATACAGACAAATCTGGCTTCAATCTACGTATGTCTTTTGCTTATTGAAATATAGAAGAACATTCTTGTCCGATAGGTTGTCCTGAATTGCTTGTGGCTTTAAGTGCAGTGTAAAACCGGAAACAATTTTATATCTCTACTTAATAACCCCAATCAGCTCACACCTCAAGTACTATTATGTTTAAACTCAGCCTATTGATGGATATCAAAAGATACACATCACATAATCTGGCACATTGGATTGTAATTTACTTGATATGAGAATTGATGGTTTATGCGGTAATTTTTTCGTTGGCACTTCATATCCTCCTACTTTTTGAGTCAGGCTTCTTTGCATTTCCTCTTAGATGGAGAATAATACCCTGGTAATGAATTAGTCAATGCACAAAGCAATGTTCTTTTCGCATCCCTTTGTTTATTCTAGAACTTCTCTTGCCTTTTTATATATATTTTGAAATGTTTATGTTATGGAAAATGCTTATTTAGTCTTCATTCAGGGTAAAGGACGAAGGGGACAGTGATATACAAGATTTGGTAATTTCTTTCTCAGGGCTTGAAGAGAAAATTCTTGAGCAGTATACATTTGCGAAGGTATTGCTTCACATTCACCCATGATGAATCTTTGGATCCATTCTTGCGAATGGAGGTTTCTTCGTCTTACTTTGTCATAGGAACTTTTTTTTATGTCAATGTTCATCACTGATGGGATTTTGTAAATGCGATAATGTGACTTAATGGAAGTGGTGATATGCAAATTAAAAATAACGTCATGAATCAAGTGATGCTTTTTCTTGGCATGCTGCCGACCATAAAAGTGTTTATTGATGTGTTACTGAGAATTTTGGCACCTGCAGGCAAATTTAATCAGAGAAGCTGCTGTGAGCTATTTGTTGGATTCTGGTGTTCATTGGGGATCAGCACCTGCAGTCAAAGTAAGGTTTTGAACTAAAATAAGACGGCCGCTTCTCATTAGATTTTTATATGTTGAACTTCTTGTGGAGATCCATCTTAAAATTGGTTGATACCTTGTAGGGTGTGCGGGATGCAGCTGTGGAGTTAATGCACACTCTTGTGGCTGTTCATGCTGAGGTATGTTCTGCCTGTCTTACGATTGTATAATTCTATCCCTCCTGTTCACACCTACTTCTTTTCATGGCTAGCGTTTACATTCTCTAAGCTCTTCTACTTTTGTGGTTCATATGATGTGATCTCTATCACCTAGGATTTCATATGAAGTGGCAATCTGATCTTGTTGTATCTGGTACTTGGTTATCTATAGTTGCTTCATTAAAGCATTTCTTATTGTATTTGTCACAACAGGTTTATGCGGGGGCTAAGCCTCTGTTGGAAAAGATCCTAGGTGTTCTTGTGGAAGGTTTGGTTGATACATTTCTTAGTCTCTTTAATGAGAACAAAGGCAAAGAACTCAGATCACTTGATGCAAATGGGTTCTGCCAGCTCATGCTTGAGGTATAATTTTATTTAGGAACTGATTGATGCAATTTTTGCACTTTAGGCTTGCTGGCTGTTTCTTCTAATTGTATCGAGAAAGTCAAGACATGAAGTTTTGTGATGATGCATCAGTTTTTGTTCTTTGTTTGATCAAAAAAAGTTTTAAACTGCTCTCTGTAACAAATTGTTGCTAACAGTCACCCCGTGCATGTGGTAATGCGGTTGCATTCAAATAGTTAGGCAGGAGGAAATTGGAGTAAGAGGATAACAAAATAATGGAGCTTATGTTCCAAAGCTTGTTTGTGTTTCTATTACTTGCTTTTGCATATGGCCTCTGTACCTACATGTGTATCCGCTTTTGCTACCATTTGTTTAGTCCCGGTGGATTATGTTATGCTGCAAACCAGTTTGCAGTATATTTGTGCAGCAACCTGTAACATAGTGATCTACTACCAATATGTAAATTTGTTTCATGATTTTTAACTCTTGTTGCACTTGTCATTGTTCTCTCTCTGGTTCGCTCAGTATCTCACATTTCCTACACATCCACCTTACCACTACTTCATGCCACTGCCTGCCGCCACCACTGTCACCGCTGCCATCATCATCATTCCTCTCTCTTTTCCGGGTTTCCACCTCATTATTTCTTCGTCTCTTCATTTTTCTGCATGGTGCGGCATTCTTTGTTGTATACTTGTTATACATCAGTCAGTTTAGGGATGATGGGAAAACAATCGATTTGCTGAACCAACCTATCTTGTGTGTCTACTGCAGCTGGAATATTTTGAGTTCGTGTTGAATCCATATTTTACGGCTGATGCAAGAGAGTCCCTCAAATCTTTACAAGGCGTGCTGTTGGAGAAAGCCACCGAGAGCATGTCAGAGGCTGCTGAGAATCCAGGCCACCACCGGCGCCCAACTCGTGGAAGTGAAGATGCGCTTGGAGATGAAAGGCAGCAGGGGATGGGTGTCTCACCAGATGATTTAATTGTAAGGGATAATATTGGTCTGTTTATGTTTTTTCTCCTAGGAGGGCAAGGTTCTGTTATTTTTGGGTACTTATCATGTTTTGTGCAGCTAATCTCTACTTTGTTGGCCAAAGTTCCATGGAACTATCTATGTGAGCCTTTTTCATGGGGGAAGTTTGAAAATCCATCTGAAAGTGAATTTTTGGGTTACACTAGAAGACCACAGGAGTTCTTATAAATATCTGATATTGTGACTTTACCTTTAAAGCCTGTCTCTGCATGAAGGTCATGTGAAGTGGATGTGAAACCAAAGTAGTGGGCTGAAATTTGTTATAGAGGTTGAGAGTCATCATCTGTCTTAAAATATTTTATGGTTTGGTTAATGATAGGTGATGCAATTCTACTTCTGTTTCACTTTCCTTCTTGCTCTCTTCATCTACTGATTTTCTGGCTTTTGAAAAAAGTTTAGTGCATGAAAGCTTCCTCTCTGTGCTTTTTTAATTCTACAGGCTCTTGCACAGCAATATAGCTCTGAGTTACTACAAGCAGAGCTAGAGAGGACTCGGATCAACACAGCATGCTTTGTTGAGTCGATTGCATTGGATTCGGTGCCAGAACCAGCCAGAGCTGCATACACTCCCTCCTTTAGGGGATCTGTGAATTCTCCCAGCAGAAACTACAGAGGCACAGCTGTGGTTGGATCACCAAGTTACTCCCGACAAAGGCGTAGATAAGTTCATAACGGCTACCCCAATTTTTTCTTTGGGGGTGGGGCTGAGACTTTGTTGTAATTTGTATCTTTTCCCATGTCTATATATGGTTGGCAGATACCTTATTCTTTCATAAGCAGCCTTTCCCCAACGCCTGATGCCCACTTTTGTTCTGATTGATTTATTTTACTTGTTTCCTGCCAAGTTTCTGTTTTGCTGTTTATATCTAACTTGAACTCATAGCTGGCTTGTACATTTATGGTTTTCTTTTCTCAGTCATGCCCATCATAGCCTGTAAAGAAGTTGAGATGTTCTCAATAGTCTTCGGAATGGTTGCCCACATTGTTTCTTATTTAATGTAATGTCGTGCTTGATTCTCAAGTTTAGGCTGCATCTTATCTGTATGCCATAGCTAAGAGCTCTCCGCTGAGATGGCTCGTTATAAATTCACTAATCCTTGTCAGGTTGTGGATGACGTACTTCACGTCCAACTCCACATCCTTTCTCGATGCTTGTTTTGACGTTTTCCCGCTTATTCTTCAGAATATATTTTGGCATTTCAATCAGCTGCGTCCAAAGTCGGCTCAAAGGAAAGCTTCAGCTCGTTCCGTGATTTTGTGACCCCAGGAGCTGCATTGGCTTGTTTGGCTCGTGAGCAATTTGCATAGCCTGAATGAAATGAGGCTGCGTTATGCAATTCCAAGGGATGATCCCACCCTAGGGGAGGCCATATTGACTATTTAAACTCCCCAGGATCTTCATACCTGGACGTCTGGCCCCTAGAAGCTGATAAAGAATTTCACCAGAGGAAAAATTCCCAACCTTTTCATTATTCAAGAAACTAATTGATTGTTGGCAAGAATAGGTGATCTCATCAGTCATTCCTTTCAACGGGTGCCTACATCCTCTCCTTAAAGGACGAATTTGTAAGACTAGCTTTGGAGTTTATTAATATATGCCGAAGTAAAAAGCTGACATCACATGACTGCCTTTCCATATGAATATCACGTGAGTCTCTATCCATTATAATCATCAATTTGCATATGTATTCACTGATGTCATGCACGCTTTTGCACATCGAATGAGTTTGATAACCACACGTATTAATGTCTGCACCATGGAAATTGACTCTCTGCTCAGGCACCATTCTCAAAGGATTCATTTCGTCCTCGCTTCCTTTTCCTTCTTTTCCTCACGATTTAGAAGAACAAATGATACCTAGTGAACTATACAGTCTCTCATGCCGATTCGCGATGCCCGTTAGTAGGTCATGTGCTGAAAAGAACGGACTGTACAGCTCTCCTGTGGAGGCTCCGCTAGATATCTGACTCCACCGGTTATATGCGAGTGCCCAGTGGAGGAAGGAGAGTAGGTTTGGAGTGTTGGAAAGGACTTCTTTTCCTTCTCTTGTATCAAATTAATATTGTGCTGAGTCGAAGGACGGCATACAAATAACAAGATCCAACCAATGACTAAAGGATGAGGACACCATCGCGAGTCAAAACGCTTGAAGCCATTCTTTTATTTGCCTAGTGCTTGCCTTATATCATAGTATATAATGGTCGCAAGATCGGGTGAACCCGAGAAAGAGACGATGCTGTTTATCGATGTAAACACCAAGACGAGAATGAATAATGACTCCAAGGAAGCGAATAAGACAACACCGGATGAAAAACCTGGCATTGTAGACCTAGACGATATTGCTTGGGGCGACCGTCCGCGAATCACTTGACATCGTCGTTCATCACTAGGCCAGGAATTCGTCCTATGGCCAGGCGTTAACCTCGTTTCCAGAATGCACCCAATTGTCTCTTGCGAAGAGATGCTGCCAAAGATCTCTATAGCAACAAGGACAAGGGAGAATATACCAAAGCTAGCACTTGTCTTGATCATTGTAAAGCCTCCTCTTGCTCCTCTGGCATTTGCAGGTGCTTTTGTGTTTTAGAAACTCACAAAATCTTTAGCTATGGAGTTCAGCATCCTGGCAATGTTGGTGCTTCTGGTGGTGTTTGTAGTCTCGGCAGTTTTGCTTCGTTTATGGACATCACCAAAGGCAATGGAGGACATCCCGGGAACCTTGGGATGGCCGATCATTGGTGAAAGCATCTCTTTCATATCTGACTTTTCGAGTCCATCTGGTATCTACAGTTTCATGAAGAATAGACAAGAAAGGTAATTAATCAAAAAACCAAGAGTGAGATAACTTCAAAATCAGAATACATAAGGTACATGATATGTGCATTTGTCAACAGGTATGGGAAGGTGTTCAAGTCCTTCGTCTTGGGAAGGTTCACTGTCTTCATGACCGGGCGAGCAGCGAGCAAGATTCTATTGACAGGAAAAGACGGGATGGTGAGCTTGAACCTCTTCTATACTGGGCAGCAGGTTCTTGGCCCCACAAGTCTTCTCCAGACAACTGGGGAAGAACACAAACAGCTCCGACGGCTTATTGCTGAACCACTATCCATCGATGGCCTGAAGAAGTACTTCCAGTTCATCAACGCCCTCGCTATAGAAACATTAGATCAATGGGAGGGACGAAAAGTTTTTGTTCTCGAGGAGGCATCTACAGTTAAGTATCCACAAAAAAGATCTTAAGAAATTCTGTTTCAAACGTTCTGCAATTAAACATAATAGCAAGATATCTCCTTTGTGCAGTTCACTCTCAAGGTGATTGGCCACATGATCATGAGCTTAGAACCAAAAGGCGAGGAGCAGGAGAAATTCCGATCCAACTTCAAAATAATTTCCTCCTCATTTGCATCCTTGCCATTTAAATTGCCAGGAACTGCATTTCATCGTGGAATTCAGGTAATTTTTTTTTTTTTTCAAATACTCGGAATATGCTCACAATAGAACGAAAGACTTCATCTAGTTACTTTCATAATATAACATTTCGACAAAATCAGGCTCGAGATAGGATGTATAGCATGTTGGACAGCGTTATTTCTAAAAGGAGAGAAGGACAAGGCTTCCAAAATGATTTCCTGGAGTCCCTGATAATCAAGCACAGCAAAGCAGCAGACGGAGAGGCCAACAAAGACAAACTAACTGACAAGCAAATGAAGGACAATGTACTAACTCTTCTAGTTGCTGGCCATGACACCACCACTGCTGCTCTGACTTGGCTCATGAAATTTCTTGGAGAGAACCCTCTAGTTCTGCAAAGGCTCAGGGTATTCCCATTTTGCGATGAACTCTGTTAGACTGAAATTGTTACCTATGAATACTGAAGAACTGGGCTGTATGCTTCGTATGCAGGAAGAACACATGGAAATTCAAGCGAAGGGCAAGGGTGGAGCGAATCTATCTTGGAGTGAAGTTAATAATATGCCGTATACTGCTAAAGTGAGCAAGACATTAATTTTATCACGTTAATTATCCTACTGAAAACTGGAAGATGTAGCAATTATTTTATCTATGGTATTTCAGGTAACAAGTGAAACTCTAAGGAGAGCCACGATATTACCTTGGTTCTCAAGGAAAGCTGCTCAGGATTTTGAGATTGATGGTATGCATCCCAATAAAAAGACGAAACGCGCTGATCAGGAAAATGCAATCTCAAGATGCTTACTAATGCTAGCTCTTGGTCTTTTACAGGATATAAGATCAAGAAAGGTTGGTCGGTGAACCTGGATGTTGTTTCTATTCACCATGACCCGGAAGTTTTCCCTCAACCAGAAGTTTTTGACCCTTCCAGATTTGATGTAAGCATCTTTCTGTCACCACGTCATATAGCTCACTTTTTATATCTAATTTCCAGCTGAAATTGTTTTTTTTTTTAATTGATCTCAGGAACCTTTGAAGCCTTTCAGCTTCCTTGGATTTGGTAGCGGACCACGTATGTGTCCCGGGATTAATCTGGCGAAGCTCGAAATCTCCATTTTTATTCATCACTTAGTGTGCAGATACAAGTAAGAAAAGAAAATGCTCATTTTTATTAACAAAGTCTCATTTTCCTGCTAGAATATTTTGATTGCCACCCAACATGTCAACCAGCCACGGGGACAGCCTTTTTGAAGCTATAGTCTTTTTAATAAATGGAGCAAAAAAAAAATGATAAAATTGATATGTTCGTGTTTGAGACCATGCTTGATTAATTTTTCAAGCGCTTATTGTGAGTGTAGAACTTGTTCTGATAGTCTTATTCTTCTTGACAGGTGGACTCCTTTGGAGAGAGATGACTCGGTCCAGCCCACTCTAGTAAGAATGCCCAAGAACAAGTATCCAGTTCTCGTCGAGCCACTGTAGATGTATATGTTACTTCACTTGGCAATTTGGCACAGAGCCATAATAGCCGAGGAAAGAAGCCACATGGGAATCTTAATTTTATTTTATGACCCAATTGTCAATGCAGTACCGACATGGCGGATTGACGAACTCACTGGGTAATGGTAGCCATAAGAAAAAACTTGCCCAGGATCACATTGTATGACCGGGAAGAATAAGGATGTCTGAAGCAGTTTACGTTCTTCTTGAGTTGGTGTTTTCTTCTTGATAACTGTCTTTTGCTACAATCCTATTACCCTTGCCAGTTAATCAAACCAACAAATGCAACTCCAACCAACTTAATAGTAGAGAGTAGACAAATAAATAAAGATCGGAGGAATTTCTTTACGTATGAAAGTAAATCCATTGATTCACGGGCATAAGCAAATAGGAGAGCCTGGCCAGATCACCTAGAGATTTGCGATGCTAGAGATATTCCAAATCAGCATACTAAAGTTTGAATTCCCTATTATCTTTGAATCAAACAGAAATCTAGAATTCCAGATGGATGGTTATTGAAACCTGATACGGGTGTCATGTCATGTTAGTCAGCTCCAGCTCCAGCTCTCATTTGTCGGGAGGCAAAGCAAACATTGATGCACAAATCAAAGGCATGTATTTATGAATAATTTTATTTTGATTCAAACACTTGTATGGTTGCAAATTGATGAAGGTACTTGTAACTTCAAATGGCAGCATCAGCAAATTCATGCCATTAACTAAATAGGTTTTAAAAATTTCCTGTAATTAGCATCTTTTTCTTTCTTTTTGCTAACAGAAAATTGTAGCCTTGGATGTAAACTCGAGGAAAGTCAACATAACGACCTGTCAGATTAAGCGGTTGGATAACTGAAAAACAAGAAAGCAGAGATGGCTCACCTCCACAATCTCAAGTACTTCTTTTGACGACATAGAAAAAGAGGCAAATAAATTCCACTTTGTACCTTCATTGCACGCCGTAAATCTCACCACCACAAAGAGAGGCAAACATAACATAGGGAAAACCCATTTCCAAGCAAAGAGATAATCACGAAGTACTGAAATAAAAGGGCCTTTGTTTTCCTTGTCCAGAATCCCACAGATGGCATCAGCATAGATAAAAATAATTTTTTTTTATAAGTAAATTATCTTTTATTCCAAACTCCATCAATATGGGAAGACAAGACCCAGGACACCACAAAACAATGAACGAACTAATGTCCCAAGACCACACAAACCAAACGAGCTTATAACTCATTCGGGAGCCAAGCAACAACTAAAGATCTTCCTCCATTCCGGACTAACTCAGTAGCTCACTAGCCAATTCCTACAGAGGTTTTTCACATCATCAGAGAGAAGCCTTCAATTTTTCACGTGTCCAACTCGCGAAACGAATTATCTCTTAACCTCCATTTTGTTTAACTCGAGACCCGCGTATGGATAGTTGATCAGAAAAGTTCCATCTGATGAATAAATTGACCTTTTTTTTACATCAATGGAGCCTCTCATTCACCCATACCATTCAACCTCCCTCTCACTGTTCGATCCCCCCCCAAAAAAATAAAAAAAATAGAGAGAGACCTCACCTCACTTATTCGGCTCGTGAGTTGGGAATCTGATCCGGGCCATCCAGTCAATGGACTCCTCCAAATGTCATTTCTTCTTCTGCTGCTGCTAATGAGGGAGGGAATCCATACCACGCAACAACAGCCGGTGGAAAGTGAGCCAAGCGGCTGGGTCTCACTCAAACTTGGCCCACCACCAGTCTTCGTCCCCAGTGATGGAGAGAAGCTTCCCCTCCCTCCCGCTGTTCCACTCCCAACGGCAACTAAATCTCTACTTAATAAGCCTCACTCACTCCCTCCCTCACCTGCCGCCTCGTTGTGAGGTAGGAATCGGATCCGTGCCCGATCAAAGGACTCCTCTTTCAATTTATGTGCTGCCTCTCCAAATGTCATTTCTTCTTCTATTGAGAGATCCGTACCCCCTAACCACTTCTGGAAAGTGACCCGGGCAGCTGGGTCCCACTCAAACTTGGCCCACCAGTGTTTGAACGAATAGATCGAGAAGCTTCCCCTCGCGCTGTTCGAGTCCAACGGCAACTTCCTGATACCAGGGCATCCCAGTACGGTGAATTCCACCCCTGGAGGGAAAAAAAGAGAGTGGTCGCAAATGCTCCTTAGTTTTGGAAGACCGGCGAT
This sequence comes from Corymbia maculata, assembly GCA_014182735.1. Classification (NCBI taxonomy): domain Eukaryota; kingdom Viridiplantae; phylum Streptophyta; class Magnoliopsida; order Myrtales; family Myrtaceae; genus Corymbia; species Corymbia maculata. The sequence goes on from CM024687.1 coordinate 33,729,348, forward strand.
ACGTAGGTATTTGAGACATGAGAATAGTCTTGAAGCAGCTAATTCCTCTCTTGCAATTCCATCAACTATTATTTTCTCCATCGAATTGCAGTTCACGACCGACAATCTCCGGAGATTCGGAGCGTGCACGAGCCAAGACAAGTCCAACAGCCCACAATATTTGACCTCAACTTCAATGAGATTGGGGAAGCAAGAGCTGTTGGGAGCTCGTCCTATTCCTTGAGTGATCTCCATCCTCACAAGCATATTACAGTCGATTAGACAAAGCAACTCTAAATGCGAGAAACTGCCGCTCCCCTTTAATAAGTGACTTATTGGGATGCAGGTCAAGTCCTTGCACTTGCAGATCCGCACTCTCCTTATGCATCTTTGAAATGATTCGAATATTTTTAGGGCAGAGGAAGATTTTTGCACCTTGATAGATAAGTCGGTGAGATCTTGCATATGCCCTAATTCCTCGACCATCTCTTCTTCCTTCTTTGAATACGATTCCCACATGCTGAACACATTCAATGGTAAGCTTGTCATTGCCCCCATTGGAATTAGGACAGAATCACCCACTTCAGAATAACCCATATGGTTTAGTAGCAACCACCGTAAGTGAGTCAAGTTCTTCATTTCCATGGGCAACTCACTGATATTGGTCTGCGACAGGTTCAAGTACTGTAAATTAATCAAATCACAAATCTCTTCCGGGAATAACACAATATCACTATTGTTAGATAGGTCCAACACCGTTAGACAAGTCGCCATCGAGTCAAAAAATCCTCTTGGCACAAGACTCACAAAAGTTTTCCTTACAAACAAAGTTTCGAGTTGAGAACACCTAGGTGGTGCTTGGTCGATGTTCTGAATACATCTCCCCCATAGAGATACTTTCTTTGCTTCCCCCCATTTGAAGATCATCTTGGCGGACAAGTCTTCTTCTTTCTCTATCACTAGCAACTTGTTCTCCCTTCGCCCATGGTCACGAGCGATCCAAATCGCCATGTCGCGAATGACGTCATGCATCTTTACACATTGGTCTTCATCATCATCATCATCATCACGCACACTTTCCAATAGACAAGCCATCTTTAAACTCCCCAAGAAATACTCTCCCCTATCTCGCATACTGTATACATCATCAGTGTCTCCTAGCAAGCCTTCTCCAATCCAGAGTTCAATAAGGTCGTTCGTTCTTATGAGGTAATCCTCAGGGAAGAGACAACAATAAAGGAAGCAAAGCTGAATGGTAGAGTCATTTATGCTGTTATAACTGAACTCTAGTATGTGATACACTTCCTCCATACCTGACAGCTCGTGCGGTTTGTTCCTGAGCGTTTTTAGTGTATAATGCCACTCATGGGGATGTTCTCTGCTTGCCATAGCTCGCCCAACGGTAATAAGGGCTAGTGGCAAACCTTTACACTCTTCGGCAATATCCTTGGCGAGGTCTTGAATTTCTTGATGACAATTTTCAAGCGATTTGCCAACGTTCTTCTTGAATAATGTCAGAGCTTCTTTGGACGTCAAGCACTGTACTTCCCATGTTTCGTCGGCTTTCATTTGGTCGCATACTTGCTTCGACCGAGTTGTGAATACTACTTTGGATCCATTCTCAGGACTAGAATGAGGAACTCCGATTTTGGAAAGGTCCAGCCTCGCCCAGACATCATCAACCAACAACACAAACTTCTTCCGTTTCAAAACACAGCATAGATGATCGATCCTCTCCTCCTGGGTCGATCGATCCCAGCTCTCATTTTGAATGTGCAGTCTTTTCCTTATGGCATCTCGAATGCTATCTTCATTCATTTGCCTGGACACCACCACCCAAATAACGATCTCAAATCCTTGATTTGCATGCAAAAGTTTGTCATTGATCCTTTTCATGAGGGTGGTCTTTCCCACACCGCCCTTTCCGAATAACCCAATCACTCCTATTTGTTTTTCGTCCACGAGCCATTTCCACACTCTATTGAGGGGATCATCAAGCCCCACGGTCTTGTCCATAGGCATCTCGAGCACTTGAGGAGGAGGCAACGGTGACGTGAAATCTTTGAACTCTCCTTTCTTATGTTGGAGCTCTCTCGCTTCATTGAGCAATCGATCGACTCTTTTACCCAATTTATAGCCCGACCAGCAGTTCGGTGGAAGACAACGACTGAGACATTTGATTCGATTGCGTTCCCCGGCTTCTTGAAGAACTCGATCTACCCCATCTTCAAATTCTCGCACCTTGCCTAACCAGTTCTCCACTTGATTCGTGCGCCGCACAAGTGCTTCTTCTTCTTCACGCTCCACCGTTGCCTTCACGTCTCTGCTCGTGGCCTCCAGCTCTTCAATTGCCTTTCTCAACGCGTCCACGTTATCTTTCAAATTGCAAATGTAGCCCAAAGGTTTGCTGGCCAAGCCCCATAACTCTTTGACGAGTTCTGAAAGAGGAGTTGCCAAATCCATGGATTCTTTCGGGAGAGGAGAGATCGAAAAACAGAGTATGCAGACGGATGGAGAGCGGGCGAATGGGTGGAGTTCGCCAGTAGAGTCGTCTGGTAAGAGACGACCTTTTACAGGCTCGATAATAGAGGTCCAAAGTAATGGCCCCACAACAGTACAATGATACAAGCTGGCAGAGGTAAGTAAAAGGTAGAAAACGCAACCAGCGGGGCTAAATTATTGCGCATGTGGACAAACGACTTTTTCCAAAGTTGGATTTTGGTAGTAGAATGTTTGCTCAATATATATATATATATATATTTAGACAACTCTCTAAATTGTTACTATGTGCGTTCATGAGGTTTGAATATAGCGTATATATTATACAAGATACCACTAATCCCTGCTTCTGAGGAATTAATTAAACACGATAATATTTTTATATACATTAATTATTTTTTGATTAGGTAGACTGTTATAGTTTTATACATAACAAACTTTTCCTAGCATTGTTATGTAGTAGACTCTTCCATAAAACTCTCTAAATTGTTACTATGTGCATTCATGAGGTTTGAATATAATGTATCTATTATGCAAAATAACACTAATCCCTGCTTCCGATGAATTTTAGGATAATATTAATTACATACAATAATATTTTTAAATACATTAATTCTTTGTTGATTAGGTAGACTATTTATAGTTTTATACATAACAGATTTTTCCCAGCACTGTTATATAATTTCCGTAATGGGTATTAATTTAAGGATAAAATAAAAATTTTCAGTGGGTAATAAATTTTCAATGGTACGCGTGCGCACAACCATATTATTTATATATGGAGTCCCAAATTTGTACAAATTATCTTGCAAATAATAACAACAAATATTAAAATATAACAAAATCTCAATCTATATCATTTCTAATAAATTTATTATGAAAATTTTTTAAATATTAAAAATCCTCAATTATAGTACTTGTGACAGATTTATTTATAACTTTTTTGTAACACTAAAAACTCAAATTATACTTATTTTGACATATTTATCCGAAATTTTCTTTTGTGATAAAAACCCTTAAATTTGTATTTGTATTATGTATTTACTCCCAAACTCTTTGGCCAAAGGGCATTTTCGTTTTTTTTCCTTTTTTCCCTTTTCTGTTTGGTTTTTTTTCCTTTTCCTTTTTCTTTATTTTCCTTCTTCGTTCCCTCTGTCGGACATGGCGAATGGAAGCCAGTGAGGGCCACCCTCGCCAGCATTGAAGTCAGGCAAGGGCAGCCCTCGCCTCTCTTGGGCCTGTGATCTAGATAGGGCGGCCCTAACCTGAGTAGGGCAAGGGGCGACGGAAGAGAGAAGGAAGGGAAAAAAAAAGAAGAAAACAGTAAAAAAGATGAAAATGCCCTTCAACGGATAAATGTATCACACAAGTATAAGTTCAGGATCTTTTGTATCAAAAAAGGAAGTTTTAGGTAATTGTGTTACAATGGACATAGCTTGAAGTTTTTAATGTCATAAAAAAGTTTATGATAAATTTGTCACAAGTGACATAATTCGGGATTTTTAGTGTTACAAAAAAAAGTTCAGGATAAATTTATTATGAGTGACATAGTTTATTATTTTTGATGGCCTTTTTTCTATTCTAAAAAATACCACCTCTTAATTTGGTAATAAAAATGGTTTTCATCAACGGTAAAATATACTTAGCTATAATAATCCAAAATTGAGTCATCCTGCACGTATATATTGTAACCCAGAATGGAAGTTTTTTTTTTTTTATGCTGATATTTCACATAATATTAAGGTGAATATTTTCAAGAAAAAGAACACATGTACTAAGATAGTTGCAAAAGTATGGGGATCAAGAGCCTAACTTATGTTCGCAAGCGGTCGACTTAGGCACTCCAAGTCGGTAATTAACATCTTCATCAAACAAGTCCTTTCAAACTCTCCTAGTAAATCTGATAAAGTGACTTAAATTGTCTCCTAAGAGTAGCTTTTGAAACTAGCGTGACGACGATGAGATAAAATATAGAGACGGAAAGTCAGTGGCGGACTTGGGATGAGTGATGGTCCTGCCCCCTCTCCAAAAATTTCCATATTACCAAATGAGAATTCTTTAATAAATTAAATTTTATTAGGTAATATTTTTCACTTCTAATTTTGAATTTCCGATCTAAATCACCTGCTTGACTTGACGTCCCCACATATTATCGGCTTTCAAGCAAGATGAGAAATGCTAAAATAGAAAAAACATATGATGTGGTGGTACTAACAACTTGCCACAATTACCTGTGCATGATTGATTCCGAAATGACCACACCAAAAATATGTCATTTTATCATTTCAAAGATTGTCTTTGTTCGAGCAAAAGTATTATTGAAAGCTTTTTTAAATTACTTAAATAGAAAGTATACAGTAACTCTTAGTTTTCATGAAGGATAGAGATCGGTCGACAGGGCATGTATGAGCAATCATTTCTACTCTCGTCTAAATATCTTCATTAAAATATTGAGAATACGTATCAACGCAAGTTTTCACTTTCAAACTTGGCTTTGATTGGAAAAGTCAAAGCTGAGAAACCAAAGGCCAGGACCCGTCCTTTGCTTTGACGGAGACATAAAAATGGACGGTGGGTGGGCCCATTCGAATTAAGTGCGTCAATTGTTCGATTCGATTCGATTTTTTTGAAAAATCGAACTGAACTGAGACTGTCCCAAACTAAATATTAATTGAACCGAAAATGTGATTCGGTTCGATTCGATTCGGGACAATTTTTCGATTTTCTTATGTTTACTTTATTTATTGAAACCTAAATAAAGAAGAGATGATAAAAAAAAAAAAATATTATTTATTTTTAATTGAGAATTCTGATTTGGTACCGAAAATCGAACCGAACCGAAAAGTTAACAGTTATTTTTTGGTTAATCTAACCAAACAAAAGATGCATAAAATTTCGATTCGATTTTCAATTTTGATTTGATTTTCGATTTGGTTCTTAACATCTCTAATTTGAATTGCTTGTGGAGTTTTGACGTTTGCATCGTCAAGACCTTGATGATCCCTCTTCATAAATTCATTTTTTTTAAGTCACCTTTCGAGCGAAGCAGAGGAATCTCAAACAGTTTATGTTGGCCCTTACAAAAATTAAGATATGATCGAATAAAGATAAAACAAAAAGTCTTATTATTTGTTGGATGAAACTATCCACCAGTATTATGATGGATATAACCAAAAATGTAACATGAATAGATGAGGTCAAATTAATTTCACAAAATTGAAAAAGCAAAATAAGAGGGTAACGGCGGATGTAGGACCGCCATTGTTGCGGTGGTGGACCCACACGAGAACAAATGCCTCCGTCATGGCTGGGTGCCTATCCACAGTGGCCATCCCGGTGGTTGTCTAGTAGGGGTGTCAACGGGTCGGGTCGGGTCTTGATGTTACCCGACTCGATCCAAATAATAAGGGTCATGTCATTTGACTCGACCCGACCCGACCCGACCCGAAATGCATAAAACATGAAGCAAAAAAAACAGGTCGGGTCGGGTTTCGGGTTTTTTATTAAAAAATATTACAATTTTTTAATAAAAATATATTATAAAGGGAATTCGAAATACTCTTATGTGACGCCGCGAGACCTCGTCTAACCCGTCCATGAACCGTGACACCACAAGTTCTCGTCCAACCCGTCCATGAACATCTCCGTAGATAGATAATTTTTTAATAAAAAATTATGACAAAGGGAATTCGAAATGTTCTTACGTGACGTTGCGAAACCTTGTCCAACCCGTCTATGAACATTTCCGCAGACAAATAATTTTTTAATAAAAAATTATGACAAGAGGAATTCGAAATGTTCTTACATGACGTCGCGAGGCCTCGTCCGACCCGTCCGTGAACATCTGCGCAGACAGATTAAAAAAAAATATGACAGATAATTCGAAATGCTTTTATGTGACGCCGCGAGGTCTCGTCCGACACGTCTATGAACATCCCCGCAGACAAATAATAATCCCTCCTCTAAAGTTCTGCATTGGCCGTGAAAAAGAAGCAAATCATATGGAAGAGAGAGAGAGAGAGAGAGAGGGGGGGGGAGAGGGAGAGAGATTGATGGGGCCGATCTGAGGGGCGACAATGACAAACCCGTGAGATGAGACGTGTTAAATGAGTTGCGAACATAAGGAGTTGTAGATGAGATAGCTTAGGTGGGTGCGTTTGGATTGAAGCCTTTAATGTGTTTGTAATTCCATTTATATTTATAATTGTTACCCGAACAATATTAAGACACGAAACATGTACCATACTTATTTCGTGTTCGGATCGTGTTCGGGTCATATTCGGATTGGGTTGGATGGATTTTTTTAACACCCCTATTGTCTAGCAATATCATCCATCATGATATTGTTGGGATGCACAGCAAAAGACAAGACTGTACATCAAGTGGACATTATCTTTTAGATTATGAATGGAGCTCCCAAGACTTATCGGCCAAGTCCCCTAAATCTTTGACGAGTTCTAGGAGAGGACCTGTGAAATCCATAGACTCTTTCCGAGACGAAGAGATCGAAAAATGGAGTATTCAAAGGAAGGGAGAGAGGACGACTGGGCGGAGTTCGATAATAGAGTCATCCGGTAAGAAATGCCTTTTACAGACTCAATAATAGAGACCCAAAGTAATGGCCGCGCAACAGTACAATAATACAAGCTAGCAGACGGAAACAGAAAGTAGCAAATGGTACAAAATAAAACTCAGCAGGCTGAATTATTGCCAAAACTGACAAACAACTTATTAGAAAAGTGAATTATGGAAGTAGAGCGTTGCTCTAAATTGTTACCATGTGTATTCGTGAGGTTTTATGGCCACTAATCCTTGCTTCTGGGTAGGAGTGTTAAACAAACTCATCCAACCCGATTCGAACATGACTCAAACACATCTCGAACACAAAGTAAGTATGGTACATGTTTCGGGTTTTAATGTTGTTTGGGTAACAATTATAAATATAAATAGAATACATGTTTTTGGTCAAGTTAGGGTCGGAACAATATGTTCCGACCCAAACACATTAAAAGCTTTAACTCAAACACACCCACCCAAGCTATTTATTTTACAACTCCTTCTACTCGTAACTCATCCAAAGACATCTCATCTCATCTCATGGGTTCGTCATTGTCGCCCCTCAAGTCGAACCCAACCTCTCTTGCTCTCCCCCCCTCTCTCTCCCCATCTTCCATATGATTTGCTTCTTTTTCGCGGCCGACGCAGAACTTTAGAGGAGAGAGTATTATCTGTCTGTGGATATGTTCACGAATAAGTTGGACGAGTCATTGTGGCGTCACGTAAAAACATTTCGAATTCCCTTTGTCATATTTTTTATTAAAAAATTATTTGTCTCGCAGAGATAATCACGGACGGGTTGGACGAAATCTCGCAAAGATCACGTAAAATCATTTCGAATTCCCTTTGTCATATTTTTTATTAAAAAATTATTTGTTTACGGAGATATTCACGGATGGATTGAACGAGGCCTCACGACGTCACGTAAGAATATTTTGAATTCCCTTTGTCATATTTTATATTAAAAAATTATTTGTCTGTGGAGATGTTCACGGGCGAGTTGGATGAGACCTCGCAGTGTCACGATTCATGGACGGGTTGGACGAGGTCTTGTGGCGTCACGTAAGAGCATTTCGAATTCCCTTTGTAATATTTTTTAATAAAAAACCCGAAACCCGACCCGACCCGTTGTTTTTGCTTCATGTTTTATGCATTTTGGGTCGGGTCGGGTCGGGTAACATCAAGACCCGACCCGACCTGACCCGTTGACACCCCTACTTCTGGGGAACTTTAGGAAAATGTTAATCATACATGGTAATATTTTTTAATACATTAATTCTCTGTTGATTAGATAGACTATTCATAGTTTTATACGAAGAGATTTTTCCTAGCACTGTTTTGTAATTTTCATAGTGGAGATTAATAAAATAAATTAATACCTATGTAAAACTTTGAAATAATTTAGCATTGCTTTTACTTTTATTTTTTTGCTAGTATTTTTACTTGATCCACTAGTCTAGTTACATGTGAATTAGCTATAATTGTAAGGTCAAGCAATAGGTAGGTGAACCATTAACTTTTGGCAAATCAAAAGCGCACATTAAAATACATATGCATCATGCATTCAATTATCCAAGCATACAAGATATAGGTCACAAGAAGTAAAACAAATAGCAAAGAAAAGCATTGCATAGACATAGTTTAGTTCTATTAAAAAAATAGATTAATGGTAACACATAGAATTCTAACGGTTGCTTGCACAATAATTAGCATAATTTAATAAAGTTTCGTCGCTAAAATCGGTTCAATTTACTTAAAAGGACATTTTAATATCTAAAAGCACAATTGAAAAGTTGAACAAGAACCAAGATCTTGTTGACATGGCACAATAAAACTTAAGACATATAGTTGTTATATGCTAATTATACACTACCATGAGACACAAAGAAGTTACAATCATTGTGCTTATAAACATGGTGCTGAAATGTTAAATTTTCCACGGTGCTTCCATTTTATTTATTTATTTTACTCTCAAATTGTTTGTAAGATGTGTAGCTTAATATGATGTACCAAATGACATTTCACCATTTAGAGGTATGACCAACTCTGTCGTTCACATTTTACTTGATAGATCTATTAAGATGCCAATATTGTGCTGTCCCATATAGCTATTTCCAAAATAATGGACCGCCTGTATCTTATAACCAAAAGGCTTTTTTCTTTTGTGTTTGGTTGATGGGATCAATGGCCTCTGGGACAAATATCTCAATTTTTGTAGTTATCCTTGCAAAACTTTTTGATGGTCCTGGCTCGCATGTGTTCAGATACTAGGGAATCGTATATTCTTCTTTTATAGTGGTTATTGCAAACAAGGAAGATACAAAATATAGTGTAAAGAGATTCCGCTTCGATCCCTACACCTTAGAAACATCATGATTGGCCCCTTTATTTTCGTTTGTCATAAATTCTCAATTACTGCGCTATTCTTTGACCATGGTATCAGTAATTTCATCAAATTTTCATTCAAAATCCAATGAAAATTTTTTAGTCACTCGCCCACGACAAGTGATACCTATATGCAAAAGTCTTTGTGACATTTAAATCTTTTGTTAATAACTTTAACTCACCACTTGTATGATAAAATAAAGGTTCATCCACTGTAGTTGGTCTAGAGGTATAGGACTTACAACCAAGTAGTTTGAGACCCCTCTGTTGGAAGAAGATCTGATTTTGTGCTCCGATTGCAACTACATAAATCATGGATTAAATTGATTTGGTTATAGAATATATTCGGAATATTCGGAAGATATGATAGGAATTGTAATCTTATTGATTTTATATGATTTTCCTTAGCTCTATAAATGTAGACATGTACATGTACAAAGAGATTAGTACAATACAATTACACTTCCTTTCGATATTTCTCATTTCCTGTCATGGTATCAGAGCGAAGCGTTCTGACCTTGCTTTCGCAAAATTTTTGAATTGCCTTCGATAGTCTTTCAATTTTTTTTTGCAAATCTTACTTGCAAAACAAATTGACACACCGCTTAGGAATTCATCCTTCAAACACCATGCCCAAGAACCAAAACAAACCAACCGGCAGCAACAAAGATCGAGAGACAATTCCACCCACCATGGAGGAATCATTCCACTACTCTCCTCAAAATCAAGACTCAGACCTGATCGACCAAACGCACGATTTTGAGCAGCATTCTTCCGCTCCATTGCCCACACTGTCTCAGCCTTCAGCCCCAACTCAATGGCCATCGATGCACTGGATCCCAATCCAACAGTGGGCCTCTCATGGTCCACCTGCATAAGGCATGAACTTCGGTCCTTCGGTTGATGAATCAGGTTGGGCACCCCCGAGTCACAGACCCAACCTGGTTCCGACAGATCAAGGGATGAATCCCTACCCGGGATTACAACCCGGCATCTACTTGTACCCTATTCTTGCTGCCGGTCATTGTCCAGAACCTGGTGATGCCCTATACACGTCGTCGGCCAACGGACCGGAGCTCCAAATAATCAATCTGCAACTTACAGGTCCCAACAACTACAACGCATGGGCTCGAGATTTTCGACGGGCTCTTGTAACCAAGGACAAAGATGGGTTCATTGATGGAACCGTACCCTACCCCGACGACGACCGCATGCGACGATGTTGGCGCAAGTGCAACCAACTCGTGCGCACTTGGATCAGAAACTGTGTAGCCCCCGACATCACCGCCGGGCTCCCACCAACAGAGGATTCAAAGCAAATGTGGGCGAATATTAGAGAAATGTACAGGAAATTGGACAGAGCGAAGCTTTTCTCGCTCACTCAAGCTCTGTCGAACTTGAAGCAAGGGAACCTCTCGGTTACCACTTGCTTCAACCGACTCTCGGCACTCTGGAACGAGCTCGAGGCGGCTGAGGAAGAACTAAAAGGACCCGAAGCAACGCTCGAACAATACAGACAGATTAGAGAGAGGAGAAGGTTATCCGGTTCTTGTTGATCCTGAACGATAGCTTCTCGACGTTCCGGTCACAGATACTCGCCATGGATCCCGTCCCCCCTCTCGACCGGATCTATCAATTGGCAATCCAGGAAGAAAATCAGAGGTTGGCCACGATGGAGTACACGAAAGGAGGAGAAGGAGCGGCTTTTGTTGCTCGGATGGAGTCATGCTCGTCGCGATGGTCGCCCAACGCTCTCGGGCCGTCGCTGCACAGAGAAAATACGTTCAGATCTCAACGTACAGTCAAGGGCTGAGAAGAGGAAGAAGAGACTAACCCTAGAAGCTCAAAGATGGACGGTTCAGATCTAAAGAAGAAATCGGACGGCTCTTATTTTATGAGCCATGGAGTAGAGTCAGGTGGCCCCCCTCAAGCCACATCAGCTCCATTTTTCATACCATCTAACGGTCCTCAAAGCGCCACGTCATCAAGAGGAAATGGGCAAAATTTTTAAAAAAGGTAAATATTGTGAATATTGCAAGCGCCCATATCATACGATTGATACTTGTTGGAAATTGCATGGAAAACCGACTGATAAAGAAAAAAGAGAGAAAGATTTTTCTGCTTATCAGGTCATGACCCAAGGAACTATGAATGCAAATCAAACAATCACTCATGATCAGTATCAAAATATCATGAGGAGCTTGAATTAGTTGAGGATTGTAGACAAAAATGCGGGTTTCTCAGGTACCTCCATTTCCGAAAATGATAAATTCTCAGTTGATGTGTGGATAATCGACTTTGGCGCTAGTGACCACATAATCTGTGATGATCATTTTTTTTCTAATATTCACAAAAAATCTCATCATGATATGTCTGTCTGTCTTCCTAATGGTACCGTCACATATTTTACCAAGGTTGGTACTGTCAATCTTAGTCAACACATTATCCTCAAAAATGTCCTATACATCCCTGAATTCGAGTTCAATCTTATATCAATATCTAGGATTTGTGAGGACAATCCTTGCCATTTTATATTCAATTCTGAAAATTGTCTCTTTCAAGACCATTCGACTGGAAAAATGATGGGCTTGGGTAGTGTTGCAAAAAGATTATATTTTTGGATCAGGCTTCCAAAGAACTTTGATTTATCATTGCCAAATGAAAGCATTTCATGTAATGCTACTAGTAGCAATAAAAGTTCTCTTTTACATCATCGGTTGGGACATAGTGCTCGTTTTCCTTATCAAAATTGTCCAATTTGCCCTTTAGCAAAACAATCTAGATCATCCTTTCCTATGAGTACATCTCGAGCTACTAATGCATTTTCCTTAATTCATGTGGATATATGGGGTCCATATCATATTCCTCATCATGACGGATCTTGTTTCTTCTTGACAATTGTGGATGATCATACTCGTGCTACTTGGATTTTTCTCATGCAATCCAAGAGCTAAACATTCTCAAATCTGTCAAATTTTTTCTCGTTGATTAAAAATTAATTTGATAAATCTGTCCAAAGGATTTGCACAGATAATGGGCAAGAGTTTTTCACAACAGAATGCAAATCTTTTCTTGCTTCTCATGGGATACTTCACGAAACTTCCTGCGTCTATACTCCTTAACAAAATGGGATTGTAGAACGCAAACATCGTCATCTCTTAGAAGTCGCTCGTGCTCTTAAATACCAAGCATCCATTCCAAAAACATATTGGGGAGATTGTGTGGTCACGGCGGTTTACTTGATTAATCGCATGCCAACTAGAATTCTTGAAGGACGGTCCCCTTTTGAAATGCTTTTTGGAAAAAATCCGAAAATTAGACATTTGAGAGTTTTTGGTTGTTTATGCTATACAACAACTGTGGGACCTCGAGGAAAAATGGACCCTCGTGCTATTCGATGTGTATTAATGGGATATCCCCCTCTACAAAAGGGTTACAGGGTTATGGAGATATCCACAGGTCGGTTTTTTATTGGCCGAGATGTTGTTTTCTGTGAAGACGTATTTTCATTCCAGGAATTGCAGAATTCCTCTGAGGCACATGAATCTGAATCCAGCCGTCGAATATTTTTATCGGAAGAAGATTTATCTACAAGTCCGCAATATCTTTTTGTGCCGTCAAAACAAATGCCAACAATCTCGGGATTGCCTAATCAAGAAGTTGAGTCACCAGCACCACTCAATGAAAAGGACGATTCTCTAACCTCGTATCTGCATCAACTTACGAAGGAACCCTCTCCAACACCGTCTCCACTGGCCGAGATGTTGTTTTCTGTGAAGACGTATTTTCATTCCAGGAATTGCAGAATTCCTCCGAGGCACATGAATCTGAATCCAGCCGTCGAATATTTTTATCGGAAGAAGATTTATCTACAAGTCCGCAATATCTTTTTGTGCCGTCAAAACAAATGCCAACAATCTCGGGATTGCCTAATCAAGAAGTTGAGTCACCAGCACCACTCAATGAAAAGGACGATTCTCTAACCTCGTATCTGCATCAACTTACGAAGGAACCCTCTCCAACACCATCTCCACGGCAAATGGTTGAACTGCCTCGACGTTTTGGTCGCCACATTCGTCCATCTACATGGAAAAAGGATTGCATATGTACCATTTCAAGTTCTCAAGGTACGCATTACCCTATATCCTCTTATGTCTCCTTTGATCGATTGTCACCGAAGCATATGTGTTGTATTAGTCGTATATCTGAGGAACTTGAACCTTCCACCTATGAGGAAGCGGCACGTCACCAATGATGGCAACAGGCTATGGAGGCAGAATTGGCTGCTCTTATGGATAACCATACTTGGGATATTGTCTCCCTACCTCCAGGCAAAAAACCAATTAGGTGTAAATGAGTGTATAAAATTAAACACAAGGCAGATGGCTCAGTTGAGCGATATAAGGCTCGATTGGTTGCTAAAGGATTTACACAACAGGAAGGTTTCGATTATCATGAGACCTTTTCTCCTGTTGCTAAAGAAGTGACGATTTGATCTTTTCTATCCATTGCTGCATTTCGTAATTGGGAGCTCCATCAGATGGACGTCAATAATGCTTTTCTCCATGGAGATTTAGATGAAGAAATCTACATGGAACTACCACAGGGTTTACACAGATAGGGGGAGACTTAGGTATGTCGTCTACATAAATCCATGTATGGATTCAAGCAAGCTTCTAGACAGTGGTATGCAAAATTTACTGCTACCCTCACAAGTGCGGGTTTTCGGCATTCCAAGCATGACTATGCATTATTCACATGGACGAAAGGTACTTCATCAATTTACTTGTTGATTTATGTTGACGACATTCTCATTATGGGAAACGATGATCTTGCCATTACGAAGTTTAAAGAATTTTGCATTTTAATTTCCATATTAAAGATTTGGGACCTCCCAAATACTTTCTTGGAATTGAGATAACTAGATCCGACAAAGGAATATGTCTCAGCCAACGAAAGTTCAACTTGGAGATTATATTTGAAGCAGGATTGTCAAGATGCAAATCGGCAACAATTCCCATTGAACAGAATGTTAAACTTACAACATTTGAATTTGATAAAGGCTCACCACCACCCAATGAAGACCCATTGCTTCACAATCCATCAGGTTATCAAAGGCTCGTTGGAAAGTTGATCTACCTTACTATGACCAGGCCTGATATATGTTATGCAGTACAAATACTTAGTCAGTTCATGCATAATCCAAAGCAGTCCCACATGAATGCAGCATTGAAAATTGTGAAATATTTGAAAGGCAGTCTAGGACTTGGAATTTTATTATCTCGGGATTGCAACTTAAAAATGACAGCCTATTATGGTACGGATTATGCTACTTGCCTAGTGACAAGAAGATCTATCACGGGTTTATGCATAAAGTTAGGAAGATCCTTGATTTCATGGAAGACTAAGAAGCAATCAACCGTCTCTTTATCATCAGCTGAATCAGAATATCGAGCCATGGCAAAAACTGTTTGCGAAATAGTTTGGATACGGGCTCTATTGTCGGATCTTGGAATAGAGGTTGATGGGGCAACTATGTTGTTTTGTGATAATGATGCTACACTTAAACTGGCGGCAAGTCATGTCTTTCATGAAAGAACAAAGCATATAGAAGTTGACTGCCATTTCACTCGAGAAAAAATTCAAAAGGAATCGTTACAGCTCAAGGTATTGGAACTGCTGAGTAGCCTACAGATATCTTACTAAACCTTTATCCCAGAGACAACACAGGTATCTATTGAGCAAGCTAGGTGTCTTCGACATATATGAACTGCTAGCTTGAGGGGGAGTGTTGGAAGAAGATCTAATTTTGTGCTCCGATTGCAACTACATAAATCATGGATTAAATTGATTTGGTTATAGAAAATCTTCGGAATATTCAGAAGATATGATAGGAATTGTAATCTTATTGATTTTATATGATTTTCCTTAGCTCTATAAATGTAGACATGTACATGCACAAAGAGATTAGTACAATACAATTACACTTCCTTTCGATATTTCTCATTTCCTGTCACCCTCTAATCATATGTTTGAATTCTTATATCACTCATAGGCTATGAGGTATCTTGGTTCTTTTGGAGCATTGGTTCGCTCATGTGGGGACATTAGCTTACCTTGACTTTGCTCCCACTAGAACCATGGTAGGACGGCGATGATGTGCTTGCTCAAAATGAGCCATAAATATAGCTCAAATGGAACATTTTGTCATGGATATAGAACTCTTATGGTAACGCTTAAGGAAGTCCCTGACACTAGCCGCCCATTCTTGCTGCTTTTACTCAAATAACCTATAGCATATTTCTTGATTCTAGAAATGACAATAATCCACGTGACATTAATATAGTGACTTTTTCAAGAAGTGAAAAAGGCTATTAATAACAAGTGTTGACCTTTTTTCTCGGCTGATTGAGTGTCAACCTTAACTTTTTAATCTTTAATAAGTTTCATCAATTACAATACTAATGAGTTTGTTGATACTAATTGTGTAGATTGATTTGCACAGGTATCAAAATAATCAACGCATTAACTAGACATTTTCATTAAGCTTTGCAGTGGAAATATAAAGACGGTTATTTTCAAGAAAAAGAATACACCAACTGAAATTGAATAATTGTAAAAGTTCGGGGATTTTTTTTGTTTTGGTTGGAGTAAAATACGGGCATCTTTTTATATATAATTTCCAGCTGAAATTGTTTTTTCTTATTGATCTCAGGAACCTTTGAAGCCTTTCAGCTTCCTTGGATTTGGTAGTGGACCACATATGTGCCCCGGGATCAATCTGGCGAAGCTGGAGATCTTTATTTTTATTCATCACCTAGCGTGCGGATACAAGTAAGAAAAGAAAATGCTCATTTTGATAAACAAAGTCTCATTTTCCTGCTAGAATATTTTGATTGCCACTTAACATGTCAACCAGCCAAGGGGACAGCCTTTTTCAAGCTATAGTCTTTTTAATAAACGGAGCAAAAAAGAAAGAGAAATGATAAAATTGATATGTTCGTGTCTGAGACCATGCTCGATGAATTTTTCAAGTGTTTATTAGGAGTGTAGAACTTGTTCTGACAATCTTGATCTTCTTCACAGGTGGACTCCTCTAGACAGAGATGACTCAATCCAACCTACTCTTGTGAGGATGTCCAAGAACAAGTATCCAGTTCTCGTTGAGCCACTGTGGATGTATATGTTGCTTCAGATGGCAATTTGGCACAGAGCCATAATAGCTGAGGAAAGGAGCCACATGGGAATCTGAATTTTATTGTTATGACCCAATTGTCAATGCAATACCGATATAGCGGAATGACAAACTCACTGGGTATTGGTAGCCATAAGAAAACACTTGCCCATGATCACATTGTATGACTCAGAAAAATAAGGATGTCTTGAAACAGTTTATGTTCTTCTTGAGTTAGTTTTTTCTTCCTGATAACTATCATTTGCTATAATCGTGTTACTTCTGCCAGTTAATCAAACCAACAAATGCAACTCCAACCAGCTTAATAGCAGAGAGTAGACAAATAAATAAAGATCTCAAAGTAATTCCATTGATTTACGGGCATAAGCAAATAGGAGAGCCTGGCTAGTTCACTATGAGTAGAGATATTCCAAATCAGCATACTGAAGTTTGAATTTCCTATTATCTTTGAATCAAACAGAAATCTAGAATTCTAGAAGGATAGTTCTTGAAACCCGATACGGGCGTCATGTCCGTCAGCCCCAGCTCTAGTTCCCATTTTTCAGGAGGCAAAGCAAACATTGATGCACAAATTAGAGGCATGTATTTATGGATAATTTATTTTGATTCGAACGCTTGTGTGTTTGCAAATTGATAAAGGTACCGGTAACTTCAAGAGGCAGCATCAACAAATTTGTGCCGTAACTAAATAGATTCTAAATTTTTTTTGTAATTAGCATCTTTTTTTTTTCTTTTTGCTAACAGAAAATTGCAATCTCGGATATAAACTCGAGGATAGTCAACTTAAAGACCCATCAGATAAAGTGGTTGGATAACTGAAAAACAAGAAAGCAGAGATGGCTCACCTCCACATTCTCAAGTACAACTTGACCGTGTCTTGAGAAAGGACCGATCACATGGGCGCCGCCCGACTGTGCCCGTTGAGTTCTTCTTTGAGGTTCAAGATATTTACGATTTCGACCCCTTCTAGAGAAGTACAAACAGGAGCTATTGCCGCATATATTTTCTATTTTTTTATTTTTATTTCCTTCTTGTTGCGCCCCCACATGTAGGAGGGATCCAAAACAGAAAATACATGAAGAAGCTATGGAATGGAAAGGGACCGTGCTACGCAAACGCCAAACGGAACGCTGTTTAAACAATAAAATTTTACACTGACCAACCACCCTCTCGCTTGTCGATCCCCAAAAAAAAAAAAAAAAAAAAAAAAAGGAAAAAAACAGAAGAGAGACCTCACCTCACTCGCCTGGCTCGCGAGGGTAGGAATCCGATTCGGGCCCAAAACAAGGACTCATCTTTCATTTGACGCTGCTGCCTCTCCAAATGGTCATTTCTTCTTCTGCTGCTGCTAATGAGGGAGGGAATCCATACCACGCAACAACAGCTAGTGGAAAGTGACCCGGGCGGCTGGGTCCCCACTCGAACTTGGCCCACCACCAGTCTTCGTCCCCAGTGATCGAGAAGCTTCCCCTCCCTCCCGCTATTCCAGTCCCAATGGCAACTAAATCTCTACTTAATAAGCCTCACTCACTCTCTCACTCACCTGCTACCTCGTTGCGAGGTAGGAATTCGATCCGTGCTCGGTCAAAGAACTCATCTTTCATTTTACGTGCTGCCTCTCCAAATGTCATTTCTTCTTCTACATGGCTTGACTGCTGGAAAGTGACTCGGGCGGCTAGGTCCCACTCAAACTCGGCCCACCAGTGTTTGTCCCCATTGATCGAGAAGCTTCCCCTCGCGCTGTTCGGGTCCAACGACAACTTTCTGAGACCAGGGCAATCCAGTATGATGAATTCCAGCCCCCGGGGGAAAATTAGAGTGTGGTCGCAAATGCTCCTTAGTTTTGGGAGATTGATGATACATAAGGATTTGAGACGCGAGAATAGTCCTGAAGCAGCTAATTCCTCTCTTGCGATTCCATCCCCCATTATTTTCTCCATCGAATAGCAGGCCGTGACCGCCAAACCTTGGAGTTTCGGAGCATGCACAAGCCAGGACAAGTCCAACAGCCCGCAATTTTCAACCCAAACTTCAATGAGGCTGGGGAAGCAAGAGCTGTTGGGATCTTGTCCTATTCCTTGAGTGATCTCCATCTTCACATCCACATAACAGTCCGATAGATAAAACACCTCTAAATGCGAGAAATTACCGCTCCCCTTCAATGGGTGACTTATTGGAATGCAGGTCAAGTCGTCGCAATTGCAGATCCACACTCTCCTTATGCATCTCTGAAATGATTGGAATATTTTTAGGACAGAGAAAGATTTGGACACAATGATGGATAAGTCGGTGAGATCTTGCATGTGCCCTAATTCCTCGACCATCTCTTCTTCCTTCTCTAGGCTCAATCCCCACATGCTGAACACATTCAATGGTAAGCTTGCGATTGCTCCGGTCGGAATTGCAATTGCTTCTTCCATCAGAATTGTGAAAGGATTATTTGTATTATTTAGTAGCAACCACCGTAAGCGAGTCAAGTTCTTGATTTCCCTCGGCAACTCACAAATACAAGTGTCCGACAAGTTCAAGTACTGTAAATTAATCAGATCACAAATCCCTTCCGGGAATAACTCAATATTTCTATTGTCAGATAGGTCCAACATTGTCAAACGAGCCCTCATCGAGTCAAAAAATCCTCTTGGCATGACACTCACATTAGTTTCCCTTACAATCAAAGTTTTGAGCCGAGAACACTTGGGTGGTGCTTGGTTGATATTTACAATCCATTCTCCCCATAGAGATACTTTCTCCGCCTCCCTCCATTTTAAGATCTTCTCCACGAACATGTCTTCTTCCTTCTGTATCACAAGCAACTTGTTCTCCCTTTGCCCATAGTCATGAGCGATCCAGGTCGCCATGTCGCGGATGACGTCGTGCATCTTTACATACTCTTTCTCATTATCACGCCCACTTTCCAATAGACAAGCCATCTTTAAAGTCTCCAAGACATACTCTCCCTTCTCACGCATATTGTATACATCATTGGTGTCTCCTAGTAAGCCCTCTCCAATCCAAAGTTCAATAAGGTTGAGCGGTGCCATGCAGTAATCCTCAGGGAAGAGACAACAGTAAAGGAAGCAAAGTTGAGCAGTAGTGTCATTTAAGCTATTATAACTGACTTCTAGTATATGGTACACTTCATCCATACCTGACAGTTTGTATGGATTGTTCCTGAGCATTCTTAGCACATGATTCCACTCAGAGGGCTTCTTTCTATTGGCCATGGCTCGCCCTACTGTTATAAGGGCTAGTGGCAACCCTTTGCACTCTTGCACAATGTCCTTTGCCAGCTCTGGAATTTCTGGATGAAAGTTTATGGTTGATTCACCAACATTTTTCTCGAATAATCCCATGGCTTCTTTAGGCATCAAGCACTTTACTTCATGGGCTTTGTCAGCTCCCATTTGGTAGCATACTTGCTCCGACCGAGTTGTGAATACTACTTTGGATCCGTTCTTGAGACTAGGAAGAGGAACTCCGATTTTGGAAAGGTCCAGCCTCACCCATACATCATCAATCAACAATGCAAACTTCTTCTGGGTCAAAACTTCCAATAGATGATGGACCCTTTCATCCTGAGACCATTCTTCCCAGATCTCCTTTCTAATGTTCAGCCCTTTCCTTATAGCGTCTCGAATGTTATCCTCATTCACTTGCTTAGACACCACCACCCAAATGACCTTGAATCCATGATTTATGCGCGAAAGCTCATTGTTGATCCTTTTCATGAGGGTGGTCTTTCCCACACCGCCTGTTCCGTATAACCCAATCATTCCTATTCGTTTTTCGTCCAAGAGCCATTTCCACACTTTACCAAGGGTCATATCAAGCCCCACGGGCTCATCCATTGGCATCGCAAGTACTGGAGGAGGAGACAGCGGCATCGTGAAATCGCTGAATTCTCTTTTTTCATGTTGGAGCTCTCTCACTTCATTGAGCAATTGGTCAACTCTTTTTCCCGATTTATAGCTCGACCAGCAGTTCCGCGGAAGACAACGATAGAGACATTTGATTCGGTCACGTTCCCCGGCTTCTTGAAAAACTTGATTTACTCCACCTTCAAATTCTTGCACCTTGTCTAACCAATTCTTCACTTGATTCGTGCGCCGTGCACCTCCTCCTCCTTCTTCACGTTCCACCTTTGCCTTCACATCTCCGCTCATGGCCTTCAGGTCTCTAGTTGCGTTCCTCAACGCATCCACATTATCTTTCAGATTACAAATGTGGCCCAAAGGTTTGCTGGCCAAGCCCCATAACTCTTTGACGAGTTCTAAAAGAGGACTTGCGAAATCCATGGATTCTTTGAGGAGAGGAGAGATCGAAAAACAGAGTATTCAGATGGATGGAGAGCGGGCGAACGGGTGGAGTTCGACGATAGAGAGTCATCTGATAAGAGACAACTTTTTACAGACTCAATAAAAGAGGCCCAAAGTAATGGCCCCGCAACAGTACAATGATACAAGCTGGCGGAGGTATGTAAAAGGTAGAAAACGCCACCAGCGGGGCTGAATTATTGCGCATGCGGACAAACGACTTTTTCGAAAGTTGGATTTTGGCAGTAGAGTGTTTGCTCAATATATATACGTAGACAACTCTCTAAATTGTTACTATTATGTGCGTTCATGAGGTTTGAATATAGCGTATATATTATACAAGATACCACTAATCCCTGCTTCTGAGGAATTTTAGGATAATATTAATTACACACGATAACAAATTTTTCCTAGCATTGTTATGTAGTAGACTTTTCCATAAAACTCTCTAAAATGTTACTATGTGTGTTCATGAGGTTTGAATATAATGTATCTATTATGCAAAATACCGCTAATCCCTGCTTCCGATGAATTTTGGGATAATATTAATTACATACATGAATATTTTTAAATACATTAATTCTTTGTTGATTAGGTAGACTGTTTATAGTTTTATACGTAACAGATTTTTCCCAGCACTGTTATGTAATTTCTGTAATGGGGATTAATTTAAGGATAAAATAAAAATTTTCAATGGGTAATAATTTTTCAATATTTTGAATTGGCAACTTGAATAAGTAAAATTAATGCCTATGTCGTAGAAGATTGTAATCTTGAAATAACTTAGCATTACTTTTACGATCTTTTTTTTTTTTTTTTTTTTTTTTTGCAAGTATTTTTACTTGATCCACTCGTCTAGTTACATGTGGATTAGCTATAATTGTAAGGTTAGGCAATAGATAGGTTAACCATTAGCTTACGACAAATCAAAAACTGCACATTAAAATCTGTATGCATCATGCTTTTAGTTATCCAGGCATTCACGATATAGGCCATGAGAAGTAAAGAAATAGCAAAGAAAAGCATTGCATAAGCATATTAAAGAAAAAAGGATTAATAGTAAGATTTAAAGTTCAAACGGTTGGTTTCGCAACAATTAGCATACCTCAATAAAGGTTAGTAATCCTGACTGGTTCAAATTACTTAAAATAACATTCTAATTCTATAAATGACGATAATCCACATGACATTAATGATAGTGACTTTTTCAAATAGTGAAAGGCTATTGATAGCAAGCGTCTATCTTTATCTTCAGCCAATTGAGTGTCAACTTATTTAGTAAGTAAATGTTTCATTAGTTACATTATTAATGAGTTTATTGATGCTAATCTTATAGATTGGTATATGCAATTGTCATGTACTAGTCAATGCATTCACTGGACAATTTCGTTAGGCTTTGCAGTGAAAATATCAAAAAGAGTATTTTCAATGAAAAGAATACATGTAATAAAACTGAATAGTTGTAAAAGTACGGGGATCAAGAGCCTAACTTATGTTCGCCAGCGGTATACTCAGGCACCACACGTCAGTAATTGATATCTTCATTAACGAGTCCTTTCAAACTCTTCATGTAAATCTCATGAAGTGACTTAAATTGTCCATGAAGAATAGCATTCAAAACTAGCATAACGACGAAATAAAGTATAGGGATGGAAAGTTAGTGGCGGACTTGGGATGTGTGATAGTCCTGCCCCAAATCCAAAAATTTCTATATGACCCAATGAGAATATTTTAATAAATTATACCTCATTAGGAGAATTATTTTCACCTCTAATTTTGAATCCTTAATCCAATTCATATCATCCATTTGATGTCCTCACATAATACCGGCTTTCAAACATGATGGGAAATGCTAAATGATAATATATATCACGTGATGGTACTAACAATGGTGATTGATTTTGAAATGACCATGTTAAAAATACATCAATTTATCATTTCAAAGATCATCTTTGTTTGAATAAAAATGTTTGTTAAAAGCATTTTTTTAAAATTACTTAAATAGAATGTATATAGTAACTCTCAGTTTCCACAAGGATAGAGATCGGTCGACGGGCATGTATGAGTATGATCAGTCATTCTACTCTCATCTAAATATCTTTATTAATGTCGAGATTACGTATCAGACAAGGGAAGTCAAACTTGGCATTGATTGGAAAAGTTAAAGCTGAGAAACTAGAGGCCAAGACCTTGGCTTTGACGGAGACATAAAATGGACGGTGGGTGGGTCCATTTGAATGGCCTTTGGAGTTTTGACGCTTGTGTCGGCAAAGACCATACTGATACCGCTCGTAAATAAATTTTCTTTTGGAAGTCGCCTTTTCAGCCAAGCAGAGGAATTTCAAACAGTTTTTGTTCGCCATCACAAAAATTAAGATACGATCGAATAAAGATAAAACAAGAAGTATCGTCGTTTGTTTGATGAAACTATTCACCATGTACTGCGATGGATATAACCAAAAATATAACATGAATAGATAAACTCAAATTAATTTTTCACAAAATTGAAAAAGCAAAATAAGAGGGTAACGGTGGATGTAGGACCGCAGTTGTTGTGGTGGTCGACCGAGCCACACCATAACGAACACCTCCATCATGGCTGGGTGCTTATCCACAGTGGCCATCCTGGCGGTTGTCTAGCAATGTCAACCGCCGTGACATTGTTAGGACGCACGGTAGAAAACCGCACATCAAGTCGACGTTATCCTTTAGATTATGAATGGAGCTCCAAGGCTTATCGGTCAAGTCCCATAAATCTTAGATGATTTCTAAAAGAGGACCTGCGAAATTCATAAATTCTTTCCGAGGTAAATAGATCGAAAAATGGAGTATTCAAGCGGGGATGGAGAGAGGGCCAAGGAGGGAGAGAGAACGCCAACAGTTGAAACTAACCTTGGTTCATTTAACATGAAATTTTGATAGCAGACTGTTCTAATGATGCATATTTTAGGGTAATTTTTAACATGAAATGATCGTATCAAACAAACTTAGGAACGTTCTTAATCAACTATTAAGATTTTATTTTTTTTAAGATGCAAATATCCATCAACCCTCATAACATAAAGGGTTTCTTGATGACGATAGGAGGGCTTCATTATGTCCTTAAACCATAATTTCTCACCAAAATCGCCTGTCCTCTCTCTCTCTCTGAAACGCAGAGGAGGAGAAGCCTGAAAGCTCCCTTAGCATCGTCCATGGCCGCTGCACATCACCGTTGCACGTCGCCTGATTCCTGTACATCCCTAGTCCTCAAATCCTACAACCAGCGGTTTTTTTCTTTTTCTCGCGCGCCGGCGACTCCTCAATGCTCCTTCGGTCGCTTCTGTTCATACCTCTGCTGCGTCCATTCAACTTTTGACCGCTTGGCCTGTGAGAAGGGACGCAGGATTTGCTTCCATGGCAGTACATCAGGACAGGCGTGGAAATAGTTAACCATGGTGGTGGAGCCAAGTTGCTTTTTGGCCCTTCGTTGGTCACGTACCATTATTAAACCTTGGTGTCTCGTCGACCTCGTTGCTGCTGAGGGCAGTACGACTCCATGCACCTCAACGATACCGGAGGGACCCAACTCAACCGTACTACCCTGTCAGTTGTTTGGACTTCATACATGTGAACGCCAATATTGAGAAGGATACGGAGAGATCTTCTTTCCAGAGTGTGAGAGAGAGAGAGAGACCCGACTTTTGACCGGCGACTTCCCAAGCTCCTTCGGGCGCTTCATATCAGTCATATTGAGTTGGCCACGCCACTGCTGCATCCTGCTTGACCTGAGAAAAAAACGCTCTTAAAGAAGGGATGACAGGAGTGGTTTCTCGTTGGTTCCGTGTTAGTACATCAGGACAGGCTTAGCAATGGTTCTCCATGGTGGAGCCAAGTTGCTTTCTGGCCCTACGTCTAGCCATTATTAAAACTTCGCGTCATGTCGACCTTGCAATGTTGCAGAAGGTGGGGCGACTCCATGCCCGGACAGGCTGAGATTTAAACTCCACTGACATGTGAACGCCTATATGGAGAACGATACGGAGAGATCTCGTTTCCAAGGGGATACAGAGGACCCGTTGCAATGGAGAAGATATTGGGTGAGTGAGATAATCCACGTGGGTGGTGCAGCTCACCATTCAGAGAAGGACACGTGGCGTCCACATCGGCGGTGGGCCACACATGGGGCGAACCCCTCTCTCCTCTCTCCTCTCTCCTCTGTCTCCTCTGTCAACCGTACATCTCCCTCCTCTCTCTCCTCTCTCTCTCCTTTGCAAAGGGAGAGAGAAAGCTTGACCTCTGCTCGGCGAGGGGGGGACGCAACGGCGGGGAACGAGACGGCGGGGCACTCGGGCACTCCCTGCCTCCGCCTCCTCGAGCCTCCGCCTCCCTCCTCTCTCTCTCTCCTCTGCAAAGGGGAGAGAGAAGCCCGACCTCTGCTCCGGCGAGGGGGGAACGCGACGGCGGGGCACTCGAGCACTCCCCGCCTCCACCTCCCCGAGCCTCCGCCTTCGCCTCCACCTCCCCGAGCCCCGCCCCTCCGCCTCTGCTCGTGGATCCAGACGCCGACGCCGCCTCCGCCTCCGCCGTCGCCTCCCTGAGTGCCCCGCCTCCGGCGAGGAGGCTCGGTTGAAACAGGACATGAAGCTAGAGGATTAGCGGGGAAATGGGCGGCGCGATTCTTCAGGTTCCGATTCATGGAATTCGGCCGCGGAGGACGTGATTTTCTCGCCGCCGAAGCGGAACCCAGAAGAGAAATCGCCTCGGGAGTCCGCCACGAGTGCCCCGCCGTCTCGTTCCCTACCGTCGCGTCCCCCCCTCGCCGGAGCAGAGGTCAAGCTTTTTCTCTCCCTTTGCAGAGGAGAGAGAGGAGAGAGGAGGGAGATGTACGGTTGACAGAGGAGACAGAGGAGAGAGGGGTTCGCCCCATGTGTGGCCCACCGCCGACGTGGACGCCACGTGTCCTTCTCTGAATGGTGAGCTGCACCACCCACGTGGATTATCTCACCTACCCAATATTTTCTCGTTGCGATGGGGGGTTGCGTGGGTTTAACCCACGATTTGTGTCACGACGCCGTTGGTACGCGTGTGCACAACCATATTATTTATATATGAAGTCCCAAATCTGTACAAATTATCTTGCAAATAATGGCAACAAATATTATTATATAACCAAAAACTCAATTTATGATATTTTTGATAAATTTATTCCAAACTTTTTTAAATACTAAAAATCCTCCATTATATTCTTGCGAAAAATTTATTTATAACTTTTTTGTAACACTAAAAATTCAAATTATACTTATTGTGATATATTTATCAGAAATTTTCTTTTGTGATAAAAAAGCTTTGAATTTGTATTTATGTAATGCATTTACTTTCGAACTCTTTTACTGAAAAACATTTTTGTCTTTTTTTTTTCCTTTTTCTTTATTTTCCTTCTCTCTTCCCTTTGCCGGCCATGGTGAAGGGAAGCCGGTGAGAGCCACCCTTGCCAGTGTCGAAGTCAGGCGAGGGTGGCCCTCACCTTGCTTGGGCTTGTGATTTGGATAGGGCGGCCCTCACTTGAGTCGGGTGAGGGGCGAGGGAAGAGAGAAGAAAGGGGGAAAAAAAAAAGAAGACAATAAAAAAAATGAAAATGCCATTCGATGGATAAATGTATCACGCGAATACAAGTTTAGGATTTTTTGTATAAAAAAATAAATTTTTTGGTAATTATCTTACAATAGACATAGCTTGGGGTTTTTAATGTCACAAAAAAGTTTATAATAAATCTATTACAAGTGGCATAATTTATGAATTTTTAGTGTTACAAAAAAAATTCAGGATAAATTTGTCATGGATGACATAGTTTATTATTTTTGATGGCCTGTTTTTTCTATTCTAAAAGATACAACCTCTTAATTCGGTAATAAAAATGGTTTTCATCGACGGTAAAATATACTTAGCTATAATAATCCAAAATTTAGTCATCCTTGACGTATATATTGTAACCTAGAATGGAAGTTTTTTTTTTATGCTGATATTTCACATAATATTAAGGCGAATATTTTCAAGAAAAAGAACACATGTACTAAGATAGTTGCAAAAGTACGGGGATCAAGAGCCTAACTTATGTTCGCAAGCGGTCCACTTAGGCACCCCAAGTCAGTAATTAATATCTTCATCAAACTCGTCCTTTAAAACTCTCCTAGTAAATCTGATAAAGTGACTTAAATTGTCTCCTAAGAGTAGCTTTTGAAACTAGCATGACGATGAGATAAAATATAGAGACGGAAAGTCAGTGGCGGACTTGGGATGAGTGATAGCCCTGCCCCCTCTCCAAAAATTTCCATATTACCAAATGAGAATTCTTTAATAAATTAAATTTTATTGGGAAATATTTTTCACTTCTAATTTTGAATTTCCGATCTAAATCACCTGCCTGACTTGACGTCCCCACATGTTATCGGCTTTCAAGCAAGATGAGAAATGCTAAAAGAGAAAAAAAAACATATGATGTGGTGGTACTAACAACTTGCCACAATTACCCATGCATGATTGATTCCAAAATGACCACATCAAAAATATGTCAGTTTATCATTTCAAAGATTGTCTTTGTTCCAACAAAAGTGTTATTGAAAGCCTTTTTTAGATTATTTAAATAGAAAGTATACAGTAACTCTCAGTTTCCACGAAGTATAGAGATTGGTCGACAGGACATACATATGAGCAATCATTTCTACTCTCGTCTAAGTATCTTCATTAATATCGAGAATACATATCTACTGGACAAGGCGAGTTTTCACTTTAAAACTTGGCATTGATTGGAAAAGTCAAAGCTGAGAAACCAAAGGCCAGGACCGGTCCTTTGCTTTGACGGAGACATAAAAATGGACGGTGGGTGGGTGCTGAATTAAGGACGTAAACGATTCGATTCGATTCGAATTTTTTGAAAAATCGAACCGAACTGAAATTATCCCAAATTGAATATTAATCGAATCGAAAATGTGATTTGGTTCGGTTTGATTCGGGAAAATTTTTTGATTTTCTTATTTTTGCTTTACTTATTAGGACCTAAGTAAAGAAGAGATGATAAAAAAGAAATATTGTTCATTTTTAATTGAGAATTCCAGTTTGGTACCGAAAATTGAACCAAACTGAAAAGTTAACGGTTATTTTTCGATTAATCGAACCGAATAAAAAACGCATAAAATTTCAGTTCAATTTTCGATTTTGATTTAATTTTCGATTTGATTCTTGACATCCCTAATTTAAATTGCTTGTGGAGTTTTGACGTTTGCGTCGGCAAGACCTTGATGATCCCTCTTCATAAATTCATTTTTTTTTAAGTCACTTTTTGAGCGAAGCAAAGGAATCTCAAACAGTTTTTGCTCGCCCTTACAAAAATTAAGATATGATCGAATAGAGATAAAACAAAAGGTCTTATTATTTGTTGGATGAAACTATCCACCATGTACTATGATGGATATAACCAAAAATGTACCATGAATAGAGGAGCTCAAATTAATTTCACAAAATTGAAAAAGCAAAATGAGAGGGTAACGGCGGATGTAGGACCGCCGTTGTTGCGAAGGTGGACCCACACGAGAACAAATACCTCCGTCATGGCTGGGTGCCTATCCACAGCGGCCATCCCGGTAGTTGTCTAGCAATATCATCCATGATGATATTGTTGGGATGCACAGCAAAAGATTGTACATTGAGTCGACATTATCTTTTAGATAATGAATGGAGCTCCCAAGGCTTATCGTCCAAGTCCCCTAAATCTTTGACGAGTTCTAGAAGAGGACCTGTGAAATCCATAGACTCTTTTCGAGATGAAGAGATCGAAAAATGGAGTATTCAAAGGAAGGGAGAGAGGACGACTGGGCGGAGTTCGATAATAGAGTCATCCGGTAAGAAATGCCTTTTACAGACTCAATAATAGAGGCCCAAAGTAATGGCCGCGCAACGGTACAATAATACAAGCTAGCAGACGGAAACAGAAAGTAGCAAATGGTACAAAATAAAACTCAGCAGGTTGAATTTTTGCCAAAGCTGACAAACAACTTTTTAGAAAGGTGAATTACGGAAGTAGAGCGTTGCTCTAAATTGTTACCATGTGTATTCGTGAGGTTTTATATCACGCAAGATGCCACTAATCCTTGCTTTGGGGGAACTTTAGGAAAATGTTAATCATACTTAGTAATATTTTTGAATGCATTAATTCTCTGTTGATTAGATAGACTATTCATAGTTTTATACGAAGAGATTTTTCCTAGCACTGTTTTGTAATTTTCATAGTGGAGATTAATAAAATAAATTAATACCTACGTAAAACTTTGAAATAATTTAGCATTGCTTTTACTTTTATTTTTTTGCTAGTATTTTTGCTTGATCCACTAGTCTAGTTACATGTGAATTAGCTGTAATTGTAAGGTCAAGCAATAGGTAGGTGAAGCATGAACTTTTGGCAAATCAAAAGCGCACATTAAAATCCATATGCATCATGCATTTAATTATCCAAGCATACGAGATATAGGTCACAAGAAGTAAAGCAAATAGCAAAGAAAAGCATTGCATAGGCATAGTTTAGTTCTATTAAAAAAATAGATTAATGGTAACATATAGAGTTCTAACGGTTGCTTGCACAATAATTAGCATAATTTAATAAAGTTTCGTCGCTGAAATCGGTTTGATTTACTTAAAAGGAAATTTTAATATCTAAAAGCGCAATTAAAAAGTTGAACAAGAACCAAGATCTTGTCGACATGGCACAATAAAACTTAAGATATATAGTTGTTATATGCCAATTTTACAGTACCATTAGACACGAAGAAGTTACAATCATTGTGCTAATAAGCATGGTGCTGAAAATGTTAAATTTTCCACCGTGCTTCCACTTTTTTATTTATTGTACTCTCAAATTGTTTGTAAGATACGTAGCTTAATATAATGTACCAAATGACATTTCACGATCTAGATGTATGACCAATTCTGTCGTTCATATTTTACTTGATAGGTCTGTTAAGATGCCAATATTGTACTGTTCCACATAGCTATTTCCAAAATAATGGACCGCCTGTATCTTATAACCAAAAGGCTTTTTTCTTTTGTGTTTGGTTGATGGGATCGGTGGCCTCTGGGACGAATATCTCAATTTTTTTTATAGTTTTCCTTGCAAAACTTTTTGATGGTCCTGGCTCGCATGCGTTAAGTTACTGGGGAATCGTATATTCTTCTTATATAGTGCATAGTGGTTACTATTGCAAACAAGGAAGATACAAAATACAGTGTAAAGAGATTCCGCTTCCGATCCCTACACCTTAGAGACATCATGATCGGCCCCTTTATTTTCGTTTGTCATAAATTCTCAATTACTGCGCTCTTCTTTGCCCACTGTATCAGTAATTTCATCAAATTTTCATTCAAAATCCAATGAAATTTTTTTAGTCCGCACTCCCCCACGACAAGTGATACCTATATGTAAAAGTCTTTGTGACATTTAAATCTTTTGTTAATAACTTTAACTCACCACTTGTATGGTAAAATAAAGGTTCATTCACTGTAGTTGGTCTAGAGGTATAGGACTTTCAACCAAGTAGTTTGAGACCCTCTAATCATATGTTTGAATTCTTATATCACTCTTCGGCTATGAGGTACCTTGGTTCTTTTGGAGCATTGATTCGCTCACGTGGGGACATTAGCTTATCTTGACTTTGCTCCCACTAGAACTATGGTAGGACGGCGATGATGTACTTGCTCAAAATGAGCCATAAATATAGCTCAAACAGAACATTTTGTCGCAGATATAGAACTCTTATGGTAACGCTTAAGGAAGTCCCTGACATTGGCCGCCCATTCTCACTGCTTTTACTCAAATAACCTATAGCATATTTCTTGATTCTAGAAATGACAATAATCCATGTGACATTAATATATTGACTTTTCAAGAAGTGAAAAAGGTTATTAATAACAAGTGTTGACATTTTTTCTCGGCTAATCGAGTGTCAACTTTAACTTTTTAACTTTAACTTTTTAATCTTTAATAAGTTTCATCAGTTACAATACTAATGAGTTTGTTGATAGTAATTGTGTAGGTTGATTTGCACAGGTATCAAAATAATCAACGCATTAACTAGACATTTTCATTAAGCTTTGTAGTGGAAATATAAAGATGATTATTTTCAAGAAAAAGAATACACCAACTGAAATTGAATAATTGTAAAAGTTCGGGGATTTTTTTTTTTTTTGGTTGGAGTAAAATACGGGCATCTTTCTGTCACTACGCGCTATAGCTCACTTTTTATATATAATTTCCAGCTGAAATTGTTTTTTTTATTGATCTCAGGAACCTTTGAAGCCTTTCAGCTTCCTTGGATTTGGTAGCGGACCACGTATGTGCCCCGGGATCAATCTGGCGAAGCTCGAGATCTCCATTTTTATTCATCACTTAGCGTGCGGATACAAGTAAGAAAAGAAAATGCTCATTTTTACGAACAACGTCTCATTTTCTTGCTAGAATATTTTGATTGCCACCTAACATGGACAACCTTTTTTAAGCTATAGTCTTTTTAATAAATGGAGCAAAAAAGAAAAAGAAATGACAAAGTTGATATGTTCGTGTCTGAGACCATGCTCCATGAATTTTTCAAGCGTTTATTGGGAGTTCAAAACTTGTTCTTACGGTCTTATTCTTCTTGACAGGTGGACTCCTCTAGAGAGAGATGACTCAGTCCAGCCCACTCTAGTGAGGATGCCCAAGAACAAGTATCCAGTTTTCATGGAGCCACTGTAGATGTATCTATTGCTTCACTTGGCAATTTGGCACAGAGCCATAATAGCCGAGGAAAGGAGCCACATGGGAATCTGAATTTTATTTTATGACCCAATTGTCAATGCAATACCGACATGGCGTATTGACAAACTCGCTGGGTAATGGTAGCCATAAGAAAACACTTGCCCAGGATCACATTGTACAACTGAGAAAAATAAGGATGTCTTGAAACAGTTTACGTTTTTTTTGAGTTAGTTTTTTCTTCCTGATAACTATCTTTTGCTACAATCCTATTACTCTTACCAGTTAATCAAACCAACAATGCAACTCCAACTAGCTTAACAGCAGAGAGTAGACAAATAAATAAAGATCTCAAAGTAATTCAATTGATTCGCGGGCATAAGCTAATAGGAGAGCCTGGCCAGTTCACCATGAGATTTGAGGTGCTAGAGATATTCCAAATCAATATACTGAAGTTTGAATTCCCTATTATCTTTGAATCAAATAGAAATCTAGAATTCCAGAAGGATAGTTCCTGAAACCCGATATGAGCGTCATGTCCGTCAACCCCAGCTCTAGTTCCCTCGGGAGGCAAAGCAAACATTGATGTACAAATCAGAGACATGTATTTATGGATAATTTATTTTGATTCAAACACTTATGTCTTTGCAAATTGATAAAGGTATTGGTAACTTTAAAAGGCAGCATCAGCAAATTCGTGCCGTAACTAAATAGGTTCTAAAAATTTCCTGTGGTTAGCATCTTTTTCTTTCTTTTTGCTAACAGAAAATTCCAATCTCGAATATAAACTCGAGGAAATTCAACAAAATGACTCGTCAGATTTAGGGGTATAACTGAAAAACAAGAAAAGCAGAAGGCTCCCCTCCACAGTCTCAAGTACTTCCTTTGACGACACAGAAAAAGAGGCAAATGAATTCCACTTTGTGCCTTCATTGCATGCAGTAAATCTCACCACCACAAAGAGAGGCAAACATAACATAGGGAAAATCCATTTCCAAGCAGAGAGATAACCACGAAGAACTGAAAGAAAAGGGTTTGTTTTCACTTGTCCAGAATCCCACACATGGCATCGGCATAGATAAAAATAATTTTTTTGCGATAAGTAAATTATCTTTTATTCCAAACTCCATCAATATGGGAAGACAAGACCCAGGACACCACAAAACAATGAACGAATAAATGTCCCAAGACCACACAAACCAAACGAGCTTAACTCATTCAGGAGTCAAGCAACAACAAAAGATCTTCCTCCATTCCGGACTAACTCAGTAGCTCACTAGCCAATTCCTACAGAGGTTTTTCACATCATCAGAGAGAAGAAGCCTTCAATTTTTCACGTGTCCGACTCACGAAATGAATTATATCTTTAACCCCCATTTTGTTTAACTTGAGACCCCATGTGGATGGTTGATCAGAAAAGTTCCAACTGATGAATAAATTGATCTTTTTTTAGATCAATGGAGCCTCTCATTCGCCCATACCATTATCATAAAATAGTACCGAAAACTGACGACACATAATTTTGCGAGGATAGATTTAGTTGGCGAGCGCGACCATATATCCACCGGAGGGTGCTCTCCTCACACGCCATTCGTGACGACTTGACCGTGTCTCGAGAAAGGACTGATCACATGGGCGCCGCCTGATTGCGCCCGCCAAGTTCTTCTCTGAGGTTCGAGATATTTACGATTTCGATCCCTCCTAGGGAAGTACAAACAGGAGCTATTGCCACATTTTTTTGTTATTTCCTTCATGTTACGCCCACACACAGAGGGATCACAAACAGAAAATGCATGAAGAAGCTATGGAATGGAAAGGGACCGAGCTACACAAACGCCAGACGGAACGCCGTTAAACAATAATATTTTACACTGATCAACCTCGCCCTCACTCTTTGATCAAAAAGAAAAAAAAGAAAAAAAGAGGAAGAAGAAGAAGAAGATAGACCTCACCTCACTCACTCGGTAGGAATCCGATCCGGATCCTGTAATAAAATGACTCATCTTCCATTTGACGTGTTGCCTCTCCAAATGTCATTTCTTCTTCTTCTGCTAATGAGGGAGGGAATCCATACCACGCAACAATGGTGGCTGGGTCCCACTCAAATTTGGCCCACCACCAGTCTTCGTCCCCAGTGATCGAGAAGCTTCCCCTCCCACTGTTCCAGTCCCAACGGCAACTAAATCTCTACTTAATAAGCCTCCCTCCCTCCCTCCCTCACCTGCCGCCTCGTTGTGAGGTAGGAATCGGATCCACAACATATTGTTAATGGTTGCCTCTTGAATTTTACGTGCTGCCTCTCCAAATGTCATTTGTTCTTCTACTGAGATAGCCATACAGTCCAACGACAGCTTCTGGAAAGTGACCCGGGCGGCTGGGTCCCACTCAAACTCGGCCCACCATCGTTTGTCCGTAGAGATCGAGAAGCTTCCCCTCGCGCTGTTCGAGTCCAACGGCAACTTTCTGAGACCAGGGCAATCCAGTATGAGGAATTCCACCCCCTGGGGGAAAATTAGAGTGTGGTCGCAAATGCTCCTTAGTTTTGGAAGATTGATGATCCATAAGGATTTGAGACGTGAGAATAGTCATGAAGCAGCTAATTCCTCTTTTGCAATTCCATCCCCCATTATTTTCTCCATCGATCGACAGTCATTAACTGTCAATTTCCGGAGTTTCGGAGCGTGCATGAGCCAGGACAAGTCCAATAGCCCGCAACTTTGGACCTTAACTTCAATGAGACTGGGAAAGCAAGAGGTCTTGGGAGCTCATCCTATTCCTTGAGTGATCTCCATCTTCATATGCATAGAACAGTCAATTAGATAAAACACTTCTAAATGCGGGAAATTGCTGCTCCCTTTCATTGAGTGACTTATTAGAATGCAGGTCAAGTCCTTGCACCCGAAAATCTCCACTCTCCTTATGAATCTCTGAAATGATTAGAATATTTTTAGGACAGAGGAAGATTTGTACATCGTGATGGATAAGTCACTAAGATTTTGCATGCGCCCTAATTCCTCTACCATCTCTTCTTCATTCTCTAGACCTGAACTCCACATCCCGAACACACTCAATGGTAAGCTTGCGATTGCTCCCGTCGGAATTAGGAAAGTATCATTTGCATCGTTTAGTAGCAACCATCGTAAGCGAGTCAAGTTCTTGATTTCCCTAGGCAACTCACGGATATAAGTTTTCGACAAGTTCAAGTACTATAGGTTAATCAAATTGCAAATCCCTTCCGGGAATGACTCAATCTTATCATTGTCAGATAGGTCCAACACCTTCAAACAAGCCGTTATCGACTCGAAAAATCCTCTTGGCACAAGCCTCACATTAGTTTCCCTTACAAACAAAGTTTTGAGTTGGGAACACATTGGTGGTGTTCCATCGATATTTACAATCCATCTTCCCCATAGAGATACTTTCTCCGCTTCCCCCCATTTGGAGATTATCTTCGCAGGCATGTCTTCTTCATTCTCTATCACTAGCAACTTGTTCTCCTTTTGCCCGTGGTCATGAGCAATCCACGTCGCCATATTGCGGATGACATCATGCATCTTTACCGTTGGTTGTCCATATAAATCAGGCCCACTTTCTAATAGGCAAGCCCTCTTTAAATCCCCCAAGACAAATGCTCCCTCGTCTCGCCTAAGGTATACATCATTGGTGTCTCCTAGCAAGCCCTCTCCAATCCAAAGTTCAATAAGCTCGTTTGTCATTATGGAATAATCCTCCGGGAAGAGACAACAGTAAAGGAAGCAAGACTGCCGAGTAGCATCTAATCTATCATAACTAAACTCTAGTATGTGGAATACTTCCCCCACCATATCTGGTAGCTTGTGTGGTTTTTTCCTCAGCTTTGTTAGCGCATTCCTCCACTCACCGGGATCTTCTTTACTGGCCATGGCTCGCCCGACAGTAATAAGGGCTAGTGGCAACCCCTTGCACTCTTCGACAATGTCCTTCGCGAGGTCTTGAATTTCTTGATGACAATCTATGATTGACTTGTTGACGTTCTTCTCAAATAATTTTAGAGCTTCTTCGGACGTCAAATACTGTACTTTCAAGGTTTTGTCCGCTCGCATATGGTCGCATACATGCTTTAACCGAGTTGTGAACACTACTTTGGATCTGTTATGATGAGGAACTCTGATTTTGGAGAGGTCCAGCCTCACCCATATGTCATCAATCAACAACACAAACTTCTTCTGGGTCAAAACTTCCGACAGATGATGGACTTTTTCATCCTGAGACCGTCCTACCCACATCTCATCTTTAATGTTCAGCCCTTTCCTTATGGCTTCTCGAATGTTATCTTCATTCACTTGCTTGGACACCACCACCCAAATGACCTTGAATCCAAGATTTGCGCGCAAAAGCTCATTGTTGATCCTGTTCATGAGTGTGGTCTTTCCCACTCCGCCTGTTCCGTATAATCCAATTATTCTTATTTGTTTTTCGTCCATGAGCCATTTCCACACTTCATTAAAGGAAATATCAAGCCCCACGAGCTCATCCATTGGCATCGCAAGTACTGGAGGAGGAGGCAGCAATGACGTGAAATCGCCGAATTCTTCTTCTTATGTTGGAGCTCTCTCGCTTCATTGAGCAATCGATCAACTCTTTTCCCCCATTTATAGCTCGACCAGTAGTTCCGTGGAAGACAACGACTGAGACATTTGATTTGGTCGCGTTCCTCGGCTCCTTGAAGAACTTGATCTACTCCACCTTCAAATTCTTGCACCTTGTCTAACCAGTTCTCCACCTGATTTGTGCGCCGTGCACCTCCTCCTCCTTCTTCGCGTTCCACCCTTGCCTTCACATCTCTGCTCATGGCCTTCAGGTCTCCAGTTGCGTTCCTCAACGCATCCACATTATCTTTCAGATTACAAATGTCGCCCAAAGGTTTGCTGGCCAAGCCCCATAACTTTTTGACGAGTTCTAAAAGAGGACTTGCGAAATCCATGGTTTCTTTCAGGAAAGGAGAGAGTATTCAGATGGATGTAGAGCGGGCGAATGGGCGAGAAAATATTGGGTACGTTTCATGTGCCAACGTGGCAAATAAGGACCATAACCTTGCGACACGTGTCCTGGATGGACCCACGCATCAGACTCTTCTCTCTCTCCTCTCTCGGCACGCTCCGTCTCCTCCACAAGCTTTCTCTCTCCTCTCTCTGCAGTCTGCACGCTCTCCTCTCTCCTCCCTGCACGCTCTCTATCCTCTCTCTCCCTCTTTCCCAACCCCTCCTCCGACTGACAAATCACCGGACCGACGAACTTCGCGATGGCGAAGTCGAGGCGGAGGCGAAGGCCGCGCGGTGGCTCGACCATGTGTCCGACCATGGTCGGTCAAACGAGAGGCAGCAAAGGAGGAAAAGGATTCTACTGTAGTAGTGGAGCTTTAAGCATTCATTGACATTGCATTTTAGCGGTGAGAGGCCGCAGATGAAAGCACTACCAAAATGGAGCCCTTCTAATGGGAAATTATTCATAAGTTTCTAATGCGTTACACAAGATAGGCAAACATTTACAACCACTACAATCTGAATCTGGATTGCATCAAGCTCATATCCTAAAAATCTGTACATCAAAGTAATGCAGAGAGTCATGGTGCTCTCTATTTGCCAAAAGCATTGTCTCAGGTAACAAGCTTTATACCTCAGACCCAAAGTTCAGCCTCCTCTGTTCCACCCTCACAAACTAAGTGAACCTCCTTGTTCTCGGCAGTCACCACCCTGAAAATCCCAGGATCATCGGCACCGCCCTTCCTCAGCCTATTTTTCTGAAAGGCTGGGCTCGACCCAACCTCAACCTCTCAGCACGTTACGTTTCTGGGGCTTGATTTCCCCCACCTAAGCACTCCGGAGTTTCTGACCACCCTCACATCTTTCTGGTGTCGAGTTCCTTTTCCTCCTTTGGTGTGTTTCCATGCTCGAGTACCGCCCAAAACAACATTACGGGCAAGCTCGACTGTCGAATGAGGAGGCCGTGCGGTGGTTCGTCGGTC
The DNA here is from genome assembly GCA_014182735.1 of Corymbia maculata. Classification (NCBI taxonomy): domain Eukaryota; kingdom Viridiplantae; phylum Streptophyta; class Magnoliopsida; order Myrtales; family Myrtaceae; genus Corymbia; species Corymbia maculata. The sequence goes on from CM024687.1 coordinate 33,767,039, forward strand.
TGACCCATCCCCCTCCGAGTCACGACCGAGCCCTCGTCCGACGAGCCACTGCGTGGCCTCCGCTTCCGCTTCGAAAGGTTGCCTCCGTCGTTCAAAGTTCGTCGGTCGAACAAGGGCTCAGTGTGGAGACATGGGGCGGCGAAGAGAGAAAGTGTGCGAGGGAAGAGAGAGGAGAGAGGAGAGAGGAGAGAGAAAGTTTGCAGAGGAGAGAGAGGAGAGAAGAGACAGGAGAGTCTGATGCGTGGGATCCCTCCAGGACACGTGTTGCAAGCTTGTGGCCCTTCTTATTTGCCACGTTGGCACATGAAACGTACCCAATATTCTCTCGAGAGTCATCTGATAAGAGACGACTGTTTACAGACTCAATAATAGAGGCCCAAAGTAATGGCCCCACAACAGTACAATCATACAAGCTGGCAGATGTAAGCAAAAGGTAGAAAACGCAACCAGCGGGGCTGAATTATTGCGCATGCGGACAAACGACTTCTGCGAAAGTTGGATTTTGGCAGTAGAGTGTTTGCTCGATATATATACATTTCTAGACAACTCTCTAAATTGTTACTGCATGCGTTCATGAAGTTTGAATATAACGTATATATTATACAAGATACCACTAATCCCTGCTTCTGAGGAATTTTAGGATAATATTAATTACACACGATAATATTTTTATATACATTAATTATTTTTTGATTAGGTAGACTGTTATAGTTTTATACAGGAGCATTGTTATGTAATAGACTCTTCCATAAAACTCTCTAAATTGTTACTATGTGTGTTCATGAAGTTTGAATATAATGTATCTATTATGCAAAATACCACTGATCCCTGCTTCCGATGAATTTTAGGATAATATTAATTACATACAATAATATTTTTAAATACATTAATTCTTTGTTGATTAGGTAGATTGTTTATAGTTTTATACATAACAGATTTTTTCCAGCACTGTTATGTAATTTCTGTAATGGGGATTAATTTAAGGATAAAATAAAAAATTTCAATGGGTAATAATTTTTCAATATTTTGAATTGGCAACTTGAATAAGTAAAATTAATGCCTGTGTTGTAGAAGACAACCTTTAAATAACTCAGCATTACTTTTACGATCTTTTTTTTTTTTTTGCAAGTATTTTTACTTGATCCACTTGTCTAGTTACATGTGGATTAGCCATAATTGTAAGGTTAGGCAATAGCTAGGTTAACCATTAGCTTACGACAAATCAAAGACTGCACATTAAAATCCGTACGCATCATGCATTTAATTATCTAGACATTCACGATTTAGGTCATAAGAAGTAAAGAAATAGCAAAGAAAAGCATTGCATAGGCATATTAAAGAAAAAAGGATTGATAGTAACATTTAAAGTTCAAACGGTTGCTTTCACAACAATTAGCATACCTCAATAAAGGTTAGTAATCATGACCGGTTCAAATTACTTAAAATAACATTTTAATTATAGAAATAATGATAATCCACGTGACATTAATAATAGTGACTTTTTTTGAATAGTGAAAGGGTATTGATAGCATGTGTCAACCTCTTTTCTTGATCAATTGAGTGTCAACTTATTTAGTAAGTAAAAGTTTCATTAGTTACATTATTAATGAGTTTGTTGATACTAATCGTATAGATTGGTATGTGCAATTGTCATGTACTAATCAATGCATCACTGGACATTTTCGTTAGGCTTTGCAGTGGAAATATCAAGATGAGTATTTTCAAGCAAAAGAACACACGTAATAAAATTGAATAGTTGTAAGAGTACGGGGATCAAGAGCCTAACTTATGTTTGCAAGCGGTATACACAGGCACCACACGTCAATAATTGATATCTTCATCAACGAGTCCTTTCAAACTCTTCATGTAAATCTGATGAAGTGACTTAAATTGTCTATGAAGAATAGCATTTGTCTATTAAGAACAGCATTTGAAACTAGCATAACAACGAAATAAAGTATATAGACGGAAAGCCATAAAGTATATAGACGGAAAGTTAGTGGCGGACTTGGGATGTGTGATATTCCCACCCCATATCCAAAAATTTCTATATCACCCAATGAGAATATTTTAATAAAGTATGCCTTATTAGGAGAATTATTTTCATCTCTAATTTTGAATCATCGATCTGAGTCAAATCATCCATTTGATGTTCTTGCATAATACCGGCTTTCAAGCATGATGGGAAATGGTAAATGATAATAATATATCCCATGATGGTACCGACAATGGTGATTGATCCCAACCACGGGTAGCGCAGTTGGTGTGCGTTCTCTCTCTCATCGCCGAGATTAAGAGTTCGAATCCTCTCGTTGCTAAAGTGTTATAAGAGGGGGGTCCTAAGCTAGCCTCCCCTCAGGTTTTACGTCTAAATAGCGACTTGTGGCAAGGCCCGCCGGTCGTGACGAGACCCGACGATGCAGGCGGGTCGTGTGCTTCCCGAAGGGTGAGCTCCAACGGTTCTCTGGTCATAAAAAAAAAAAATGACAATTGATTTCGAAATGATTATCAGTTTATCACTTCAAAGATCATCTTTGTTTGAATAAAAATATTGTCGAAAGCATTTTTTTTAAATTACTTAAATAGAATATATACAGTAACTCTCAGTTTCCACAAGGATAGAGATCGGTCGACAGGGCACGTATGAGTATGATCAGTCATTTCTACTCTCATCTAAATATCTTTATTAATATTGAGATCACGTATCAATTGGACGAGGGAAGTCTTCACTTCAAACTTGGCATTGATTGGAAAAGTTAAAGCTGAGAAACTAGAGGCCATGACCTTGGCTTTGACGGAGACATAAAGTGGGCGGTGGGTGGGTCCATTGAATGGCCTTTCGAGTTTTGACGCTTGTGTCGGCAGAGACCATACTGATCCCGCGCCGTAAATATATATATATATTTTTGGGAAGTCGCTTTTTCAGCGAAGAAGAGGAATTTCAAACAGTTTTTGTTTGTCATTACAAAAATTAAGATACGATCGAATAAAGATAAAACAAGAAGTATCATCATTTGTTTGATGAAACTATTCACCATAGACTTATTTTGAAATGATAAGGACAAAAACGAAAACAAGATATTTAATTTCATGCTGACATTCACTACAATCAATTATAAGCATAAGTAATAAGGTGCACCAAGACCGAATTACAAAAACTGATTCATAGATGACGTGGAAGATGTCTATTGAGGGTTGAAGACATTCAACTTATTTAGAAACCTCACTTGTAGCTTGTCACACCAACTCATAAACTAATTTTCCACCCCACTCTTATCACGTATAGCAACTCTTGAAGATGTATCAACTTAACCTTGGAGCAACTTTTGGAAGGTTTTCATGGCTGAAAATGGAAAACTCAACACCACCACGACATCCTTCTTATTTTTCCATCCCCTCATAAACAGGCAGGACTTAGCTGGCAGGCTACCAGTCCCGAACTGCATCGGCTCTCCCCATCCAAAGTCCGAGGTCAACGGACATCTAAACAATCAAAAAGCTGATCTGTTCAAAATCTTTGAAAAATTTAAAGAATTTCTGGGTCGTTTGTTGCTATCAACCGAACCACGACATTACAAATCAAACAGGAATCCTGGGTCTATTTAAGAAGCGTCTCCACAGGCACTTCAAATGTGCAACCCAATAATTCAAGTGTTCAACGATCTCTCTCTCTCTCTCTCAAGCTCTTGAAGGTATGCAGCCTTTTCACGATTTGGTCGACTAGGTTTATGATAACCTTCTCCCCCAAGATCGTATCATTTTAGCCAAAATACTCTCTCTCTCTCTCTCTCAAGCTCTTGAATGTGTGCAGCCTTTTCACGATTTGGTCGCCTAGGCTAATGATAACCTTCCCATCTAAGATCGTACGATTTTAGCCAAAATACAATCCTAATGCCCATTTAAAGTTTCACTCCTCATGGTTCTTTCTTTATACAGCTCAAAGTCGTGCTTACATGTGAGATGAAACATGCTAGAATATCCCACTTCGCTTGCATATGAGATTTAATAGTTTAGTTTAGTATAGCTTTAACATGTGCATGTCATGTCCCGCCATCTAATCGCTTTGTTTGAACTCTAAAGCATTTTTCTCAGGGAAAAGTCAGACATTAGAATAAAGTTTCAGATATGCCTTTACCTATGGAGCCATTCAAAGCGGTAGATGGCAGTGGCCTAACAGTAGAAAGATCCATTCCTATTGCGGTGCATCCAGAGCACGAAACACCCGGAGGTGTCCTTTTCTTAACTAGCATCGATCAAGTGACTCACATAGTCGTGTCAACCGTGTATTGTTTCGAAAGAAGCAACGAGAATGCGGTGAATGTGGTTAAACAAGCTCTATCCAAAGTTTTGGTTCATTACCATCCACTTGCGGGGAGATTAGCAAAAAGCTCCGAAGGGAAGTTGGTTGTTGATTGCCAAAAGAAACCAGGAGTGCCATTTGTGGAGGCAGTGACCGACTGTGACCTTGACAGTCTTGGCGATATGTCATATCTTCATCCTGATGCTTTAGGAAAGCTTGTTTACAAAGATCTTACGACACAAAATATGCCGGAAGCTGCCCCCCTTCTAACTGCACAGGTGAAAAATTGTTTATGTACTTACCAATTCTCGAAAATACTTCACAATCATTCTTACAATTTACGATTACCTAATCTAATGTCTATTTTATTAACTTGGAGTAAAAACAGGTGACAAAATTAAAGAATGGAGGTCTCATTCTGGGGATAGCTCTCAACCATTGTATGTCCGATGGTATTTCCGCGATAAAATTCATCAATTCTTGGGCTGAAATTGCTAGAGGCAAGCCCTTATCGGTCGTCCCTTGTCACGACAGAACTATTCTAAAGCCAAGGATGCCTCCTCAAATCTGCGGTCCCTACGATGACTTTGTTCAACTAAGTGATGTGTCAAACTTGACGGCCCTCTACGAGAAGGAGCAAATGGTGCATCGATCTTTCCACTTCGACTCTGAGAAGCTGGCAGCAGTTAAAAAAATGGCAACAGCTGGTGCACAGGTAATGTTGACTTTTAAAAATGCCCGGCAATCGATAACGACGTATGCTCAACAACGCGAGAGTAAATTCGGGGATGATATGCCAAAACAGTAAAAGTTGGTCGGCCCTTCATTAGTTATTGTGGGAGCGCTTCATAGGGTACAATTATTTACGCAATAATTTCAAAGTAGTCCCAAGCGTATTAGAATGGCATTCCAAGTTACATATTACGACTTTCAGACGATGAGTGCGTCTAAAAGGGCCATGAAAATATGGTCGAAAGGAATTCTAGTGACTGAATAGGGACTTCTGACTATTTATCTTATTTTTGGTTTCTAGAAAGTGGTGTTTTCGAAGCACTGATGGTATTCTAGTCCTCATAAACCACAGGCGAAGCGCAGCATCACCAGCTTTGTAGCACTGGCAGCCCTGGTGTGGCGGACTCGAAGCATGGCCCTCAAGATGAAACCGCACCAACAAACAATGCTCACTATTCCGGTTGATTTCAGGTCTAAGCTAAGCCCTCCAGTGCCCGACGGTTTCTTTGGAAATGCGGTGGTTTTCCCATGCTGTCTTTGCAACACGGGAGAGTTGATTGATGAGCCTATCTCCTCCACTGCGGAGAGAATAGCCGAGGCGATTGAGCGGGTAAATGAGGACTATGCGCGGTCAAGGATTGACTATTTGGACACGTATGGATTTCAAGAGTTCGCCCTGGGCACACTACTAATAAGTTCATGGACGAAGTTGGATTATGGCAGCTCGGACTTTGGATGGGGAGAGCCGATGCAGTTCGGGACTGGTAGCCTGCCAGCTAAGTCCTGCTTGTTTATGAGGGGATGGAAAAATAAGAAGGATGTCGTGGTGGTGTTGAGTTTGCCATTTTCAGCCATGAAAACCTTCCAAGAGTTGTTCCAAGGTTAAGTTGATACATCTTCAAGAGTTGCTATACGTGATAAGAGTGGGGTGGAAAATTAGTTTATGAGTTGGTGTGACAAGCTACAAGTGAGGTTTCTAAATAAGTTGAATGTCTTCAACCCTCAATAGACATCTTCCATGTCATCTATGAATCAGTTTTTGTAATTCGGTCTTGGTGCACCTTATTACTTATGCTTATAATTGATTGTAGTGAATGTCAGCATGAAATTAAATCTCTTGTTTTCGTTTTTGTCCTTATCATTTTGATTGTCATTACAAAAATTAAGATTGCTTGCTTCCATGGCAGTACATCAGGACAGGCGTGGTAATAGTTAACCATGGTGGTGGAGCCAAGTTGCTTTTTGGCCCTTCGTTGGTCACGTACCAGTATTAAAGCTTGGTGTCATGTCGACCTCACTGCTGCAGAGGGCAGTACGACTCCATGCACCTCGGCTATACCGGAGGGACCCAACTCAACTATACTACCCTGTCAGTCGTTTGGACTCCATACATGTGAACGCTAATATTGAGAAGGATACGGAGAGATCTTTCCAGAGGGTGGGAGCGAGAGAGAGAGACCCAACTTTTGACCGGCGAGTTCCCAAGCTCCTTCGGTCGCTTCATATCTCAGTCATATTGAGCTGGCCACGCTACTGCTGCATCCATTCAACTTTTGACAGCTTGGCCTGAGATAAAAACGCTCTTAAAGAAGGGATGACAGGACTGGTTTCTCATTGGTTCCGTGTTAGTACGTCTGGACAGGCTTAGCAATGGTTCACCATGGTGGAGCCAAGTTGCTTTCTGGCCCTACGTCTAGCCATTATTAAAACTTCGCGTCATGTCGACCTTGGAATGTTGCAGAAGGTGGTGCGACTCCATGCACGGACAGGCTAAGATTTAAACTTCACTGACATGTGAACGCCTATTTGGAGAATGATACGGAGACATCTCATTTCCAAGGGGATACGGAGGACCTGTTGCAATGGAGGCTTGCGTTGGGGTAACCCACCATTTGTGTCACGACGCAGTTGGTACGCGTGTCCACTTTATATATGGAGTCCCAAATCTGTACAAATTATCTTGCAAATAATAGCAACAGATATTCCAAAGGAAAAATATAACCAAAACTCCAATATATGTCACCTTTAATAAATATATTCTTAACTTTTTTGAAATATTAAAAATCTTCAATTATATTATTTGTGACAGATTTATTAATAAATTTTTTGTAACACTAAAAACTTAAATTATATCTATTATGACATATTTATTTAAAATTTTCTTTTGTGATGCAAAAACACCCTGAATTTGTATTAGTGTGATGCATTTACCTCCAAATACTTTGGTCGAATGACATTTTCGTCTTTTATTCTTTTTTCCCCTTTTTCTGTTTGGCTTTTTTTCCATCTATCTTCCCTCCGCCGGCCATGGCAAAGGGATGAGGGCCACCCTCGCCAGTGTCGGAGTTGGGCAAGGGCAGCCCTCGCCTCGCTTGGGCCTGTGAGGGCTTTCCTCGCCAGATTTGGATAGGGTGGTCCTCACCTAACTTGGGCGAGGAGCGAGGGAAGAGAGTAGGAAGGAAAAATAAAAAATAAAAAAGATAAAAATACCTTTCGACAGAAAAATATCACATGAATATAAGTTTATGATTTTTTTATCGAAAAAGAAGTTTTGAGTATAAGAGGCATAATTTGAGATTTTTAATATCATAAAAAATTTAAAATAAATATGTTATAAATGGTATTATTAGATTTGACGGAAATCGTTATCTCCATAATACCTAAACAAGCAAACCACCACCAATAAAAAAATATATACAAACATAAACGAAGTACAAATTAGAAGCTATGGCTGCTGCTTCTTCTTTTTTTTCTCGTTATTTTTCCTATCCCCATGTAGGAATCCCAGCAGAAAAAAAAAAGTTAACTATGAAAAGATAGATGGATACTTTGTTTGAGACAAACGAGACTTTTTTTATTTTTTTTAACAATAATTTATACTTATCAGCCTCAATCACTCGGCTCGAGAGGGTAGGAATCCTATTCGGGCCCCAAAAACAAAGAAGAAAATATTGGCTACGGTAGTTGTGCTCAGTCAGCAAATTTCTAGTCCATCCATTATTCGACACGTGTCCATATGGCCCACCATTCAGATTTTTCAAAAATTATTTTCCCACGCACTTTCTTTGTTCCACAAACACTCCTCTTCTCTCTCCTTCGTCTCTGTCTTCTCTCTCTGTCTTCTCTCTCTGTCTCTTTCCTTAGAAACACAGATTCAGGTTTTCATGGTTCCTTCACCAAGATCGTGGCCTCCCTCGACCGGCCGGCGACGGAGTAGTCAACGGAGGCCGAGATCTTTGTGCGGTGGAGAACGGTGGCGGCGTGCTGGAGGTCGAACATCACGCCGCGAAGGTTGATGGGCTTAATGTCGATGAGGGCTAGCTCGTCGGCGAGGTCCTGGCTAAGGATGGCCTGGGCCATGGTCATGCCGAAGTTGCCGACCCGACGACGGCGATCTTGGTGTGGTGCTTGGAGGGCGACGGTTGCGGGGATCGGCTTGAAGATGGTTTGGGTCAGGTTCAAGCCGCCAGGGCTGACGTAGGCCTCCGTCAACTACTCCGTCGCCGGCCGGTCGACGGAGGCCATGGTCTTGGCGAAGGAAGACCGACTTCCATAAACCACCAAGATCTGCCTCTCTTTTTTAAGGAAAGAGGGAAAGAGACGGAGAGAGAGGAAGGAGAGAGCATAGGGGCGTTTGTGGAAGAAAGAAATTTATTAGGAAAACAATTTTTGAAAATCTGAATGGTGGGCCCATTGGACACGTGTCGAATAATGGATGGACTAATGTTTTGTTTATATGTAAATTACTAGCGTGTCCAATATTTTCTCCAAAAAAAAGTACTCATCTTTAATTTTAGGGAAAATGAAATCAAAAAATCCCATGTCCTCGGGATAATTTTATTTTGAACTTTTTTTGGGTCATAAAAAAACTATACCACTGCTTAGGGCAATTTTACTAAACTTTTTGTCACCAAAACCCTAAACTATACTTCTTGGGACAATTTTATCCCGAACTTTTTATATCTATGAAAAACCCTAAACTATGCCACTTAAGGCATATTTACCCTAGACTTTTTAACGGAAGGGCATTTTCGTATTTTCACTTTTTTTCTTTTTCTTTTTAATCTTTTAATCTTTTTTTTCTTTTTTTCTTCCTCTCTGCCGGCCATGGCAAAGGGAAGCCGACGAGGGGCCTTGCCGGCGGCGAGGCCGCCCGACCGGTGAGGGTAGCTCTCGGTCAGGCGAGGGTCGCCCTCGCCAGATCTGACGGGGGCTAGGGCGGTCCTCCTCGATCCGACGAGGCCCTCGCCCGAGGGTTGCCTCCGCCGAATCAGGCGGGGGAAACCCTCGCCCGACGCCGGGGAGGGCCGCCGTCGCCAGATCTGCCAAGGGCGAGGGCGGCCCTCCCCGATCCGGCGGGGGCGACCCTTGCCCCGCCTGAGCCAGGCGAGGGCCACCCTCGCGCGATCCAATGAGGGCGTCCCTCCTCGATGTCGGGAGAGCCGCCCTCGCCCCGCGCCGGGAGTGTCCCCGGCCGGCGGCGCGCGCGCGAGGGCCCTCACCGGCTTCCCTTGCCGGGAAGAGGAAGAGGAAAAAAAAAATCATGAAAAGACAAAAATGCCATTCAGCTTAAAAGTCGGGGTAAATGTGTCCAAGTGGCATAGTTCGGATTTTTCGTGGCATAAGAAAAAGTTCAGGTAAAATTATCCCAAGTGATAATTTAGGGTTTTTGGTAGCAAAAAAAAAATTTTAGGGTAAAATTGTCCCGAGTGGTATAGTTTGGGGTTTTTTATAACCCAAAAAAAAATTCAAGGTAAAATTGTCCTGAGGTATAGTTTAGGATTTTTGGTGTACTTTTCCCTTAATTTTACATGCTGTCTTTCCATATGTCATTTTTACTGTAGGACCCTCACCATCCAATTGGAAAGTGACACGGGTGGCTGGGTCCCACTCAAACTCGGCCCACAAAGGTCACTCTTGAGTAAAAGTAAAAAGTACAAAACAGAATTTGGGCCTGAATTATTACACATGCGGAAAAACAACTTTTTAGAAAGTTGGATTATGGAAACGAAGCAAGCAAAAAGTACAAAACACAACTTGGGGGTTGAATTGTTGTGCACGCAGACTAGGAGTGTCAAATAGGTGGATCGGATCGAATTTGGGTCGAGTCGAAAATGATTCCATCCATATTGATTCATTTAACCCGTTTTGACCTATTTTCATGTAATGTAAATTTGATAACTTATATTCGACCCGACCCATACTTGACTCATACTAAACCCATATTATCAACACATATTAATATTTAACTTAATTTAAGAAAATTTACTCCCACTTATTTAGTCCACTTTAAACTTTTCACATATAAATTATTTGAATAAAAATTTTACATTAAATTTATAAAGTAAATTAAATAATAAAAAATTAGTAAATAAAAAAAATGTGGATACCTCTAAATTGAAATAGTTTTTGGAAAATAATTTTTTTAAAAAATTGATTTTTTAATTATTGTAAAAAATTGAATTTATTATTATTATTATTATTTCTTTCTTTTTCTTTTTATTTTCCCTTTCTTTTCTCTTTTCTTTCTTCTTCCTTCTTCTTCCCCCTTTTCCTCTACTGGTGTCGGGCTGGCCAAGACGCAGGCCAGCGAGCCCGAACTCAACCAAGGCCAAAACTCGAGGTTCAGCCGATCTAGGCTTCGTCGAGGTTGCTGGCAGTGGTCAAGTTCGGGCTTGCTCGGACCTGGTGAACCGCGAACTTTGTTGCGGCCAGCGAGTTTGGGGCTCACCTACCCAGATCCGAGCAAGTCACAGCTCGGTCAAGGCCGATGAACTTGCGACTCACCTCCGGCCAGTGAGTTTAGGGCTCGCCAGCCCAAGCTCTATCGCGGCTCGTCAGCCCAGATCCAGGTTGAGCTCCAACCGACGACGACAAGCTCGAGATCGGCGATGGTGATGGCGGCGTGACGGCAGGATCGGCAACGGAGGTCGAGAATGCATAGAGGAGGGGGATGAAAGGAGAGAGATGATAGGTCTACTTAATAATTCACTCAACTCATATTTGACCCATATTTAACTTTTACTTGACCCATTTAACCTTCACTTGACCCATATTTGACATATATTTAACTTTTACTTGATCTATATTTAACCCATTTAACTAAAAGTGAGTCATAATATGGATTTATGATCCATATTGATACATCTAATGCAGACAAACAATTGTTTAGAAAGTTGGATTGTGGAAATAAAGCGTTCCTCACAACTTTTATGTGTATTTAAAAATAAAAGTAAAAAGTACAAAACACAGCTCAGGATTGAATTATTGCGCATGCGGACAAACAACTTTTTTGAAAGTTAGATTACGAAAATAAAGCGTTGATCACAACTTTATATAATTACAGGCTCCTCCATATAACTCTCTATCGAGTATGACGTATGCATCGTGCAAGATATCACTAATCCTTTCTTCTGAGGAATTTTAGGATAATGTAAATCATACATGATAAAAATTTTGAATACATTAATTCTTTGTTGATTAGATAGACTATTCATAATTTTATACAAAGAGATTTTTCCTAACACTGCTACGTAATTTCCGTAATGGAGATTAATTATAGAGAGAAGAAAAAAATTTAAATGGGAATTGGCAACTTTAATTGGTAAAATTAATCCCTGTGTAATAGTAAATTGTGGCTTTCAAATAACTTAGCATTATTTTTACTTTTTTTTTTTTGACAAATCAAAGACTGCACGTTAAGATGCATCGTGCATTTAATTATCCAAACATGCAAGAAATGGGTCATAAAAGTAAGACGGATATCAAAGAAAAGCACATTGCATCGGCATAGTTTAGTTCTATTAAAAACCTAGATCAATAGTAACATGTACTTAACAAAGTTTAATCACTATGACTAATTCAAATTACTTAAAAGAACATTTTAATGCCCAAAAGCGTAGTTGAAAAGTTGGACAAGAGTGGAGATAATGTAGACATGGCGTGATAAAACTTAAGATGGACAATTGATATATACCAATCGTACACTAATATGAGATACAAAGAAGTTATACTCTTCGTACTACAACGTTAAATTTTCCATCGCACTTCCATTTGTTTTTATGTATTATACTCTTAGATTATTTCTAAGATGCGTGACTTAATATGGTATACAATTTGACATTTTATGATCTTGAGGTCTAATCAATTCTCTCGTTCACATTTCACTTGATGAATCTGTTAAGAAGACAATGTGTAAAGGGATTAGTATATAATAAGATGACGATACTATGCTGTCCCACTATGTCTTTCGAAAATAACGGACCACTACATCTTATAATTTGCTTTTGTATTTGGTTGATGGCAGTGGTGGTTGAGTAATTTGAGACCCTTTGATCATATGTTTGAATTCCCGGATCGCTCATCAACCATAAGGTACCTTAGTTCTTTTGGAGAATTGGTTTTGATCATGCCTTGATATTGGATCACCCCGACTCTAGTCCCACTAGAACCATGGCGGGACAGTGATGACGTGCTTACAACGAGCAATAGATATAGCTTAAATCGAACATTTTATTGCTAATATAAACTTCTATGATAATGCCTAAAGAGGTCGTCAACACTGGTCAGCCATTCCCACCCTTTTTACTCAAATGACAATAATCCACATGACATTAATAATAGCGACTTTTTAAAGTAGTGGAAATGCTATTAATTGTGACCGTCAACCTTTTTCTTGACCAATTGAGTATCGACCTTAACTTTTCAATATTTAGTAAGTAAAAGTTTCATTGGTTAGATTACTAATGAGTTTGTTAATACTAGTTGTATAGATTAGTATATTTAGGTGTCTCGTACTAATCAATGCATTCACCGAACATTTTCATTAGGCTTTGCAGTGGAAATATTAAGACGGATATTTTCAACAGAGAATCCACGTACTAAAACTGAAAAGTTGTAAAAGTACGGTCAGCAAGAGATTAACTTATGTTCGCAGGTTGAACACATAGGCACCACAGGTCAATAACTAATATCTTACTCAACAAATCCTTTCAAACTCTGAATGTAAATTCGATAAAGTGACTTAAATCGTCTATGAAGAAGAGTATTTGATAATAGAACCACGACGAAAAAAAGTACAGAGACAGAAAGTGGTGAGCTTGGGATGAGTGATGGCCCTGCCACTTATTAAAAAAATAATATTTTATTATTACCTAATGAGAAACTTTTTAATATATTACTATATCTTATTAGGAAAATTTTTTATCATCCCTAATCTTGAATTTTCAACTTGAATGACCCATCGTCCCTACATGATACCGACTTTTGAGCATGATGAAAATTACTAAAGAGAAAAGCACATGACGAGATGGTACTAATAATTCGTGACATTTTCTTTGCGTGATTGATTTTGAAATGACTATATAAAAATTGTTAGTTTATCACTCTAAATATTGTCTTTGTTCGAACAAAAGTATTGTCAAGTGCATTTAATAAAAATAAAAAATTACTTAAACGAAAAATATACATGGTGAAAAGTAATAACTTTCAATTTCCATAAAGGATAAGGATCCCTCGATGCAACAGGGATGGCGGGTCATATCTACTCTCTCCATCATAGTTGGAAAATGGTGTTCCCTATTTAATGCCCAAAAATCAGTGAATTTAAATCTCCACTTTCCCATTGATTGACATCAGTTATAGCGGGGAATGCAATCGGATTCTAGGTATCTTTTTTATTAATATTGAGTTTACGTATCAAGTGGAAGCTGAGGTTTTCGCTTTCCAGTGATGGACAGGATGTTCATTCCTCCTTTCCTATCTTCGTTTCCTTTTGGTTTTAAAGTTACTTTTCCCACAAAGTGGAGGAATCTCAAAACAGCTTTTTGTTTGCCATTACAAAGATTAAGAAGTGATGGAATAAGAAAAAATTAAGAAGTCTCGTCATTACGTTTGATGAGAGTATCCGCCAAGTACTATGATGGGTATAACCAAAACCATAACATGAATAGATAAATCCAGATTAATTACTCAAAACATTAAAAAGGAAAACTAAGAGGGAAATGGCAGATGTATTATAGCTGCTGTCGTGGTGGTCGACCCACATGAAAACAAATACTTGCATCGTGGTTCAGTGCCTATCCGCAATAGCCATCCCAGCAGTCGTCTAGAAAATCTTACCCCGAACACGAGTTATAGAAAAGAATGTGAAGTGTTCAACTGCGAGCTAGCTGCGAAAAATCATCTTCGGAGTCATCATCCTCTAGATTCACATTGACGGGTGGCAAAACTGGAGTTTCTGTTACTCCTGGTTTGGTCAGTGGAACACCTTTGGCAATGCTATCATGTTTACAAAGAGCACGCTGCAAACTATCATTCAAGGCCAATCCCAGACACAGAAGTTTCTCGTCTTTGAAGGTCAGTAGAGTGCGCACAATTAGGGGTATAACATCTGACTGCAAAAGGTTGGATGATTATTTTTTGTTGAACTTCTTACGCTGTGTAATTCACAAGAAGCATGACACGCTCTTGATAAGAACGACAACGATCAAAAAGGTCAACAATTACTTCTTGCTGCACAGCCTGCCACCATGTCCTCCATTATAAGATTCAAATTGTAATGTCAAGTCTGCAAGCAAAAAGGAGAAAATAGAAAGAGACACATGCATAGACAGCATAGCCCATCTTATGAGTTTACTCATGGGTACAGTGTGCAGGAGGTAAGTGTCTTATTTTTCTAATTTGAAATATGCAAAGCCTTCCCCCCAAATAAAAAGATGCAAAAGTTGCAAAGTTATTTTCTGCAAAAGTACAATGATCCACATCGTTTTAATCCCAAATACTAAATAAAATCAAATCATATATTCTTGCGATATGTAAGAGTAATTTTTCAAAACGTAATGGTCTATCCATAGAAATTCCCCATGCAAAATGCGAGATACGACGCATGCTTTTTGGTCAAAGGTCGTATCCATGAGTCTTTTTAATTTTGGCCAATTTGTCACCCAAGTGCCACCATTCTATTATAAAAGAAAATTTGAGCACAGGGGACGGCAAAACTCCATAAGTATTAATATTATAATTATTAGTGTTATTGTTATTTTCCAAGAAAAGAGAAAAGACCCAGTATTACATTATTATGCTCATAACAAAACTTGATCCAATCGAATTTTCCATCAATAAAGGAAAAAAATGATTAGTATATAAACTAATTAAGAAGACTCCATGAAAACAGATTATTATATACTAAGCTCCCATTACCATGCCGTCCCACTCATCGATGTTCAAAATATTGGGCCACTTTATCTTATAATCGAAATATTTTTTTTTCTTTTAATTAAAATATCGGGCCACTTTATCAGTGGCCAACTGGACAAACACTAGTAATTCTTGCAAAACTTTTTAATGGTCCTAGCTTGCTAATCCTTTCAAACTCATCATGTAAATATGATAAAGTGACTTAAATTGTCTCTAAAGAATAGCCTTTGAAACTAACTTTACGACGAAATAAAGTGTAGAGACGGAAAGTCAGTGGTGTGCTTGGGATGAATGGTGGACCTGCCCCCGATCAATTTTTTTTTTAATATTACCCAATTAGAAATTTTTAATATATTACTATATCTTATTAGGAGAACTTTTTATCACCCCTAATCTTGAATTTTCAACTTGAATCACCAATTGTCCCTACGTAATATTAACTTTCAAGTATGATGGGAATTGCTAAAGAGATTGATGTGATGGCACTAATAATTCACAACATTTCTCTTTGCGTGATTGATTACAAAATGATCATATAAAAAATATATCAATCTCTTTTTATTAATATTGAGTTTACTAATTAACTGGATAGTGGGGTTTTCACTTTCCAACTTCAAATTGATTGGAAAAGTTAAAGCTGAGAAATCAAAGATAGAGACTAGGCCTTGCCACAAGCTGAGAAATCAAAGATAGAGACTGGGTCTTGCCCCCCCCCCCCCCCAACCAACCCCTTACAACTTCAAATTGATTGGAAAAGTTAAAGCTGAGAAATCAAAGATAGAGACTGGGCCTTGCCACATTCATCCCCCCTTCCAACTTCAAATTGATTGGAAAAGTTAAAGCTGAGAAATCAAAGATAGAGACTGGGCCTTGCCACATTCACCCCCACCCCCACCCCCACCCTTACCCTTCCTTTTCCTACATTCATTTCTTCTTTTTTTTTCTTAAAGTTACTTTTTCATAAAGAAGGGAATCTTAAACAGCTTTTGTTCCCCCACTACAAAGATTAAGATATGATTGAATAACATAAAATAAGAACTTTCATCTTGTCTGATGAAACTATCTATCATGTACCACAATGGATATGATCAAAAATATAACATGAATACTCATCCTGGGACCATGTTAATGATCTTGCATAATTCAATGTCAATGCCCCAATAAGGGGCAATAAATATATTAGTCGTCGTCCTCTCTCACACAGTATACCGCATCCATATTCTCTTCCTCTTACTTCATGTCATCTCGCAAGTATTCCTAATGATATTGACCCAAGATGTCAATGATATGAATTCAAATTCCATAAAATTCAAGCAACTTCACTCCTGAGCTAAAGTAAAAAAGACAAGTAAAAATCTAGACAAAATAGCTACTGATTAGTTGGGTTATCGCCTTTTAATTTGCCTATTATGAAAATCCCTTCAACTAAAAGATAAAGATAACTGCTACTAATATTGATCAAGGAGAAACTGGCCAGATCACCTTGGAGAATAAAGGTGCTAGAGATATTTGAAATCAGTATATTGAAGTTTGAATTCCGTATTGCCTTGAACCAGACAAAAATCTAGAACTCCAATAAGGAAGTTCCTGAAACCCAATAGAGGTGTTATGTCAGCTCCAGCTCTAGCTTCCATTTATCAAGAGGCAAACATTGATGCACGAATCAGAGACACGCAAACCTGCTTTTATTAAATGTATGGAGAATTTATTGCGATGGGAAGGTTGTTTTGATTTAAACACTTGTGTGGTTGCAAATTGATACTGGTAACTTCAAAAGGCAGCATTTTCAGCAAATTCATGCCATAATAGGTTTTAAGAATCTCCTGTAATGAACATCTTCTTCCTTCTTTGCTAAGATGAATTATGCAATTGTGGATGTAAAGTCAAGGAAGGTCAACATAACAACCCGTTAGATTAAGTGGTAAAAAAACTGAAAAACTAGAAAGCAGATGGCTCACCTCCACTTTCTCAAGTACTTCTTTTGACGACATGGCAAAAAGAGGCAAATGAATTTCATTTTGGGCCTTCACTGCATGCAGGAAAACTCACCACCTCAAAGAGAGGCAAACATAAAATAGGGAAAACCCATTTCCAAGCAAAGAGATCACCACGAAGCACTGAAAGAAAAGGAACTTTTTTTTCACTTGTCTAGAATCACAGATTGCAACAGTATGGATGTAAATTATCAATAAGTAAAACTATGAACAGCAGAAACAAACGTCCCAAAACCACGCAAACCTAACAAGCTTAATTCATTCAGGAGATGGGCAACGACAAATGACCTTCCTCCATTCCAGACTAACTTAGTAGCTCACTAGCTAAGTCCTGCAGAGATTTTTCACATCCTCAGACGGAAGCCTTTGATTATCTTGGAACAGACCACCAAAAGAAGCCGTTGCGAAAAGGATGAGCAGTCGAACAATAAAATAGACAGAATAAAAAAAATAATTCGGACACCAGATTCACGTGATTTGGTCGTAGAGACCTACGTCCATGGGGAGAGCAGCGATAAATTTTACTATAAAAACAAGTAATATGTTGCGACCTATTTTTTCTCATCCCGTGGGGGAAAGAAATATCTAAATAGGTTTAAAGGTATCATTCAAAGAGTGGGTCCAGGACCCTCATTAGACATAGGCTTTCCCAAGCCCATACCCTGCATGACATTGGGTGTTCATGAAAATCTTCAAATGAGGAGTTGCCACCAGCCTATTGGGGTCGGCTAGAAACCAAGCGAGGCATGAGGCACTTTCTACGCAATCAGAGATCCTAGGGTTGGGGACTTGATTACACTAATTAACCAATTAATGCCATTTCGGTACTTAATCTTGTTCATTTCTTTGTCATGCAGTTTGGATTGATTTATATGAGGTGATCATGCGGGTGCGCAATCATCAAAATAACTAAATTGCAGGAAAAAATAAGTACAAGTATTAAGAGATAAATAAATGACAATCCTAATTAAACTAAGGGGGCAACCATAATCATCGCATCATAAGTGTGCATTCATGGGCAATTGTATCCGAGGATAATTAAAACCTTAAAGTGAAGCCGTAGTAGGGCTTGTTCAATTTTAAGCACAATTTTAGATCGATGATTTTCCGACACTTTTTTAAGAGAAAATTGTCCAAGAATTATTTTAGAGCTTTTTAGGGAATTCTAAAACAATCTTAGAACTTTTGGGATTTTTGAACTTTTTTGGAATTTTCAATATTTTAATATTTTCGATTTTTTTAAAAAATATTTTTAAAAAATACATATATATTTTTTTTTTTTTCGAAAATTTTTATAAATTTTCAGGTTTCTGAATTTTCCATGAATTTTGTGAAATTTCTAATTTTTAATATTTTTTGATTTTCTGAATTTTATTAAATTTTTATGAAAACTAATTCGGACCGGGTCAAGAGACCCGGCCCTACTAAACTGACCCGGACCCTATTGGTCCTGGTTGGTTAAAAGAAATTGGGCCGGCCTAAATTACTTAATTAACAAAAAGGCCCACGAATTCTCCTCTTTTCTTTTTCTTTTTTAAAAAAAAAAAAAAACCCAAATTTGATTTCCATTTCTTAGCCCAGCTGATGGCCCGTTTCCCCTTTCTATTTCCAGCCCAGTCGTCTCCGGCCCGCGAAACAAAAACAAACCCGAAGCGAAGCCCATTCTTCATTTTTTATGTTTTTTAGCCTTTTCTGTTTTTACTTTTCATTTTCATTTTTAATTTTTCCTATTTTTTTATTCTTTTCTCTTTCTGGTCTTCTCTTCACGTGTTTCTGCATCCCCCCATGCACGCCCGACGTCTTCAACTTCGCCGGAGCTCCTGCAACTTTTTTTAAAAAAGAACGGAGCCAACGCCGCTGCAACGGCAAGTCTTTGCCGGCTTTCGGGAGGTCGCCAGGCCATCGCCCGGCGTCGGTCGTTCGGTCCGACCGACGCCAGCCACCGCCGTCACCCCTCACGGCTGAACCGACCGAACAGCCACCCGAGCTCAAAACTCAAGCCCCGACACCGCTGCTGGCCGAAAATGACTCCACAAAGACGCTTCCCCCGGCGTCGACTTGATAAAAGAAGGAGGCAGCGACGGCCATAGACGCAGCAGCCACATCGAGGACGGATATTCCCAACCAGATTTTTCAGATCTAGTCTAAGCATTATATCGAACACCTAATGTGCGCTATGGAAAAGAGCGATATCGATTCAACCGGACTTGAACTCGAGACCAGACTCTCGACAAAGCAAACCGGAATACAGCAAAGCTCGATGAGGGAACCGGCGGGGCCGAAGCTCGCGCGAACTGGTCGGCCGCGAGCTCCGGCCCGACGCCTCGCAAAAACAAGGTATTCGGGTAGAAAGAAAAGAAACCAACCTGGTTCGTTCGGAGTCTGCGACGGGCGGCGGCTGTTAGGCGGGCCTCCGGCAACAACAGAAGACCCTATCGAGCCTCACTCTCACTCTCAGATCCGTTCTCTCCTCCTGCTCAGTCTTCTCTCGTTTTTTTTCTCTCTCGGCTCCTGTCCGAGTTCTCTCCGTTTTCTTTTTTGTTTCTGTCTCTCCCTCAGCTATCGCTCGGTTCTCGTTTTTCTTCTCCGGTCTCCCTTCTATCGGGTTTTTCTCTCGGTTCTCCCCTTTCTTTTTCTGTTTTTCTTCTCTGTCTCTTTTTCAATCTGTTCTTTCTGCTGCCTTTCTGCTGCAACCTGCTTCCGCTGACTTGCTGCTGCTGTTTTTCTGCTGACCTGCTGCTGCCGGTTTTTCTCCTCGCAGGGAGCCGTTGCCGCGCGATGGTGGAGGAGAGAAAAAGAAAAGAAAGGCGTGGGTTGGGCCGGAAAGAGAAAAAGAAAAGTGGGCCAGGCCCGTGCGAGGAAGGGAAAGAAGAAGAGAAAGGGGCCGGCCAGGCCCAACCCTGGCCTGGACCCACGTTTTTTTTTAATTTCGATTTTTAAAATTTTTAAAATTAATTTTAAAACTAGTGATGCAAATGCTCCTAATGTCTATATGCAATGCAATTTTAATGAAAGAATTTTTTTGTCAAGGGATTAGAAACTAATATGTAATTTTCCAATGCAATTAATAAATACTAAAACAAATCGTCAAAATTTAGGTGTCAACATAATACAATGGAGATTACACACTCGAATCATTCAAACATTCTCAGTGTTTCTTAAGCCCCAATTACATCCAAGAACTCACGCAGTGTTTAACCCCACAATTCCTTATGAAATAATTCCTCAATCTCACAAAGGAATTATACACGAATTCTTATCACAAGAATTTAATTAGCTACAAACACTTGAATCTTCTTGGCGTAATTGCACGGATGAAACTAACAGAGAAAACTCCTTCCAAGCACTCGATGACGAATCGGCACTTCAAGACCTCTTGCATCAACAACGACACATTTCTTCTCCACGCATGGCCAAACACATATAGTGGACTTGAGGATTTTCCAATTCTTGAAAGTCACTCCTAAGTGGAGTAGGAAATAATACATAAAGATATAAAATTAAGAAATCCACACCTACTAAGATTAGGAAACAAATTCAGAGTGGATTCAAATGATCCCCGTAGAATTGAACATTGAGGAGTTGATCTTTGGATCTTCTTTGCTCAATTTCGAATGTTCACAAAATATCCAATTTGAAATATTCAAACTTTCGCTTTGGGCTCAAACTCGAGACATATGTTCAACAGAAGCTCTAACAGCAAACATAATTTTGTAAATCACCTTTCTAGCAATTGGATGAAACATGATAATGTAGAACTACATTTCTCTCTTGCCAAACTAAATGATCGCATTCCCATTCTAATTTGAAGCTCTTAAGCTTTTCCCTTTAGCAGCCTACAGAATCAAAGGGATTTCCTATGATATAACTATTTGCTGATCTAGCACGATTATTCAACTGTAAAATGTGCCACGGAATAGATTTTGAGGAGGAGCAACCAAAAAACAGAAGGTCTCCAGACACCTCATGTGATTGGCAGAATAATAATTCATCATCAATCCAACATCACTTTTTCATTCTAAGGTATGCAATGTGTTATGCACCACCAACCAATTAATGAAAGCAAATCTACAGACATTAGGACTGAAACGGATCAACCTATACCACAGATCACCATTCCCCTATTCCTCACCAGTTTCCCAGCATCACGTTGCTGAAACAAGCCATTCTTGGAGCCAGTATAGACAACTCTATCGGCCGTAGCAGATTTTGGCGAGATGCTAGCGCAAACTGAAGCTTGAATTTCCAGTAAGTCATCAGAACGAGCTGGAGGGTAACTCCATTCATTATCCATGTTAACATCTGCCACTGTAGCACTAAGACCCAGAGCTGAGTCATAGATGACTTTAGAAGGATATACGTCAGCCAATATGCCAAGAGGATGCCGCCTGTCATACCAAAGTGAAGTGTTTTGACCTTTACTTACAATTTTTTCAAAGAGGCTTCCAAACACATATCAACTTCAACAATTTCCTCCAGGCGCAAATACTATCAGCCTTAATAACAATAGTCTATTCCTTACATATTTTGTAGGCTAAGTCCAACATAGAAGAAATGGCTTGGAATAGGTCGTGTTAGAATCAGGAACTGAGGACATTATTAATCCCATTGTTGTGGGAAATTCTTCATATTTATATACATCGCCAATGAGATAATCAGTCGAGCTTGAGTCTCCAGCAACAGGTCTCTCTATGAGGGTGGAGGTGGAAGAAGTGGGCTGATTCCTGACGGTTCAGTCTGAGCATTCCCTAATTTCCGGTTGTGTTCATTATCTTTTGATGAGAAACGGAAACATGCATCAAGGAACAATGTTCAATTGCTGCAGGTCTGAGGTTACCCTTATTTAAACAGTGTGGAGGGTGTCGTTCAGCATTCATTCCTCCATAAGACTACAGAAGTCAACATCAGAGATCTCAAAACTTACATTTAAGAAAATTACTTTTCTCTGTCGCGAAGAGACTTTCTTCTACGAGTATGTGTGTACGCATGCTCTCTTGCTAATGTTTTCAGACGGAAGAAAAGGGTGCTGGCAAAACAAAACCAAATCAGTGTCTAGAGAAGCAACAGAGTGAGTGCGGAAGAAATTAGTAATCTTCATACCATTGTGATGTTAGAAAGTTTCCGTCACTTCCCTCAATCGGAGAAAGTGGTCTTAATCTAAGTCATGAAAGCAACTCAAAGAAAGTGGCATACAAAGAAAATAGGAATCTTCATACCATGTTTCTAAAATGCATAGACCACAGCCTTTATGGTCCTTATCGGAAGAAGAAAATTCCAAGTGCCAAAATTTAGCACGGGGAGACATATAAATGCCAAAATTTCTAAAATGTATGCTTAAGTGTCATTTTAAAAAAAATAAAAAATTAGACACTTAAGTGTCAACTTTGGCGAGATCTATTTACGTGGTTGTCGGAAATTGGACAAACCTCACTGTTGGCATTTAAGTATTCATTTCTTTTTAGATTTTGACACTTACATACCACCTCATATCAAGTTTTGACACTTAGGTGTTATTTACCCAATCTTTAGCTAAGTTATCAAAAGCAATTTAAAGAAAGTGGCATATCTATTTTGTAGAACCAATCAATCAGATGAACTGTCGCACGATGGAACCTCAAAAGCAACTCAAAGTGAAAAGAAAATTTTACCTGAACACCGTATCCAGAAAAGAACATAAAACATTCACCCGTGAGCTAGCTGGGCAAAATCATCTTTAGATTCATCATCCTCGTGATTCCCATCCACTGGTGCCAAAGCCGGGGGTTTCGGTCACTTCTGCTTTGGTCAGTGGAGTACCTTTGGCAATGCCATCAGGTTGACAAAGAGCACGCTGCAAACTATCATTCAATGGCAATAGGGGCATGCCATCTAAACGCAGAAGCTCGAATAATAATATTGGATTGAAGTTCTTACGCTGCGTGATTCACAAGAAGCATGACACGCTCTTGATAAGAATGACGCCAATCGACAAGGTCAACAAACACATCTCTCCGAATCATGTTTGTACAGAAACATGCATAACTCAATAAGAAGCTTCTGTCCCCAGTCTTCCTCTTATCCCTTTGAATAATAATTCCAACAAATACATGGCCCAGAAGTTAGCGATGGGTTTTATATTTGGATGTCTTCAAAATGCAGTCCGCCTAGTCGATTTGACAGGCAATACTTCGGCAGGATCATCACATACAATTTAATGATGAACCTTAAGGACAAAACAAAACATGGAAAAGTACACTGTCCAATCCAAAAACCTTTACTATGTAAATTATGAACACGAATTTCCAACTATTGATTATCAAGTGCTCTTTAGTGCTTACTAGTTACTATACATATACTTTACCAAACTTTCTTTAAAATGTACGGCATATTTGATTATAATATTGACCTATTATATTACATGTCTATTACAAGTTGATTGCCTATTACATGTGAAATTAGATACTATCAAATCCTAAATTGACATGGTTTAAAAATATGCAAGCATAACATTTCGATGGAAATATAGAGTTTTATGATAATGCCACAGCAGGCACCATAATTTAAATGACTAATTATCGACTTTTCATTAGATTTATCAGGCCACAAATTCGGTTTATGCATGTTAGGACTCTAAAGTTGAGTTGAATCCAAGGGCTGCTAGTGAGAGTCTTTATTGGCCTTGACTTCTAGTTGTACGATATACGAATTGTTAGCCTCCTTCTAAACTTATTCCAAATGGAAAATTATTAACCACATTGGAATCATACATTCTTGGCGCAAGTGACCCATCTGATTCTATGGACCACAATTGGAACCTGTACGAACCAACATATGACGGAACAACAACATCGGGTGCACCCAATACTCCTCTCTCTCCGGATTTAGGATGTTAAAAATGTCTCCCTTTACCTAAGTTTCTTGGTCCGTTGTTGTATTAAGTACTTGGAGATGCTTTTAGATTTATAAAAGTAAATGAACAAAAATTATTTTTATCGCCCATCAAATTATTTAGACATGAATTGTTATTGATAATAAAAACATCTTTCGTTTGACTAATCATTTCAATCGATATAAGTGATCATTTTTAAGAATTTTTTTAAATAATTTATTTTTCATGAAATAAAAATAACCGATATTCATATAAATAAGGCAGCGAGTTACGCGCACTAAGAATTTCAGAACTGCCACTCTATATGGGAAGCAATGCTGAGCGAGCGGTACAATTTAGTTTATACTAATTTCTTTTTAAAAAGAAAAATAAGGAAATGGAAATTTTATTTTATTTTGGTAAAGAGGAAATGGAATTTGTCTTCACCAATATCATTATTAGGCGGTTATATCTGTTCTTATTAATTTTGTCTCATGCGAGACACGGCATGCGTTAATCGACTAGCATTAAATTCACGAGGTATAATACTGTGATGGTATTGAGAAATGTACATGTGTACATTAATTATGCGCACAAAAAAAATACAAGATTGCTTACACAAATAATTTGCATATCTATGCCAAACCATTTGGATTTGATATGTAGTTTAAGCAATAACGGAGATTAATTTTTTATATATGTCTTCCAATCAAGGTCGAATTGTAACCGCTCCATGAAATGAAAATGTTAAAAATTTCAATTTTAGGTCAAACGCTTGTCCGGCTCGCAAAATGAATTATATCTAGCCCCAATTTTTTTTTTCTTTTTGCTCAAGACCAATGTGATCTTGTTTTAAATCGATGAAGCCCATTACGTTTTCGTAAAATAATACTAAAAGCCAATGGAAATGATGATTTTGTGATGATGGATATAGTGGGCGTGCACGACCATATATCAATTGGAGGGGATTTGCCGCCTCACATACCATTCGTGACGACTCCATTGGGTCTCGAGAAAGGATCGATCACACGGGTGCTGCCCCAACTGCGCTCGCCAAGTACTTTCCTGAGGTTTAAGATATTTATGATTTTGACCCCCAGCAAATTATTTCAGAGAAGTACAAACAGAAGGAGCTATTGCTGCTGCATATATATATTATTTCCTTGTTGTTGCGTCCCCACACGTAGGAGGGATCAAAAACAGAAAATACATGAAGAAGCTATGGAATGGAAAGGGACCGTGCTACACAAACGCCAAACGGAACGCTGTTTAAACAATAAACATTTTACACTGACCAACCTCCCTATCGCTCGTCGATCCCAAAAACAAAAAGAAGAAGAAGAAGAAGAGAGACCTCACCTCCCTCGCCTGGCTCGCGAGAGTGGAATCTGATCCGAGCCCAAAATAAGAACTCATCTTTCAATTGACGTGTTGCCTCTCCAATTGTCATTTCTTCTATTGCTGCTAATGAGGGAGGGAATACATACCACGCAACAACAGCTAGTGGAAAGTGACCCGGGGTGGCTGGGTCCCACTCAAACTTGCCTCTCCAATTATATCTAGCCCCAATTTTTGACACTAACTTCAATGAGACTAGGGAAGCAAGAGCTATCGGGAGCTTGTCCTATTCTTTGAGTGATCTCCATCTTCACGAGCATAGAGCAATCGGTTAGATGAAATACCTCTAAATGCAAGAAATTGCCACTCCCCTTTAATGAGTAACTTATTGGGATGCAAGTCAAGTTGTCACACCTGAAGATCTCCACACTCCTTATGCATCTCTGAAAGGATTGGAATATTTTTAGAGTAGAGGAAGATTTGAACATTCTGATAGATAAGTCGGTGAGATCTTGCATGTGCCCTAATTCCTCTACAATCTCTTCTTCATTCCTTAGATGCACTCCCCACATGCTGAACACATTCAATGATAAACTTGCTATTACCCCTGTCGAAATTAGGAAATCTTCAGCGACATCATCTAGTAGCAACCATCGTAAACGAGTCAAGTTCTTGATTTCCCTAGGCAACTCACTGATACGAGTGTCCGACAAATTCAAGTACTGTAAAGTAATCAGATCACAAATCCCTTTCAGGAATAACTTAATATTTCTATTGCTGGATAGGTCCAACACCGTTAGACGAGCCGCCATCGACAGATTCAAGTACTGTAAAGTTCTTCTCTGAGGTTCAAGATATTTACGAGGTCGACCCCTTCTAGAGAAGTACAAACAGGTGCTATTGCTGCATATATTTTCTATTTTTTTTATTTTTATTTCCTTCTTGTTGCGCCCCCACATGTAGGAGGGATCCAAAATAGAAAATACATGAAGAAGCTATGGAAATATAAAGACGATTATTTTCTAGAAAAAGAATACACCAATTGAAATTGAATAATTGTAAAAGTTCGGGGATTTTTTTATATTTCGGTTGGAGTGAAATACGGGCATCTTTCTGTCACTATGCACTGCTCACTTTTTATATATAATTTCCAGCTGAAATTGTTTTTTTTATTGATCTCAAGAACCTTTGAAGCCTTTTAGCTTCCTTGGATTTGGTAGCGGACCACGTATGTGCCCCGAGATCAATCTGGCGAAGCTCGAGATCTCCATTTTTATTCATCACTTAGCGTCCAGATACAAGTAAGAAAAGAAAATGCTCATTTTTATGAACAAGAACATGCCAACGGAATAGTACTAAAAGCCAACGGAATGATGATTTTGTGACAATGGATATAGTGGGCGTGCACGACCATATATCAATTGGGCGTGCGTCCAGATACAAGAACATACCATTCGTGACGACTCCATCGGGTTTCGAGAAAGGATCTATCACATGGGTGCTGCCCCAACTGCGCTCGCCAAGTACTTTCCTGAGGTTCAAGATAATTGTGATTTTGCCCCCAGCAAATTATTTCAGAGAAGCACAAACAGAAGGAGCTATTGCTGCTGCATATATATATATTATTTCCTTCTTGTTGCGCCCCCACACGTAGGAGGGATCCAAGACAGAAAATACATGAAGAAGCTATGGAATGGAAAGGGACCGTGCTACACAAACGCCAAACGGAGCGCTGTTTAAACAATAGCATTTTACACTGACCAACCTCCCTCTCGCTCGTCAATCCCCCAAAAAAAAAAAAAAAAGAAAAAAAAAGAAGAGAGACCGCACCTCGCTCGCCTGGCTCGTGAGGGTAGGAATCTGATCCGGGCCCAAAACAAGGACTCATCTTTCATTTTGACGTGCTGCCTCTCCAAATGTCATTTGTTCTTCAGCTGCTGCTAATGAGGGAGGGAATCCATACCACGCAACAATAGCCAGTGGAAAGTGAGCCGGGCGGCTAGGTCCCACTCAAACTTGGCCCACCACCGGTCTTCGTCCCCAGCGATCAAGAAGCTTCCCCTCCCTCCCACTGTTCCAGTCCCAACGGCAACTAAATCTCTACTTAATAAGCCTCACTCACTCGCTTGCCGCCTAGTTGCGAGGTAGGAATCGGATTCGGGCCAAGCCAATGGACTCGTCTTTCATTTTACGTGCTGCCTCTCCAAATATCATTTCTTCTACTGAGCCAAATCGCTGGAAAGTGACCCGAGCGGCTGGGTCCCACTCAAACTCGACCCACCAGTCTTTGTTCGCAAAGATCGAGAAGCTTCCCCTCGCACTGTTCGAGTCTAACGGCAACTTCCTGAGATCAGGGCACCGCCATATGAAGAATTCCACCCCTTGAGGGAAAAGAAGAGTGTGGTCGCAAATGCTCCTTAGTTTTGGAAGAAATTCGATATGTAGGCATTCGAGACATGAGAATAGTCTTGAAGCAGCTAATTCCTCTCTTGCAATTCCATCCCCTATTATTTTCTCCATCGAATTGCAAAACAAGACCATCAATCTCCGAAGGTTTGGAGCATGTACGAGCCAGGACAAGTCCAACAGCCCACAATTTTCGACCCTAACATCAATGAGACTAGGGAAGCAAGAGGTGTTGGGAGCTCGTCCTATTCCTTGAGTGATCTCCATCTTCACATCCACAGGACAGTCCGTTAAATATAATACCTCTAAATGCAAGAAATTGTTACTCCCTTTTAATGAGTGACTTATTGGGATGCAGGTCAAGTCCTCACACTTGCGGATCCACGCTCTCCTTATGCATCTCTGAAATGATTTGAATATTTTTAGGGCAGAGGAAGATTTGTACACACTGATAGATAAGTCAGTGAGATCTTGCATGTGCCCTAATTCCTCTACAATCTCTTCGTTCCTTAGATGCACTCCCCACATGCTGAACACATTCAACGGTAAGCTTGCGATTACCTCTGTCGGAATCAGGAAATCTCTAGCTACATAGTCTAGTAGCAACCATCGTAGATGAGTCAAGTTCTTAATTTCCCTAGGCAACTCATTGATACAAGTGCTCGATAGATTCAAGTACTGTAAATTAATCAGATCACAAATCTCTTCCGGGAATAACTCAATATTTCTATTGCCAGACAAGTCTAGTACCATCAAAAGAGCTGTCATCGAGTCAAAAAATCCCCTTGGCATGAGCCTCACTTTAGTTTCCCTTACAAACAAAGTTTCAAGTTGGGAACACTGAACCAGTGTTCGGTTGATATTTACAATCTGTCCTCCCCATAGAGATACTTTCTCCACCTCTCTCCATTTGGAGATCATCTTTGCGAGCATGTCTTCTTCCTTCTCTATCACTAGCAACTTGTTCTCCCTTTGCCCATAGTCATGAGCGATCCAGGTCGCCATGTCACGGATGACATCATGCATCTTAACAGCCGGTCTATTAAAAGAAGACTCACCTTCTAATAGACAAGCCCTCTTTAAATCCTCCAAGATAGATGCACCTTCGTCTCGCATATGATATACATCATTAGTGTCTCCTAGCAAGCCCTCTCCAATCCAAAGGTTAATAAGCTCATCTGTTACTATGGCGTAATCCTCAGGGAAGAGACAACAATAAAGGAAGCAAGCTTGCCGAGTAGCGTCATCTAAGCTATCATAACTGAACTCTAGTATGTGGTATACTTCCTCCACCATACCTGGTAGCTTGTGCGGTTTGCTCCTTAGCTTTGTTAGCGCAAGCCTCCACTCACTGGGAGTGTCCTTAGCAGCCATGGCTCGGCCGACAGTAATAAGGGCTAGTGGCAACCCTTTGCACTCTTCAACAATGTCTTCGGCGAGGTCTTGAATTTCCTGATGACAATGTACAAGTGACTTGCTGATGTTCTCCTCAAATAATTTCAGAGCTTCTTCGGACTTCAAGAACTCTATTTTCAAGGTTTCATTGGCATGCATTTGGGCGCATACTTGCTCCCACCGAGTTGTGAACACTACTTTGGATTCGTTATGATAAGGAACCCCGATTTTGAGAAGGTCTAGCCTCTCCCATACATCATCAATCATCAACACAAACTTCTTGTGGGTCAAAACTTCCCACAGATGATGGACCCTGTCATCCTGGGACCATCCTTCCCAGCTCTTATCTTCAATGTTCAGCCTTTTCCTTATGGTGTCTCGAATGCTCTCTTCATTCACTTGCCTTGATACCACCACCCAAATAATGATATCGAATCCATGATTTGCACGGGAAAGTTCCTCGTTGATCCTTTTCATGAGGGTGGTCTTTCCCACACCGCCTGTTCCGTATAACCCAATCACTCTTACTTGTTTTTGATCCACGAGCCATTTCCACACTTTACCAAGGGAAATATCAAGCCCCATGGTCTTGTCCATAGGCATCACAAGTATTGGAGGAGAAGGCAGTGGTGACGTTACAGCGGGGAATTCTCCTTTCTTATGTTGGAGCTCTCTCGCTTCATTGAGCAATTGATCAACTCTTTTCCCCAATTTATAGCTCGACCAGCAGTTCCTTGGAAGACAACGACTAAGACATTTGATTCGATCGCGTTCCCCGGCTTCTTGAAGAACTTGATCTACCCCACCTTCAAATTGTTGCACCTTGCCCAACCAGTTCTCCACTTGATTCGTGCGCCGTACACCTCCTCCTCCTTCTTCACGTTCCACCGTTGCCTTCACGTCTTTGCTCATGGCCTCCAGGTCTTCATTTTCCTTTCTCAACACGTCCACATTATCTTTCAAATTACAAATGTAGCCCAGAGGTTTGCTAGCCAAACCCCATAACACTTTGACGAGTTCTAAAAGAGAACTTGCGAAATCCATGGATTCTTTCGGGAGAGGAGAGATCGAAAAACAGAGTATTCAGACGGATGGAGAGCGGGCGAATGGGTGGAGTTCGACAATAGAGTCATCTGGTAAGAGACGACTTTTTACAGGCTCGACAATAAAGGCCCAAAGTAATGGCCCCACAACAGTACAATGATACAAGCTGGCAGAGGTAACTAAAAGGTAGAAAACGCAACCAGCGGCGTTGAATTATTGCGCATGCGGACAAACGACATTTTCGAAAGTTGGATTTTGGCAGTAGAATGTTTGCTCAATATATATATAGACAACTCTCTAAATTGTTATTATGTGCATTCATGAGGTTTGAATATAGCGTATACAAGATACTACTAACTAGGGGTGTCAATGGGTCGGGTCGGGTCGGGTTTTGATGTTACCCGACCCGACCCTAATCCTATAGGGTCATGCTTTGGCCCGACCCGACCCGAAACGCACAGACCCAAACAAAGGGTCGGGTCGGGTCGGGTCGGGCCCTGCCAAAGTATGACCCTTTTACAGCTTTGGTTTTAATTTTGTTTTTTTAAATTAAAAACTCTGAGAGTTGAGAGCCAAAACGTATGAGAGAGATAAAAACTTATTTTCTTTTGTTTATTTTATCTTACTTTACCATTTTCCCTCAACGGATTAGGACCAAAACGCACGAACGGTACCAGTGTCAAAAAGGCTTGCGTGCGACCCGTTTTGACTCGACCCGACCTTAAATTTAGGGTATTTTCGGGTCGGGTCCGAGTATGGAGCTAGTATCAGAAAATACCCTAAGTTTAGGGTCGGGTCGGGTCGGCCCGAGCCGGGTCGGGTCGGGTCGGGTCTTTTTGACACCCCTACTACTAACCCCTGCTTCTGAGAAATTTTAGGATAATATTAATTACACACCATAATATTTTTATATACATTAATTATTTTTTGATTAGGTACTGTTATAGTTTTATATATCACAAATTTTTCCTAGCATTGTTATGCAGTAGACTCTTCCATAAAACTCTCTAAATTGTTACTATGTGTGTTCATGAGGTTTGAATATAATGTATCTATTATGCAAAATACCACTAATCCCTGCTTCCGATAATTTTAGGATAATATTAATTACATTCAATAATATTTTTAAATACATTAATTCTTTGTTGATTAGGTAGACTGTTTATAGTTTTATACATAACAGATTTTTCCCAATGCTGTTATGTAATTTTTTTCAATGGGTAATAATCTTTCAATATTTTGAATTGGCAACTTGAATAAATAAAATTAATGCATGTGTCATGGAAGATTGTAATCTTGAAATAACTTATTATTACTTTTACGATCTTTTTTTTTTTTTGCAAGAATTTTTACTTGATCCACTGGTCTAGTTACATGTGGATTAGCTATAATTGTAAGGTTAGGCAATAGCTAAGTTAACCATTAGCTTACGACAAATCAAAGACTGCACATTAAAATCTGTATGCCTCATGCATTTAGTTATCCAGACATTCACGATATAGGTCATGAGAAGTAAAGAAATAGCAAAGAAAAGCATTGTATAAGCATATTAAAGAAAAAAAGATTGACAGTAGAGAAAATATTGGGTGCAGCCTAGCCCATGTGCCACAGTGGCAAATCGAAAGCGCTTCCGAAACTCGCCACGTGTTCCGCAGGCCTACCTATTTCTCTCTCCTCTCTCTTCCGTCCGCACGCTCTCCCTCCTCTACAAGTCTTCTCTCTCCTCTCTCCCCCCTCTGCACGCTCTCTCCTCTCTCTCCCCCCTCCGCACGATGTCCTCTCTCCGATGACGGGGGTGCAGGTCGAACACAAGCCATTTCTTTCCTGAGCATTGCGGTGCACTTAAAAAACCCTAAGCCAAATCGACGCGAATTCGCGAACCTCCCACGTCATCTCCGGGAATCGCAGCCACACAATACCCGCCCCTCTCCTCCCGCAGTGGTTCGTCGGACAAGCCACTGTGTCCTCGTCCGACTGACGACGAACCACCGCGCTTGACCAACGAGCAACGGCGAGGGAACATTTCGAGGCGGAGGTGGAGGCCGCGCGTGGTTCGTCGGACGAGCCACCGCTGCTTCCTCCGGTTGTGACTCAGAGGGAGAGAGAGAGCACAGGGAAGAGAGAGGAGAGAGGACGACATGCAGAGAGGGGAGAGAAGACTTGCAGAGAAGAGAGAGCGTGCGAAGGGAGGAGAGAGGAGAGAGAGAGGGGTTGAGAAAAACGGAGGGGCTCGCGTGACACATGGCGCCTCTTTAAAAGTCATTTCAATCTGTCAAGGTGGTACATGAAGTGCACTTAATGTTTTCTCGATTGGAGAGACCCAACTCAACGGTACTACCCTGTCAGTCGTTTGGACTCCATACATGCGAACGCCAATACTGAGAAGGATACGGTGAGATCTTCTTTCCAGAGGGTGTGAGAGAGAGAGAGACCCAACTTTTGACCGGCGAGTTCCCAAGCTCTTTCAGTCGCTTCACATCAGTCATACTGAACTGGCCACCACTGCTGCATCCATTCAACTTGTGACAGCTTGGCCTGAAATAAAAACGCTCTTAAAGAAGGGATGACAGGAGTGGTTTCTCATTGGTTCCGTGTTAGTACATCAGGACAGGCTTAGCAATGGTTCACCATGGTGGAGCCAAGTTGCTTTCTGGCCCTACGTCTAGCCATTATTAAAACTTCGCGTCCTGTCGACCTTGCAATGTTGCGGACGGTGGGGGCGACTCCATGCACGGACAGGCTAAGATTTAAACTTCACTGACATGTGAACGCCTATATGGAGAACGATACGGAGAGATCTCGTTTCCAAGGGGATACAGAGGACCCGTTGCAATGGAGGCTTGTGGGGGTTTAACCCACGATTTGTGTCACGACGCCGTTGGTACGCGTGTGTACAACCATATTATTTATATAGAGTCCCAAATCTGTACAAATAATCTTGCAAATAATAACAATAAATATTAAAATATAATCAAAAAGCTCAATCCTTGCTGTTTTTGATAAATTTATTCTGAACTTTTTCTAGATATTAAAAATCCTCAATTATATTACTTGCGACAGATTTATTTATGACTTTTTTGTAACACTAAAAACTCAAATTATATTTATTGTGACATGTTTATCTGAAATTTGCTTTTGTGATAAATAACCTTGAATTTGTATTTATATGGCGTATTTACCCCCGAACTCCTTGGCCGAATGACATTTTTATCTTTTTTTCCCCTTTTCTATTTGGTGTTTTTTTTCCTTTTTCTTTATTTTCCCTCTCTCTTCCCTCTACCGGCCATGGTGAAGAGAAGCCGGTGAGGGCCACCCTTGCTAGTGTCAAAGTCGGATGAGGGCGGCCCTCGCCTTGCTTGGGCCTGTGATTTGGATAGGGCGGCCCTCACTCGGCTCGAGTGAGGGGCGAGGAAAGAGAGAAGAAAGGGGAAAAAAAAGAAAACAATAAAAAAGACAAAAATACCCTTCGATGGATAAATGTATCGGCGAATACAAATTTGGGATTTTTTGTATAAAAAAATGAAGTTTTTGGTAATTGTGTTACTATGGACATAGCTTTGGTTTTTAATGTCACAAAAAAGTTTATAATAAATCTATTAGAAGTGGCATAATTTATGAATTTTTAGTGTCAAACAAAAATTAGGATAAATTTATCGCGAGTGACATAATTTATTATTTTTGATGGCCTTTTTTCTATTCTAAAATATACAACCTCTTAATTCGGTAATAAAAATGGTTTTCATCGACGGTAAAATATACTTAGCTATAATAATCCAAAATTGAGTCATCCTGCACGTATATATTGTAACCTAGAATGGAATTTTTTTTTTATGCTGATATTTCACATAATATTAAGGCGAATATTTTCAAGAAAAAGAACACGTGTACTAAGATAGTCGCAAAAGTACGGGGATCAAGAGCCTAACTTATGTTCGCAAGCGGTCGACTTAGGCACTCCAAGTCGGTAATTAATATCTTCATCAAACAAGTCCTTTGAAACTCTCCTAGTAAATCTGATAAAGTGACTTAAATTGTCTCCTAAGAGTAGCTTTTGAAACTAGCGTGACGACGATGAGATAAAATATAGAGACGGAAAGTCAGTGGCGGACTTGGGATGAGTGATAGCCCTGCCCCCTCTCCAAAAATTTCCATATTACCAAATGAGAATTCTTTAAATCATGATTGGCCCCTTTATTTTCGTTTGTCATAAATTCTCAATTATTGCGCTATTCTCTGACCACGGTATCAGTAATTTCATCAAATTTTCAATCAAAATCTAGTGAAAATTTTTTACTCCGCACTCGCCCATGACGAGTGATCCCCATATGCAAAAGTCTTCATGACATTTAAATCTTTTGTTAATAACTTTAACTCACTACTTGTATGGTAAGATAAAGGTTCATCCACCGTAATTGGTCTAGAGGTATAGGACTTACAACCAAGTAGTTTGAGACCCTCTAATCATATGTTTGAATTCTTATATCACTCATCGGCTATGAGGTACCTTGATTCTTTTGGAGCACTGGTTTGCTCATGTGGAGACATTAGCTTACCTCGACTCTGCTCCCACTAGAACCATGGTAGGACGGCGATGATGTGCTTGCTCAAAATGAGCCATAAATATAGCTCAAATGGAACATTTTGTCACGGATATAGAACTCTTATGGTAATGCTTAAGGAAGTCCTTGACACTAGCCACCCATTCTCACTGCTTTTACTCAAATAACCTATAGCATATTTCTTGATTCTAGAAGTGACAATAATCCACGTGACATTAATTTAGTGACTTTTTCAAGAAGTGAAAAAGGCTATTAATAACGAGTATTGACCTATTTTCTCTGCTGATTGAGTGTCAATGTTAACTTTTCAATCTTTAATAAGTTTCACCAGTTACAATACTAATGAGTTTGTTGATACTAATTGTGTAGATTGATTTGCACAGGTATCAAAATAATCAACGCATTAACTAGACATTTTCATTAAGCTTTGCAGTGGAAATATAAAGACGATTATTTTCAAGAAAAAGAATACACCAATTGAAATTGAATAATTGTAAAAGCTCGGGGATTTCTTTTGTTTTGGTTGGAGTAAAATACGGACATCTTTCTATCACTACGCGGTATAGCTCACTTTTTATATCTAATTTCCAGCTCAATTTTTTTTTTTTTTTTTATTGATCTCAGGAACCTTTGAAGCCTTTCAGCTTCCTTGGATTTGGTAGCGGACCACATATGTGCCCCAGGATCAATCTGGCGAAGCTCGAGATCTCCATTTTTATTCATTACTTAGCGTGCAGATACAAGTAAGAAAAGAAAATGTTCATTTTTATGAACAAAGTCTCATTTTCCTGCTAGAATATTTTGATTGCCACCTAACATGTCAACCAGCCACGGGGACGGCTTTTTTTAAGCTATAGTCTTTTTAATAAATGGAGCAAAAAGGAAAAAGAAATGATAAAATTGATATGTTCATGTCTGAGACCATGCTCCATGAATTTTTCAAGCGTTTATTGGGAGTGCAGAACTTGTTCTTACAGTCTTATTCTTCTTGACAGGTGGACTCCTCTAGAAAGAGATGACTTAGTCCAGCCCACTCTAGTGAGGATGCCCAAAAACAAGTATCTAGTTCTCATCGAGCCATTGTAGATGTATTTGTTGCTTCACATGGCAATTTGGCATAGAGCCATAATAGCTAAGGAAAGGAGCCACATGGGAATCTGAATTTTGTTGTTATGACCCAATTGTCAATGCAATACCGATATTGCGGAATAACAAACTCATTGGGTATTGGTAGCCATAAGAAAACACTTGCCCGGGATCACATTGTATGACTCAGAAAAATAAGGATGTCTTGAAGTAGTTTACGTTCTTCTTGAGTTAGTGTTTTCTTCCTAATAACTATCTTTTGCTACAATCCTGTTACTCCCGCCAGTTAATCAAACCAACAAACGCAGCTCCAACCAGCTTAATAGCAGAGAGTAGACAAATAAATAAAGATCGGAGAGATTTCTTTGTGTATGAAAGTAAATCCATTGATTCACGAGCATAATCAAATAGGAGAGCCTAGCTAGTTCACCATGAGATTTGCGGCGCTAGAGATATTCCAAATCAGCATACTGAAGTTTGAATTCTCTATTATCTTTGAATCAAACAAAAACCTGGAATTCTAGATGGATGGTTACTGAAACCTTATACGGGTGTCATCTTAGTCAGCCCCAGCTCTAGCTCCCATTTGTCAAGAGGCAAAGTGAACATTGATGCACAAATCAAAGGCATGTATTTATGGATAATTTATTCTAATTCAAACACTTGTGTGGTTGCAAATTGATGAAGGTACTGGTAATCTCAAATGGCAGCATCAGCAAATTCATGCCATAACTAAATAGGTTTTAAAAATTTCCTGTAATTAACATCTTTTTCTTTCTTTTTGCTAATAGAAAGTTACAGTGTCAGATATAAACTCGAGGAAAGTCAACATAATGACCCGTAAGATAAAGTGGTTGGATAACTGAAAAACAAGAAAGCAAAGATGGCTCACCTCCACATTCTCAAGTACAACTTGACCGTGTCTTGAGAAAGGACCGATCACATGGGTGCCGCCCGATCATGTCCACCGAGTTCTTCTCTGAGGTTCAAGATATTTACGATTTCGACCCCTTCTAGAGAAGTACAAACAGGAGCTATTGCCGCATATATTTTCTAATTTTTTTTTATTTCCTTCTTGTTGCGCCCCCACATGTAGGAGGGATCCAAAACAGAAAATACATGAAGAAGCTATGGAATGGAAAGGGACCGTGCTACACAAACGCCATATGGAACGCTGTTTAAACAATAAACATTTTACACTGACTAACCTCCCTCTCGCTCGTCGATCCCAAAAAAAGAAAAAAGAAGAAGAGAGACCTCACCTCCCTTGCGTGGCTCACGAGGGTGGAATCCGATCCGAGCCCAAAACAAGGACTCATCTTTCAATTGACGTGCTGCCTCTCCAAATGTCATTTCTTCTTCTGTTGCTGCTAATGAGGGAGGGAATCCATACCACGCAACAACAGTTGGTGGAAAGTGAGCCGGGCGACTGAGTCCCACTCAAACTTGGCCCACCACCAATCTTCGTCCCCAGTGATGGAGAAGCTTCCCCTCCCTCCCGCTGTTCCACTCCCAACGGCAACTAAATCTCTACTCAATAAGCCTCACTCACTCACTCACTCACTCACTCACTCACTCACCTACCGCTTCGGTGTGAGGTAGGAATCTGATCCGTGCCCAGTCAAGGGACTCATCTTTCACTTTACGTGCTGCCTCTCCAAATGTCATTTCTTCTTCTACTGAGTGATAAATAACATCAAAAATCATCTTCTCGAAAGTGACTCGGGCAGCTGGGTCACACTCAAACTTGGCCAACCAGTCTTTGTCCCCAGAAATCGAGAAGCTTCCCCTCGTGCTGTTTGACTCCAACGGCAATTTTCTGAGATCAGGGCACTCCGTTACGTTGAATTCCACCCCTGGAGGGAAAAATAGATTGTGGTCGCAAATGCTCCTTAGTTTGGGAAGATGGTCGATACGGAGGTATTCGAGACGTGAGAATAGTCCTAAAGTAACTAATTCCTCTCTTGCAAT
The DNA here is from genome assembly GCA_014182735.1 of Corymbia maculata. Classification (NCBI taxonomy): domain Eukaryota; kingdom Viridiplantae; phylum Streptophyta; class Magnoliopsida; order Myrtales; family Myrtaceae; genus Corymbia; species Corymbia maculata. Next base: position 33,804,908 of record CM024687.1, read on the forward strand.
TCCATCCCCCACTATGTTCTCCATCACATCGCAGCTGATGACTTTCAATCTTCGGAGTTTCGGAGCGCGCACGAGCCAGGACAAGTCCAACAGCCTGCAATGTTCGACATTAACATCAACGAGACTGGGGAAGCAAGAGCTGTTAGGAGCTCGTCCTATCCCTTGACTAATCTCCATCTTCACGAGCCTAGGGCACTGCCGAAGTAAAAGCTCCTCCAAATGTGAGAATGAAGGACTTATTGGGATGTAGGTCAAGTTGGTATTCTCGAAAATCTCCACTCTCTTTATGCATCTTTGAAATGATTGGAATATTTTTAGAGTAGAGGAAGATTTTTTCACCTTGATAGATAAGCCAGTGAGATCTTGCATGCGCCCTAGTTCCTCGACTATCTCTTCTTCCTTCTTTAGGCCTGGTCTCCACATGCTGAACACATTCAATGGTAAGCTTGCGATTGCTCCCATCGGAATTGCGATTGCTCCCAGCGCAAATACGAAAGTATTACTTGTATCGTTTAGCAGCAACCATTGTAAGCGAGTCAAGCTCTCGATTTCCCTAGGCAACCCATAGATACAAGTGTCTGACAAGTTCAAGTACTGTAAATTAATCAGATCACAAATCCCTTTCGGAAATAACTTAATATTTCTATTGCTAGATAGGTCCAACACCATCAAACGAGCCACCATCGAGTCAAAAAATCCTCTTGGCACAAGCTTCACATTAGTTTCCCTTACAAACAAAGTTTCAAGTTGAGAACACCTAGGTGGTGCTTGGTCCATGTCCCAAATATATTTTCCCCATAGAGATACTTTCTTTGCTTCCCCCCATTTGAAGATCATCTTCGCAGACAATTCTTCTTCTCTCTCTATCACTAGCAACTTGTTCTCCCTTTGCCCACGGTCACGAGCAATCCAAGTCGCCATGTCGCGGATGACATCATGCATCTTTATATACTCTCCTTTATAATCATGCTCACTTTCCAATAGACAAGCCATCTTTAAACTCCTCAAGAAATACTCTCCCCTATCTCGCATTCTATATACATCGTCAGTGTCTCCTAGCCAGCCCTCTCCAATCCAATGTTCAATAAGATCGTTCGTTCTTATGGGGTAATCCTCAGGGAAGAGACAACAGTAAAGGAAGTAAAGCTGAATGGTAGAGTCATTTATGCTGTTATAACTGAACTCTAGTATGTGATACACTTCCTCCATACCTGACAGCTCGTGCGGTTTTTTCTTGAGTGTTTGTAGCGCATGATGCCACTCTTGGGGATGTTCTCTACTAGCCATAGCTCGCCCAACGGTAATAAGGGCTAGTGGCAACCCTTTGCACTCTTTGGCAATATCCTTGGCGAGGTCTTGAATTTCTTGACGACAATTTTCAAGCCATTTGCCAACGTTCTTCTTGAATAATGTCAGAGCTTCTTCAGGCATCAAGCACTCTACTTCATATGTTTTGTCGGCTTCCATTTGGTGGCATACTTGCTTCGACCTAGTTGTGAATACTACTTTGGATCCATTCTCGAGACAAGGATGAGGAAATCCAATTTTGGAAAGGTCCAACCTTGCCCAGACATCATCAATCAACAACACAAACTTCTTCCGATTCAAAACATAGTACAGATGATTGACCCTCTCATCTTGGGACCATCGATCCCATCTCTTATCCGGAATGTTCAGCCTTTTCCTTATGGCATCTCGAATGCTATCTTCATTCACTTGCCTGGACACCACCACCCAAATAACGATCTCAAATCCATGATTTGCATGCAAAAGTTTCTCGTTGATCCTTTTCATGAGGGTGGTCTCCCCCACACCACCCTTTCCGTATAACCCAATCACTTTGATTTATTTTTCATCTAGGAGCCATTTCCACACTCTATTAAGGGAAACATCAAGCCCCACGGTCTTGTCCATAGGCATCTTGAGCACTTGAGGAGGAGGCAGCGGTGACGTGAAATCTCTAAACTCTCCTTTTTCACGTTGGAGCTGTCTTGCTTCATTGAGGAGCTGATCGACTCTTTTCCCCAATTTATAGCTCGACCAGCAGTTCCATGGAAGACAACGACTAAGACATTTGATTCGGTCATGTTCCCCCGCTTCTCGAAGAACTTGATCTACTCCACCGACAAATTCTTGCACCTTGACTAACCAGTACCACTTGATTCGTGCGCCGTGCACATGCTCCTTCTTCTTCACGTTCCACCCTTGCCTTCACGTCTTCACCCTCGGCCTTCAGGTTTTCATTTGCTTCATCCAACGAGCGGACATTATCTGTTAGGTTATGAATGTAACCCAAAGGTTTACTGGCCAAGTCCCATAAACCATTGCCGGTTTCTAAAAGAGGACCTGCAATTTCCATGGGTTCTTTTGGAAATAACAGATTCGAAAATCGACTATTTTGATGGTTGGAAAGGAAGCGAACGGGTAGAGTTCGATAACTCTGTTATATGTATCTCGATCATTCCAGCTAGCAGAAGAAGGGAAGAATATCGAAACCTTTTCTTTACTTCAGAAGAGCAATGGGACTATTTTTCTTCTTCTTGTTTCTTCATAAGGGTCAAGCCGCAAAGAATCTTACCGTTCAAAAATGGAAATCCACAATCATCTGAGCCAAGAAAAAAGGAAGGAGGGTATCATGGCTACTCTCATTTAGAAGCACCCTGAGGAGCACTGCGGTTTAGGATCTGTTTGAGACGAAGAGTGTAGGATTGCTTAATATGAACAAAGGCAAAGAATATGAGTGGCCTAAGCTTATTCGATATAAGGCAATTCTCACGTTCTTCCTGCTTTTGTCTGTGGACTGTTGCGTGGAATCAACGGTGCCCACAGGCAAAGAATCTTTATGTTTTTTTGTTTTGATAGAAGTGAAAGAATTATTCGACTCCTTTTTTTTGGCCTTTTAGAAACTCTCCAATGGACTGTTTATTTAGTTTTCATAATTCGGCCATTTGGGTAACCATCAAAGTGATGAGCCAAAAGCCTTCTCCAATACTAACTAGAATTAGAGTTTGTTTGGTGTTTACTTTTCGCTTTTAAAGAATCTTCACTTTTCTTTTTGTAAAATGCTCAAAACCTTTGAAAGTCATCTTCCATTGATTTATAGATTGGCATATAATCTTCTTCAAAGTTTTTGAAATTGAAAAAAAATTAATTAATTAAAAAAGTTAAAAAAATTTACTATTGCCTTTTTAGAAATCCTCCGACAATCTACAGATATTTCCATTTTGTAGGATTGGTGGGATAAGGATACTACAAATATTATAATTTTCGTACGTTATTCACTTGAATGCCAGAACTTTTCGTGACCTCTTAAGTGCCATAACTTCTAAAAAAATGTTTACTTGAATGTCATATCTTTCAATTGATCACATAATTGTCAATTTAAAAAAAAAAAATTCACTCAAGTGCCAGAAATCTAGAGTGACATAACAATTATGATGAACTTTTTAAAAAATTATAGCATTTAATTGAGTGTTGTACCTAAGTTATAACATTCAAATGATCGATAAAAAAAGAAGAAGAAATTATGGCACTCAAATAGGTGCTGCATGAAAGTTATGCTACTTATGATATCATTTTCCCCATGATCGGTGCCACTCAATTTACAAGTCACAACTCACTTCAAATATACAGGTCATTCTACAGATGTCAAATGTGTAACTCAATATTCTTAAAATTGCCTTGTCACCTTTTTCATCCTAGTCAATTTTACTTCTCTCTTAGAATTACTAAAACAATGTATAACATTTTACACAATCGTTATTATTTTACAATTACTCTATCATAAAAATTAAAATCCAAGCATGAATTGCGTGTAATCAACAATAATGTTTTCTTTATATGTTTGTTATTTCATAAATTCAATGTCTAATTGATTTTATAATAAAAATATTTTTAAATATATATAGCTTATGGAGAATATATTTAGTAAAGTAACGTCACATAAATGCAAATTAAATTAAAATCCGAATGTGAAGAAGATAATTTTGCAATTTGAAGTGTTGAAATGTTTCCTGATTATATTTAAATTGTAAATTGAAGAACAAAAATATTTGGACAAATTATTTCTTTACTAATAGATATAATAATCTCTTAATTTAATAATGGGTCTAAGAGGGCATGAGCGAGACAAGCCCGACAAGGAAATCGTTTGCTTAGGTCTAACAAATTTATGTTTTGGGCTTATTGGGCTTGGACGAAGTGAAAATTTATTACTTTATGAAGCACGATGGTTACTCTTTACAGTTTACCAATTCATCTCGGATATTTACTAAAATCAACTTTAATAGTTGATGCCTTTTTTACTTCAAGAAATGAGAACTTACTACTATAGGGCAAAAGCTAAGTAACTCAAAATAACATGATAGCTAGTAATATACTTGAGTCTACTAGACATTTACCGGCCTCAACATTCATAAATGAAAATGCTACAGAACTTTGCATATTAAACTTAGGGTCAACTAAAGGTTACATTGGCTGTGATAAATCGGTTTGAGATTCATATTCATCAACACATGTACAACGATGTACAATGATGTACAACGTAATGAAAGATCAGTTCCTTATAAAGCGTGGACAAATTAAGCTACGCAAATGCTTTCGGGTCTTGTTTTAATCCAAGAATTCAATTCTTGTTCATGTCTACTACGTTCAACTGAAACTAAAAGATCAGGTCATGATTCTACATTAGATAACAATAACAACTAAGTTCTAGGTACTGTGGAGGCTGCATCACTAGGCAAGGCCGGCGCGGATAACAAATCAGGGAACCTCACTCCCGAGTCAAACATGACGGGCTTGATTTTTCTTCAGTACCAGGGTCGTAACATCATTGAAAGCACTACAGCCAATAAAATGATTGGGGCCTCTCTTATCTCAACATAATTGCACAACAGAGCTCATATTCATCCAGTGAGAACGCAAGCAAAGTTAAACATATAACCTTACATTAACATAATCAAGGAGAAGATAGAAATGGATCCCGAGACTCGACCAACGTGCAGCTTCCGCACGGTGTAGAAACTGTTGAGCACCTTGAGGTAGGAGGACCCCGCGAAATGTGGGTTGCTCGTCGTAGACAAAAGATTTTTATATCACTAGACGGGAACGGTCGTCGTAGTGGCCTGAACGATCCTCAACCATTGTCGATGTGCATGATGATGAGGAGGAAAACATGAAAACGGGCACGACGGTACCCTCATCCAGCAAAAGTGAGCAAGCACATATGACGTCTTCCCATTTTAAGTTCTAGGAGGAGAATATGTGGCCATTCTGATAAAACTGCAGGAGCTTATTACAGAAGGAAATACGCTTCGATCAAACTCAGCTAGAAAATCTAAAACATTACCTAACAAACACAACAACAACAACAACGCCGATGACGACGACAACCAATGAAACTGCAATCTAAATCACTAAAAGTAGTCACTTATGCAGAGCACAACAACAATTCTCGGCCCCTATGTCTACAGCGAAAATTCCTTAGATTGGGTCAGTGGATGAAAAACAGACATACTTGCATTAGATGCATATTGCAGAGTTTTTGTGTGTTTTCATATGTGTTGGAAATTTTTAAAAATTTGTCAATAAATAAAAGGATGAAAAATCACTTATAACTTGTTTACACATTCTCTACATAACTAGTTTACAGACTTTAGGGGAAAAAAAAAAATAGAATTTTTTAGAAATTACTACCAAAAGAAAAGATTTAGAGAAATGCTTATATGACTATTATTAACCTATTGTGAGAATAATAACTTCTTTTGAATCACAAAAAACAAAAAAACATAAATTATTGTGGGGTACGTTTCCTCAAAAATTTATGGCTTGCAACATATTATTAATATTATTATTATTATAGTAATCCAAATACTATTATACTAGCAAAACCCAAAGATTTATAGCATAAAAAAGAGCAAATAAAAGGAAGGTTGTAGAAGTGTGAGTGGAAACTGGATAGAAAAGTTTTCAGGTTTCCTTGAAGAAATTTGTGGCCTGAAATGGGCCATGACTCTCACAATTGATTTCCCACCGTTACTTCAGCATTTCTCAATTTATAATTTCATGAAGCACAATTATCACTCTTTATAATTTACTAATCCGTCTTAAGACATTTACTAAGATCAACTTTAATACTTGAATCCCAGTTTACTTCAAGAAATGAGAACCTAATACTATAGTGCTACGGAAAAAAATATGGATGCCGCACACCACGGCAGCTGTTAGATGATAATGAAACCCATCTCTCCCGAGTTAGAGATGACGGGCTTGAATTTCTTCAGTGCCTGGCCTCATTGAAAGCACTTCTCAGCAAATAAAATGATAGGGGCCTCTCTATTGGCAACATAATTGCACAAAAGAGCTCATGTTCATCCACAGAGAAGGCAAGCAAAGTTGAACACATGACCATACATTTAACAGCTCCTCTTTTTCAGGCTAGTTGGCTTACTTTCTCTGCACATTACACCATCCTCCGAGCAAAATCCATCCTTCTCTAAATTTCAAGACGGGGAACAAGAAGATAGATATGGTTCCCGAGACTCGACCACCGTGCAGCTTCCGCATGGTGTAGAAACTGTTGAGCGCCTTGAGAGATAGGACCGCGCGAAACGTGGGTTGCTCATTGCAGACAAAAGATTTATGTCACTAGAAGGGAATAGTGGCCATAGTGGCCTGAACGATCCACAACCATCATCGATGTGAATGAAGAGGAGGAAACCATGAAAACAAGGAAACCACGAAAACGGGCACAACGACGATACCCTCATTCAGCAAACGTGGACAAGCACAGGTGAGGTCGTCCCATCATAAGTTTTAGGAGGAGAATCTGAGGCCATTCTGATAGAATCGCAGGAGCTTATTACAGAAGGAATTATGCCTCAATCAAACTCAGCTAGAAAATCTAAAACATTACCTAACAAACAACAACAATGCTGACGACGACGACAGCAACCAATGAAACATCTAAATCACTAAACCTGGTCACTTATGCAGAGCACAACAACAATTGTCGACCCCTATGTCTACAGCGAGACAAGGAGGCTGGACCGTTCCATCTCTATACCAAGTCGACCGCTTCTCAATCAATTCATCCACGAAGCTGTCCAATTTCTCAATACCAACACTCGGCATCACCACGACATGAGCAATATTTCCCTCACAAGCCAGTTGCCATCTGCGCACAAACTCTTCTTCCAATGGCCGCTCAAATACAACCGTGCTGCTTAGCTCATTTAGCATGGCACTTATCCCTGCCTCACAAAGACGACCCTTCAAGTAGTGGGCATTTCTAAGGCACTTCTGTACTTCCTTTTGAAAACCTTTGTAACCTTTACGATTGAGTGTGTACCAAAGGAAAATAGGAGCGTGGCCATTCCGGCTACCCATGATCGTCGCATCCCTGGAAGCAAGGTATTCAACATTCCTCGAGAGAGCATTTATATGATCCATCCTTGTTATTTGAACACCACAAGGCATTGGACATCCCACAAACTTGTGGCCTGAAACACTCACGCTTCCAATGGGCTTCTTGAAGGAAACCTTTGGAGCCTGTTCAAAGAAAAACAATTATAATGTCAAGGGAATACGTACAAGGAAAAGAAAGCTCTGTATGCATGAATAGCCAAACCTGGCTGAAAACAAGAGAAAACAATCCATTGATACAACTCATTACAAAACAAACGATTAATTTGAAATGACAACAGGTATTTAAATAACTTAAATGGAGTTTTTGCTTTCAAACTCTCGAAATATACTCGGAACAATATAAATCTTTAGAAAAGAAAGCTAAACAACACAAACACAAAGAAAAAAAATTATGTAGAATCGATCACATGTAACATGAAAATCTCTTTTTGACGCAATACAATCTCCCTCCTTATCTAAAGAGAGAAACAACTCTTATCCTTTTTTCTTCAAAAATAGTAACATGAAAATCAAATTGCTTACCCGTTTGACGAAAGGCATCATGAGTCCGAATAAAGCTCCATCACAATGTATGTAGAATCGATCATGTGTAAACCCACTTTCTTCGAGAGTTTTTATAATGAGATCAAGGTCATCTACAGCTCCTTTGACAGTTGTTCCTTCAAAAGAAAATTAATCATTCAGCTAAAACTTCATGATCAACACGTCTACAACATGCACCCATATATATGGAATGCATGAGCCTTACATGTGCAGATAAGAGAGAATATAGATACCTATATTAGCATTGATGATGGCAGGCTTATCCTTGTTAGCAAGTAGCTTGTCTTTAAAATCCGCACAGTCAATTTCCCCGGAAATCAGAGTTGCTACTTTAACACATTCCATTCTATACATGCGTGCTGCCTTAAAAACAGAATAATGCGACTCTCGTGATGCATATAGAATTCCATCAGGAAAAACTTCCCTCCTGCACATTCAAGGTTGTCATCATTCCAGGTCGTCTCGTCAAGTTTGCTTTATGTACACAGCATGAACAATGCAGCAAATTTCTGTCATTTACTTACCCCACTAAGATCCCATGAAGATTGCCTTCAGTCCACAGTTTGTAATATAACCCCAGTAATCACTTTTCTCGATTTCCCACAGACGAGCAAACCAATCCAACACACCAACTTCAAACTGTCTTGAATGTACTCCATAGTTGCTCTCAATAAATGGATCCCCAAGGTTATTGATTGAGAAGTGCTGCAACTGTCCCAAAGCTCCATAATCGAAGTCCAGATTGTAAGGATAACCTGTACAGAAATTAAAATGCCAGTGAGAACTGGATATAGTTGTCACTCACACTCACACTCACACATAAGTTGTGTCTCCAAACAATGCATATAGTCGATGAAGTATAGAATTCTGGAGCAACAGAGTGTCCATATTCCAACCAATGCAGAGTATATGAGTGCAAACATGATGAGAATGTTCACTGGCTTTCATTTATTAAAGTAAACAGGGCATCTTCATCCAAACAACATACAACTACAGAGATATTATTCTCCTGAGAAATCAGAGAACTACCAGATATCGAGCCAGTTTCTACCATTAGCCATCCAAATTAGATAGACAATGTTCAACTCGGAGGACAGAATGCTATCAGTGAAGCCAAGAATTATGTTTCTGTACCCTACAGTTGCATCTAAGACTAGCCAAAGACATGCAGTTGACAACAACTTACAGCCGACAGTAAGTAAACAATTGGCGAGGAAAACATCACCCCCTCCCCCTCCCCCCAAACAAGCATAAGAAACAAATTCTGCTATATAGATATAGATAAGACAAAATGTTCGCCCCCGATTTGTGGTCAGCGAAGATAAACTGATTCGCCGAATCAGCCCCCGTTTGAAAGATCAAGCGCCCATAATCCGGCGACAACCAACACGACCAAACATAAATTTTTGGGCAGACTAATTAAATCCAAAGATATGGGGAAAAGCAGCATAGTTTCCTGAAATGGATCGATCATCAGTGAACGTCGGCAGTCCACCGCAGCTCCAAACAAACACAGACTGGGCAAATCCAAGAGCAAAAGCGCCAGATCAGAGAGAAGCCGAGAGATTTTTACCCAAATGTTGCTTGGTCCTCTCCACCAGCGTCTTCCTGTACCGCGCCAGGACGCCGGCCATGTAGGCGTCCATGTCGCCGGTGAACTCGTCGTTGGCGTCGGGCTCCTCGATGGCCAGGCACGTGGTGTGCACGTTCCTCCCCAGCACGATCTCCCTCTTCCCGTTGGCGACCTTCCCTCCTCCGACTCCGACCGCGACCCCATCCCCATGCCCGTTCAGCTCGGCCACCGCCGGTGGCAGGGGCTCCGGCGCCACCGCCGCCGGGTCGAACGCCGCCTCCGGCAAGACCTTCGCGCCACCGTTCATCATTTCCGCCTCAAGACCCTGAATGCAACCCCAAAAAAGAGGAAAGAAAAGTGAGAACTGCTCAAAGATGAGACATTTATGCAGCACAGAGAGAGAAAGAGAGAGAGAGAGAACCTGAATCGGGAGCGGCGGGATCGCTGCACCAAGTCGAAGAGAGAGAAAGAGAGAGAGAGTGAGATGGAGAGAGACGGAGATGGAGGACTCAGATGGCTCGCATATTTATAGGCATGAAAATTAAGCCCTTCGAGTTTTGCTTATTTACGTTTACGAGAGACGGAGATGAAAATTAAGCCCTTCGAGAGACGGAGATGGAGGACTCTTTTGTCATTACATCATTTCGCGGACTGTTGCCGGCCGCCACGAGGGACCGTGTCCACCTTTCGCAGCGAGAAGCTGCCTCGTGATAACGAGTGCGTATGATTCCACGTGTTTCGGAACAGTCGAGTCGGATTTTGATTTTTTTTTCTTTTTTTTTTTGGAGAGGTTCGTTTTCTATTTTGGATGGACGTGAAGCGTTACCAATGTGTGCGTAGATTTTCTAGACGATTCAAAGTTTTGCGATCCGGAAATTGCGCATCAAAAGACATTCGTTTCGCGAAAAATAAATAATTTAAAATATATATTTTTAAAATTAATTACTTACAAAAATAAGTGGATGAAATGTTTTTTTATCACCCACAAAAATAGTTAAGCATAAATTATTATTATTAATAAAAATATTTTTTATTGATTGATTTTTTTAAACCATAAAAATAATTATTTTAAATCACTCATTTTCATGAAATAAACACATCCTTAAAAAGAGATGAACATTTTTGTCCCACGGCAGCATAAATTGTGTTGGTTCAATTTGGGCTAGTCACCTAAATGATGACTAACTTTTCAAAATATATCTTTTTTTTATAACATAAATGAACGTCACATTCATAATTGCAGTTGGAGTTAATATTCTAATTTTTTTATATAATTTACGGGCACGAGTATAGAGATCGGACTACTTGAAAATCCACAAAATATCTCATTAGCATCTAGGCGTGTAAAAAACAAACCGAGACCGAACCATACAGAAAGATTTGATTCGGGTTCCAATTTGAATATGAAAAAAAATTCTAGTTATGATAGTTTTAATTTGATATCAAACCAAATGGAAAATTGCTCCTCTTTTTAATATTATAATTTACTTGAAGTGATCAGTTCTCAGTCCAATTTAATTTTTGAATGATCCAATAGAACTGATCACTTACTTTGTTTGTTGCGGCATTTGACGTTTCTTCTCGTTTTCCTTCCTCCCCCCTCCCAAAGCACAAAAGCCTCTCTCTTCAGCACTCACAAGTAAAACGCCTTACCTAAACAACGAATTAAAAGCTCTACCTCGGGCAATATGTTTCCGACCTCGCCTCAGTCCCGCCCCCAAGGCACTTCGCCACGCACTTGCGCAGGAACCCAAGGACACCTTCATCCCGCCGTGGCGCTTTGCCGATAAGCCGAGGGCGAGGGCTCGCCGGAGGAGTCAGATCGATGAATTCTTCTGCAATGCGAGCTTGTTCGAGCCTTCACTGGGACGACGCGCCGGGCAGTACTACAATGCGAGCTTGGAGACACCCGAGAAGCTCATGACATAGCGAAACCAAGAAGGGAGCTCGGAGAAGTGGAAGCTTTACCTAAACTGCGAACGAGCAAAGCTCGAGAAGGAGAAGTGCAGAGGGACGAGAGTGACCGGGAGCAAATGAGGAGGGATTGCTCTCATGAGCTTGAGGGCGAGCAATAGGGAGGGAAAGAGCCGAGTGGAAAGGCGTGAGAGGCAAAGAGCATTAGGGTTTCCTTTTTTAAAGATTTCAAGAAATAAAAAAATAAAAAATAATAATAATCGGTTCGAATGGGCAATTTCATTCATGGAATCGGTAATTGAAACTAATTTTATGGAACCAGGATCTATACCGGTCCCTCTCGAGGACATCCCAAAACCAATTGGTTCAAGTAGTACCCGTTGCTCATTATTACAATTTATACAAACTCTCTTCTTTTTTCGTCAAACCTCTTCTAAATATCACAAAAAAGAAAACTAAAAATCAAACCAAATAAAACCAAGTCTTCGGTTTGAGTTGAATCGAATCGTTAACATCTCTACTAGTATCACGATGTGAGTAATATTTTACTTTAATATCGATATTTTTTTTCATTTTCGGGGGGTGTTTGGAAATTAAACGGCCTTGCAACTCAGTCCCTTTGACAAATCCATACAAAAATAAATAGCTTCCCCCTACTCGAATAGGACACCGATGCAGATGGTCGCACGACGTCGACAGTGGAATGCAACAAGGACAGAAATTTCTCATCTCTGACTAGTGGCGAAAGCCCCACTTCGAGTTCTGGAGTCGCGATTTTTCTCCGAGTTGGGACCTACCTCACTCGAGATATTTCCTTTCGAAGAGAGCGGAGGCAAACGTGAAAATTCCGGCCGGATAGATCTTTTCTCGTTCCCGTCAACTATACGCCGCCGGAGGAGAAAACCGCATTTCAAAACAGATCACCTTGCCGTTCTCGAGTAATGCTAAAGCCATAGAAATGCCCCTCGTGTATCACGAAATTCGCGTGCTATCTTTTGTAATTTAACGTTCTTGAGTAGGGCTTATGGTTTATTTGACCTGGAATTTTTTGTCAGTTTCTACAATTCGCCTAACTAATCAAATATTCAAATATGAGGATGTAATTTGAGTCTACCATATCCTTTTTTATAATGAATGATGATATAAATAGTTGTTGAATTTTCGAACTTTCAATTTATTTGATATGGTCTCTAATTCAAATGAACCATTGAATAATATGAAAATATTTAATGATATTCTCTTTATCAATTCAAACTTAGAAATAACAATGAAATTTATATAAAAAAATTTATGGATCACGTCAAATGTGACATTACATATTAAGATAAAATTTAAAAATTATATCGAATAAATTGAAATTTTAGGAATTATGTCACATATTTCGCTAAAGTTTAAGGGTGTTTTTCATTTTCTCAATTTAAAATTGTCAGGACGCGTGATGCATTTGCTCTTGTCGCGTCATGTGTTAGAAACTCCGGACTCCGTGCGAACGTGGGGAAAAAAAAAAGGAATGGAAATGAAGCCGCCACGTCGGAACGACCTCGTTTGGGAGCTACACGACACCGCGGGAATCGAAAATCGGACGGCCCCCATCCGGACAGCTCAGCCCGGAGGTTGTCGGTAAGGATCGATTAAATATTTAAGAGGATCAGATTCCGGTGGGCCCCGCGCTCGTGGGAAATTCTGATTTCGCTCCGTCCCGAATCTCGTAAATCGGATGGACCCCACCGCGATGACGTGGAGGCCCCCCTCTTTTTTGGCCCTATCTTCGTCCTTCTCGGCTCTCTCGCGTTTCCTTCAAGACTAGCTCCTATTTGTTTTTCCTTCTTGGATAAGGCAAAGAATAATTAAGACGAAGCTCCGATTATTTAATGTTTTTTTTTTTGGTCATGAAACAAAATTTCCGAAATTGATTGTCTAATATGTTAAATAATAAAATTAGAGTATTTAATTCAAGTTTAGTCATTCTAAAAGAATAAGATGAGCTGGTATCGTGCCAGAATATTTTACTAAGAATGACGGCAAATAAAAAAAACGACTCAGGTTTATGATTGTTATTGCGATTCGGCTTCACAATCTAGTCATTTTCAATGAATGAGGTTCCACTAGGGATGTTGGGATATAAATAAAAAAGTTGTACGACCTGATATATTTTGTGATCACGTAAAGTTAATTAAGTAAAGAAAACCTCTTAACTTTACGTTGTGCATCAATTTTGAAGGTCCTACAAAACTATTTGAAAGAAAAATCAAATTGATCATTCACCCATAAATGATAGAAAAAATGTGTTAAATAAGGAAAAAGGTAGTTGGCCTCACAAAATGGGAAGCAAGGTCCAATGCCTATAAATGAACATGCGAAGGACGATGTGCAAATATCACATGGTGATCCCTCGATCTTTAAGATATGAGGTCATATTCGTATCGTACGCCAATCACTTACAAAACGTTTATCTCCTTTTAGGAGACATTGTCGCGAGGTGCGGTCTATATCACGTACCTAGCCACTGCAAATATCAGATTTCTACTCTATAGTCCCATCTTATGTCGTATAAGTGGTCCAAAGTATTGCATTGTCTTATGTAAACGAACGGGTCGATTTGTTTGAAAAAAATTTGTTTCTAAAGAATTATTTTCTGACTTTCTAATGTTTGGATGACAAGATAATGATCGATTTATGAAAACACTTTTCATGGATTGAAAACAAGGAGTTTGGATTATAATAAAACAATTTCATTTCCTGATAAGAAGGAAGTCACATGTCATGAACCATCAAGCATATGAAAGCTAACTAGTTTCAAGGAAAAAGAATTTCTCTATCGAGAACTTTTTACTAAGAAAAGCATGTCGTGGTTTGGTTTCTAACATCAACCTTTTGAGCAAGGACCTCCCCAATACGATAGGTTGGGATGGACTGGGGCCTACGTACCATGGCATGATTGCTTGCTGAAAGGCACGTTTCCACGTGATTTGTCCCGTCCTTGGAATCCGAAGCTCATATGGACCGACATCTTTAACCTAAAGACAAAAGGAAATCGATTCCTTGACTTTATATGCACCTACTAAACTAAATAATGCAGGGATAATGATATAAAATGTCTATGAATTTTGATTCAATATATAATATGGTCCATAAACTTTTAATTTGTTTAATATGGTCCTTGAACTTTACCCTAATGTTCAATATAGTTCCAAAACTTTTAATTTGTCCAATCTTATTCTTGAGCTTTCATTAAATGTTCAATTTAGTTATTGAACTGAGTTTGGGGATTATATTGAATATGTATTGAAAATTCAGCGAGCATTTGGACAAATTAAAAATTCATGAATTACATTACATATTAGATTAAAGTATCGAGATCACATTGAAAAAATTAAAAAAATTCGTGACTGTGTTGCACATTGAGCTCAAGTTCAAAGATCATTTGTGTCATTTTCCCAATAACATATCTAACTCCACATTTTTCATGTTCTAAAAATATGGAAAAAAAAGGAATTTAAACCAAGTTAATATTATCTAAGTAGCCCTTATTATAAAAGACATATTTGCAAAATCTCTCATGGTCTCGTAATCGTCCTAACATTGAAACTAGGGGATGCATGCAGTAAAATTCACCAAATTAGTATCCCTAATGTTCATGATTTAACTATCAATATCTCCATTTTTATTACCTCAACTGAAACTACAGCTCCTTTCATTTCGCAAAACATTAATGATCTGAAAAAAATCCTCTTAAAAATGATGGTTTATATTGTTTACAAAAATAATTAGAGGAAAAATATTTGCATCATTCACGAAACCATTTAGACATAAATTGCTATCGATAATTAAATGATTTTTTCTCTAACTAATTATTTCGAATGACACAAACGATCATTTTAAAAAAAATTAAATTATTTATTTTTCACTTAACAATCAGATCACGTGTTCATCTTAATAAGGTCTATAGGTATCTGCCAAATTTTGGCATATGAAGACTTCCCTAGGAAATAAAGAGGGCAATGAAAATGGATGCATGGCTCGTGCAATGAAACAAACAAGTTTAGTGCGGTAGAATCGATAGGAAGTTCTCCTCTCTCTAATTTTTTTAATTTCCATTTTCTAGTGAACTCACACACACAGAAAAACTACCTCGGCATCCACCATAAAAAATATATGTATACATTTAATCTAACGTGTCGGTGACATGTCACTAGGTGCAAAATTGAGGATATTATGATAATCACTATAATTAATGGAAAATTATTAGGTATTCCCGACCTACGCGAAGGGCGTACCGCCTTTTAATAGCAAATTACTATCGTGTCTTCCTATAACATTGAGAAAAAATTATAGATTTTGCGGCCCTTTAGATTTTTTAGGGGCGGACAGTGACCAATTTCAGAAAATTGGCTCTATACGGTATTATAGATAGAAGAAAACTCGCAAGGCGATTTTTTCAGAATGAACAAACGAAAACCACTTCGTTTTCAAATCCAAAACCAATGTCGATTAGAAATTGGAGCGCCCATCATTCACATGATGTCGTTACCGATCAACGTGGATCGCATGGTGGACGCATAAGACGCTTTCTCAATGGACATCGTGATTTCCGATCTAAAATAATCGATTGGACTTAGCTACCCGACATCGACTTTGAGAGATGGCTCGACGTACATTTACCGTTCAATGAATTTGGTAGTGTGCTAGGAATGTGATACGGATTGAGTATTGTCCGGTAAATCTGTGAGGTTGTCATAGATCGTTAACTCAAATTTCAGTTCCCGTGTCATCTCATTTCCAGGGAAGCGGAACCGTTACAATCTCTTAGTCTGTCTCCGGGAAAGATCCTGAAAGCGTCCAGATGTTCTTGTTATGAAAAGTGAAACGAGTGTTTCTACGATCCGATCCGCTTCTCTCCGGCGGAGTTAGAGAAGGGTCGCGCGTCGGAAGAACTATCCGAAATGGCTTTTAGGAGTCATGTACGGCACTTCGTCGAACCCCCCAGGGCTCTGGTCCCCTCCGTTGGCCAGTATCTCGTTGGACTGCTCCGGCAAGACCGACCGGATCCTCACTGTTGGCTTTCGAGGTGGCAGACGTGGCACGGGGTCTTCGCCCTTCAAGATCCTGGCGGCCTCCTTCATGGTAGGCCTCTTCTCGGGGTCGGCATGCACGCAGCAGAGGCCGAGTTTCAGCATCCTTGCCACCTCAGCCGCGTCAAACCGCCCTCTCAGCCTCCGGTCGACGGCCGAGATCAGTTTCCCCTTCTCCCACAGGCCCCACACCCAGTCGACCAGGATGACCCCGCCTCGGTCCACCGGCAGTCGCCCTGTGGCGACCTCCAGCACCACCACCCCAAAGCTGTACACGTCGGACTTGGTCGTGGGCACGCCATGGTACACGTACTCAGGCGCCAAGTAACCCATTGTCCCCGCTGGTATGGTCACCGCCCGGGTCCTGCAGCTGTGCTCGTACACCTCGGCCAAGCCGAAATCCCCCAGTTTGGCGTTGAACTCCGAATCAAGCATGATGTTGCAGCTCTTCACATCTCTGTGAATGATCTGCCTCTCGCACTCTTCGTGTAGATAGGCGAGGGCCGAGGCGACTCCGAGGACGATCTTTTTCCGATGTTCCCAGGAGAGGAACTTTGCCGAGTTCGAACTCTTGTGAAGGAACGTGTCTAAGCTTCCATTGGGCATGTATTCGTATATCAGGAGCAGTTCATTCCCCTCACAGCACCAACCCTGAAGCTGGATCAGATTCTTGTGCCGCAAGCAGCCGACCATGGTGGCGAACTCGGTTGTGAATGGGCACCGGCAATTCGTGATCCGATTCTCGCGATCGAACCTCTTGACGGCCACAGTCCCGCCAGAAGGCATAGACCCCTGGTAGACGGTGGCCGATGCGCCCTCGCCAATGATCTTGCTCCTGCTGAATCCCATTGTGGCTGCTCTGATTTCTGAAAGGGAGAGTCTGGTTGGGACCTTGTTCAACTGGAATCTTGGGACTGCCTTGGTTTTCATCTTTCTCTGCTTCGAGTTCTTCATCAGATAAAAACCAGCCACGCTCAAAATCAAGATCAAGGAAATCAGGAAAGCCGCTAAACCTCCGAGTCCGAGAGCCATGTCCCTTGTCTTTGTTCCTGCGTCACGGCGACCTGACTCCGAGCTGTCCATATCAATGATCGAGTCTTCGGTCGAGCATGTTGAACACTCCCCTTCATGGACGTTGTTGTGAGCCAAAGCCGGCAAAAGCCCGAAAGTCCTGAACCTCCAGTGACTAACAATGTGAACCGCGGAGCCCTTGCCATTCGAAGCGGAGAACCCGACGTGCATATACTCCTTGAAGTGCCTGGAGAGATCAATCTGCGCGACCAGCGCAGGGCTTATCGGCCTGATGTGCGAATAACTGATCCAGACGCGGACCAATTTGACGGCGTGTCTGTACTCGATCCAGGTGGTGATCTGCTTCCCGCTCTTGAGATCGACCCCTCTCGAGACCGCGTCGACTGAAGCCAGGGAATCCACCGAATTCACATCGATGCCGATGTGGTTCCCGTTGATGTCTCCGAACGAAGGGTCGAAGCTCGTGTCCATCTCAACAGCCACGAAGGACGATTCTTGGGATCCGAACGCCGGCGCAGGGAGGCCCAAGTACCCATCCTGAGGGCTGAAAGAATCCACGTCGGACGTGATCAAGAACGCCAGGCCATCGCCGAAAGGGCAGGAGGGGTTGCGTAGAATGGCGAACGAGAAGCGGCAGAAGAAGGACGCGGCAGAAGAGTTCGACGAAGGATCAAGAAAGCGAACCGGGTGGGAATAGAATGCCCTGCTGATGCCGCTGCTGGAAGCAGAAGAGTAGGAGGAAAAGGGAGCGCAGCGGCTGAGGTTTCGCGTGAGGCTGATGGAATGGTCGCCGAAGGAAGCGTCGCCGTAGAGGGTGACGTTGCGGGCTTGCAGGGAAATGTCGGACGCCGAGGGCAGCGCGAAGAGGAGGAGGAAGAAGAAGAGATAGAAAGAGATGGGTTGGGCAAAACAAGAAGGAATCATCGCTGGGACAACGAAGAGGGGAATGTGCAGAAGCGGAACAGTGAATAAAGATTCGATCTTTGATGGGATTTAGCCAAGGAAAAGCAGAGAGAGAGAGAAGCCGAACGAGAATCGAGCGGGAGATTGAAACGGAGTAAAGAGAAAAACGGTCTTCGAGATTGATCCAACGATCTAGATTCCATTTCCTTTCCCTCGCCCATTCTAGAGAGCACAGGGAGATGTTTTTCTCTTCGGGAGATCTTACAGTTCGTGATCTTGATCGATGAAGATACATTTCTAACTTAATTACTGATTTTTCGTTTTCATAGATGCGTACAAAAGGTTTGAATGAGGTCTTCTAAAAGATCGAGGTGGCACCGCATATGAGAATCCCCATTCAATCCAATCTTTACCATGTCCGACTAAATTAGTCCTAACGCCTACACGCTATACAAGAGAGGAATGAGAATACATTGGCCGCATCTTATAATTTTTTCCCTCATCGTGCCGCGCAATCCAGTCATAGCAAGGGAGTCTTACATCAAATCCTGTTCTATGATCTTGGCTGGTGATTGACTGATTGGCTGCTTTTGTAAGTCATAAGGTTCCGCTTTGTTTGGCTTTCTATAGGTAATTACTCCAAGCTGCCTTACGTTGCTGATTGCGGTGGCTTAAATTTATGTACTCTTATCATATTTCGGAGCTACTTCAATGCAAAGTAGAATCCTTTTCATTCGGAACCCATGTTTCTCTGGAAATCCAATATACAAACATGACCCGAGATAGGACCCATTTTTGCACTTCACAGAAATTTCTGATTTTCAACTTTCAAAAAGTGAAGTATGAAACTAGAAGCTGAATGCTTCCCAATGCAAGGAAGAAAAGAGGTAGGGAAGGCTTTCAATTACATAACCATGGGGCATTGCACAAAGAATTCGGAGACCTCTCAGTTTGAGAACAGGCTAGGTAGGGAAGGGCTAAGCAAGAGCTTCGCATGCCTTCGACAAGGCTACGTCTTTGCTTAGATCATTAGAATAGAATAGGATGCGAGTCTGGGTGAACCATCTTCAACTAACTTAGACCGGAGAATAGGTTGTCACACCGGAATTATTCCGTATTCCTTGACCAAGGAATAGGGGGACCAGAAAGATCGGGTGCCAGCCCTTTGGCATCCTACTCTTTTAACTATTGTAGACCTTCCTTTCAAGGACCAAGGGAATGAAAGTTGAACCCTTCCTTAAGAGAGAGGAGAAAAGTCAACTTTCCTTAGAACACGGGAAAAGTCTCAGCAGACAAGATAACTACTATTTTTCCGCTCCTGGGAGAGATAGAAAAGTAGTTTACAGGCTGGGTAAGGATGCGGGCAAATCTACAACTTTTGCATCCTGACTTGGCAATACTCCACTACCCCTTTAGCAGCATCTTCGTGCAAAAGTTGTACTTGGCAATACAACTTTTGCATCCTGACTTGGCAGTGTTCCCATTCCCCTGCACTTTCTTCAGATCATTGCTGAGCATACCAGTCAGAAAGAAGAAAGAGCAAGTTCAGCAAAATGGTAGGGAGAAGTTCTGAATAAGCGGGTCATTGGGTGGCTTCAGAACAGCCCAATGGCAGGTTTTACGGTTTCGCTCCATTGAATTCTCAGTTGATCATCCACAACAAAGATAACAGCCAGAAAGAAATTGAAATGGTCAGAGATCAGATAACCCAATAAAAGATTGGAGATGATGATTACAACCAGCTAGAAATGAATACACTAACTTACAGGAAGAAGAAAAGGAGGACAACGCAGCTCCAGGAACCTGTATACTAATTTCCGACATCGGTGTAAAAATGAAAACTTCTATTATGCTCGTAATCCCAGGGGAAAATTTTGCAGACTATTTGCGAGAAAAACAAGCAAAATCTATGAAGGAGCCGCGGCTTCCAACTCCGGGGACTCCTTGCGCTTGAGGTACTGATGCAAGACCGCGAGCCGCGCCGTCTCGAACGCAAAGTACCCGATCGCAGAGAAGCAGGCGCTGTGGACGACCCGCGGCCCCATCCCGCGTGTGAACCCGACCAGCCCTTCCTCCTTCAGGATCTGCTTCACAGTCGCGGTGACCCCGCTGTACATCACCGCGGCGGCCTTGTTGGTGGCTTCGGCCTGAACCTGGGTCATCAGCCTCGTCTTGACCACGTCCAGAGGCGTGGTCAGCGACGCGGATATGGCGCCGGCGAGCGCCCCACAGCAGACGCTCTGCAGAGGCTCCAGATTGGCCTGCTTGGTCTTGCTCAAGACCGCAGCTTTCAAGTACTCGAACGAGGAGTAGCTCAGGACGCCGGCGGGCAGATTCCTCAGCAGCGTGGCGGAGTACCCAGCATAGAGCCCCAGCACGCCGTCCTTCTCCAAGATCCTCAGCAGCACGTCCCACGACCGTCCCTTCGCGCCCGCCTGCATCCTCTGCGTGATCAATTCCTTCGGCACCATGATGGCCGAGGACACGATGTTCCCCATCGCGCCGGCCGTCGGCGGGATAAGCACGGCAGGGTAATCCTCAATCTTCGACAGGACTGACTTCCCGAACTCGCAAGTGCCGAAGTAAACGGCGGAGGAAGCGGTGGACCCGACGATGACGGCGGAGATCCCGCTGTAGAATCCCATAATGCCTCTCGATTGGAACGTCTTGACGACGGCGTCGAAGGTATTCTTATACAGCTCCGAGGCGCCCTTCGTCTGGAGCTTGGTCTTGATGGTGTCGAGCGGGTGGAGGCACACGTAGGTGAAGGCGCCGGCGATCCCGCCCCCGGCGGCGCCGATCAGGGCCCGCTCGAGGACGGAGAGGCTCTTCAGGATGGACCGCGCTCCGGGGCCGCTCCTGGCGGCGGCTGCGGCGGCGGGGGGCTTGGCCCATCTGGAGTAGTCCGGGGGCGGCGGATTAGGGTTTTGGAGGGAGAGGGACGTGGAGGAGAAATTGAGGGCGGCGGCGGCGGCGGAGCGCACGGCGGACTTGGGGAATCCAGAGGAGGGAGGAGGAGGGGAGACGAGGGAGGTGAAGTGGGAGAAGAGGCTCGGGAATTCCGGCGGAATCGGGGGGTGGAGGCCGGTGGGGTCCGCCGGGCATGGGAGGCCGAGGGATGCAGAGAGCCTTCCCTCCATTTCTCTCTCTCTCTCTCTGGTCTGGTTGGGTGGGAGAAGCGAGAGGTCGGTAGTCATCTGCGGGGTGGAACGACTCAAAACGCTGCGTTTAACGTAGGCGTCCCGCACGAAGTCGTTTTTGCTTCATGGAAAGTAAGACTGCGCGTGACAAAACTCCTGTTCCAAAAATCAATTTTTGACCAAAAATTAATTATTATATTTATATTACCTTGAGGAATTTTTGAGACAAAATAATCATTTGATAACAATATGAAATTTTTGTTTCTGAAATAAAAATTCATTTTATAACATTATAAAATTTCTCTTTCTCAAGTGGCGTCGACGACAACGATAGCTAGAAAAGCGACAGTAGCCAGTAGGTTGATGAATAGTGGGCGGTAACAAGAGTAAGTAACGAAAAGAGTTTTTATTTCTCATTTTTAAATCTGTTGATTGTTGTTCCAAATTTATTTTTAAAGTAAAAATAAAAAAATGAAATTGTATTACCAAATTGATTTCTATTCTAAAACTATTCTCAGAATAGAAATATGGAAAACAACAAAATAGAAATGATTTCATATATATTCTATTCCAAATCGATTTCTATTCTAAACTTATTCCAAATTTATTTTTGGAATAGAAAAATGGAAAAACGGCAAAATATAAATGATTTCTATTCCAATCAATAAAAATCTTGGTTGATGTTTCGTGTGGATTGGTCATTGGATGTACATCCACTTCGGTTCCACCTGTATCTTTGCTGAGCCATTATGCTATGCATTTTGAATATCTCCCACAAGAAGTTCTAACATCCTTGACTTAGCTCGCTGCTCAGGGATGATTTGAAGCTGCTCTCGATTCTTTAGAGCTACCCCTTGATCGATGGAGCTTAAGCTTTAGCTTATATGCGTGTTTCTAGCCACGTTTCATGTATTTCACTTGAATTCTACCTATTACAAACTTAGGATCGGTAAGCTCACCAAGCGTGTCATTGATAGACTTTTATGTGGCAATTGCATTGTTATGGCATTCATGATCAATGAGATAGTTAAATATTCTATTGATCAAGTCTTATATTCACATTAATTGTCATGACTTGATTTTGACCATTTAATTCGTATGCTCTTTATATACATATAATCATATTTTATATATAAATTTAAGTTTTTAGACTTGATGTTCGGACATGTCATTTTAGATAGATTTTGCTCCATATCATTTCGCAAGTGTGGCTTTCATTCAATAAATTCCACGTACCATTCTCAATCCGGCTTACCTTCCACGTACCATTCTCAATCCGGCTTACACATAGGAGTTGTTGTTAAAATATCCCATATCGCTCCTACAAAGAGGAAGAGATTCACGCTCTCGTATAGAAGGCTGCACACTTCGAAGAGGAGGAGGTGGCTTGCCTTAGGCTGAGGTTGCCGCCTTGAGTCCGAGGCAGCACTTCATTAGATTGAAGGAGGGCACTCTAAAAAATCTAGATACTCATTCGAAGTTTATGGAGATAAAAAGTAATCAATTAATGTGTTGCCATTAGTAGGTGGGGTGATGGGTCCGGCACGAGTTGCTGGTCGGATAGAGAGATCACAGCGTACATACATGAGGGTGCTGACAGTTCAGAGAGTTCGCCATTGATGATGGTAGCATGACACGGCAGCCGTGATACAGGGTGTCAGAATTGAACCAAAAAATCTTCAAAATTTGAACCGATCTGAATCAAACTAAATTCCTCTACATTTTTTATTCAATTCGAGTTTCAGCTCAAAGTTGATGCATACTCAAATGGTACGGTTTGGTTTGGGTTAAACCCGAACCATTGACGCCTCTCGTTGTGGCTACACTAAAAAGGAGAAAATATTTAATGATATGCAAGCGCCGCATCAACAGCTGACGTGGCGTGTGTATATGTATTGAAATCCAATTAAATTTTGACAAGTGGATATTGACATGAAAATTTAAAAAAATATATTTTTCTCTTTCCCTCCTATCTCTCCCTCTCGCCTCTCCCTACTATCCGCTTCTTTTTTCTTTGTGCAGGCAACATCTCCTTCCATGTCGACCGTGGCTCCGCGACGAACTCCTTCAACGCCTTCAACACCACCTGCCTGTTTGATCGCTTCTTCACTGACGGCTCCTCCTTTGTCGTCACTCTACTCATTGATTTTTCATCCTTGCCCTTGCCGGATCCGATAAGGGCAGTGAGGGCCGCAATGCCCTCGCTGGCTCATGCTTGTGGCCAGTCATCGACTGTGGCCAAGTACTGGCCATAGGCCAAAGGGAAAGAAAGGACGAAAGGGGGAAAAAAGAAGAAGGAAAAAACAGTGGGACTCACCTAAACACGTGACGAATGTTGAATGGAGTGTTCTCTCATCTAAATGGTAAAATTGACCTACCTAATATTTTCTCTATTTTATGTAAGCAAGCAACATCATCATTTTGAACAGTTACCTAATAGGGTCAGTACCCAAGGTAATTATTTCTGTTTATAAATGTAACGAAAGTGCGAGAAAATTATCAAGAAAGTTATAAATTTATTGTATTTATGTCGATTTGATTTATTTTGTCACTTTTGATTGGAAATTGCTAATGCAAATATTTACTATCTTATATAGCACGGCCAGTGCTGATGTAGATAAATTGATTAATTTTTTATATGATATTATATTTCTTTATTTTTTTCTTCTCTCTCCATCGGTTGCGGGGCTTTAGCAATGTCTAATGACCTACCAAAGGCAACTATAGCAAGAGGTGGCTTTGTTGATCTTTGGTAAGGCCGACCCTCGCCTGAAATTAGCAAGGCTCATCTTTGTCACATTTGGCAAGGGCTGCCTTTGTCGAAGGCTAGTGAGGGCCAACCCTAGCTTGAGGATAGCAAGGTCAAGCCTTGCCTAAGACTTGCAAGGTTGAGCCTCACCCGAAGTTGGTGAGGTCGACCCTCTTTGGGGGTGAGCTCACCTGAGGTCAGTGAAGTCCCCTCTCTCCAAATCTCAATGATGGTGACTTGCCTATGGTCAATGAAGGCAACACTTGCTAATTGTAACAGGGTAGCCAATCACTGGCTATCCTCACAGGCTTGATGAACGGTGAAGGAAGAATGAAAAAGAAAAAAAGAGAAAAAAGAGAAAAACAAATAAAATGTAAATAAGTAAAAAAATAATAGCGTACTAGAGAATTGTGACAATTCTACCGGCAAGAGGCTTGAATCCCTTTAGGAGAGTACCATAAATTAAAGGAAGTCCCAGGAATCTAATGGGGAGAGATCCACTCTTGAATCCCCATAATTGCATCATCTTAGACAATTGATCATCACTATAACCAGAAGTGACATTGCAATAGCTCTTCTCAAAGGGCAATTATAGAAATTATAGGAATCATTCGGAACTAAGTAAAAAGATACATATCTTTATTGCCATCCAAGTCCAGGGACATTTATAGACACATAAAAGTACTTATTAATGGGACTTCTTGGATTTATTTAGGAAAGCGTTTGAAGTTTTAGGCATAAGCCTCGGGGTTTTGGAGAAGGTATGCTTCCGCGACCTTGTACATTCCCAAGGCTCTCTCTTTGCCTACCTTAGTGTCCTCTTCTTTGAGCTCAACATCACCCATTGTGTAATATGTGCTTGTCATCTTGTTCTTGCTTCCGCCTTCCGATGTTGGCTCAAACTTGACTTCATAAACAATAGATTCAAACTTCTCCTTCAGATCAATAATGGTATACTTGTATGTAAAAGTCTCCTCGTTCAGCTCATCCATGCGATTCTTGATGCTGCTAAGCTGATTACCTATATACAATACAAGGAGATCGTATCATAGTATACTTGCATATGCCGTAACATATATTTAAGCTAGAAGAAAAGCACATTTATATGGCAAAAAATGCATAACCACCTTCAACAAAGTTGATTTGCTTAATGGTGCCAGCTCCTCCATCACCTTGTATGATGTCGATACTCTTAACAGCTTGAGGCATGAGTTTGGGAATCAAGTTGTGTGAGTCCAGAACTAGGGCCTTGAACAATCTCGCGGGAGGAATTGGAGAGATGTATTCATTTGTGAAAGTGAAGACACCCATGATAGTTTTCAGGCTGCTAGATGGAAAATTATAAACGATATGATCAAAGAGAGAGGAGCTGAGGAGGTTAGTGAGCTTAGGGTAGAAGAGATGAGAACGAGACATATTTATAGGTTGGAGTGGAGGAGTCCTCGTTTTCTCAAAGTGTATCCTATTGGCTGATAAATTCTAGAAATTGCCAAACTCCCAAAGCACCATTTATTCTACTTTTTGTCATGATTTGCATGACAATCTTCATCGGTTCACTAACCAGATTAGGATTTCATTCTCTAGGAGAGAGGGAGAGAGAGAGAGAGAGAGAGACCGCTAGAATCCAAACGAGAGTATTTCTCCCGTTCACAGCCGTCGCTGCTCAAGTCATACAATGGCTACCAAACAAAATAATTAACTTAAATAACCACATGAGTTGATGTACTTTAATCAAATTCTCAAAACTCATAATGACTTCACAGTCCACACTTGATCCAAGCCCATGAACTACAACCCTCTAATGCTAACTCCAACTTCTCTTATTTGCTGTATCTTGGGTATGCATTATTCAGATCCGCTTGGATAGATTATTTGATTACATTAGGAACGAACCTATAATTCGCAACTTTTTCCTACTCTGAATGATAATCTAGTTAAGACTTTGTAGTGTTAATCTTAACTTTGTTCTCAAATATTATTTGTAGATATTCTCGTTAAACCATTTTAGGTTTATGGTTCCATAAATTGTTAACATTGCTTCGGCTGCATCGTTTTAGTGTCCCTCAGTTGATACCTTCCCCAGAAAACAGCACCCTGAAAGTTTGCTGGGAGTACATCTGCTTAAGATTGGAGAATCAGTATTCCTATCCCCAAGTTGCAGCCGGTTTACCCTGGATTTCTGATAAAGAAAAGATTCCTCATGCTAAGCAATTTCCAAAGCTTTTCTTTCAGCAAAAACTCACCATCCAACTTACAATGTTACCTGATAGGATTTCCTGCTGCAAAGCAGATAACTCCAATTTACAATGCTGAATCTGCTGTGAAAGCTGGTTCAAATGATCTTTATTGAATATCTTAAGAGCAATAAGAGCTCTAGCAAGCTAGCTACAAAGAGTAAACATTGGAGTTCCCTCATCCTTCCCTTGCGAAGCTTTAGCAACCACTTCAGGTAAAGAGGATGCTTACTCCAAAAACTCAAAGAATTCGAATGGCTTTTGGAAAGTGGAGAACAGCTCCCTCTTGGCTTACAAGTGCATGGCAATTATCAGAAATATTGGAAACGATGATTTCAACATAGAGTGCATAAATGAAGCAAGCCATGCAGTTTAGAAACAGATCCAATTTCCTGGCTATCCATCCCTCAATTCTACAATTTGTCCATGTAAAGAAGCTGCCAATGTGCTTCAAATCAGTAAGACCAGCTTGGACAAGAGTATCATCAGACACCTCCGTATCTGGAGTAAAGGCTATATCAGCAGTATTAACTTCAGAAAGGCACCTTACGAAGTTAAAATCTTCGAGGATTATCCAAGGAGCAGTTATATTAATGGCAGAAGAAGCCAAGAACTCCCAAAGAGATTGCCTACCATAAAATATTGGAAGCATAGACAAAGGGAGCAAAAAAACTAGAATTGCCCTCAACCACTGAACAATGGATAAGCTGAGCCAATGCAGAAATAATCGATATGCAGATGCTATGATCATGAAGAATCCAAATTCTTCCCAAATGTTGGAAGAAATAATTGGAAATCAGATGCCACCCCGGATTTGTTTCCAACCTCTTTAGGCCTTTGCTGTTTCTGCTGTTAGGCTATAGAGATCATGCATCGTATCAGGCACCATTGCTTTTGCAACATATATACAAGGAACATAGTTGAGATCAGATGGACACTCACCCTGTATGGCAGCAACTGTCTCACAGCTAACTTTGTAAACTCCACTATTACAAGGATGGCGCATTTATGTTGTATACTTTGAGTTACAATCTCTCCGGTAAGCATAGTAGCTGTAAGATATAGTGAACTGCATCTATTTCTTCATAAGTTAATCCTCTGAAGCATTTTAATTGTGGTTGCTGATTTCATTCGCTTCACTGCATATCACTGCCTCACTTCATTTATTTCTTGCTTTTCATCAGGTGGGAGCTTGATGGCAATATTCTCACATAATGCCAACCCAATTTTACTTTTGCTGATTTGATATAATGATATATTGAGCAATAGATCCTAAAGAAAGCATAGTTTGATGATTTGAAATCAAATATGTACATCAAATATTTGAAGATTCCATTTCAGTTGTATAGTTGTTGCCAATTTTACTGTTCCTGTTCTGCTTTCCTGGGGCAATTTTAACCCTCATTAGATTGCCATAAAACTTGAATGTGGCAGATTTAGCGCAATAAGATTAATTAGACTGCACTATCTTCAATTTGTAATTGCTGGAATTTGTGAACTGCCGCCAAATAAGGATCAAATTGTTCTACTGTGATCTTGTTTGCATGTCATCTGTGCTATATATAATACATAATGCCTTTTCATTCGATTTTTTTAATGTGTTTTAATTCCTTTCTATACATTTAGAAGAGGATACATTGAAAAGAAAAGGAGACATGGTAATATAGTACAATTTATCAACTTGAAAATAAGACCGACATGCTTTGCTGAGTATTAAAATAATCAAAGAAGATGAATTCATAAGTTGAATTGTTGCTGCATCTTTAACACTGAAACCCTTTACCAGTTGATATTAAAATTTCAATCTTTTCCAATGACTTCTTTATGACCAACTTTGTGTTGGTAGGGATCTTCCATTCACTCGCCAAAGGCTTTGTCCGCAAATTTTTCGCATTCGTTCTCTGGAAGCACCTAGGACATGGTAGAGGGCATTTATGATTAATTAGCTGAGTCATCTTACCAATGCTGTCATCGTGGGTCAGCATCTCTCTGTATGCTGCAGTTTGAATGAGCCACATGGTAATGACTGCCTCACTGCCAAACACATGAAAAGATGCATCATAGCCATGACAATAACTCTGTGAAACTCCTACCAGTAGTGAAATTACATGTCATCTGATTTCATCAAAAACATATATGTACCACATGACCATCCATTCAAGAACTTGTTCCTTCACCCACTTTTGATGAATGGAAAAACGAAAAGGCT
Source organism: Corymbia maculata (assembly GCA_014182735.1). Lineage (NCBI taxonomy): Eukaryota > Viridiplantae > Streptophyta > Magnoliopsida > Myrtales > Myrtaceae > Corymbia > Corymbia maculata. Next base: position 33,833,702 of record CM024687.1, read on the forward strand.
TTGAGGATGAGAAGGTCATCTCTACTCCAGCGACATATGGTTCTAGGGTGTCTTAGTCCATCCAAGAAACCATAATCAACTGAGAAAACCATCATAAGTTGAACTTTAAATTCTACACCATAGTCATTGTACTATTTTAGATCTTGTTGATACTCACTGGTGCACATTTTTTTCCCTTTTTGAAAATTTAAGAAATTACTAACTAGAGAGATTAACTGAACAATGTACATCCCATGAACAAAAGTTTCTTTTCAGTTTATCCTTTAAGGGTATAAGATTCTGAGTAACCATTCTTGAGTATGTATAAAGATTAATGTATGGAAAGATACCTGAACTTCCAATCCGTGCTCATCTTTTGCGGCAAATTAAAATGCCATCACCAATTGGCACCTAAAATGCCAACAATGAGGACATTTATATAATGCTGCAGACTGGAGTAATAAGTGCGCTTCATGATAATGACAGGTGAACATACCATGCTGGTGCTAATTCGGTCATCCTCCTTTAGTCTCCTATTAAAATTCCTAATGCTGATAGTCTTCAAGTCATTTACCTACCAAAATCTTACTGTTAAAAATAATTCTTCCCTAAGAAAAAGACCAAAGGTACTATAGTAATTCACCACTGGATTCTACTCTGTGCGAGCGCGTGCGTGTGCGTGAGAGAGAGAGAGAGAGAGAGAGAGAGAGAGAGAGAGAGAGGTTCACCATAGGGTCAGCTACTTTTCCGTGCCAAAGGACATTATCTATCACAATCACACCACCAACCCTCACCTATGACAAGTATTAACAGCCCATCAATTAAACAGACATTGCAAAGTTCCAAAGTTGGGCAGAAGACATCTAAAGGCAATGGGTATAGTCTTTTTATAAGATCCATCCAAGTGTCAATGATTTCAGCTAGACTAATGCTGAAGATTTCGAACATCATCTGTAGTGTGTGATTCAAGTTGGCAATTATTAAGGTAAAGGCCATGTAAATTGGACAAAGCTGAAAGAAGCACAAAAAAGATGTAAGCACCAATGTGTTTAAAAGCAGCAGTAAAACAGTAATTCTCTCACTTACAAGCTGCAGCAGCAATTCGAAATATTCCTCATTCATTCTCTTCTCCGCATCAACAAATGCAAAATCATAGCTGCAAGAAGGAAGACATAGATAAGTCATCTTCTCTGACCCTTCAATAAACAAGTATTGGCAACGAATTGCATAAAACAAGCTAGGTTAGGATGATTAAATAAGTTCTACAGAAAATTAGAATGCAATTACTTCCTCAGGATGGGATTGACAAACTGCAGAAAAGCTTGGAAGTTTGGACATGTTTTGGATTAGCTAAGTTCATTTGGTGAGAAGCTCTTGACTGAAAATGCTATCATTGAAGCAGATGAATGCTTGGTAAACAAAATACCCAAAAGATCCAGCGTAAAGAAACTTTCACAACCAGTGTTAGCCAAAACTGTTGGTAGGTAAAATTGTATGACCAGATGAGTATTGGTACATGGCACACCTGAAACATCTACTCTAAAGTAACTTTCACATAAATACTTTTTGTTAAAATTGTATCTAGAAAGCTCTTAAATTTTTGTCAATATCAAACTGGACATTATTCTTTAAACTACCTGAAAAGGATAACTAAACAATCACCAAACTAAATAAATTTGCTTTTATATTCAACCAAATGACATGAAAAGACTGATATTGTTTGGTAACCTTATTAGGAATCAGAAAGATGAAACCACTAATTTAACAGAGACACCAAAGCATTTCTGCACTGCTTGGCAACCAGCCGTGAACATTGACCACTGGACATCAATGAGAAATCCCTGTAAAAAAATGGTGCGCTTGCGCATGCGTGTGCCAGAGCAAGAGAGGGAGAGCGCAGCTATCAAACAGTCAGCACTGGATCTCAAGATGGCTGAACATTCACAAGTGGACATGGAAAAGCAGATAAGGGTAGAGAGACAGATAAGCTAGAGAGAGTAGAGAGATACTAGGGGAGAATAGAGATTGATTCATGAAGTGGAGATGGAGACTGCATAAACAGAAAAAGCGGAATTGATTGGGGATATGAAAAGAAGAGAAAAGTCACTCATCAATGCCAGAATGGCTAGTTTCTAAGTCCATTTTGAAGGCCATTTTTTGGACAAAAAATTGCCTTTTCGTGCAACAAGTGCCAATTGCAAAGGCCAAAGGACTTTCACCACTGAATCACCACTGAGAAAGCCTTTTCAAGGTGTTCACAAGCACACCCAGTCCACTCAAAGGTGACATAGAGAATTAAATGAGAAGAAGAGCAAAAGAAGACACAGGACAACTATCACTAAAGAACATGAGGAGTAATACTGCTTAAATTAGGTACCTGCAAGTTTCGCCATTCAAAATAAGAGAGTGAAGAGTGTCTGATGCTAGTCCATGTCTCACACTTACCTAAACACAAAATATGAGTCTTGAACCACATAAAGTATGAAATAAAAATCAGGCAAATCCCTGAAATGCAGATCTTCTTTAATTCTAGGGATGCGCATTTGATAGAAATCATGTCCATTATCATTATGTTTGCTAGAAACTGCACATGCTAAGCTCCTGTTACAAAAGTTCTTTTTCTTTTCCCCTTCAAGAAGGAAAAGAAAAGTACGGATCTTTGAACAGTTCCTACACAAATCAACTCCCAATGCACTTCACAACCACAAGGAGTGCATGGAGTGATACCAGCTAAAAGAAAGGTAAAGGATATAGCTTACCTTGCGTGAAACCCCAGCTAGCTCATAATACTTTTTAGCAACCTCAAGAGACTTGGCATCCCTTTCACAAGCCACTAAACAACCCGAATCTGGCAGGACAAGTGCAACAGCCAAGGAAGAGTATCCCTTGAGTGACAAAAAAGTAAAATGTAACTAACCACTTAGAATCAAAGTATTCCATTTGAGACACAAATCCTGAGTCAAAATTTTAAATCTATGAATCAAAAGATTCAGTGAATTACCTAGAATTAGATATTGAATGACATTGATACATAGAACTTATGAAATATTTTAAAAATAATAATGTAAGTATTCTTAAGTAGTTTAGAAGTAATGCCAAAAATATCTAAATTACCACTAGATATAATCATTTCCGCATGTAGGGTATAGACAATTAGCTACACACTGTTTTCTTTTTCTTTTTCCTTCTCAAAAACAAATATATAGATGTATCTCATTCGAACCCAATTCTTAGTAACATTACAGTATAATGGACAGATTTATATCCAATCAGTAGACTCAGAATCCTTGTATTGAATCAACTTGCAAAAATATAATCAAGAATCGATAGATTCCAATAACTATGCTCTGAATGGTTATGAGCTAAGAGAAACAGTTGCGAGGGCTTATCTGCCTCCCACTTACCCTTCTTCCTGCCCACCCCCCCACCAAAATAAAAAATACCATTTAAGATAGATTGATTCTATCCTGTTTTCCAATAAATTTGAAGAAATGTCTGAAAGAGATTGAGCAAACTGAATTTTAAGGAGATCATTTAAAGACTGGCATAGTTTATAGTTCTTCCTTCTCAAATGGGAATTTTTGTCGCGTATTGATTAACTAGTCATCTTATAAAAACAATTTTTCATAAGGAGAATGCATACAGTATAGACTCCAACTTCGATACATCGTTCTGCCCCAAGAATCTGCACAAGCATTGCAAGTAGTTGTGCCTGATCTGGCGAAACCTAATGAAAGAAGACAAGTCATCAGCTTACATATGGTAATAGGGAAATACGGATACGACCAGTTTTTTCAGTGTAGAATGTGAATTATTCTGCTTGTGTACTGTTATATGCTTTCTGATGAATGAACTTTGCATCTTAACATCCTCAAGAAAAAGGAGATGATGGGATAAGAAAAGTAAAGTGCTAATAGAGGATTCACATTTACCAAGGGATAACTGGATCTTAATGGAGAGAATTGCCTGTAATCTCAAGGATCTATATTTACCAGGACTCTGCCATGTGTAGTGACAGCATCTTCTGGTGCAAAAGTTGGAACCTTATAAGGGGATGAGTTGGATAATTGCTGTGGCAGTGGAAGAGGTATATTGGAATGCCAAATTTAAGGAGGTAAATGTTTTTCAATCTGTCAGAAGGGAACATTTAAGAAAGGTACCGCTACCATCACAAATCAAAGCAGCTATGTAACAGGTAGGGCAATCCAAACCATAGATTGCCAACAGTTTAGCAATTTCAAATGAGTATGACAAACAAAATGAGATGAGAAATCTTCATAGAGGATATCCAATAAAGATTACTACATGGTGCTGAATATGCACCACTGAGTCGTTAACTATTGAGAATAAAACTGGAGAACTATGCGAGGATACTGCCACAATTGATGCTTGAGTAATCAGCGGTTAGTAACAAGAGTTGTATTTATTGTCTTATTAGGAAGAACAAACATCACAAGATGCAATATCAACTACTGGCAATTGAAAATGGCCCGCCTACTCTTTATTCTTTATCTTCTTTTAATAGAGGAAAGCAAAGGCATCCGAAAATGTAAGTGAGCCATGAGAAACCTGCATCTGACTACCATGCATTGAAGCTGTCTCCTCACGAAGTTGCCGTAAAATCTGCAATGAGAAAAGATTGATGAACCATTAGAAGCTCACTTGACTATATATGCATTGCATAGTGCAAGCAAGAGATACAAAAGTAAGAGAAGCACGCAAAGCTTCACCTCCGGTTCTCTAACATTGGAGAGAATATAGTCATAAAGTTGGGGAGTGATGCTGATAACCTGCTTGTTGCCATAACTCCTGTCCTCCAGAACCACATATGGAATGGAAGACCGGGAGCAACAGCATCTACCCCGACCTGGTACCGATCCATTTGCAGCTATCAACTTCGAAAAGGGCAGGAATTTGCCTACTGCCCCGACTGGAGGCAGAGCACTATGGGAAGCCACAACATAAGCGCAACGAAACATTGACGAGGCGATCTTCATTCTGATTCGCAGTGTCAAAATTCTAAGTGAGCTTCAGCCTCCAAATGCCTTCAACTTGCACAGGCTCATCATGGACCAATAAAAAATCTTCAAAGTCCCAAACTTTGCTACATTCACAACGAAAAAATCAAGAACCCAAAAGGGTAAAAACCAAAAAGAAAAGGGAAAAACAACTGTCAACACGTGCGTTCAATTATGCAACAATAAACGGAACTCGTCCTGCTCATTCCCCAAGTAACTTCCACAAGAACCTCAAGGCACGAATCAAACGCATTCCACAGAACAAATTATACAACTAATTCATAGAATCGCCAAATTTGTTTCGTATAGGAAGTTACCTGATCACAACCCGATTCATCCAGTTGAATAACAAGTTCACCCTTTACTCCTCGGGCATCGCTGTCTGCATACAAAAACGGTGAAGAAGAAATGAGCTGCGAGACGGGAAGCACATCCCTCCCCCTAAAAAAAGCCCATCCCCATAGCGAAAGGCCCGGTTTAGGGCTCAAGCCATCCATCTCTCGCGGGATCCATGGGCTTTCGGATCCGACCCGTTCTGTTCGGGTCGGGTCTCGTATCTGCCCCTTGAAGGAATGATCTGTCCCATTGCGATTTCCAAGTTTCCAGCTCACGAAAGGTTTAAGGAAGATCCAGAAGTGAACCACTTAGCCAATTTTTAAGTAGGTAGGTGAGATTTTGTCACCTTCTATATTCTCTAATAATAAGGAAGAAACTGCTATATCATCAACTTTAGGGGAGTTGTGGTCAATGGACATCCGATGATAAACAAGAATGGCATCCTGCTCCATTTGGAGACAGGTGGAGGTAAAATACAAACTGGGGCAAAGGCCTGATTTAGAGTTCGAGTTACTTCATGCAATCCATGGACGTTTGGATCTGACCTATTCTGTTTGGGTTGGGTCTTAGATCCTTGAAGAAACAATTTGTCCCATTGCGATTTCCATATTTCCAATTTACAAAAAGTTTAAGGAAGACCTAGAAACCAACTACTCAGCCACTCTCTAAGTAGACAAGAGAGGCTTTGTTGTCTTTCATATTTTCTAGTGATAAGAAAGAATACGTTATACCACCAGCTTAAGGGAGCTGCGATCAGTCGACGCCCATGATGGATAAGAATTGCAGCCCGCTCCATAAGGAGACGGGTGGAGGTCACTTTGCGTGATCCATGGGCTTTCGGATCCTACCCGTTATATTCAGGTCGGGTCTCTGCTCCCTGAAGGAGCTATCTGTCCCTCCGCTACGGGTCGGGTCTCTGCTCCCTGAAGGAACGATCTGTCGCTCCGCGATTCCCAAGTTTCCAGCTCGAACGCGAGCGATTCGGCTTGAAGAAAATGCACTCCGCTTTTTGACTTTCTGCGAGCTCCGTGGAACGTGGGATCTTCTCTTCTGTTCCGACGTTTCTAAAGAAGATCCCCTTGTGCTCGTCCGAGTCGAGAACATCCGGCGAGGCGTCTCCAATCTTCCGGGCACGATCTCTCTTCGCTCCCACCTCAAACTCGTGCGCCCTCTTTGATCTCGGCTTTGAATTTCGTCGTGGGTGTTTGATTTCTTGTTTTCCCGACTTGCAAAATCGTTGCTTTCGGTCATTTGGTTTTTCCATCTGACGACGAAGATCATGTGATTCATCGTAATTTCTTGCTAAGTTCATGATCTCTCATCACCATCACCATCTAAGTACATCACTAATTCCCTGGTAGTTCGTGTTTTGTATGATGCGCCATCTGGGTCGCCTCGACCAATTCTCGAGCTTGAACTGTGCACTATCATGAGTATTCCTTCATACGCTTCGAGCATTCCCAAGTCGTTTCTTGCGTATCCAGGTAATGATTTCGACTTAGAATCGGGAACCATCAGAAGAATTCGAAAGCCCAAAAGCTCTCTGCTTCACCCGGCCAAAATGTTCAAATCCTTCGGTAACCGGGTTCGCTATTTCTACAAGTTGCATCCCTTTTTAGCTTTCTTGATTTCCTTGTCATTTGGGATCACAGTTCTGGTAATCATATCTATGTATCAGTCGCGGTATAGTGCCATTGGTAACTATCGAGAATTCGATGCGTCTCTGGAAAAGTATCCTTTCACCAATCTCAAGAACCTCGTGATGGTTGCTGGACATTCTATATATACTAGTAAAAGTTGCGAGAAAGTTGATAAGGAGGATTCTTGGTTTTTGGAGCCTTATCAAAAGAATCCCGGTCAAGCTGCTACTTTTTTAGCTCATATTGAACAAGGAATTGAAATAACGGCAAAAGATGAAATGGCTCTGCTATTATTCAGCGGTGGAGAGACGCGTAAAGATGCCGGTCCTCGAAGTGAGGCACAGAGTTACTGGGCTGTTGCTGAATCCAGAGGATGGTTTGGTGAGTGCTCATTGCTGGTCTGTCTGCCTTTAGATGTCTTGAATTAAAGTTGTACCATTTTAATCTACTTCAATTACACTTTTGTAGTGTATTATAAGAAGCTTTATATATGGGGCTTTGGGTCATTCTCTAGTAATTCCTAATATATCATGGAAGTGAGGTGATAATGCCAGACAACAGATCTGATTGTGGTTTGCATATGCTAGTCGAGGCTATTGGTTAGTTTTCTGGTGCTTTTGAAAGTAGCCAAGCCAATGCTATTAAGTATTGCTTCACTTTTAAAGCTTTTTCTAGTTCTTCAGTCCTCTTGATGTAAAAAATCATCTCTTGCTGTCTGATTACTCTATAAGCATCATCACATATTGTAATATGATTGAAAGAGATGATACTGCCAGACTTCAAGTTCAGTGGTTGATGTGTCAACTATTACCATTTGAGACTGTTGGTTAGTTTTCTTGCATTTCATAAGGTAGCAGAACTAAAGCTTAACAATCACTTGGAAAACTTTGCTTGAATTGCTTAAACTTTTTATACTTAAGTTCTTCTCTTTCCAACTAATTGTCACTCTTAAGTATCATTCTATTGTCCCATCTAGAGCCTCTGGTCTTTTCATTGCAAGCCTGTCAATTTCAACAAACTAGCTATAACAATTTCCATGTCCACCATATCCTGTCATCCAAATACAGAACAATCTGGCTGCTACATTTTTCAATGACATTGTTGTGTCACTTTTCATATTCTCGTTGATTATATCCAATCATCCGTTTGTTTTCACCTCCTTTGACATATCATGGCTCTCAACAACCTTCCAGTTCTTGCTGCTGCTAGGCTACATGATTGGCTCCTCTTTCTTGACTTCTTCAGTTGCCTCCTATTGGTGGCCACCGGGAATCACCCTCTTAGCAACACTATTCTTGGATTTCCTGCCACAAAGTCATCTTATTGTTCCTCTCAATTGGAAGGATGAATAGGAAAACTATTCTGTTTCTTAAGGAAGAAATCGGGGGATGAACGCTGTCAATGAAACAAAAAGGGTGGGAGCTAACTATCATTCTTAATTGTAAAAAGGCTTTCTGGTTCTGCATTTGCCATTTGTCTATATGTATCTGCTACTTTGTTAGTAATGCCTCAAGCATCGTTCATTACTTATTTCATGTTTCTCCAATGCAAACACCATATTGTCTTATAATCTTTTCCCTACTGTGGCATCCTAATTTAATCAAGTGTGCAAAAATGTCATGCATATGCTTTGAAACTGTTCATTCTTATCTGTTGATTATTATGGTTGTAGGGAAGGAAGAAAATGTGAGATCGAGGGCCCTCACTGAGGAGCATGCTAGGGACAGCTTTGAGAATCTTCTGTTTAGCATGTGTAGGTTCAGAGAGCTCACTGGAAGATATCCTTCCAATATAACTGTAAGTTCTTTGTTCAACAAACGCTACTTATTTTGGCTGGGAGAAATGTGCTCTGTCAAGGGCCAAAATAGTGTATTGGAGGCAGTGTAGTCATTCTATTCCTTGACAATGAAATAAAGGATAAGAAAACAGTAATCTAATGAATGAAAAACAATATTCTTTCATGGGTTCACTTGAGCATAAGTGTTCATTGCTGAATCAACATTTGAAATATGATACACCGTCCGTGCCCTTTCCACATATTTGTGTCCATCTGCAGTTTGTGTTTTTAGGTTTCGCAACAAATATAAGAATAGGGAATGATCATTGGTGTTGAGGGCCTTTTACTTCTTCAAGTTAAGAGCGTTTCATATTTTTGACAATGAACGCTTGGGGAAAGTCATAATTACCAATGGATGTCTTATATCTACTTGGTCTGTATTGTTGAGACGATACGATATTTATCTGAAAATCTCTTACTTTCACTGTTAGATAGAGCATCTAGCCAGTGTATTGTATGATAGTTTCAATTTTGTTTGTCCAGAGTCAATTTTGATTACTTTTTGGTATCTAGGTTGTGAGTTATGATTTCAAGGAAGAAAGATTCGCCCATCTGCATCGCACTGCTATCGGATTCCCCGAGTCGAGATTTTTTTATGTAGGAACCCCAGCTTCATCATCTGCAAGAGAGAAAGCCCGGAAGGGTGAGGCACTGGTGAGGCAGCAATTTCAAGAAGATCCTTACGGGTGCCGAGGTTCATTACATCGTAAGAAGCTAGGCCGTGATCCTTTCCACCGAACAATTCCTTATCCTAAAGGTTGCCCTGAGATGCAAGATCTGTTCAGATACTGCGGAGCGGCACCCTATCCAGGTTGGCTTCCCTGGATGCCATAGCGCTAATTATTACTTTCATGTAGGCAGGAGACGATGCTGATATAGCTGAATACGCAAAATTTTTACCTTATTCTTAATAAGGTCCGCATGTCTATAGAACTGAGAGATGACAAAAGAGTTAATGATAGCATGAATTTCCTTGATGCTGTGAGCTCGTGAATCAAGAAGTCGTTTATTACTGTATATGTAATGGAATTTGGCGTCCTTGGACAATATTCAGTCCAATCAACTTTAGTTTTCCAACCATGGCTTGAAGTCAAAATTGACGCTTGTTGATGTCTCATCATGAAACTCTTTAGAGTATCTTTTTTTTATCTCAGTAATATCTTCCTTGAACTGCAAATCATCGCCACTCTCCAAGCGAAAATATTTCAATTTCTTCTTCTTGATCATATATTCATCCTAAACAGCATGACTTCTTAATAATCAGACTTAACTCTTGTTGTTACATCTTCAAAGTCTTCACGAAAAGTTTAGGTCTCTTCTTTAAGATTTAAGGCATAACACGGTTGCGCTTCCAATCCACCTCCTACCGCATTATTTGCAGGTCTGACATCGTGGAAGGGATTGTCATAATCCATCATCACTATCATCTCCGTATGTCCAAGGGTTTGCAGTCGCCTTCCTGATTCTTCATGCGGGCAAAGCTCGAACAGCCCAAAATAAGTTTTCAATCATGTGTCTCATCTCACCATCTCTGTTTGTTGAGCTTGAGTGCCTGTTCCACGACATCTTCCATGGCAAACCACTGTGTGGAAATGAAAACTCTAACTGAAAGTCAAGTCCTTTTTAGCTCTCATGCCTAAATGATGTAGGGAAGAACCCTAAGAAAGGGCTTTGACACCTATTTGACTTGGTTGGAGGAGTTAAGGATGGCAAAAGGAACAAAAGGAATGCCAGAATCAAGTTGAACTGAAGTTGGAACAGAGAAAAGATGTACGCAGAAAACTAATGACAGAGAGATGAAGACCTAGCTATACTAAGGTTACAGACGAAAGATGATCTCCACCCTCGATCTAAAGTAACAACTTCTAAATCTGTCGAAGTTCATTAAAAGCCACCCGACTTGCGTGTTGCCATTTATTGACCTAAAACCTGATGAAAGACTTAAAATACTAAAACTGAATAATGCTCATGCATCAGAATTGAGCAATTTCTCTGAATCTTTTGCACCCAGTTCGTTTATACTAGTTATCTATGAGAGAAAATGTTGTCCCTCTCATTAGACATGTTGATGCTGATGTTGTCCAACCCTGCTGTTTTAGCAGCAGCTGATTTGATCTTTCCTGAGTCCAGTTTCTCCAGTGCACCAGCTATTCTAACAGACAAATGGTTAACGTCCTTAGAGAGTTGCTCTCACACCGTGGTGTGAGCTCCCTCCTCCTCCTTGTGTGAGAGACCCCAGAAGATGCATTTCTGCTATCTTCCATGCACCACAACTCTCTCTTCTCCCCTCTTCTACGGCCACATCTCAGACATTTTCTCTTTTGTTGGAGAATATGAGTGAGGCGTGGCCAAGAGGCCCAGGTTCGAGAATGAGCTCACACTAGACAAAAACCAAAGTTCTAGGATCACATTGAATGTCAAGCAAGAGTTCAAGGACAGATGATGTAATTTTATCCCATCATGACCATCACACAACACGCCAGCAAGGATTATCCACACTTACAAATGTTAAGACAGCAGACTATTCTGTCTGGTTTTCTCTGTAAAATTTCAGACCTTCGACGATGTACAAACGATCCACTTGGGTTTTTGATTGTCGCAATGCTATGAATTCAAGACAATTAAAAATTCCACGATTATTGCTTCCGGGTTTTAAAACTGTCACCCAGAATATGAGAACGCTTTGAGAAGAGTGAAAGCAAACCATCTTTGGAAGAGCGTGGTGTACCATCGAAGCATTGTTCTTCATTCGCATTCGAATCTTCATTTTCTCGAAGATAGTGACTTTATCTAAGCCAAAAATGCTAAAATAGAAAGCAAGATAACAGAAAAAAGAAAGAAAAGGAAGCCTCCAATGTGATATCGTTAGTAGCTTAGGCCGTAATCAAAGGATCTGTTCTAAATGAGTAAACGCAAACATCTTGGATGGCCCTTCTCACCAACCACTCACTAGCCGGATACCTTTCCCCATTTGAAATCTAGCTATCCAAACAATACACTACACTCAACATATGCAAGCACGCGCGCGCACACATATATTTATATATAGAGAGGACATAGACACAACACTTCATGCCTTGCAATTGGAGAAATTAAAAATCTCTTTTTGCTCATCAAGATATGTCCGATTTAGACAAAGGGTGTCGTTGGACCACATGGGAAGAAAGAATTCTTTTTTCTGAAGAAAATACTCATATAAATTTATGAAGATTGAGTGAATTCTCATGAACAACCGTGTTAGTTCATAATTTCTCATAAATTTCAAATATGAATCAAATCTTTCCTATCATAAAACAATTTATTGAATTTTTTTGTCCTAGAATAATTCAAATAATACCCTCCTCTCCTCATGTAGGTCGATAAGGCACCACATCAACACCATGTATTATTATATGGATAGCCATGTCAACGAGGTTGCCTCAGCAAGTTCACATGGTTGGTAAAACAGCTCAAGGAAGAATAAAGAAAAGAGTCGATCGATCGAGTCAAATTGTCCAAACAAAACGTGTCGGGGATGAAATCTTTTATTATTCCTAGCTATTTGAAACTCCTAATGAGATTCAGGGAGTGGATTTAAACACAAATTTGCAACGAATCATTGTAAGATCCGCCAACCACATCTTTACTCTTTATTATTGCAGTTTTGCGCGTTTGTTTTTCGCTTTTGAAAAATAGCAAAAATATATACATTTGTTTGCTCTTTCTCATCAAATTCTATGACATCATTCGAATTTTAAAAAACTATAAATAAATAACATAAGAGTTCACTTGTCAACATCCGTACGTTTGTAAATATTTCCATGTTTTAATTATTGAAAATCAAAGTGCGTGTGCTATAAAATTTAAATATAAAGCTAAAATGTAAAACTCATTCTTCCTTAACCTTTTTTTTTGCATTTAAAAGCACTTGCGTTTTTCTAATTTTCATTCAATTTCACGTATAGCTGGACTCTAGCCTTTCTTTAATATATATTGTCACTATCTTCGGGATTGAATTGGAGATATTATTTCATTCACATTGAATGCTCTAATTCTAGACTGACTATGCATTAGAATATGATAGGCTATTTATTAATTCCACAAAGGCAGTTCCCATTTTCTTGTAAGTTATCATTGATTATTTTCACTACCTAAAAAATATATCCCAAGATCATGTCATAATAATGATATGAAGTCTCACCTTATTTCACCTTATTAGTCATAAGAATCTTAAGAAATAATAACAATCATAAGTTCTAGAGAACTAGAGCTTGGTTAGGACTGTGGCTTCCTTATTTAGAAAGCCATTGACAATTAGGATGGAAACAAGGACACTTCCCTTGCAATCATCTTGCCTTGATTAGGATAATGAACTTTGACTAATCACATGATTGATTCTGTAGACAGAATTTGCATTAAAATTCCATTTGAAATGATAGAAAAGAGTTAGTGGAAAGAAGGGATGATAACACAAATGGTTCCTAAATTTTGATTTAATGTGAAATGCGGTCGCTAAAATTTTAATTTATTTAATGTTGTCCTTAAAATTTTCGCACATATTCAATTTAATTCATGAACTATGCAAACATATTCAATATTATTATTCCATTAATTTAAGTTTAGGGATAACATTGAATATTGAAACTAAATTGAATATGTACCAAAAGTTCAGGAATGGCATTAAACAATTTAAAAGTTATATTAGGCTAAACTTCAATGATCATATTGAACAAATTAAAAATTTAGGGACTGCATTATATACTGAGTCAAAATTCATGGATTATTTATGTTATTTTCTTTGAAAAAAAGTTATCATTTTTAGTTAGGCACAAGTTTTGCCATGTTTGACTCCGACCCAAAGAGTGTTTGGGAATGCTTTTTAAGATGTTGGTTTAATGAAGTAATTAAGGAGAACTTTAGCTAGATATGTTCTCATTCAATAAACTAGGACAAACGTGTCAGCATGTATCTGGCAAGAGAATGAATACCATATGGCGCAGTTGACAAAGAAAGAGAGAGAAGGTAAGAATGACTAACAACATCAGTTTTCTCCAGCGGTTGGTATTTTAGTTGACCTGCCTGCTAGGAGACCAAAAATTGCATGACATCATGAAAAGTGTCAATCGAACGAATAATGGAGCGAGTGAATGATGACTTCACTGATGACTTCACTTTTGATTCCTTTGATATTCAGAAATAGTTCTAACAAATACCCGATTCGACACCGCACGCAAGACCTCTTCTTGAAGGCAATGTTGCAACAGGAAGTAAAACAATAAGAAACACTATATGATTGAGACTAGATGAATCCTCAATGCACTCTGTAATTTCCATAACCAAGCCCACGTTTTTTTTCTTTTCTTCACTGTAGTCTATGGACAGGAGATCAAGCAAAATTCACTCTTAAGTGATAAGCTAATGAAGGGATATCTCTGTGTTAAAACTTAACTTTGAAATCACCTCGAGACGACACTTGGCTTCTACCTCACAATGACCAAATCCCCTTTTCGATATAACTGCACCCATCTCTAATTCTCATTCCCAACTGCCTCGGGACTCTTTCTCACTAGCAACCAACGAGAAGAACCAGTCAAGTTCCTCCTGCTCAACTGCCCAATATAGACACAAGACCCTGTCATTTTACTGAACTCAGTTTCATTTTCATTTCAACTCTGTTTTCTTGGAGTTCTCTCAGAACCAGTCAATTTCCTCCTGCTCAACTGCCCAATATAGACCCAGGACCCTGTCATTTTATTGAAATCAGTTTCATTTTCATTATTTTCATTTCAACTCTGTTTCCTTGGAGTTCTCTCAGAACCAGTCGATTTCCTCCTGCTCAACTGCCCAATATAGACCCAGGACCCTGTCATTTTATTGAAATCAGTTTCATTTTCATTTCAACTCTGTTTTCTTGAGTTCTCTCAGAACCAGTCGATTTCCTCCTGCTCAACTGCCCAATATAGACACAAGACCCTGTCATTTTACTGAAATCAGTTTCATTTTCATTTCAACTCTGTTTTCTTGGAGTTCTCTCTCTCTCTCTCTCTCTCTCTCTCTCTCTCTCTGTTGTTACTATTCGGCTCAGCTTGCTCCAACTGAAAAAACTGAAATGAAGCGCTTGTACCCTCCATCAGCGTCAGTCTCTCTCTCTCTCTCTGCTTAGCACTTGCAATTGAAAGTTTAACCATCCTCATGTGAATTGTGCGTGCTTGAAGAAATTGTTTGATCTTTCTTTCTCTAGTTTTGCCATTATGACCCAAGAAAAAAACCTCTAAAGAAGGAACTTGGATTGCTCCTTCAATTTGGAAGTGCATGCAAATCCAGTTAGAATGTGAAGAGAATCCAATTGATCCTGATACACTATTGACTGTGATGGCTTCATGAATTGGGATGTTTACTGTGATACGTTGAAATAAGACCGTGGTGTCGCCCATATGTTGTGTTAGTCACTGTTTTTTTGTTTTCCTCTATATGCTATTGGTTCATCTGCGCATATGCTTTTCGAAGATCTACCCTAAAACCATCGCCTTTTTGGATGTTGCAGAGAAGATTTAGACAGAAGATCGTTTCCGCGAAGCATATATTCCAATGACTTGGAAAAGGCCCCTGATTCAGCCATCCAAGATAGGAACTTCAACTGCAAGAATCCAACCATGAAAATGGTTCTGGTCATCATTTTATTCGGTTCTTTCCTCACTCTCTACCGGTGCCATAACTTTAATTTGATGGATGACGATTCTTCGATCTCTCCTTCTGGGTAAGGTCGATTTCCTAGTATCAATTTCATTTGTTCTAAACAGGCCATGCTCTTGTGTATAAAATCAACTGCAGGAATATCGGTCTTTTACTTGGTCATTTTTCTGTGATAATTTTTAATTAGTGTGGCTTGTTCCTGATCTGTCCGAGATGCTTGATTCAATATATCTTGTTCTGTCATTATCCTGAAGCAGGATCTATAATTGAACACACGAATGCCAGATTGTTGTTGTTAACAATCTATCATCTCGGAAAGAGATACGGTTTTGTATCACTAGCCCATTTTGGAACTGATCTATTCTAACCTATTCAATTTGTGCTTCTCCAACAATCCTGATTCACAGGCCTCACATCACTGCCAAATTGTCAAGAGAGAGTTCCACCGCCAGCCATCAATACACGTCGTCCCTAAAAATCGAATGGGATCAAATCTCAAATGTGATTGAGGAATCCGTTGACAAGGACGAGTATAAGGTCATTGGCCTTCTGAACTTTGACAAGAATGAAACCAATCGCTGGAAGCAGCTGTTCCCGGAATCCGAGCAAGTAGTTTTGCAGCTGGACTCTGCCCCAGGGAACATAACCTGGGAATCTCTGTATCCCGAATGGATCGATGAGGAAGAACATTCCCGTGTCCCTACTTGTCCTACCCTCCCTCAGCTTCGCGTCCCAGGTAAACCACGAGTCGATCTCATCGCCGTCAAGCTTCCTTGTGACAAGTTGAGACGGTGGTCGAGGGATGTGGCTCGGCTGCACTTGCAGATCGAAGCAGCGAGGCTTGCTGCCTCTTCTAAGAGTTACCGTCCGGTGCGAGTGCTTCTCGTGACCAATTGCCTTCCCATCGCGAACCTCTTCACGTGCAAGGACTTGCTAGCAAACGAAGGCTATGCATGGCTGTATGAGCCCGACCTCAACAAGCTGCGGGAAAAGGTTCTGCTCCCAATTGGGTCGTGCGAACTAGCCTTACCTCTCAAGCCGAAAGGTTAATGTCTCAAGCTGACTGCCAAATTCATGATGTGTTTTGGACACGCTCAAGCAAAAAATCTAATGGTTGTTCTTTGTGTTGATAGAGCAATTTCACTCGGAGAGACCTCGTCGAGAAGCATACGCCACGATTTTGCACTCGGCTAATGTTTATGTTTGCGGTGCTATCACTGCGGCTCAAAGCATACGAATGGTGGGTTCCACGCGAGATCTCGTGATCCTGGTGGACGAAACGATTAGCGAACATCACAGAGCGGGGCTGGAGGCCGCGGGGTGGAAAGTCCACACGATCCAGCGGATCAGAAACCCGAGAGCCCAACCTGATGCCTACAATGAATGGAACTACAGCAAGTTCCGCCTCTGGCAGTTGACAGACTACGACAAGATCATTTTCATCGATGCGGATCAACTGGTCCTTAGAAACATTGATTTCCTTTTCGGGATGCCGGAATTGTCTGCCACGGGAAACAACGGTTCCTTGTTCAACTCTGGTGTGATGGTGATCGAGCCATCAAACTGTACGTTCAAGCTGCTCATGAACCACATCAACGAGATTGATTCCTACAATGGCGGCGACCAGGGGTACCTGAACGAGATATTCACCTGGTGGCACCGAATTCCTAAGCATATGAACTTCTTGAAGCACTTCTGGGAAGGTGATGATGAGGAGACAAAGCTGATGAAGACGCGTCTATTTGGTGCTGACCCGCCAAATCTTTACGTCCTCCACTATCTAGGACTCAAGCCATGGCTATGCTTCAGAGACTATGACTGCAACTGGAACGTGGACTACTACCGAGAGTTCGCGAGCGATGTAGCACACAGGACATGGTGGAAGCTGCATGATGCCATGCCGGAACATCTGCATAAGTTCTGTCTGCTGAGCTCAAAGCAGAAGGCAGCTTTGGAGTGGGATCGGCGGCGGGCTGAGAGCAGGAACTACACGGATGGTCATTGGAAGATTAAGATTGCGGACAAGCGTCTGAAGGCGTGTTCTGAGGATTTCTGCTACTGGGAGAGCATGTTGCTGCACTGGGGTGAAAAGAACTGGACTAACGATACAACTGATTCTTCACTAACGCATAGCAATCAATCCTTCCCTTCATTATGACTATGTTGTCATTCACTATTACTGTAAATAATACAAATACGGACAAATCAACAATAACAGCAAGTTCTAGCTTTCTTCTTGACGACCCACGTAGTTCAAATGATGATTGAGGGCCTAATTCTATGAAGTTAGACGTTATACCTCGTTACGTTTTCAACTTCTGTATATTTCAACAGCATGTCTCATTTCACCTGTCACTTCTATGATACCTCTAAGTGAGCATTTCATTTCACCAACTCCCAACCATCAATACTTGATCTTGTCGTCTTCGGTGAAATATAGCAAATGCATGCTCACGACTTTTGGTTTCTTTTACCTTTTCTTTCTGTCATTCATGCTTGGCTGTTACAAGGAATTTCTTTCGAGTCACAACACTGATCCGAAGTCTTGATACAGTCTTAAAGGATGAAACTTGCAGGAGACGATTATCACTAGATGAGACGATTTCCCATTAAATCATGCAGTAGAAACTGCTTGCACATCCGTAATTTTCACCACAAATCATATCATTTAAAGTCAACCATGTTCTTGATCATAGGATGGCCGGTTCCTAATAGAGTCGGCAAGAAATGGAAACCCGACCGATTCTCAATTCATGTCAATGTTACTAAGTCCCTACTGACGATAGAAGGACTGGAAACGCCAAACAATCTAAATCTCTCTTAGCCGAACCATCATCTTGATAGGTCATCCTAATCTAACCATACAAAGCTCTTCTCACTCAAGATCCTAAAAATCCACCAAAGTGAGAGAGGAAACAGAAAATACATCTAGAATTGTGCGAAGATCCGTAGGAATCTTGAGTAACGTTTTGCCAAAGAGGCCTGCACAACTGAGAAGTTCGGTAGAACTGTTAAAAGGATCGAAATGAATTCATCGTGGAGTCTTAGGTCCCTTAATGCTATTACACAGGACTATGGGGACTACGATATCTGATGCCTTCTTGAGATGCTGGGCTTTGATCGTATTTCCCTCCCGGACTTCAGGACATGTTTTTAGCTTGAAGGGCATGCTTGGATGGGCTACATCATGGGCCAAGCCTGGCCTTTCAATTAAAGAAATAGTTGAAGCTGTCGTGAAGCTCTAGTCCAGAAAATTGGGGGAGAGGGATGGAAAAAAAACAAAGAGCAAAAGAAAAAGATTTTAAGGTGTGAGACGAAGAAAGAGAAAAAAGAACACGTGGGAATCAAACTTCGTCTCGTAAAGCAAAGAGGATTTAGACAGATTGTCTGTAAAAATTTGATCATGTCGGCGGATCGTTCTCAGTCCTCGCCAACCACCTTTTCTTGAACGATACAAATGGAAGAATGACTAAGGTCACCCACTGTTCTATTCAACTAATGAAATGCATATGCCTCTTTTACATATGTATTGAATCGAGTAAAGCTACTATTGGATTGCATTTACATATGTAATATTGACGCTTCAATCCCATTACTCCGTCTCGTTATCGTATCTGATAAATTATTTTAATACAAGAACAGTCGAGTAGCGCAAAAATGATGCACAATGAAGGAAGAGAGATCATAAATGTATGCCGGTCTGTAAATTTAGAGCTTAAAGAAACTTCTAGATGTTGTTGGAACACGGCATTTCATCCATAATCCTATTTAAGACTTTACCCATTTTCCTTAAGAAAACTAAAACTTATATCGTACCCAAAAACAGTGATTAGCTTGAATGTATGAGAATGCCACAAATTGAAATTACCTAAAAATTTCTTTGAAACTAGCAGAGGCACATTGATTTCTATGGGCATCACGGATCGGTATATGTCCACGAGACCATGGATCTACATATCTATTCATCGAGGTACTCAAGTGTTGCCTACTAACTTTACCCTAGGATAGATGCATGTCTTTGAAGATGACATATTAGATTGATTTCTTAGTATCTAAGTTGAACGGTGTTTGTCCCACACGAACTTCATTTCTCTCAAAGTGTCCATTTACAATTGAATTCCCGGCATCTATGGTACGGGAACAAGCTTCAGAACAAAAGCAAAGGAAACCCCAAGAAGTGTTTTCCAATGCAAACAACCACCCCAATCTTGCCATGAGAGCCAAGTCACTCAAGAACTTCAACAATTTTAATGCCATAGAACCAATCATTATATATACATACAGAAACCACAACCATTTTCATAGCAATTCCAATCAGTTTCATTCACTAAGTGCACAAAGAAATGGCCTCCTCAACGATCAATTACAACTACCCCTATTACCCATCACCACCACCACCATCTCACCCTCCACCGAGCCCGCCTCCGCCTGCAGCAACCCCTCCACCCCAGCCCAAATCGCCACCGCCTCCGCCTCTGCTGCCGCCACCACAACCCTTCACTCCACCACCACCTCATGTGCTCCCACCACCGCATCCTCAACCGATTGCCCCGCCGCCGCACCATGTGAGGCCGCCACCACACCCGTTGCCACCCCAGCCACACCCATTGCCGCCACCACCGGCCCCTGACCACCACCCCACCATCATTGTCATTGTGTTCATCTCGTGCGGGGGGCTCCTGTTCTTTGCGTTCATGGCGGCGGCTCTCTTCTGCTGCATGAAAAAGAAGAAGAAGAAGACGAAGACGGAGCTGATCCACTTCGAGGAGCATAGGAAGGTGAAGGAGGCCATCGTCGAAGGTCCTCATGGCACGGAAGCAATACTGCTCTCGATAGAAGACGATGTGATCATCGATGAAGAGATCAAGAAGAGTAAAAAGATCGAGAAGGATTTGCATGCCAAGAATGATAACGAGAGCTCGGGCTTCATCGAGATCGAAGGAGATTCGTCCGGACCGTCCAGCCACCACCACCACCGTCAAGATCTCCCCGCAGAGCACAAGGGATGATCGAACACAGAGACACGTACCAACTTTTTTCTTACGTAAATTATTGTCTTTCATCAATAACTTTCCTCATACGAGGAATGTCATGCTATTTCTTTTCCTTGTCTGATTCGTGACAAATGTAATAAACTTCAAGCAATGGACTTGTTTAATTAATCACAGCATTCATTTGTTTTTTCTTTTCACCGCATGTACCGCACTTGTACGCATGACCATTGTGAAGAAAGATGAAGAAATCTTTGACGAACGCAAAGAGCATTCTCCTACTTTCTTCGACCCGATGAGGGAAAACCAAGTGTTTGCTTCTCAGCAGTGCATGAAGTTGAAGGGCTCAGGATTAATTTTTAAAATCACCATGCTTAGTGCTGTGTTGGTAGATGGGGAGTGTCATTTCAACTGATCAATTAGTTCTTGACAAGTATCCACATACTGGTTTTGGCAGCTTCAACTGAGGATAACTAGTTATTCGAAGGGCTGAACTTGATAAGACACTACTTTAGTATCATGTTATTGGGATTTGGGGTGAGCACATTTGACCATCTAAATTGAGAATCACCTAGACTGGACCGAGTTTGGTTTAGTTTCCGAGGGCGTTGGTCCAATTCCTGATTTCATAAAAATGGAATTGGTGATTTTCGGTCTATTTCCCAATTTCCGGAGGAGAACCGGATTGGACTGAATTGATGGACTGGACCGACTATCTTTATTTTAAAAAATATTTTTTAATTCCTTAAAAAATGCAATAAATTCTAAAATAATAATTCTAGTATTTTTAAATTTTTTTACTAAATATTCAGTTTCATTGGATTGCATTAGACCAGACTGGACCAGTCGGTTGGTCTAGTGCCTGCTCCTAGGATTGTTCGGTCCGATCCATGGTCCCAAAAAATGGAAATCGGGAACCGATCACCCCTAGTTGGGGCAGAAAATGGTGTAATAATTTTTTGAAAGATTGGGCGTGCATCAGTTCCTAAATTGGTGCCAATAATATTTATCGAACATTTTCGTCACTTGTCATGATTGCCACCCCGTATAAATAGGGGTTTGCACACCTAGGAATGGGCTCCTTGTGCTCCTCAGCCCATTTTATAGCCCAAATAGGAACTGAAATTGTATAAACAGGGGATCTTCACATGAGGCTTAGAAGTTGGGCAAATAAATCTCCAAGCCGAAGAAAATAGTCGTGTCCTTTTATTTTTATTTTTATAATTAGGTCCTTCTTGGGCTTATTTGGAGAAAAGAGAGTAAAGCCCAAAATTGAGAGAATGCTCCATGGGCGAAGTCCACAAAAAGGCCAGTGCTTCAGATAGCAGCATCAAGGGAGGCCCATTTAACTCTGGAATTGTATGGTTTCTTGAGAACTTTACTCTTTTCACTTTAGTCTCTTCCATGATTGATATTAATGGGCAAATTCCTTTCACCACATGTTAGTTAGGAGTGAGTAAACTATATTGAGATCTTGATTAAATTCAGCACCGTCTATAAAATTATTGTCTTAGCTGGAAAGAACAAAAAAGGCAGCTTTCCTTTTTCACTTTTTTCAGCTTCCAGAGAAATAGTTGTTTCTTTGGAAAATGAAGACATGATCATGGTCTTGAGCTTGAAAGATCAATCTCGTGAATTGTTGATTTGCATAATGTTCACGCATGGGAGAACCTCAGGAAAGGGCTCTTCACATGGTGAAAGTACTTTGATGTTGAGATATACAAGTTACATGGGACCTAAACAGTGTCATTCCCATTTTCTTCTCAAAAGCACAATGTTGAGAGACATCTCAATACATTCACTTGATTTGTTTCGAAGGAATTGACGGGATCATGTATATTTTATTCAATGGATACACATAAAAAAGTCTTTTTTTATATGCATCGGATAAGGCTCCACTCACAGGATGATAGGTGTGACCCTTGAGATTACTTTGAGTGAGAGATGCTATAATTTGAATATGAACTCTGTCATGAAAATCAATCATCTAAAATGCTTGATCAATCTCTTTATGTTGCATTTTCACCGGTGTTATGTGCTGGGACGTCGTTTTGATTGTGGGGATTTTGATCGACTTTTGCTTTCGACTGAATCATAATAGTTTATCGAATCTTTTGTCAACCCACCCTCATCAAGTTTGAGAAGGTTTTGGAGCACATCAGGCGAGCAACTTCTAAAGGGATCGACCATATTACAAAAAAAGTTCCTGCTATTCTTTCATCAGACGAACATTTTTAATCCTAAAGTTGAGAAGAACATCGCATACGGTGGCAAGGGTATGGGTCTCTTAACTCCTTATTTGATTTATCATCTTTCCATTGAATAAGACATTTTCCAATGGTTTGCAGAGTCGAACTAGTTGCTGTCCGATCTTCTTTTATCCAGGACTTGTCGGACATGACTGCTGTTTTAAGTTTCTGCAATTATCATCCCTCTATACACGAGCAAAATGATTGAATGGACCTCGTTCATGGTGAGCAGGATGATCCACAGCCATCAGTTGTAATGAAAGAAAGTTCCTTTTGCCGACCAAAAAAACGAGACCGCGAGGTCGGTCTCGTGGGGTTCCATATAATTCAATGACTCTGATTGCATCCAATGAATGAATGATATAGGTAGGTATCGCGGAGAGCTTTCATAGCCGGTTTCGAACACGAAGAAATTGTCTCTTGCTCGACGGAGAAATGCTCCCTCGCTTATTTCCAGAAAAGCAAGACGCATGATTATGTTCCTAGACTTCTGAACTCCCCTACACTAACTTTATTCTCCCCTTTTCACCTCTTTAACCGGTTCCATAATGCCTTTTCTTGGCATGTGTGGATATAAGGCTCCCTCTCAAATTTTTCATCATGCTCTCTGATCTTGGGTATGGCCAAAATGATGGAGCCTCCTAATTCCCCGAAACTTCAACTTGAAGGCAAATTGGAGCTGTCTATCGATTGAGTGCACTAAGGAGAGCAAGAACATTTATTTGATGGCGCAGCTTTAGGGTTTGGAAAGCACACATAGAAAAAGGGCAATGAAAACGAAAAAGGGAGAGTAGGGACATGGCGTTGCCTTTTTAGGCTCTTTTTGTCAAGTCAAAAATGGTTGGTTTCCAGCATCCACTCAACCCTCCCCAACAAAGCTGGATTAGGGAGGGGGTGCTGTACATCAATCATCTTTCATGGATGACTTTCGGCTAAGCACTGAACTTGTTGGGAGGGCATTAACTATTTCCATTCATTATTATGTTATCGTAGTCAGTCTTTCATAATATAATGAACTTTTCGGAAAGACCTAAAAATTAATGATTATTTTTGGAGGTACGGCGAGACTGAAGGTAGATAAGTGTGACTTTCGAGAAACCTCAATATAGGAACTCGGATAGTAGAGCCCTACCAAGTGGACCAATCTCATTGATTCGACCTTGCTATTAGGATTTCTCTTATGTAGTTTGATTTCTAGCTGTGAGTCGGTGAAAACATTAGAATATAGAGTGTGCATTTGGCAGTTACAAAAGGGCCTCTTGTTTCCTCGTAGAATTCTATCGTTTCGTGCAGAAAAAGTCGAGCCTCTTCGGAGCTGGTAAATTCCAATAAGGGTTACTAATAGGGGGAAAACTCTTTTTCAGGCAACTTGTTGATAAAGTATCAACACTTCTATGAAGTTACCACTTTTTTTCTCAGTTTGTAATTTTTCTATCTTTGTATCAACTTAACGCCTTTTATTTGCATGATTTCGAATTTACTTACTCTTATATGAAATTACTAATGTAAATTACAATGACCTTAACAATTTGTATTAGATTAAATGATTTTTTTAATGATCAAATTCGCTGGTCAAATTCAGCAATTAGCCTTTCCTAGCTCAGAAACCTGTAGTGAACCCACCAATAGAAGGAGTTCACGAACTACATCATATAAATTAATTCGAAGTATTAGGACCAAATTGAAGGCTGGGACTAAAAATTCGGGACATTAAAATCAGTCGATCTAAATAGCAATTGTACAAAATAGAAAAAGGGAAGGTGGAAAATAGGATGTCATAGGATTCACGGATATCACAAGATTAAACTAGAAAAAAAAAGAAAAGTGCTAGAAGAAATTTAATAATTTTCTTCTTCTAATTAGGCTTTCTTTAATACGATCTACATTTCTCTTGTTCATAGGCCTAGAAGTATGTAATAAAGGAGGGTCACTGGCAAAGAAACCAACATCCCAAATATCACCCTGCCAAGAAAACACAGGAGCACGTCATATGAAATAAAAACTAAAAATTAAAATTGTGACAGCGGAATAAATAAAAAATCAGACATTTTTGAACTATTTTGCCATGAGAGAGAGAGAGAGAGAGAGAGAGAGAGAGAGAGAGAGAGAGAGAGAGAGAGAGAGGGGGGGGTCTTACCCTGTGCTAAGAATATCTGGATGCACTCCATACTCCCTAGCAAATACAAATGGGACAATCCCTTGTGGAAGAGCAGCCTGAGATTATTATAGAAAAAAAAACAGTAAATACTTTTAATGGTTAGGAATGAGTAGGTTTTCGGAAAAAAACAAATATCAGGTAGACTTATTTCATAAATGATGTGACAGATACAATTGATGATATCGTATCAAACAGATTATGATATTATAAGATTCTATGAAAGTGATTTTTGTTATTGTTAAAATACTATAATTTGATAAGTTACGAGGGGTAAATTTAGTTATCAGTCAAAAGAGACAAGTTATCATCTTCCTGTCATTATATGCATATGCGTGGAGTTTGGACCTGCACTATGGCCGCGTGAAGCCGCACTCCTTTCAACCTAACTGCGAGGGACGCGGCCGACATAACCAGCGGCCCGGAGAGGAAGCGGATCGCCATCGAGATCGTCGCCATCTTGGTGCCGCAGGCGATGATCCGGGGCTGGAGGGCCATGAACAATCCTACACGCAACAATGCAGCAAAAACCTCCCAACTTGAATCCACGATGCATGGTAAAAAGACTATTTCAATTTCTGCAGCACACAGAAACAAAGCAGAACACGAGAATGGGGCAACAGTCCCGTGCCTGCCTAGGGGCGTGGGGTTATTCAATGTGACGAAAAGTCGTTTTCATCAGTACAGGAGGAGAGAGAGAGGGGGGATGTGAGTGGAGGGCATGAAAGGTCTGTTGCTGTATCTGCATGCCATGGGTGAAAAGTGCAGGGGCAAAACAAAAGCATGCAAAAAAGCAGATTCTCTGTGTTTTTTTTTTTCTTTACCTAAGCTGAACATTGCCATCCCAAGACCAGCATCTGATATGATCTTTATCGAATATTTCACCAAGCTGGGCATCCCCACATTCCATCTGGAAAAATTTGGAAAATAACAAAAAATTTCATCAAACAATGATTTTGTAGAATAAAAAGGGAGAAATCAGATTGGCTTGCAAAATTGATAGACCAATAGATGGGACAAACTACAAGGAACATGCAAATAAGTTAGTCATATTTAATATTCAAGAACTGACCTTATCATTCTATTTAAAGATTGTAAAACCCCATTATCATATTCATGCTGTTAGTTGTAAATATATAATTACACAACATGATAAGTCACGAAGAGTTGAGCCCTAAAATTAAGTTGGGGGTACTATCATTTAAGGACTCTAGATCAACTTTCAAATTGTGTTCAAATCCTAGCAAAACTTAGAAGTTTATATTATCATGTCTTTGCCACAGTAGCAAAAGATTAATGTTTTAAATATTTATTGAAAAATGTCTATAATTTAGACTATTTTTTACATGTTAATGCTTCTATGGTCTTGAAGATTTCAAGATTTTAGTATTGACTAAAGAGTGGAATCTCAAACAGAAAACGTCACTTCAACTGTACGGTTCATCATGTATATGCTTCAGCTGTCATGATTTAAAATGGAACATGTAGCTTTTGCATTGTTGAATCAGCTTTCCACCCAATATGTGTAGATGACTCACTTGAACGAGATGAGAGACCAAAGAAGCCCAAGAATGCTGGAGTACGTGTTGGGATTGCGAGAGAGCTTTCTTCCCACAACGGTGAGGATGAGCTTCAGCATGACCAAGGCATTTGGCATTTCTTGTGGGGTTGCTGCCGGTGCATCTTGCTTCTTATCAGGTGGCTCTGGCCCAGAAGTTATTGCGCATTCTCTGAAGCTTATCTCTTTCTCTGTGTCATCAATGAAATCATATAACGCATAAATTTGAGGAAATTAGGGCAAAAATAGAAGCACTCAATGTGAGTTTTAGAATTGCATATATCAACAACTTTATGATATTTCATGCTAATCTAATTCATGGGTCAGAAATTGTGTATATCATCCACATGCTAAATTAACTGAATATAAATGTGGGTGATGTTCATGTATGTTATTTACAAACTAACAGACTGGTTAGGATGGAAGAAAACAACAGCCGGGTCATTAGGGATATCAGTATTTCAAATGACAGAGTTACAACATGCATTGAAAAAGATTACACTAGCCAGGACTTTTGTACCCAAGTCATTTAAACATAAACCAGATTTATTCTAGAATGCCCACACAAGATTGGAGAGAAACAAATGATCAGTGACTGTCGAATTGCTGCCATTGAAACAAGTTTTGTACATTTCACTAAATACTTTATAAATTTAACATGACTAGGTAGGCTACCTCGTTAGAGAAAAATAACATTGATGTATGACCATAAAGTACCCCACCCTAGTTAGGACACATAACTAACATTGGTTCAAGATCATATGCATCACACACACAAACATCATTTCATTAGGTTCGATCAATGTGGACGGTCGGTGTCACTTATTGGACATATACCATAAGCCGCCTAGGACGAATCTTATGTTGGATCTACCTTAAATTTCTCGCTAAAAAGTCTAAAGTTTTCTCAAACCCCTTTTCTTGCATTCCCAGAAAAAGTCACAGCCCTAACATTAGAAAGAAAAAGAAAAAGAAAAACAATGATCTAACACCAAAACAAAAGTCAAGCTGAAACACGCTCGGTAGACCTAGCAACCATTTTTTCAATGGCAACATCCTCCACTTTCTTACAGCAAAATAATGACAGCGAGAAAACACTGGCTCGCCATCATTTCGCTCGATCATTACGACAGGATTTTCTTTAAAGATGAATGCCAAAATAGCCTTCAATGATTATGCACGTGCTCCGCGCCAATGATGGCGACGATGGATTGAGGGCATGACTTGGTAAAATTGTTGGAAAGTTTTCAAGACAGCTTTGACCGTGCTTGTTTTGCCTTACCTTTTCTGGTTTTCTCTGGTTGCTATGGGGCCACCCTGTCTTATTCTGTTCCTCTCTCTCTCTCTCTCTCTCTCGGTAGTGGAAAGCATTGTGTGAAAAGATCAAAAGAAAAGTCAGGGCAAAAAGAGGGGAGAAAGATTGAATCTTAGTGCTTTATTTTCAAAGACAAGTTGAGGTTTTCAACCACCATGTTTCTCAAACCTTGTTTTCGTGTTTGACCGGTGATGAGTAAAGCTTTGTAGAATCCTAAGCGCCACAGAGGTCAAAGAGATAATACTAAGGGATATAAACATTGCGGTACTAACATAAATCCTTCAAATCATGTCATAAATGAGTATTCGAACAAGTAATTTATTTTCTTATATCAAAGAACAATGTGTAATGTCAAATTCACACAAATTAAAGTTTGTAAGCACTTTTATATGAGAAGGTATTTCCCAAAAAAAAGCACTTCATGATGAAATACCACAAGTCAAAAGAAACGCAACAAAAATAATGATGAAATATCAAAATATGAATTATGTTTTCACCCCAAAAGCATGCACATCGCTTCATTTTATGTTCTCATCAAAAATAATGGTTGCTTCTAAATTATAGATAACCGACTTAAAAGTTGCCCATTCAGTGAATGCATTTCGGACTACTAACTGTTAATGACCAAATAAGACAGTACATGCATGCCCCCAAACAATTGGTATGGTCCAAATAATTTTATATTTTTTGAAGAGAAGATCATAACATACAAGAAAATAGCCCTTATTCTTATAAGAGTCGAATCTTTATATTTCAGATCAACATCATTGTAGCTTAAAAAGTGGTCCAAATGACGTATATCTATGTCAAATACATCACATCTTAAATATTTTATTTCAATATTTTCTGGTCTAGTTTCAAATCTTTAGTGTGGGTGGAAGCAAGAGCTCCTATCCACTAGTGCAATGACCAAGCTCGCCTCAGATATCAGAAAAATCCTAATCACCATGTCCAACCAGACAAGAACAAGAGTACCCTTCACGCTCTATCCTTCGTGGGGCCACCCAAACATCCCTCCCCAAGACCACCCAATCGACTTCGACAGATCTGGTCTCAGCGATGTCAGCTATTACCGTGAATAAGCGGTCGCATTCAGGTGTCAGATTCTTCTCTGTCTCTCTGTTTTTTTGACGTCATCTGTGGACCGAGGGAACCAATCTGTACATCGACAGCCTAAGAAAAAAGCTGCATGCATGTTGATTATCTCTCCATGTACATCCGACCACTTACTTCAGGTGTTCTTGCATTGTCACAGGTGATTTTGCCAACTCGTGGCGGATCTAGCGTGGTCATCAATAATTAATGCGGTCTCCTTTCGAGCAAGATAAAATGTCATCTCGTTTTCGTGATATGCAACTAGAAAAGAACAGCACTATGTACACATGGATCTCTAAACCCTCAAGCTATAAACAGGAGAACAAGAATGATATAGAGATCCAAAGATGGTAGATTTAGTTAGTGATCATACCTGTTATGCCGGAAAGAACTGGCGACGATGGCTTGTTGAAAACCTTCCCTGAAATCGGCGACTTGACCCACACTGGTGTAGTCGCAGTCGTCACGGAGATACTGTCTAGCTCGTTGAAGTTTGAGGCGCGTGGAGTGGGTTGAAGTGAGTACGCATCTGATGACGCGTACCCGGATAGCCGAGGGCTCGCGGAGCGGTACCCAAATGCTAGGTCCCCCATTCCAAATGAGATGTCGGCGCCCGAATGGTGATACTCATGGAGCCGTCCGGGAGTGTTTATTGAGAAGATCTCCACGTTGGACAGATTGGACGGTCTCGGAGTGATGCCGACGGTGGAAGATAGGGCAGAGTCTGGGGCGGATGAGGTGGACCGTCGGATGCGGACTCGGATCCGCCCGTTGTTGTCGACTTCAGACTCGGTGCATATTGGGTCCCGGCCATCAAGCGATATCACGTCCCCGTCGAGCTCAATCTTGGATATGGAGGCCGCTGTCGGGCCGGGAAATTGGTCTCGGATGAGTTGAGTGGCGGCTCTATATTCAAATAGGAAGAGAAGAAGAGTGTACCTGCAAAAATTACATGCAACAATGCACATTGTCAGTTCATACTACATGAGATTCACTTGAAAAGCTCTTGGACCGACCAAAAAACTAATACTAGTCTACCTAAGTCGGTTACACCATAGAAACTCAACATCTTAACTTATGTTATACCGACCAAATTAATGAAGGTATGCACAAAATCAATTCGTACCAGATAATGCACTGAAGCACGACAACTTGGACCATGAGGCTCTGAGTGAAGTCTCCGTACATGGCCTTCAATAGAGGTATGCCCATGACCAGAGTGTTGGGCAAAGTGGCAACCGAGAACAGGGTTATGAGCCACTCCAAGCTGCCGTGGAAGAAGGTGGTCCAGGCGGAGAGCAAGGCGAGCACGAGGACCTTTGAGAGGGTGTCGGCGGCGATGAACCGGGTGTCCATCTCGTAAGGGTTGTTCTGGGATATGAAGTGGAAGGAGAGGACGGGGACGGCGAAGACTGCGACGAAGCGGTTGATGCCAGAACACTGCGCTGGGGTGAAGATCTTCCACCACTTGACCGATCCGTAGGCAACCAGCATGGCGAAGTAGAGAGGTACCATGGCGCACATCACCTTGTACAGGTCGTCCGATGTTATCATCCTCTCTCTCTCTTAACTTCTCTCTCTCTCTCTCTCTCTCTCTCTCTCTAACTTGTTCTAGGTTTTGTCTTTAGGAGAGGGGATGTGAGAGAGATTATATAGAGAAAAGCAGGGAAGGAATCGCGTCCCAGGGGAACCACGTAATTTCACTCGACAGGTACTTGCGGTTAGAGGGTAAGTGCGGTTGTTGATTAAGGAATATAGCTAAATGATGATTAAAAGATTCGTTTTGGGGATTTGCGTGTCCTCATATGCCACGTGGAAAATAATGCCAGCCTTTTAGGTCGTGCTCTATTGAGAAATCATATGGTCCTGCATTAACTTCGTTATATTCCCCTAGTGGGATTTGACATTACGTGTTTTCAGATTATTTGCAACGAGAGGGGCCCAGCTAGCTAAGCTAGAATGTTTTGTCGTCGTAGGTCGGTTAGAGAGAAAAGAGAAACATGAGAGTTGTGTCGGGCAATTGCAAGTAGGTTTTTGAGCATTAGCCGCATGGAAAACACCTAGTTGAGAACATTATTTTCTCGAAATAGACATCAAAATTCCCTAAACTTCAACTCAATTTATATTGTCATTTTCGCTTTTTATTTTTTTTAATTATAGAACTATTAATGTTCAATAGTCTTTTTGTTTAATCAAATAATAGGTTAGATATTATTTAATAATATAGATAATACTAAATCGGACTTTTGAAACGGCGGTCCATATAATGTAAGTGCATATGCCCATGGCTCCCCCATAATTATATAATATAAGAGCATTCAGAGCATGCTCCTTACTAATGCGTTTTTATTGATTTCTTGGGCTAGTGTTGGGTGTCTATCTTTTGACTCCCATCATCTGTTGTTGATAGAATAGAATAAATCTGTCGGCAATTTCTATGGAAATGATCGGGCTTTGGACTCAGGGGGCAAAAGTTTCCTGGGATGATGTCTGCCTCTTAAAACAAGAAGGGGGACTTGGGATTAGGAGAATCCGAGATAGCAACAAAGCTGCCATGATTAAATATATTTGGATCCTCTTCTCTGGCAAGGAATTTTTATGGTGCAAGTGGATACATGCCATCCACCTCAAAAGGAAGAATTTCTAGACTACCTCCCCCCAACCTTGTGCTCGTGGACCTGAAGAAAATTACTTGCGTTAAGGGGGGAAGTCATAAGTTTCTTCAAATGGAGGATTGGTGATGGACAAACTACTTCGTTGTGGTTTGATCCATGGCTAGACATAGGCCCCTTAAATTCGGTATTCGACGATACTTATATTTACCAATCGGCTCTACCTCGGCATGCTAAGGTAGCAGACCTTTTTTCTTAGGATGGTCAGGCCATGTCACATGACATACTCTTATGGCAGGTTCCGGTTCGTTTTTTAAACCCCATGAGGGACACTTTCACTTGGCTCAAGCATCCATCTAGTAATTTCTCTACTACTTCCGCGTGGTTAGTCATCCGAAGAAAAGTGGTGCCGGTCCCGTGGGCCTCCTTTGTTTGGAACAAGGCATTGGCTCCTTGTTATCAATTCGTCCTTTGGCTTATAATTTGGAATTGTCTTCCTACCCAGGTTTTTCTAATGTCTTTCAATAGACTCGCTATGGTTCATTGTGCCTTATGTAATATAAGGCCAGACTCTATTGATCATCTTTTTTTTTACTGTCATGTGTCCAACTCCCTCGCTTATTTTTGAGCTACTCAATGTAATCTCCCATGGAGTAACCGTTCATGGGTGGAAAATCTCCGATGAGTTACCGACACTCTCTCAGGAAGTGGGTTTTATGTTGACATCACTATGTTCTCCTTCGGCGCTGTCTGTTATGTGATTTGGAAGACTAAGAATGACATCATATTCTGGTCCTCCAACCTTTATGTGCCTTCAATGAAGCAGCATCTTACCAAGGCGGTCAAAGATAAAGCTCTCTCTTTCAATTCAATAGCCGACAACCCGAGAAATAGGAGACTGTAGTGTAGTTGGGGATTAGACCTTGATATTTTTGATTAGCGAGGGGTGTTCTTGCTGCCGTTGTTATGTTCTTGTAGTATCCTTTGGTGTCTTTAGTGAACTTATGTGATTTGGAAGACTAAGAATGACATCATATTATGGTCCTCCAACCTTTATGTGCCTTCAATGAAGCAGCATCTTACCAAGGTGGTCAAAGATAAAGCTCTCTCTTTCAATTCAATAGCCGACAACCTGAGAAATAGGAGACTGTAGTGTAGTTGGGGATTAGACCTTGATATTTTTGATTAGCGAGGGGTGTTCTTGCTGCCGTTGTTCTGTTCTTGTAGTATCCTTTGGTGTCTTTAGTGAACTTATGTGATTTGGAAGACTAAGAATGACATCATATTCTGGTCCTCCAACCTTTATGTGCCTTCAATGAAGCAGCATCTTACCAAGGCGGTCAAAGATAAAGCTCTCTCTTTCAATTCAATAGCCGACAACCCGAGAAATAGGAGACTGTAGTGTAGTTGGGGATTAGACCTTGATATTTTTGATTAGCGAGGGGTGTTCTTGTTGCCGTTGTTCTGTTCTTGTAGTATCCTTTGGTGTCTTTAGTGAACTCGCCCCCCTCTAGTGATATGTTGTCTCGATGAGTGTGAGTTGGTGTCGAGTCTCACCCCTTGTATATTTGTCTGTTGAAAATCTTATATATAATACTTACATTTACAATAAAAAATAAAAAATCTTCAGTGTTTCTTAATTTATGTCTAGATAGAGATTGTCGAGTCTAGCAAGTTGGGGGATGTTTTTACTCACTATTTATATGTGGATGCTTGATTCAAAATCTAACCCATAAGCAACGCTCTAATCAATATGATAACCTCTTTGCTCAAACATGATTTAACCCTAATGTGATAGGGATTAGCCAAAGCAATGCTTCGGCCACCAACCCTTTTCTCTCTTGAACAACACAATGGCTATCAAACTTTTTCAATAGTCGTATATAGCTTTAGAGGGGGACAACCCCCTGCCTTTAGGAGAGCCGCAAGAATTCCTCTTATTTCTACTTCTTTTTCCATGCCGGAAAATAAGTTCTGAGAGTCTGAGTTCACGTTAAATTTGCTAAAATAAAACTAAAATTTAACTTAAGTAATAACTAAATCTATAATGGTAGGTGACAGAACTGTCGATCTGGCATCTCGTGTGTTGAATTGGTGGGTATAAAGGAGAATTAGTCCAATATGCTGGTTCCATCTCGAATATTCATCACAACCCGCAAAGACCAAATGAAGGCTATTTCTCAAATTAAACGAAATCATTAAGGAAAGAAGAGACAAAGGAGGCGTGCTTGCCGTGCACTCTTAAGCGCCCACGACCAACCGAGCAGAGCAACCTGCTGTTTCGATGAGGTTAATGATGAGAGGGGGGAGATTAAATTGAGGGTCCGAGGCTGCGTTCGAAATGTTCCGTTCTAGGCCGGCACGGCGTGTCGTATTTTGCTTGCTGTTAGGGAATTGACAGCGAAACGACATGTCGCTCTGCAGTGGAGCCCCTAGCCTCCAGTGAAATTGGGGCAGCGCATGCCCCAGCCTGCACCGGCCCATTTTCGGACCCTCCTTTTTTGTCTGTCGCCTGTCCATCATAGCCATTTCTCATCTTCATGCCCTCGTCACCATTTCCCTTCTTAAGAATACTTTAATATTAAATCATATTTTCATCTAATAATTTTTTTTAAAATTTTTAAACATTTAACAATAATCCCACAAAATATCATGTGGCAAGAGATCTTGAATCTAAATATTTCCAAACTCCTTTATTAGTTTTCTTTATTATATGTTCTTACGCTTAGTCTTAAGCCAAATTTCAATTCTACGCGTGAAGTGAAGTGTCAAAATATTTTGAAAGGCCAGAAATCCAATCAGGTAAATAGTGCAAAAACGGTGTGATTTGCTATTTGTTATTGCCTCACATTGACGAATTAGGGTAATAACTTCGATCGAAACCCTAACATCCAATTTGCGGTTAAACTTCAATTGAAACCTCAAGTTGATGTTGTTGTCTCTTTGTTCCTGCCCCATCTTGCGGTTGGGGTTTCGATTTCGAAGACAAAGATTGCTTAGACTCGTGCAATGCGCTGGATTCTCCACTCGAAGCACTCGCGTTTGATTATGTGGGCTTCAGATTCCTCGCCGCGGCGAACGACTAGCGATCATCATCGAAAGGATGCGAAAAAGTTCATTGCCCCTTTGGACGCTGGCAACCCACAAACACCAACCCACCTTACCACCTTCTTCTGTCGAAAAGCTCGTCATTTCAGCGGCTTTGATTTTTCGTACGTGCAATAAGTTTTGAGAGTGGGTAGTGAAGAATGCGAAGGAGATGGAGTTTTGAGTGGAGCAGCACGAGCGTTTGTTTCTATCCGGTGTTGCAAGAGCTGAAGTTGTATGATTTGAGGGCGCTAGCTATCATGGTCGACATTTGAAGAAGTTGAGAGAGAGAGAGAGAGAGAGAGAGAGAGAGAGAGAGAGAGAGAGAGATACCTCGCTGGACAGACGATTTTCCACGTTGGACTTCACTTTGGTTTTAGAAAGCCGTGTCGCAAGTTTAAAAAGTCACATGGGACGATAAGCCAGAATAGCTAATAAAAGTGAATGATTTTTACTGATTTGACACTTGAGAGATAAAAAAAAAAATTATGGTATATAAGTGAGCATTGTACAAAAGTTACAACAATTATAGTGTTCCTACCCCAAATATTTTAAATACCAAATCACATATTTATTTAATAATTTAATCTTTCGAAACAGTTAATAGCAACTCTATATAATCTCACAAAAGTTAAATAACATATGGTCGGAATTATAGTCCATCATAGAATATTGCGTGATTTAACCATTACCATGATATCTGGCTTGTGGACATGGTCCCTTGAAGTGTATCTCCGACTAGGGACACAACGAATCAAACAATGCTATTGACATATTCACCTCCCTAATGCACAAAAGATTAATCAACCTTATTCGGGTAAACCGGATTCATCAAGAACTATTTTAACGGGGACTCTGCGAAGATGGCAAGCGCTTCTTCTTGATATGTAAATTTGGATCGCTTTACTAACACCGCGGCTTTAGGACTTCATCCAGGGGCTTTGGAGGCTCCCAATGCGAAGCTAGCTTTCTTGACGTCATCATCACTCACGGTCTGAAATGAGAGCTTCGTTCATCTCAGTGGCAATGGTGGTCTCCAACGTCTTCCAGGACAATTTCCTCAGACTCTGACGCCCTCAGTAGACCAGCAAACATGCCCTGGAAAGTGGTCCATAAAGCTTTCCATCGATCTATCCTTCATCCTCCACCCACTGTCCAATCCTCATTGTCCTAGTCTCAGCACCTCGTTGCTCGTTCTGCTTTGTGCGTCACAGTGATGGAAGAAGACAGTCTTTTCATCCCATGCCTCATCCGCCTACGTCAAAGTGCTTCTGCTCCTTGCCCGGGATCAGAAAATCGTGGGCTGATGAGTGCCGAGTTTGGTAGACGGTGATAGGGTTAATCCGTGAACTTTGGGAAGACGGGTATTGCAGGAAAGAAAACAGCAATAGGTGAATTGGTCGGGGTGGGCTACGTGCTCAAAAAGAGAAGCCACTTGCCGGGTCCAATCAACTAAACAAAATAGGGTCCCGACTGGCCCGATGGGTCCGAACCCGACAGTGTCCAACTGACTCGTGACTCTCGCGAATGCAAAATTGCATGGCTTTGGACAAGAACAGGAGTTGTTTCATGTTCTATCGAATGATTGGCGAAAGCCTAGAACAGCTTGCAATGTTTCGACGTTATTTAACGCATGTAGTCTTTCCTATCTCACTTACAAAGGCAGATCCTGCACAATGAACAAACAAATCAAGATGTTATTCCCATTTCCTATTGTCTGAACTCCTCGATGTACTGATTCATATCATGCAATGAAGACGCACAGAAGATAAATTGCAAAACTATTTTCTATATTAATTACCCGGTAGTTGCCATTTCTTATGATCTTATCTAAACCCGTAATATGTTCAATAGCTATAAGTTCATGTCAGCGAAATAGCAGACCAGAAAACCAGCGAAGAAGAAGGGGTCCTCAGCTTCTTGTTTGAGCTAGACGTTTGATGGTAAATGGCGTGGACTTGACAATTACTACATTCGATCTCATCCTTCTTATCTCTCAGTAATTGTCGAGCACATCCAACTTTCCTCACAATGGAAGACAGCTAATTTACAGAATCCCACTTTTTCAGGTTTTCAAAGTGTTTGTCTTTTAGCCGGTGACCTCTCTCTCCTGAAGTCAGAACTCGCACATTAATTCTTACATTCACTAAACTCTTTGTTTGAGCCAGACGCTTGACGGTAATTGCGTGGAACCAATTACTACATTTGATCTCATCGTTCTTACCTCTCATTAGTTCTCGAGCGCATTCAATTCTCCTCTCGGTGGAAGACAGCTAATTTTTACAGTAACCCCTTTTTCGAGGATTTTCAAAGTCCTTCGTTTCTTTAGACCTCTTCCTCTCTCTTCTTAAGTTAGAACTCGGCAAATCAGTTCTTCATTCATTCGACTGCATCAGGTCCGGTGTTATCTGCCGGACGCGGAGAAGGTGGAGGGAGTTCTGGACGAAGCAGGAAGGGTTACAACAGAAACTTGTTGCGAGTCTTTCGGTTTTCTTGCATGTGAACATGGATGTTCTAACAAGGCCCACTTCGAAGTGGGTGTCCAAATCAGGACAAAATTAGAAGCATCTTTTTCGCTAACGCGTATCTGGTCGGTGAATAGGACATGTTGCTTAGTCGTTCTTATGAATCTCCCAACTCTTTTTAACTTGTTTGAGATTCGTTTATATATTTATTCAGAAGGTTCTTAGAAAGAGGAATTAATATGTACAAAAATCACAATAAATTCAGTAACTAGCAATACGGGATAATTTTAACACTCGTATTGATTTATCTCTTACGATTTATTATGACAATCTTAATACTATTGTGCTTAGAGAGCTTGTGCACTCTTGGTATGCTACCAAATAATCTCATAACCTATCAATATAGTTTCTACTTTGGCCAAAAACACACATAAACACTGCTTTACTACTTGCCCGTGAACAATAGTTAATGTTGATTAGAAAGTCCATCGAGTTAGAGATTATGTAAGACTAGAGATTGTCACATTTTGTTATGTACACAGACATGTTTAGCCTACAACCTTAGTCCACACATTAAAAATTTAAATTCGCTTACAAATCACTAAACACAACTCAAAAAGAGGAAATAGCATGAAGAGATTAAACAATAATCAGGTTGGATTTAATTAGACAAATGAAAGAAAAAGTTCCATGACCTCAAATTAGGGGGAAAAGTGTTAAGAAAGTCCTAAATATATTGCATTTGTGTTAATTTAGTCCTAAACCTTTTAATGGTACCAATTTAGTCATAAACCTTTTTATTTTGTGCAAATTTAGTTCTAAATTTTTTAACTTGGTGTTAGTTTAGTCATAAATTTTTTAATGGTTTCCATTTAATTTAAAATCTTTTGAATTAGTACCAATTTAGTCATAAACCTTTCGACTTGGTGTGAATTCAATATTTAGCCAAAATTAGTCAAATGGACATAATTAACACTAAGTCAAAGGGTTTAAAACTAAATTGGCACCTCCAAAAGTTTTAGAACTATATTATCATTAAAAGGTTTATGACTAAATTAACACTAATACAATAGATTTAAGATTTTTTTGACACTTTTCCCTGCAAATTAGAGGAAAACTATTAATGATTGTACAATAGGGAAAAAACGTCAAAATGTGTCATGTCTAGTTCAATCTTCACCCGCCTCATGAGGTATGAATAAATACTCAAACCTTCCTTTAAAAATGAACGTTAGCACTCAATTTGTGCTCCGAATTTTATAGAGTTCTTTTTGAATTAAAATGAACACAATCACCTACAAGATTTAAAAGCTTTAGACCCGCAGGATCAAACATTCGATACCAACTATAGCTAGACCTTCTTAGAAATGTAAGTTCCTCCATTTAGTTAATTCACTAAGAAATAATTCATTGTCTACTCAGAATCTTATAATTTCAGGCACATTTACATGCGACTTACAGCTTTTGCTGACGAAGAACGCGGAATGGTAGACTCTAGAGATCGGTTGGCTGAAATTAGTTTTTACTATTTACAAAGTGAGCATTATTTTCCAAAAAGGAGGAAACAGCCTCCACTCATTCAATTGTAAAGCGACTATGTGCTGGCACCCCTTTTGCCAGAAATTGCAATTCCCAGTTATCATCTTCACCATGGCTTTTTTTTTTCTTTCCATGATGAACAATTAATTTAGGCGTGTGACTTCTCTGATTATGAAATACTTATCAATCCCATACATCATATAAGTGGTCGAATCGATAGTTATGGTACAAATTTCTCCCTATCCCACTTGGTGTTTGTAAAAGTATCTCAACAAAATTAAACTTCAACCATCGATACATTAATCATAAATTCTTGACTCTATCCTTTTTAACATAAATTAATGGTCTAAATCAATTGGGGACCGAATGGAGAGATGAACGGAAATTTCTAATTTTCTTTCATCTCCAATTGAAAAGCACGGCATATTCGATGGACGGAGCCAAAGGGGAATATAAGGGGAGTACAAAACTATGTGCTAAGTGCATATATGCATTTTTTTTTTCTTTTACTAAAGCCGATTGCCACATTATTCCAAAAATTCAAGGTATACGGATTACCTCGATTTATTTTTATAAATTCTATGTGAACGTGAATGTTTGCGTGCACCGTTCATATTTTTATATCTCTATACCAGAAACAGCAAAGTCTTTGCGAGATGAGTGGTGTATGCAGGAGCAACAGATGGCATGCAGTTTCGGACACATTTCACGTTCTCAGACAAAGCCTCCTTCCCATATAATGCAGAGATTCCGTCGACTCTCTCTCTCTCATCCGAACACATCATTTCCAAGCCTTCTACTTCTCCTTCACACTCTCTCTCTGATCTGCAATCCGAGCTTGAGATGCTGAGGATGCTGAGGATGAAGAGAAGGTCCAGGTCCGACAATGTTGCCACGGCCGCCATCGTCGCAGTCCTCGTCCTCATCGTCCACGTTACGGGCCTGTCGGCGCCGGAAGGACGACAGCAGCAGCAGAATCTTCGAGTCGGGTTTTACTCCAAAAGCTGTCCACCGGCCGAGTCCATCGTCCACGCTGTCGTCAAAGAGGCGGTCCTCTCGGCCCCTCGGAACGCCGCCATCTTGCTCCGGATTCATTTCCACGACTGCTTCGTTGAGGTAAATGATTTTTTACTTTTCCACTGCCCTGAATATACGTTTGTCCCTTTGCGATCAATCTGTCTTTATACGCGACACTTTTTAAATTATTAAAACGCGAGAAAAATTCCAATTATCCAGTACTTGTTTATATACTACCCTCACTAAAAAAAAGAACAAGAAAAATGCGTTCGAATTGTTGCTTTGGTAGACTAGTCTCACTAGAATGTTAAAGTAGTAGCACAAGTTCTAAAATTGTGCAGATGTCGATGATCATAATTAGGGCAGACAACATCGTACTAATGACAAGCCCCTGCGAGGATATTTACACACAGAGGGTGTCATAGTTAGTTGTGTAATTGATGGTATTACATTTTGTATATCAAAATGTTGTAGCAAATAGTACAAACTGATCTAGTAAGTATTTTATACAGTTCAATCAAGCTTAATCTTTGGTAAATAACCTTCTTCTATAGGAGAAATTCGGCGAATACGGTCCCCTTTAGCGACGGTCTACTGTTGAACACTGATAGAAACGCTAAAAGTTGCCCAGTTTAATGGCTTCGGTGCATGATTTTTGAGGGGATCGGGGTTCGCTTTTGTGATGTACAAGGAGACAACATTATGGTCCGCTGAATAATTAAAAGAGTCGGCACTGGAAATACGTGGGACGACCTTCATCATTTTGGCTTGAGAACAGCAAATGATTGGTCAAAAGAAGGGATTGTTTCTTCTCCACAAACTCCATAGGCAATAATTTGTGCTGTCGTGGTAATTGATTCTACACTAATCGCTGAGGAGTTTCTGATGAGATATACATGTTAAACAGGGATGCGACGGGTCAATCCTGATCGACAATGGGGATCCCAATGAGCGGCGCGCAAGTGCACATTTAGGCGTGGGAGGCTTCGAGATAATTGAAGCGGCCAAAGCTCGCTTGGAAAGCACTTGTCCTGGGGTCGTCTCTTGCTCCGATATCGTGGCTATGGCTGCCAGAGATGCTGTTTTCTTGGTAATTACTTTACCCATCTTATACTTTTGCTGGAATTGATTTTGCTATCCAAATACCATTTGTTAGCTCTTTCCTTTAGAAGAAAAGGAAAAAGGGAAAGAGAGACGTCAATTTTGATTGCGCTGGTGGATTGAATTTGTGTTCGCTACATATGTTGCAGAGCAATGGCCCGTTCTATGAGGTGCAGACAGGGAGAAGAGACGGCCGCGTCTCAAACCAGACGCTTGCTGCAGATATGCCGGATGTGAACGACTCGATTCATTTGCTCAAGTCCAAGTTCAGACAAAAGGGGCTTAACGATAAAGATCTCGTTCTTCTCTCCGGTATGCCGAAGCTCTCTACTGATCGGCATGTGTGATTTATTAGGGCAGCCGATTGATTGATTAGTCAGGATAACACCTCAAGATAGTCTAAGGTCTAAGTAACGTGACCATGTCAAGAAGAAGAAGCTCCTCGAATGCAATTCTTTTTTCATCATCTGATGTTCCAGAGCAGGAATTTCCTTTTAAAACAGCTAACTCCTCTTTAACTTTCCGTTTCTAGCTGCACATACCATTGGAACGACCGCATGCTTCTTCATGGATACGCGGCTCTACAAATTCAATTCCACCGGTGGGTCTGACCCCGCGATCAACCCTCGCTTCCTACCAGTTCTCAAGTCCAAATGCCCCCGCGGTGGGGACGGTGGTGTGAGATTGGCTCTGGATGCCGCCACCGAGTTTGTGTTCGACGACCTGATACTTCACAACATCAAGAATGGGTTCGCTGTGATATCTTCGGACGCAAGGCTCTATGATAACAGACACACCAAGCAGATCGTCGAACTGTACACTCAGAACGGGACTTCTTATAAGCACGGAAAACCACCGTCCTTTAAGGCTGGTTTCGCAGCTTCGATGGTGAAGATGGGTCAGATTGGCGTGAAGACGGGTTCGGAAGGAGAGATTAGGAGGGTCTGCAGCTCTTTCAACTAATTGGGTGCTCTGAATAATGTTATTAATAGTGCTAATATATAGCAAGTACTTATAGATTTGGTTATGGATATTCGGTGGTAAATAAATTATGGAGATAGGACACACCTCTCGTTAGTTTGCTTGTCATGATAGGGCAGACAAAAATATATATAGTAGGTAATGCATGAATGAAGTATTGTAAGTGGCCTATCAATAACATATTGATCCACGATATGCAATGATCAATTTCACCGAATGCTAATGAGTTGAATTTCTACAAATGCTGATGAGTTAGATAAACCTCAGAAGATTTCGATATCTAATAGTAGGCTCAATGAAGTCGCCATGTATTTTGTCGAGCATATTTAGCTTCAAGCTGTAATTTGCGTTATCTAATGATCAAATGAAGGAAAAAAGGGGAGATCATCACCAACTTTTGAATAAGCGATTCACGTGGATCGGTCGGGTCCTGAGAGAATATGATGTGGTATTTTGCCAAATTAGACTGTCCTATCAAGTTTAGGTCACAGATGTTAGGTGACCAATGTGTGAACTTCACTACAATGGGAGAATTACAGGTCTCAGTTCGTTTGCTTGTCTTGTAATGTGGCCTTGTCATGATAAAGGGTAGCGTCCGTCGGGCTTGGCTCGTGAATATCAAAGGCGAGCCAAAGGACGGGCGGTGACATCCGCCATCTAGGTCCTAATATTTTCTTTAAATAATTAAATTTTAGAAGAGAAAAGTAGAATTATATGTA
This sequence comes from Corymbia maculata, assembly GCA_014182735.1. Taxonomy (NCBI): domain Eukaryota; kingdom Viridiplantae; phylum Streptophyta; class Magnoliopsida; order Myrtales; family Myrtaceae; genus Corymbia; species Corymbia maculata. The sequence continues at coordinate 33,876,068 of CM024687.1, forward strand.
CTAGGCTCCATTACATGGAAAATTTAATATTTCTAATTTTTTTTTAAAAAAAGTAATCTTTTAGGAGACTGACAATATTTCCCTAGTGCTCGGGTCTCTAGTTCATGGAGGCCAGGCCCAAGCCCACGTCCATCAAGGCAGGCCTAGGTCTATGGAGGACGGGTTTGAGACCCCAATGCTTGTACTTAGGTCTCGATGCCCGGACGTAGATCCATTGAGAGTGGGCTTGTAAACCCCAATGCCTATACATGGATCCCAGCGTTGAGTTTGAGTCCCTCAAGGTTGGACCCAAGTAGGGGTGAGCGGTTCCCGGTTCTTTACAGGTTCTACTTGGAACCTGGAACCTACCCTCGGATACAAGTTCTTTGTTTTTTGGAACCTAGAACCTACCCGTTGAAATATGAAACCTAGAACCTACCGTGTCACAGGTTCCAAAGTCGGTTCTAGGGTCCAACAGGTTCTTTATTTTTTTGATTTTAGTTAAACAAAACAAAAATGAACTAACAACAATGAACAAGCATAGACCTCAAAGATACAATGTATAATGATGATTGTAACCAAGTAAAATGCCCTCGTATAAACATCAGAAACAACAATTTCCAATTGAGCTCTCCTTTGAGTTCTGAAGCTGTCGAAGTCATGAGCTTTATTATTCTCAAGGGAGCACTTACAGCCAATTCAAAGTAGCCAAGAGTAAATTTGAGACCTTCCATGTACCATGTCACAGGGAATGTTAGAATAAATGACATGATTGTTATAATTGAGAAGAGAGTGATGTTATCAATTGATTTCTGCCAATACGAAATATATAGAAGAATCATCAAACTCACATTGTTTTCTTCTTCTAAAGCAAATTTAGAAGCATTAGCACATGGATGATGATGTCACAAATAAAAGAATGGGGACGATAGTATCATTACTTTGAATTTTTGTCAAATGGTGCTTGCCTAAATCAATCAGATGCATGATGTTAATGTGCAAAACAGAGGCTACAACCTGGAGTTTTTCAAAAAGATAAAGAGTCAACATAAATCACCTCTTTATTGACCATGACTTTTTTGCTAGAAACATTTCAAGATTGATTGCTCAGATTTGAAGCCATTGCACTCCAAAACCCCGCCCTTCAGAATCAAGAAACCAAGTTACGAACATTGAAAAGAAAAGGATATCATACTGTAGAAAAAATTTCATAGTTCTCATTATAAACAAAACCAAATTATCCTAGTTAACTCATCATCTAACAAATGCATTTGCATTCAAAATTTACCAGTCGAAAGAAGCCTCAATCAGGGATGCTAGTGCAACTCCACCAACAATTGGTACGAGCGAACCAACAACCCAGGGAGTCGGCATCTATAGAATCCAGGAGAAATTAGAATAAAGGACCCTTGAGTATGGACCACAGAATCATCAGGCCTATTAGCGAAGGGCAGAAGCAAAGTAGACACTCAAGTAGGGCCCATTTAAATCATTGGACACTGACATTGTGAATAGAAGCAGAATGTTCAGTTTCTTCATAATCCCGTGTCAGCTGTGCATGCAGAGAGAGAGAGAGAGAGAGAGATCGACCTGGAGGAGCTTGCTGTCACTTTCTTCTTGGCGTTTGAAACCTGTTGCAATCAATGTTATGCTAGCCTGATTAAGAGCAAAACCAATTCCAATCACCATCAGCACAAGAGTTACCATTATAACAGGACAATTGTAAAAAATACTATCTAGTATTTTTGGCCCAGTCAAACATCTTATTCCTATCTTGTTGGGTAAACTTTCAACATCTATGCTGATATTAGAGGAAGGTTCTTAACAAATAGACTTGGGATTGTGCAAGTGTTCTAAAGATGGCCAAATAAGAAACTAAGAGAGAAAATGGACTTAATCAGAGAGCATGAAGGTTTTAAGACTAGATTTTACTTAAAATTGAATAGCGTAAGTGCAATATAGTTTTTGCTTATTGATTAGCTACTATTAGCAACTTACTTGACCACTGAGTGATGGATCAATTACAGTACCAAATATTAAATTAGCATTTGGATTTACAAGATCATATATCACCTCCGCAGCAGCGTTTACCTATCAAAAAATTCCTTCCAAAATTTAGACCAAGCATAAAAAAAGACATGAATACATAAAAACTTTATATTATTCTCCTAAAGTAGCAGTGAAGATCCTGACTGTCATAAGCAATTAGAGGTATAGTACAAGCTTTTCTCATATGGCCAACTAGTGGTTGGGGGGCCTGTTCAGATATTCCAACGCCTGATGTTAAAAACTTCAGGTTGATAAGAGAGAAGCCTTGTATTTGTTTGTTTGTCCCTAAGAAAGCCTTGGAACATGGAAGATTTGCCATTTGCCATGTCAATCATCATCACAATCCAGTCAGAGACCCCAAGTCTAAATATGTACAAAAAGATGAACTAGTCCCATATTGCCATTACAAAAATTTCAGCGCTATGCCTCATTTTCAGTGGGACCAAGTTCCATAATAATATTGAAGCAATGTGCAGCAGTAGACAAGCCCTAGAGATGCAATCTATGACCTACTTTGTGTAGCATGTATGAAAACGAAAAAAAGATTAGTTTTTGATTTCTTATTGATATAAGATGCCACTAATGAAGAAATCAGTAGCACTCAGTAGGAAGACAGGGAATTTTACTTCTAGTTCTAACTATCACTTCTACCTCTAATGAATACGTGACTGAGGGAGCACACATATGTGCTGCAACATTCATGATGTGCCGGTACTTACCAGAGATCATTTTATGTTGTGAATTGTGATTTACATTGTCTTTTCAGTGGATGTGCTTAAATAGAAAATGTGCTAGGCAAAAAGGAAGCTTGTAAAGGTTAAACTAAGGACAACCACCGACAGAAAGTGAACAGAAAGTAATTTGATATATTTATACCTCATATAATGTGAGATCGCTGCCACCAGTTATGTTCCAAACAATTCCATTAGCCCTTTCTATGCCGATGTCAAGTAATGGCAACTGAATGGCATTTAATGCAGCATCTTTGGCCTTGCTCTTACCTATTTAATGACAAGATATCATCACGTACAAGTTGAAAATTTTGACATTAATTGTAAGTGGTTTTATGAACCACATTTCGAATAGACGAGTTTGCCACCTCACCTCATAAATCAATTTAAGATATAATCAATCCCTAGGATAACTTTGTCACAAATAATGATGCCCATGCATAGTCATGAGGAGAGTAATTTTCTAAATTAGATCGGCAAGACTTCCTCAAGGACTTTTTGATTAAGTCACATGTTGCAATGCTACCCAACAAGAGTTACTAGCTATTAATATGCTTTGTCATATAAAAGCAAGAACCCTTTCAAAACTACATATGGAAATGAAAACAGACAATCAAAATAAACAAGCAAGCACAGAGTAAAAACTAGGAATATTACTATGTCACATTGGGAGCTTTCATACCTATCTTGTTACATAAAGACCTCAGTGCTGAAAAGTTTATATGATTGTCACAAAGGACAAAATCTGACCTTGTAATATGCTTCCACAACAGGAAATGAAGAAGTCAATTTACAAGTTTGCATCATGTCCCACAAAAAGTTGGTAGTAGTGTAACCACCATCCTGCAAAAATGTTAAAGACTACTATACTCCTATTTGGCTTGGTACTTAACAATAAATATCTATTTCTCATCCCTATTAGCAAGCTTGGGTACTTGCAACTTGCAAGGGGCTCTCTTTGTAAAAAAAAAAACAGACCATGAGAGCTCAAAAAAATTGAGTTAATATCCAAAATCCTAATGCAATGCCAATAATTTGGAACACAAACAACAAATATTCTTGGGAGATAAGGGAAAAAATTCTTGCTAGCAAAAACCATATCATAACTTCAGCTCATAATCCTCCATGAAATTTGATTCCAAATTTTGACCACCTTAAATCAAAAGAAACAAGAATCATAGTTAATCACTTTTAAAATTTAAATTACTATCTACTAAACTAAAATAATTATTAGAAAGTCTTACCACATATCTTCATTCTATTTTAATTGGTAAACTCTATTTATCAATGATGATATCCTCATTAAGACAATCCATATTTGAAAAAAAAATTAAATGAAACATTCACTTATTAGATATACAAAATGAATTACATTATATAAAACTATAAACATTACTTACCCAACTCAAATTTTTCTATATTCTCAATGCATTCTTCAACATTAATAGATACACTGACGGCTCTCAACCAATCTTGAGTGCAAATTAAAGCTTTAACTACTTTGGGAGTCAAAGAATTTCAAAAGCTATCAAGCACACGACCTGATGTACTAAAAGTTGATTCCGAAGCAATGGTAGTTACGGGGATAGACAAAACATCCCGAGCCATCAAAGATATAATTTTATATTTTGAGCCACTAGTCTTCTACCACATCAAAATGTCAAGATCAATAATATTTTCAGCCTTATCTTCAAGATATTGATCAACTTCAAATTTGTTGGAATCACATAATTGTTGGTTCGAGTGCGTAAAGGTTTTCCGTCAAGCTTGAGGGTTATATTTCCTCCTCTTGTTATCTCCATTGTCACCGGTATCGGCGATGGAACCACTACTACTAGTACTCAAATTTTGAACATCAATATTCTGATCACTTGAACGAAGAGAATATTGCTCATAAAACTCAAACAAAGGCTCCCATGCATTCTTCACCATATAATGCATCTCATTGACTTTTGATTCATCATCATAAATTTGCCCATACAAGAAACTCACATAGCTCAACTTGGCTCTAGGATCCAAGACAACCACAATTAACACCATCATATTCACTTTGTCTAAGCTCTCATAATATTCGTCGAATTTTTCTTTCATTTTCATACCTATAACTTGAAGCTTAGGATCCGAATAATCGGCCGCATCTTTCAAATATTTGTACAAAAGAGCCATCCCCTCAAAATAGTCATTGAAAGTAACATATGAACTCCTTGACATTCGATTGGTGGCATCATAGAACAATTTTAAAAACTCCAAAAGAATTGTTGCATTTTCCCAATCATCATCTTGAGGAAGATCATGATTAAGCTCACTAGCAAAGAATAAATCATCTTCTTCCGATCTTTGAAAAACTCTTCTAAGTTTTACGGCGATGTCTAACATGAAATAAGAGGAGTTCTATCTAGTGGCTACGTCAAGAATAACTGAATCCTTGTAAGTGATCTTTTCACTCTTAATGCAAGATTGAAATATTTGGACTCTTGAAGGAGAACTCTTTACATACTTAACTACATTTCGAATACGTGCAATAGAGTCCCTTACCGTGCTCAAGCCATCTTTCACAATCAAATTTAATATAAGAGCCGTGCAGCTCATGTGGAAAACACTACCATCTAATATCAACATCTTTTCTCTTGAAAGCCGTTCCTTCAAATAACCTATTGCAACATCATTCGAACTAGCATTATCTATCGTAATTGTTGACACTTTATTTTTTATTCCTCATTCCTGAATACATTTCTCCACCATTTTTCCAATCTCCCTACCCCTGTGACTATGCATCACCACAAAATTGATAATTCTTTTATGCAACTTCCAATTTTCATCAATGAAATGTGCAGTGAGACACATATAATTCATGTTTTGAATGGAAGTCCACATGTCAGTTGTGAGTGCGATCCTAGACTTAATCTTACCAAAATAAGCCTTCAAACAAGTTCTTTCACAGAAATATAACTTCATGCAATCTTTAGTCACTGTAAAACGTGACAAATGCTTGAAAAGAGGTTGTAACTCAGTAACATATTCACGAAATCCAACACGCTCAACCAAGGAAAAATTTTGTTCATCAATTATAAGAAAGCGAGCAAGCATTTGCCTAGAACGTTCTTGATTAAATGCCATGTTGATAAAACACTACCGGTACTAGAATCTCCTCTTGCCGTACCAGCCACATTCACATTACATGGAGCAAATAATTTCTGCCTTTTATCCACATTGCGAGGAAACTTTTTGCATGTTGTCAAATGCTTTCTCATTGCAAAAGTACCATTAGAAACACGATACTTGTACACAGATTTACAATGAATGCACTGCACCTGATATGTTTGTCCATTCTCATCTTTGATTCTTGCATAATGATTTTAACATTCGGATGTAAATTTCATATCATGAGGAGGAAATTGAGAACCAGCTACCTTATTTGTCGCACTCATGATCGGGGATGTCTCTTCTTCCTTTTCATAGCCCAAAAATTCTAATTCTGTGATTGGAGTCATTTCATCACATTCCTCCACCTCTATTGACATGTTATCATGATATATCAGCTGTACACATACATTAAAATAACACAATATAATTAGAATTTTCAAAATAAAGATTCAACATTTATAAAATAGCAAAACAAACTTTCGAACATAAACAACATTCTAACAAAAAAAGCCTATATTCAAATGAAGCCAAAGATTAGTCATGTAGAATCAATCTAAGAACTGAAAACAATAGAAAAACATAGAGCACTTGCAAGTAAAAGAGAACATAGAATCGTCACAAACAATGATAAGAACAATAGACAAATGAGAGGTAATCAAATTCTGAATATTGATCATTAACCATGAAAATTCCATTAGAACTAATGTTAACCATTAGACAAAAGCCACCTAGGATGTTCTTCTCAAATATAATACAGATTTGTCATCACATGCAATGGAATTTCACATGCTTCTGTTATCTTCGAACTGCTGAATAACATTGACATTAGGCCAAATCTATTGCAGAAAATCAGTTTACCACCTGTTTCTTTCAATTTTCAGGAAGAAGTGTAATGATATTTTACTTGATATATTCACTAATTGCAAATTAGCAAGAGTACTCTCTAATGAAAACAAAGACCAGAACTGAAATATTAATAGCAAACTAAATTCAAGTATTTTATTAAGGACTTGGTAATCAACCGTCCCAAGCATGTGATGCAACATAATTTATTTACTATATGATTTTATATCCTTCAAAATTACCTCCTTTTCTTGGGGAATATCTGAAATTTGTTTTGCAAAAGATGGATAACTTGAGCCCAATCTTGAGAATTTGCTCCAGTTCAATGTTTAAAACTTGATTGAACTGTGACTCACTCACTCCATCCCTATGAAAAGAGGAAAGATCAAGGCAAAGATAGCAGGTAAATAACCCTGTTGGAAAATATCAGTAGTGTAATGCAAGGCTAATGCTACAGGAATTAATTAACAATGCCTAAATGTCAACTAAGGCTCGATTAGATCCTCTTCTCAGACAGCTCTGCAATTAGGATTTGTCATTTAATGTTCACTGTTAGAGAGCCGAATTCATTGGATTAAGATGGTCTGACATGATTGGAAATCCAAGCTAGTATGACATAACTACTAAGCAATAGAGAGAAAAATGGAATTGTATATTCTAATGTTAATTAGCTATTAGTCCTAAAATAGAATGAGTGTATCACAATTGGACTACAAAGATGATGAATGGGGCAAATGAAGAATTCAGTGGAGTAATGGACGTTAAGGAACAACCTTGAATGCAAGGCTGATCTAATAATTATCACAAGGACATTAAAATCACCAAGTTTCACAAAGAAATTAGAGCGACTTAAGGTATAAGATCCCAACCAGTAATTCATGGCTTGATATACAAAATTCAGCATTCAATGAGCATACACCCTTACGCAGGAAAAGAGAAAAAAAGGGAAAAAAGACTACTGGAGTGGATTATAAAGTAGTGGATGGAGCGGCAGGGAATCATAGTCAAAGACTCAAAGGACACGTCTTCTTGTTTGGCTCTGTTTTTTTGACCGAGAAACTCGAAGTTCCCAGTTCTCGGTTGAAGCTCTTTCGCTAGCGTCGATCTTCATCATCATCAATTTTTCTCGGACTTCCTCTAACTAGTTTACAACCAGTTGAGATTCGGACCCTTTCTTGTCGAGATAAATTGCATAATGCTATCTTTGCCTCTTATAAACGAAACAAAAGGCCCTGTTTTTCCATCTCTTCAAACCGAGATCCAAATCGTCAAGGAGAGAGAGGGAAATGGAGAAGCAAAACAAACGTATGCATCCAAATCGTCAAAGAGAGAGAGGGAATTGATGCTTGGCAATTGCGGCCCACGATTAGGGTTTGTTGTTTTTGGATGCATGTCCATCACGTATGGAGCAAGCGAGAGAAGAAGACTAACTGGGGGGAAGAAGATCTCGAGCAGGATTCGCGGTGAGTAGGGAGAGAAGCCGTCGGGGCCAAGTTGCCGAGAGGGGAAAAGTTGGGGATGGGAGTCGAGGATGGAGATGGAGGGGGAGGAGAAAAAAAGAACAATAGAGTAGCAGACTAAATGCTTTACTTTTTTAGTTTAGTGAACCTGTTTTGTTCCAGTTCTGGTTCCGATTTTGGTTTCGGTGCCGGTTTCGGTTCTGGTTCCCGGTTCCCGGTTTCGGTTCCGATTCCACTAGGAACCGAGAACCGAACCGAGAATCGCCAGTTCCGAAAAAATGGAACCGGAACCGGAACTAGGACTCCCTAGAACCAGGAATCTAACCGGACCCTCCGGTTTGGTTCTCGGGTTCCCGGTTCTACCTGGGAACCGTGCTCAGCCCTAGACCCAAGTCCATCAATGCTAGGATTGAGACCTTAAGAATATTTCACTCTCAAGCTTGATGGACCCTAAGCTCGGCCTTTATGGACTTGGGCCCAACCTCCATGGACCCAAGTCTTAAGTGCCGGTGACCTAAGTAAGGGAGCCAAGGTCCTTAGCTCAATCTTGATGGACCTAGGCCCAAACAATGGGGGTCTAAGCATAGGCATTAGGGTCTTGGGCTTGGCCTCCATGAATGCCTTGTTTCAATGGACCTTGACTCGAGCATTGGGACCCAAGTATGGGTACTAGAGTCCTAAGGTCGGCCCAATGGACTAAAGCCCGGTGCTAGGGGACTTGAGCATGGTCACTAGGGTCTTGAATTGGGCCTAGGAGTTAGCGACACGAGTATGGGCACTGGGATCTCATGCTCGACCTCCATGCATTGGGGACTCGTGCATAGACATTGGGGTCCAAGGCCCCACCTCATTGGACCCAAGGTGCATTAGGGAATCAAGCATGGGCGCTAGGGACTCAAGCATTGAGATCTTGAGCCCAACCTACATGGGCCACAACTCGAGCACTAGGGAGCCACAACTCGAGCACTAGACTCTTTAGCTCAACCTCTGGGGACTACTCCACCTTGATGGACCTAGGCTTGGCAAGCTCTAGTATCGGGGTCTTGGGACAAATCTTTGTAGACCTGGGCTTGGGCAATAGGGAGCTGGCACTAGTACAAGGGTCCTAGGCTTAATTTTTGTATACTCAAGTACAAGTGCTAAGGTCTTAGGCCTAGCCTTTGTGAACATGAGTTCAAGCCTCGAGACTCGAGCTTGGGTGCTAGGGTCCTAACCCTAACCTATGTTGACCCAGACATGAGCACTAGTGTCCCAGGCCCAACCTTTATGGATATGAGTCTAGGCCAAACTCTAGTTTCTAATCTAAATGCCGATGTCCAGTTATATTTTAAAATGTGAATTCAGATTTTTAAAAGAATAGATAATTCTCATGAATTTAAGCATAGATTTTTTGGAAAAATATCTTCTATTGATTTATTTTCCCAAATGATCTAAATGCTAGAAAATGAGGAAATTTTTTTTTTATAAAATTTCTGTGAAAAAAATGAAACTTCAAAAATTCGATATTCTCACATTTCTAACCCTTTGTTTCGGTTTATATATGAATTAATGATTAATTGAATTATTCTTGATGACAAATCAACCAATTTTTTGGAATGCTTTGCTTTAAGACCCTCTCTCCCTCCCTCTCTCTCTCTCTCTCTCTCTCTCTCTCTCTCTCTCATATGCTTATGTATGTATCAACTTTAGCTCGAAGATTCTGATAAACCCATGAAAAAAGGAGTGCATGCCAGTTCTCTTTCAATCAAATCAAGGAAGTTCCAAATAGAAAAAGGAAATGCTGCGACTCCATATAGATATCCATGGAGTGGCCGGCTACTGGAATTAGGTCCCCAGAACTTTTTGTGACATTCAGCATCTTTTTGTCAAATCAGAGATTCTTGAACCTTCGATCAGCAATTAGTTCCTACTCCCAGCTAATGGCCCATGACCTGGAATAACTTTTCATCTATCTAATTTCTGTCAGGTGGTATCCATCAAAAGCGTAGGGCGATCTTTCAAATTTTAAAAAGAGGTTAAATAATGATGCGTGCCAATTTGCCAAATATAGATCTATTGAAGGGATCGGCCATGATATTCTCCAGCTAACTGGGATCATGCGTGTTGATTTCGCCAAGCTCGAATCGTCGGACATTAGTCTAGTCATGTCTTTGCGTGTCTTGTCAGCCAGGTTCCTTTTGTCTATTTATTTGGCTTTCTTCATTTATGCTATGCCCATTTGGGGCTCCAACGAAGCTATCTTGATCGAAGTAACCTGGAAACATCAGTCCTGCTCATTTTTTTGAATAAAGAATAACTTTTGAAGGTTGACTTGACAATAAACGACGGAAATGTATGGGACTAGGCCACGTACAAAAGGTTGGTCCTCATATTTGGTGGCGCTTGAGTTTTAAATTGCGTATTACCTGATTTATGAGAGTAATATCATATATGTATGCGTGTATGTATATATACATATTTTTTGAGCCTTGTATTTACTTACTTAAAATGAGCTTCTATGTATGAAAAACATTGAAGGATTGGAAATCTGCGTTAAGTTTCTTCCGTGAATTTTTATGGTAGGCGAACACATTGATGCTATACTGCACGATATTACTTCTTTATTGAATGATATGGCGGCCACTTACTCCATCATCTCAGTTAGTGGATAAAGTTAGTCGTTGGTCCCTAAACTTTTGTCAATGTTCAAGTGTACCTAGGTGAATCCTCGATCTCGTTTCTGAGTTTTTTTTTTTTTTTTTTTTTTCAGTTCAATTGGATCCTTGAACCATATTGGTCTTTATCTATGCTTGTTGTTCGATTAGACGCGACAGTCGCCTCCAACCACAGGCAAAGAGAGAGGCATAAAGCTCACTGTCACCATAGATCTAGCGACAATCACGGCAAGTTTCACAACTCAAGCCATTGTAAGGGGTGAATGGCTAGAGCATGATGTCGAGCAATGGTAGAGTGCCAATGGACTCATCGGCGGACCTAGGGGGTGTTGTTGGTGGCCCTAGGTTCCCATATTTCCCTCAAAATGAATGGAATTTGTCTCTAACGTGAAATTGTTTGATTCACCATTGGGTGGAGTTGGTGCTCCTAGTACTCGTGAGGCGTGACTATCTATGTACTCATGAAACGTCTTATAAGTCTCATGAAACAATTAAGTTCGGGCTTTTAACTTTTATAAATGGCTCTCATCCAAAATAATTTGAACACAGTTTTGGGACTTAAATCGGAGACCTATCTCCCTAATTTTTTTTTCTTATATGTCTTCCTTTTTTTCTTTTTCTTTTTCTGAAATTAACTTGGATTTTTCATCTATTTATTCTCTAATGCTTTTTTTTTTCAAATATTTTTTCAATAGCCATATAGTAGGTCAACGTGGTATTTACCAATAGTTTGACGTCACCTCGTAATTTTTATAACTTTGGCCATGGAAGGACTAATGTAGAAAAAAATGTACTGTTCAGGGATGTACTAAAAAATAGTTCAGACAACATTGAACAACTGACAAATGTTTAGGAACATATAGTGGCATGATCTCAATTGTAAGTCCACTCAGTTAAATTCCTTATATATCTCATCTTTTGAGAAGATAAAACCTTCCATCAAATGCCCAATCGTATTTTATACCGGGGCTTTGCCATTACTTAATATGTTTGGAAGACTTGTGCACTAGGACATTACACATATTATTTTTTAGTAGTGGCTGGAAAGGCTCTCTCTTTACCCAGCTCCTAACTAAGGTCTAAAAAAAGTTTTTTCCTCGACTTGACGACCGTCTAATGGAAACGGAGAAGAAGTTAAGGAACTTCCAACAAGTGATGGATTCATTCATGTCAGTAGTGGACTTCACCATCAATTATCACCATTCAATCAGCTACACATGTTTGCTTATGCTATTAGGTATTTTAAAATGATTTATCGTCACACCTTTCGGACGAGGCTAATGTTGAGGTCCTGAGTCCGGGGAAAAAGTACACGCCGCTGGTGTAATTGATACAAAAGTTCTCTAGCATAAGCAATAGTGCAAGGATTAAGATTGGCTTATATAAAACCATGTAAAAAGCAGGCCTATTTTTTTTTATCTTTTTGAAAATTTATCCTAACTTTAGGTTCAATCCTAATTTTTCTCTGAACTTTTTTATTTATAAAGTAATATGTCAAACAGCAATTGGTACTTGGTACATCAAAACAACGCCAACGACAAACGATAATGTTCCTTGCTGACTTTTGATGAATATGAGTGGAAGTATTGGAAGGACATTCGTCATAGAAATTTGGGGGCTTCTTGACCGCAGGAATCGCAGTTCTATTTCGCTTGTTTTTATGGGAAAAAGCTACTTTTGTCGGGAAAAGTCCATATGGTGTTATGTTTTTTATTCAATCACTACTAAATTAATCAATGGTGGAGGAAGCCTTTTGAGAAACTTTTCTTGCGCCATCGGCATATGGCACAAAGGTCCATGATGTGATTCCTCCAATGCGATTTTGGTTTATTTATTAGAGACAATGTTGAGATGCAGGATTGCGACTACCATGCAAAAGAGAGTCTACGATGAATTTGTGGTGTATAATGAAACAGATAATATATTTTAGTTGTCTTATAACTTATTACCTTAAGTTTTTGAATACACGTGGGTGTAACTAGATATATTAACGAGTTTAAATTTAGGTTTTTTTGGTGATGACTTCAGGTGAAGGTATTGGGTTTTTGTCTTGTAATCTAACAAATTGATATCAGAGCTAATGGTTGATTACTAACCTATTCAAAACGAAGTCATAAAATATCTTAATAAGTAATTTTGAATATTAATATGACTTGTCATTCGAGGTAGTGGCTTGTGTCTAGGCAGCTTCTTGCGAAGCTTGGCTGGGTAGAGTCTAAAGGGCAATGGTTGTCCATATCAATATGTATCAAATTTGGCGGGTGATGGAAATTCAAGTTAAGATAATATGCCTAGCATTTAATCCTTAAAATTCCACACATTCACTTAGAATCATGGCGAATGCCTATAAATACATCTTGACAGCTATTTACAATTTTTTTTATAATTGAGATCCTTCGAGTTTATGTAACAAACATATATCCTAAATTGTTCCTTCTAAAAATGGACACATCAGCATTGTAAACTTTTAGTTATGAGATTCTTTCTTTTTTTGGCGAAATTGTGCGATTCATTATTTTTTCCATTTTTTACAACTATTATCCCCTTCTTCTTTTTTCTCTTTCTTCTTCCACTAAATCATAAGTGAAATCACTTCATGCTGGAGCAGTCGTTAAGACTAACTAACTAACTAACTAACTCTCTCTCTCTCTAACTTCAATTGACCCAGATTGAAGGTCACTCACGCACAATAATTGCATCATGCTAATCTGCTCCATCCTCTTACATATATGTATATATATTCAAAAGTACAACAGTCTCTTTTTAGTAAAGTTATTACAAATAAATTGATATGGTTGACTCAGGTTCGCTGGATTGATTGTTAATTTATCAACTGTTTAATATAATAGATATAAAATGAAAATTTCTTCTTGAATCTGAGGGATCTATAGCCTTATGTAAGTGTGAATCTAAGATTGCTTGCCAGAATAATGGAACTGAACATTTTAATCCTGACCTTTTGTACTCTTGAATTTTTAAACCCACACTTCAAATTTCACATGGAGCGAAAGTAATAGTGGAATGATTCATAGAGAGCGGTTCCCTCCCAAATGCTAACTTATAAAGTATTATTCAGAGGGTTTGGCTCATTTGGATTAGATTGGATAGTGAATACAGCTAAATACCTAGAGGATCTCCATCCGAGCGGCAAAAAGAAAAATGTAAGAAACTAATTATTTTCTGCAGCAGTAAACCCACTCCGCACTGGTAGATTAAGAAAATGACCAACATGCATACAGAACGCTCCACTTAGAAAGTGTGATCTTTGTCACCCATCTAACAAAGTAAATCAACTTTTCCACAGCAGTCCCCTGCTTAAAGCTTTATGAATTCTCGCTTCACCATCCCCCACTTAGAAAACTTACCAATTTTCCATGGGAAAAAGTAGAAAATATGCTCCACTAGGGTTTGTCTGCTCTTCACTGAAATTGGTTTCACCGTAGAATAATGCTAGAAATTCCAAGACTCGGTTATGGAGCGATGCGACGGACTTCGATCAAGCTTTCGAATATGAACCACTTATTTGAAAGTCCAGCTACGATTTGTCATCCCTTCATCCATTGTCGCTTATTAAGGGCCTCGGTTCACCTAACATTATTCTTCTCTATATAAACGAGTAGCCCAATCTGCTCTTGTTGTGCTCATTAACCTTTCCAAGTTTTCAAGACTTCAAAGCTGTCGCTCTTAGTCAACTTACCTTATTTCACTTCCTTCTCACTTGGTTCTGATCAAGCCATATATAGGAAACATGCATGTCCTGCGTTTATTGATCGGTGTTCTTGGTACCTTTTTTGTCTCAATCTCACTTGTGCATTTCTTCTTTCTTTTCAATGATTCTTCTGTCTTCACATGCTCTTAGCTTTAACCTTATGCGATTTGCTTTGTTCCAATTGTAGGAAATGCAACTGGTCTGTTCCTTTTCTTGGCACCTATGTAAGTCTTATAGCGTATCGCTTGCTTTCTTATCATGGCCGGAAACTTGAAAGAAACATAATTCTTGCAGGGTTACATTCAAGAGGATCGTAAGAAGTCGGTCAACTGAGCAGTTCTCTGGCGTCCCCTATGTGATGACCCTTCTTAATTGCATCGTCTTCGCTTGGTAATCTCTTCTGATGATATAAATTATACAAGTGCTGCTAAACAAATGACACGAATGCGACTAAAGTATGATAACCAGGAGTGAGCTAGCTAGTCTACTATCACCAATCCACTGATCAGTTAATTATCATGTCACATATACCAATCTTCTGTCATCCCATTTATCCCGAAAATTGTTATTTAATGTTGTTCGTTGCATTTTCAAACTTTTAAAAGTTAGTTGATCACCCAGTCAAACTGAATCCGAATGCTCTCTCCTTTACATTCTCTGTTCTCTAGCTTCTTCCAATAAACCTCGCGCAAATAGTCCATCTTTGTTTACTTATGCATGACCGACTGGCTTAACAGGTATGGCCTCCCATTCATTTCACGAAACAATATTCTCCTATCATCCATTAACGGCATCGGAGGTGTGATTGAATTCTCATACATAGTGATCTTCCTTATATATGCACCGAAAAAGGAGAGAACAAAAGTTATAGGACTCTTTGCTCTTATTATGACTCTGTTCTTGGCCATCGCCTCCGTCTCCCTCCTTGCGTTGCATGGCAACACCAGGAAATTCTTCTGTGGCGTTGCTGCGGCCCTTTTCTCTACCATTATGTATGCTTCGCCTCTCTCAGTCATGGTAAGATCACTCCTCCATCATGACGAACCCGAGAGGAAGACCTCAGATTCGAATTAAAATTGTATTTGATCATTCACAATTAAGTTTCCAATGCTTTCCACGGATTCATGCAGAGGATGGTGATCAAAACAAAGAGTGTGGAGTACATGCCATTTTTCTTGTCCCTGTTCGCATCCCTATGCGCCATGTCGTGGCTCATCTACGGCCTTCTAAGCGGCGACCCGTTCGTCACTGTACGCTACAACCCCTATATTGTTGCTTATTATCTATGGAAATTACTTCAGCATCACAATTTCTTTACATCGTAATTGAAGTCGGCATCTGTCAATTTAAGTGTAACATCGTTCCTTAGTTTATTTGAAGTTGAGGAAATTGATGTTATTGTTGCCGCAGGTGCCTAATGGATTCGGAACTGGACTTGGGATTGCCCAGCTGATCTTGTACGCAATCTACTGCAAGAACGGGAATCACACCGAAAATGCCATTCAGGATGACTTCGCCGAGATGGATCTTGAAAAGATTGATCAAGTGAAGAAGCCAGATTCAAGGCATCATTAATTTCTTTCCAGAAAAGATTACCCGTTCTCTTGAATGTATTATTAAGTTGACGCAGTTGAGTTCACCAAGATCACTTGAAAGGGATATAATGGAGTACCTATGTATAAGTGATGCGACAAATTTTATGCAATGGCTAGGATTATCACCTAATTAATGAACTTATGATTTTTCCTACTTTTATTTTCATTTTCCGTTCAATTAGTTTGGCTTTGGCTCACCAGAAGTCGTCGGTCCAAGTGTTTATGTAGAAGGGCTGATGCAACCGACTTGATTAGAGTGGCGTGAAAAATCTGTGCCAGCTAGGATATGGGGAATCCTAATTTCATTTGTTGCAAAAGAATTTTTCCATATAATTAAACAAAGATTTTTACATTAGAGTTAATGAGTAAATTAATTTTTTTTAGAGGGATGAGTATTTCCATAGATGGTTTATATTCAGAACTTAAATATGAAAGTAAAGAATTTGCATAGGAGTTTCGTACTATTAATATGTTCTTTCTTATAGTAAGGAGAGTCACTTTAAATAAGCAAGCACGGAAGGTCTTATTGTCTCATGGATTAGTAAAATGTTCACCAAAACTTGGGTTGGTGGTCTAAGCATGAGAACAATCGTATTTATAAACGAAAAAAAAAGAAAAAAAGAAGAAGAGAATCGTGAGCTTAAATCACTAGTCAATTTGATTGTTTATAAATCACTAAAATCAGTCTGAAAAATACTTGTGGATATAAAAGGTGTATTCATCCAAAAAAAATATAAAAGTGTATTTACGAATATGTTTGGCCTTAAAACGTAATATTTGCCAGCGCTTTTTTGATAAGAGTGCCAATTTTTCAAATTGTGATACCCAAATACGTTGATATCCGGCAAAGATAGGGGATTATACTATGACATAATAAATGATATAATGTTGTCTTGATCCATGACGGACAAAAAAGGGAAGAGTACCTTAATTTCGGTATGGTACTTACATTGTACAAAGGGACCGGCCGGGTCTCGATTGCTTGGGGAGTGTAGGTAATTAAAGGTTTGACCAAATGCAATCTCTAGATTTGTCTTACCTTTAAAAATTGCTAGGTATAACATGTAGGCCGCGTTTGGCACAACTTTGAGAAGGGACATTGGGCATATCTAATGTTTCTCTAGTGAAAGTTGGACCGTTTGATAAAATGTTTTTACATCACTTTTAATGAAAATTAGCATTGGCAAAACCCAAAGCCCCAAGTAGGTTCTCCCTTGCTTTGGCTTGGCAACATTTTCAGAAAACCTTCTCTACAAAAAAAAAAAAAAAAAAAAAAATTCATTTGTCATTCTTGCTCCTAAGAACTTGTTAAAATTTTGCTTTTACCCCTAAATGCCTTTTAGATACTAAAAACTCAAGCAGTCGCGTGCGACCTTAGACTAATGGCCTTGGGTCTCGTTGGCAATGTTGTCGTGACCACCCAAGCGGCCATCAACTTGGCCGCTGGAGTTGCCAGGCCGAAGGTCGATCGGTCAAGGTCGAGATTTGGTGTGACTAGGGTTGACCGGGGGAGTTGTCGTGACGAGGCTTGATCAACATGAAATCCAATCGCCGAGGGGGGACCATGTGGTGCAACAAGGGTTGAGGATCAGAGATATGGTGCAATAGGGGTCAAACAACTCAAGATCTAGTTGTTAGAGGTTGACAATGGTAGGATATACACGCAAGTGAATTATATTAGAGAAATCCCATATCAAAAAATTAATATGGTGTTAAGCAGCTAATATATCCAATGATTCATAACTTATTGATTTAGACTTTTGAGTTAAAATAGTTGTAACTAGATGTGTTGATGAGCTTGAACTTGGGCTTTCTCTAGGCGATCTTTTCAGATGAAAGTATCAAATTTCTATTATGCGCTCTCAACAAATGGTATCAGAGTTGATGGTTGCAATTTATAGATAGGTGGGTGAAAGTGTTGGATTTCTATTGTGCACTCTCAACAAATGGTATTAGAGTTGATGGTTGCAATTTATAGGTAGGTGGGTGTTGCAGTGTAGCGAAGTGAGGTGTTGTGGTGTAGCAAAGTGGGCTTGTAAAGATGATGTTGGGCTAGAAGGATACCTAAATTAAATGGGAGTTGAGCTTACAAGTGGGGGAAATTGTTAGGACGCATGTGTGAGTGAGAGTTGTTTTGATCGAAGATGGGTCCAATGGAAAATAATACCGGCTTGAATTTAGGCTCTCTCTTGGTGATCTCTCTTGTTGAATATATCAGACTTTTGCCGTGTGATCCCAACGGGCAACCCAAGTGTCAACCAATAGAAATTTGCTGTGATTAATGTTAGTTATCAACACTCGTCTGTGGCGATCGCCGATGCTTGCCTCAGGTTGTCCTAGGAGCTCACCCAATATCCCTACCCTCTATGCCCATGCTTTACAAAATATACACCAAAAATCAATCATTGAAATGCTATTTACTTTCAACATATACTCTCATATAAATATCTATGATTAAGACTCCTTTCGTTTTATGGAAAATAACTTTTAGAAAAAAAATTTCCAAATTTTCCGACGTTCATTTCACGGAAAATAAATTCATTGGGGAAAACATTTTCCATGAAGGAAAAAAATCTTCTAAAGTGAGGGAAAATGTTTTCCACTTTTTAAGTTGAAGAAAACATTTTCCACACTCACTCTCTCCTATCCCACACCTCCTATTAGTCCTTACTACTTTCTTTTATTTTTTTTAAATCAATTTTTTTATTTTTTTCATAAATTCGAATTTTTTGTTATTTTTTAATAAAATCGATTTTTTTATTATTTCTTTTCTTTTCTTTTTCTATCTTTCTTTTTGCTATTTTTCTTTTTTTCGACGACCAGCGATAGGTGAGTTGAGCTCGTCGATTTGGCCTCGCAGATCGGCGACACCCAAGCCTCGCAGACGGCGATGAGGCCCAGGTGTCGCCGATCTGGTGAGGCCCAAGCCTCGCCACCTCGAGCTTGCCTCGTTGGTGAGCTGATCGGGTGAGCTCGCTTCGTGGCCGGTCGCCGACTAGCGAGTGGGCAACTGGCCAAGGAAGGAAAGAACACAAAAAAAAGAAAAAAGAAAAATAAATTAATAATCAATTTTAAAAAATAATAAATAACGATTTTAAAATATAAAAAAATAAAAAAATATCAAAAAGTAAAATATTTTTCCAAGCAGACAGTGAAAAATATTCTCCACTTCAAAATCAAGTTTCACTCGAACACTAGAAAATAATTACGTTTTTCTGAAAAATGACTTTTTGAAAAATATTTTCCAGAAAAGTAACATTTTCTATGAAACGAACGGAGCCTAAATGATAAAAGCTGTCCCAAATGCACCTTACGTCGCATCTTAGGTAGAAGGGACTCGTGTGATCATAAAACCCATCCCCAAATAGTCCCCCACATTATGCGGTTAGTCAGATACTCATTTTGAGGACTCTAACTGATGTAAAAAGTATTAGATCATTAATACGGTATTACAGTAGGACTCCATTCAGGAGATGAGAGGTTGGAGAACAGAGTAGACCTGAGCCGATCCCATAGGGTAGGGGGTCTGATTGAATGGGCGAAAGCTCTTGCAAGGCACAACATATGGTAGGTTTCTAAGATGGCAATCAAGCATGAATGGACCGCATCGCACGTCGAATAGGGGGATTATCATTGGCCAATGCTTTAAGTGGGGAGAAGTTTTTGTACCCGAAAACCCATATCAGAAAAAAAGGAGAAGATAAGAAGATATTTTTAAGTGATTCACAAGTAAAACCTACCTTGAATGATAATCGTCTTGTCTGGTTACATCTGATTACCCATTTTAAGAGTTTAATCCTCGCAGAACGTGCCGAGATGTTAAAAAATGGTATCGAATTTATTCAGTATATGTGTGAAATATACTAAATTGGTTTACTAATTGAAGTGTCGGATTCTTAATGGGCGATTGAATGGGTCAACTAACTTGAATAATTATTCATTATTTGTTATTATTACAATTAGAGAGTAGCTGACAGTTTTGAAGATTAGGTCAGCATGACACAGTCAGATGTATTGGCCACCCTGTTATCGAATGATCCTGATGCGTTCCTCCTCCCCCCCCATATGAACATTATACAACTGGGGAGATTCTATGTTCAGTCAGTTGTATCGCTCAATGGATCAAGCCCGCCGAATCATAGTATTTCCTTTCCTAGACCCTACGCATTGGCCATTCGCTGCTGCTCACACGCCGTTCAATCGTGCTAAGTACCAGTCTCTCGCGTCAGTCTTGTGATAGAGACTTGTCGAGCACAAAACGCGTCATAGCGAATCGTGCAACTTGTTGGAAACTTGGAGCCAGTGGAGACGCCTGATTTGTTAAGGTTATCTTCTATTTTAATCGCTCGAGCAGCCACACTATTTAGTGAACCTACGTTGCTTTTCATGTCTTTGTTTCTGGAATTACCACTCAGGAATAGATTTTTGGTGGTGGTAGTGGGGGCGAGAATCAAAAACGTTGTACAATCCAGATTAGTCGAATCTAACGTTAAAGTTAGTGGACTCTATTGTTTAAAGAAAAACATTGTGCGGATATCTATACTCCCTCCATTATCGTCGCATAAACGTTTCCTCGATATAGATCCAGCACATGCGAATAGGAAAAGCTCAGATGAACATGAACTTAATCATGAAACGAAGTTGTGAACTCGACGTGATTTCCACTCGATTGATGGGAGGATATCTACTGTGACTGAAGGGGATGATGACCGTTTTGATTCTACGGCTAAGTTGGGATCGTGTGAACTCTTAATCGCTCTTTAAAACTTGGGACGAAATGCAATCATCTCAAAAAAGTTTGAATTAAATACAAACTTGAGTGAGAAAAAGATGTTGCACTAAGATTGTTTGCTTCAACAGCAACCCCACTTCCCATTAGTAGATTATAAAAAATGACAAGAACAAATACATGGAACGTTCCACTAAGAAAGTGTGATCAATGTCACATTCTAATCTAACTTTTAGAGATTATGGCTAATTTTTCAATTACAGAAACATTTGCTTCGGACATGAATTCCTGCTTCGCCACTTACATAGAGTATTTTAATATCCCATTCAAGTTTAGCAGAATCCATATTGGAAAAGAAGAAAAAGTTCCACTAATCTTTGTCGGCTCTCGTCGTACTAGATTTGTTTATCTCTATATATGAACGAACTAGAGTTATTGACTTTGCCAAATTAGTGAGGCTTTCAACTTCAGAGCAGATTTGCTGTTGTCACTCCGCCTTATTTACTTTCTTCTCACTTGCTTTTGACCTGAGAAAAGCCATGAACATTCTCCGTTTCTTGTGCGGTGTTCTCGGTACTGCGTTTTCCACTCCGATTTCTGCATTTCTTCTTGTCATTCGAGCCAGTCCTCTTTCATTGCTTCACTTGTTCTCGGCTTTAACGTCGTGCGCTTTCCCTCAAATATAGGAAATGCAGTCGGTCTGTTCCTTTTCTTGACGCCTATGTAAGTCACAGCATATCGTCTTGCTAAGTTATTGTTCCATCTTTTTCGCTAAAACTTGTGAAGCTGCGAACTATTCTAGTATCACATTCAAGAGGATCATAAAAAGCCGGTCGACTGAGCAGTTCTCTGGTGTTCCCTATGTGATAACTCTACTTAATTGCCTCTTCTACACTTGGTAAGCTCTGCAAGATTCACAACGATAAGCATAATGTCACCAAGGCACTAATCGGCTTGGTTTCTATCTAATTAACCAGAACCGTGTGTATCTCTCTCTACTTATACATGGCTAAATTATTTCACAGGTATGGACTGCCATTCGTGTCATCGGACAACCTTCTGATATCGATCATTAGCGGCGTAGGAGTAGTGATTGAGTTGATATATGTTTCGATCTTCATCACTTATGCACCAAAGAAGGAGAGGGTGAAGATCATGGGACTCTCTGCTCTTGCTCTGATTCTTTTCATAACATTTACCTTTGTCTCCCTCTTCGCCCTGCATGGGAAGACCCGGAAACTCTTCTGCGGCATCACACTCGACATCTCCTCTACTATTATGTGTGCTTCGCCTCTATCTGTCGTGGTAAGATCATTTATATTGTTAAGATATTAAAATAGATTCCGCATTGGAGTCCAACAGTTTAAGCTTTTGGAGTCGGTGATTACACACTCAATTTTTTTGGAATGTTTCTTACATCTTATAATATGTCATCATCAAAAGGAGAGGTTGCCTAGTACCAGAAGTTCAATCGTATATGAATCAAGCACTTGGTTATATCGGTTTCGTTTGGTGTACAGATGTTAGTGATCAAGATGAAGAGCGTGGAGTTCATGCCATTTTTGTTATCGTTGTTGACCTTCTTCTGCGGCGTTTTCTGGCTCACATATGGTCTTCTTAGTAGGGACCCCTTTCTCATCGTAAGCCATCACCTCATATCATAATTGCGCGCGCGCTCTTGCATGTGGAGAGTCAATTTTCAGAATACGCTATTTAAACTTGAGAGTTGAGGACAATGTACGGAATTGTGTTGCAGGTGCCCAATGGATTGGGGACTGGACTTGGGATTGCTCAACTGATCTTGTATGCAATATACCACAAGAACCGGAGTCATACAACAAACGAGATTACGGATGAATTCACGGAGACGGATCTTGAAAAGACCAATCAAATGCAGAAACTGGGTGTACCACGCTTGAGCTCCACAGCTGCTTGCAAAACATGACCTGTCCTCTTGTATCTGTTATCATTGCACGCTGTAATTGGCTTACATCACGAGGAGTTAAAGAAAACCTTTCCAGCTCTTATCATTCAAAACCAGGTGGTGACAGTTTACATGATGAGGTTATCACCTTAATGAGATTTGAGAAAGCATCCTTTTTTCTTTTCCTCTTCTATTTTTTGGTTTTGACTTTCAGGCTAGGAAGGTTGCCTTCCTTAGTCTCCATCTACCATAATAGATTGCCACTACAATACGATATCAGTTGTAAGGCATTTCAGGTATGGCATTAGTTGTGAGAATCACTGATTCATAAATCAATACTCTATCTGTAAACGATCACTATCTCACGAGAGTATTCATTGCCCTGCAATAGGTGGTCGGGTCGTTGCACTCTCTCCCGCCTTTGCACAACCCTCAAACCGCACCATCGTCGTTGTTACTCAGGCCACTGTCCCCAGCGACAACTTCAGCAAGGCACTGGCATCAAACACCCCCTCCCCCTCCCTCTCTCTCTCATCTCTTCCCAAATTCAATAAAAATAGGAGAATTGACATGGCCGTCCTTCCCTTCAAAAAATGTAACCACAAACATAACACAATCAATAATCGTTATAAATATATAAATGTTTGTATCTATGATAAACTAGAATATTAGTTACAACATTAGAATTTTTATAATTAATCAAAGAGCATATTTAACTCCCTAAAAATCCTTGATGATAGCGATATGTTCTAGTTGTCACTAATTGAGGAACCAAAAAAATGTTTTAGACAAATGGCTTGAGCAATTACAACCCAATGAATAGTACATCTCTCTAAGTACATCGAGCAACCATTGTGCATATATAAAGAAATACTAGAAACTTATAATTAAAACCAATGGTATAATATACATATCAAATTCAATATGAGTTATTTTATTTTAATAAAACTTTACACATATTAGAAATACTCATTTAATCCACTATCACAATTCAAATATCATTGGTTAAGTTCATCAAATCACATGTTAATGGTTTATTTCGTTGACTAATTTATTACTTAATATCCTACCATGATGATGACACAACATTTGGTGACAAGGCAACCAAGATCTCCCTTAGCAAATCTCTACTAGAGGTCGGCCTAGATGGATATCCTAAGCCTAGTATGCGTACCTAAAAACCCTAACCGGGTTCACAGTGATAATTAACCTCAAACCATCATCGTCCAATATTAGAAAGCAAATCCAAAATCATTTTCATAAACCAAGATACACTTTATAAGCCAAGACAGATAAACTTTCACAACTTAGTTCATCCATCAAAAATACCTTCCGTAAAGCACTTCTCAATTCGTTACAAAATTCATTTCATAAATCAAATCTACAAATCGATATGAATAACAAATTTCATAATTCATTTAATAAACACTTCTTAAACCATTTTAAATAATGAATAGGATAGTAAATGCTCAATTCGAAGTTATGCATCAAATATGTTATAAACATCACTTTTGTCTTTTAACCAAATCACACTTTGCACATAATATGTCCAATTCTTTTTACTTTCAAAATATGAATCTACAAATTCAAAGAAAAAATAGCACCATTCATTTAGGAATGCCCAAAACCAAAAACTTAACTATACAAGCCAACAATTTCATGATCCTATTAATTAAATGAGAATGGACATCAAAACCAAGTAAAACACTACCAACTCATGAGTTGACTAAACTATGCTATATGCTCACTATGAGTCGACAAAAGACTTCTAGAATTACCAACTATAGCGAAAAACTACTAACTCGAAAAACAACCACCTGCACAGCAAATGGCCATTAGCGCCATATCTCTCCACTAAACTCCAATTCAACCATGCTCACTGTCAAAAGGAAACCCTTTCAAAGTACTAGAACAACCATAACTTGGCTGGCTCAAAAATCAAGTCAAAAATTTTAAAAATTGGCTCAGAAAACTGTTGGTTGTTACTATTTAGCATGCATGCCTGACCTCAAAAATTCATTTTGGTATATAAAATCATACAACTCCATCCCAAACTATCAATCTCCCATAATTTTTCAACTTTACAACTCCTAAATCTCATTTTGCAATTTAAAACTCACATAACTTCGAATTTGTGACATAATTCCCTGACAAACAAAAGGCTTAAATTTTTTACCAGGCATAACGAATTAAAGTAAATTTGCCTGAGGCCCCGTGGCATATACCTCTTCCCTTTTCCCTTTCTTTCTTTTCTTCGTCTTTTCTTTTCCTTTTGTTTTCCTTCTATTTTAGCCTCTCATTCTACCTCTCTTAAAAGAAATCATCTTCGAAGTTTGAACTCATCTTAATTTTCGAACAAACATGGTAATTTGTGTTTTGTGTCCTCCTCAAGCTCTTGAGTGCCCTTGGTTAAACTATTGGTAATTACTCATGTAGCATTCTCATCAATTGACTTTCTCAATAGACCAACAATAAAATTCATAGTGATCTACTCCCACTTACATTTAGGTATTTCAAGAGGCTGCAATTGGCCATCCAATACTAATTCTCACTTTTCACTTGTTGTGAAAATAGACATTGATCGTCATATTGTTAATATTAAACCATAAGACATTTTCTCTCAAATCCCTATGGATTTTATTAGCCTTGGATGAGTTTTAAATCAAGTGCTATGAGTATCTTGCAATATTTTATGTTTCAACTCTGAATCATCATGACACATAACCGACTACAAAACCTCAAGGATCTACTTGTTAGTCAACTTATTCTCCTTCTCTGATATTCCTTAACCGATAAGTTTTTTTTTTTTTCATTCTATCTAGATTTGATTCTCTCGACCAAAATTGGCTGTGCTCAAAGATTAGACAATTGAGCACCAAGCTAATAAACCAATACCTCTAAGATAATGAGTTAAGTAAACCTTAGACGATTTTGATATCTGATAGTAGGATCAACGAAGTCACCACATATTTCGTCAAACATATAAAGCCTGGAGTTGCAATTTGCGTTACTTAGTAATCGAATAAAGGAACAACGGCAAATCATGACCACCCAAATACTCTTTTAAGAGACGCAACTCATGTGGATAGGTCGAATCATTACAAAATATGACATGGTATTTTGCCAAATTAAACTGTCCAATCAAGTCTAGATTATTGATATTAGGTGATCATTGTGTGAACTTCATTATGATGGGAAAATTACATGTCTCGATTAATTTGGTTCTCTTTTAATGTGGTCTTGTCATATTAAGTTTGGTGGCCGTCGGGTTCGACTTGTACCTAGCATTGGCGAACCAAGAGACAGACCGTGACCTCCGCTCCTAAGGTCCTAATTTCTTCTTTAAATAAATTAAAAATTACAGGAAAAAAGGAACTAAATATACTTAGAAAATTAGTCAAAATATTTTTTCTTACCTCCCCAAATCTGAAACTATCCTTCGTTTCGTTATTACATATATCAATGATAAAATGATACCAACCAATTAAATTAAAATGCTTCGCTTAAACTCTCTCTCTCTCTCTCTCTCTCTCTCTCTCTCTCTCTCTCTCGTATGCTTATGTATGTATCAACTTTAGCTCTAAGATTCCGATATACCCATGAAAAAAGGATTGCATGCTAGTTCTTCTTCAATCAAATCAAGGAAGTTCCAAATTGAAAAGAAATGCTAGGACTACATAGAGACATCAATTGGGACACTTGGAATCTTTTTATCGAGCGACCGGCTACTGGAATAGGTCCCAAAAATTTTGTCAATAGAATCTTTTTATCAAGTCAAAGAATTTTAAAAATCTTCGATCATCAATTAGTCGCATTCCCAAAAGATTTCCCATCACATGGAATATAGTTCCATCGATTTAATCTCTGTCAGGTGAAATTCATCAAAAGCATGGGATGATCTTTCAAATAATGCCGTAAAAATTCAATGATGCGTATAGAATTTGCTAAGTATACATCTAATCCTGGGACCTACAACGGGGTATATGTTCTCTAGCTAATGGTAATTAGGCGTGTTGATTTAGTTAAGCTCGAAACATCTGACTTCAGTCTAGTTATGTCGTTGCCTCTCGTCCACCATGTTCCTTTTGTCTATTTATTTGGCTTTCTTCAATTATGCAATGCCCTTTCGGATTCCAAGAAGGCAGTCTCGATCGAATTTGTTTCCCGGAAGCACAAATCCTTGAATGTTCAACTTTTGAATAAAGAATACTTCGACTTTATAACTTTTCTGGGTTGACCTAACTCGGGGTCTGTTAAAGAATCATTGGCTCGCAGTGAAGAGCAGTTAAAGGCTACTTTATCAGCCTATCCTCCTCCAGGGGTGTTTCCATCTATAAGGGCCACTTGCGATAGTCTCTCCAATGAGGGCATCCAACTAAGTTGTGTTATTTATTTTAACGTACTGATACCCACACTTCTCGTATTCCTCATTGGTAAAAAAAAAATTTCCCTCAAACCTTGGAATGCCCCCAAATTTTACGTCACAGGATTCAAATGAAGTAATTTAAGGACTTGCTCAAATCCATCATTTTAGATTCCGAGAAGGCAATCTCAATCGAATTTGTTACCTAGAAACACGAATCCTTGAATGTTCAACTTTTGAATAAAGAATAATTCGACTTTATAACTTTTTTTGGGTTGACCTAACGATAAACAAAGGAATGTATATAGGGACTAGGCCACATACAAAAGCTCGGTCCTTGTATGTGGTAATCCATGTGAGTCTTGAATTGCGTCTTATCTGATTTGTGAGAGTAGTATCTTATATACATACATACTTTTTGAGCCTCTAATTTACTTTCTTAAAATGAGCTTTTTAGTGTAAAAAATATTAAGCGATTGGAGATTTAATCCCCAAGTATTCTTAGAAATATTTCCTCAATATGAAAAGAAAAGAAAATGGCTATAATGTAAGTTTCTTCCATAATCTTTGATGCTGGAGTGAGCAGATAACTAGCAATAATTGATGCTATACCACACAATAAGACTTCTTTATTGAATGATATGGCATCCATTTACTCCTATCATCTCAATAAGTGGATAATAGTACTATTGGTCCCTAAACTTTTGTTGATGATCAGTGTACTTAGCCAAATGCTTTGTCTCGTTTTTTGTTCGACTGGATGCTTGAACCATATCGATCTTTATTCACATATGTCATATTATTAGATGCCACAGTCGCCTCTAACCGTAGGCAAAGAGAGAGGCACAAAGCACACGCTTGCCATAAATCCGGTGACAATCAAAGCAAGAGTCACGACTCAATCCATTGTAAGGGGTGAATGGCCAGAGCATGACGTCGAGCAATGTTAGGATTCCCACGGAGTCATTGGCATATCTTGGGGGGCTGCTGGTGGTCCCTGTGCCCTAGGTTCCCATATTTCCCTCAAAATAAAGGGAATATGTTCCAACACGAAATTCTCGATACGCCATTGGGTGGAGTTGGTACCGGTGTTGTGGCGCCCCTAAACTTTACACGCATCACGTGTTCTTCCCAATTATAATTCAAAATTTTAATAAGCATGAGAAAGCACAATAAAGCATTCATAATATCCCATAAAATAAAACACACGACTTTTGTAATATAAATATTTTCAACTTCATACAATCATCATTATTATCAAAACACAAAATACATTAGTCCTGTGAAGGGTCGAGATCACCTACATCCAAAGCCACTCCTACTCTAAAAAAACCTATTATTTACAAAAGTCGAGTTATGCACTATGGACCTTGCCCATCAACACCCCTCAATGGTCAAACTCATCGTCAATATTCTAGTAACAAGGGACGACTCGATGGGGAATTCGGGAAGTACCAAGGGTCCTCGTGTGGATCTGGTGAGGAGGAGCCTCGCTTGAGGCTGGCTTTGCTCAACTCACCAAAATTTGGTAAGCTTGAGCCACGTTGGCCTTGGCAAGCTTGTCCCTCACTCGTGGTTAGTCGATGGCCATCTTTATGGTTAGTGACCGGCCGAGGAAGAAGAAAAAGAAAAATTAAATTAAATTAAATTTAAAAACTCAATATATTTTGGTAATCTTCTATACCAAACGACGGAAAATAATTTTTAGTTCATTTTCAAGTTTCAGCTAAACATCATAAAATATTATCATTTTCTTAAAAAATGACTTTTTGGAAAACATTTCAAAAATGTCAATTTTTTTGCGACATAAATGGAACCTTAGTTTAATACCTAGACTCAAGGATCTAAATCTGAGCGGCAAAAATATAAATGTATGAAACTAATCGTTTTCTACAGTAGCAAACCCACTCCACACTAGTGGATTAAGAAAATGACCAACATGTGTTGAGCATTTCGCTTAGGAAGCATGATAATTTTCACCCATCTAACAAAAAATTATCTGTCTTCTTACGGTTGAAACCCAACGGTTGAAATCCACATTTAAAACTGAAAAAATAAAATGCATCCAACTTTTTTATAGCAGACACCTGCTTTAAGCTTTATGAATTCTTGCTTCCCCATCTCCATATAGAAACTAACCAAATTAAAAGGATGCTCCACTAGGGTTTGTCTGCTCTTATTGCAATTGGTTCGCCGTAGAATAATGCAAGAATTTTTAAGGCCCAGGCAAACTTCAGTTGAGTGTATGAATATGAACCGCTTATTTAAAAGTCCGGCTAAGATTTGTTATCCCTTCATCGATCGTTTTCGTTTAAAGGATTTGGTTCCCAAGCAATGTTCTTCTCTATATAAATGAGTAGCCCAATCTGCTCTTGTCATTCTCGTTAACCTTGCCAAGTTTTTTAAAACTTGAAACCTGTCGCTCGTTGTCAATTTACCTTATTTCACTTGGTTCTGATCAAAGCCAGATAAAGGAAACATGAATGTCCTGCGTTTCTCGATCGGGGTTCTTGGTACTTTTTTATGTTTCAATCTGAGTTGTACATTTCTTCTTTCTTTTCATTTATTCTTCTGTCCTCACGTGTTCTTAGCCTTAACCTTATGCAATTTGCCTCGTTCCATATGTAGGAAATGTGGCAGGTCTCTTCCTCTTCCTGGCACCTGTGTAAGTCTTATAGCGCATCGCTTGCTTTCTTATCATTGTCTATGGCCGGAAACTTGAAGGAACCATAAATCTTGCAGGGTTACCTTCAAGAGGATCATAAGAAGCCGGTCAACTGAGAAGTTCTCGGGCATCCCCTACGTGATGGCCCTTCTTAATTGCTTGGTCTTCACTTGGTATTCTCTTCTAATGATGTAAATTCTACAAGTGTTGCTGAACAAATGGCATGAACGCGACCAAAGTATAATAACCAGTTGTGAGATAGCTAGTCTACTACCACCAATCAACACTAATCAGTTTTTTCTTCTTCTTTTTATCATATCACATATACCAATCTTCTGTCGTCCCTTTTATTCCAAAAACTGTTGAGTAATGATGTTCGTCATGATTTCAAACTTTTGACACTTAGTTGATTGTCTAGTCAAACTGAATCCGAATGTTCTCTTCATTACCTTCTCCGTTCTCTCACCTCTTACAATCAACCTTGCCTAAATAGTCCATGTTTATTTATGCATAACCGACTGGCTTAACAGGTATGGCCTCCCATTCATGTCACAAAACAATCTTCTCGTATCGACCATTAGCGGCATTGGCGGTGTGATTGAATTCACATACGTAGTGATCTTCCTTATATATGCACCGAAAAAGGAGAGGACGAAAGTTATGGGACTCTTTGCTCTTATTATGACCGTGTTCTTGGTCATCGCCTCTGTTTCCCTCCTTGCGCTGCATGGAAACACCAGGAAATTCTTCTGTGGCATTGCTGCAGCCCTTTTCTCCACTATCATGTATGCTTCGCCTCTCTCAGTCATGGTAAGATCACTCCTTCATCATGACGAACCCGAGAGCAAGAGCTCATATTTGAATTACAATTGAATTTGATCATATTCCCAATTGGGTTTCCAACGTTTTCCACTGATTCATGCAGAGGATGGTGATCAAAACAAAGAGTGTGGAGTACATGCCGTTTTTCTTGTCACTATTTGCATTCCTATCTGGCGTGTCATGGCTCACCTTCGGCCTTCTTAGTGGCGATCCATTCATCACCGTACGCTACAACCCATATATTGTTGGTTATTATCCACGGAAATTATTTTGGCATCACAAGTTCTTTACATCGTAATTGAAGTCAGCATCGTGTCAATAAGTGCAACATCGTTCCTTAGTTTACTTGAAGTTGAGAATTTGATGCTGATGTCCCCGCAGGTGCCTAATGGATTTGGAACTGGATTTGGCATTGCCCAGCTGATCTTATATGCAATCTACTGCAAGAACAGGAATCACATCGAAAATGCCATTAAGGATGACTTCACCGAAATGGACCTTGAAAAGATTGATCAAGCGAAGAAGCCAGAGTCGCACCATCTTTAATTTATTTCCAGAAAAGATTATTCATTCTCTTGAGTGTGTTATTAACTTATCCCAGTTATCTTATATCTCTTGAAAGAGATATAATAGAGTTCCTATGTATAACTGATGTGACAATTTTCAAGTGATAGCTAGGATTATCTCCTAATTAATGAAATAATGTTTTTTCCTAATTATTTTCATTTTCCTTTCAATTATTTTGACCGTGGCTCACTAGAAGTCGACGGTAGAAGTGTTTGTGCAGAAGGGATGATGAAACCAATTCCATTAAAGCGGCATGAAGAGTCTGTGCTAACTAGGATAAAAGGAGTCCTAAATTTATCTACTGTGAAACAATTTTACTATTCAAGTATACAAAAAATTTACATTGAGTTAATGAGTAAATTAATTTTTTATTTATAGATTTATATTCGGAACTTAAATATGAAAGTTCCCGGGGCGGAGAAGTTGACTTACTACTAATACATGCTTTCTCATGACGAGGAAGATCTTATTATCTCATGGATAAGATCAATCGTAAGTAGAAACTGGGATTAGTGGTCTAAGCATGTGAACGATAGTCCTTGGGAGATTCTATGTTCAATCATTGGATCAAGCCCCGCTGCACCATAGTCTTTCATTTCCGAGATCCTGCGAATTGGCCATTCACTGCCTGATTACATGCTGCCAAACATATTGGAGACACCTAATTCGTTAAGGTATCTTCCATTTCAATCAATCAAAAGCACACACTATTTAGTCAATCGACATTGCTTTTCATGTCTTTGTTCCTGGCTGGAGTCACCACCACTGAAAAGATTTTTGGTGGTAATGGTGGTGGGGGTGTTGAGAATCAAATCGTGCTATCCAAATTAGTCGAATCTAGCGTTAAAGTTAGTGGCTCCATTATTCGAAGAAAAAACATTGTGTGTGGAATCTATATTCCCTACGTTACCGTCGCGCAGACGTTTTCTTTTTCTTTTTCTTTTTTTTATTAAGATCCAACACGTACGAATAGGAAAAATTCAAATAAACATCAATTAATCATAAAATAAAATTGTGAACTCGACACACCCTCCACTCGATTAATAGGAAGATATCTATTTTGTCACTGAAAGGGGCTGCGATCCTTTTGATTTGATTTGTAAATTAGGATCCTATGAACTCTTAATCACCATCGAAACGTGGAATAACATGTTATCATTTCAAAAAATTCGAATGAATTCAAAAACCTAAGACCATTTAAACTCGAGCGAGAAAAAGATTTTGCATTAACTTTATTTGCTTCAACAGTAACCTCACTCCCCATTAACAATTATATGGAACGTTCAAGTGTGATTGATGTCACGTTCTAATCTAACTATTAGCAATTATGTCTAACTTTTCAATTACAGAGACATTTGCCTCGGACATGAATTCTTACTTCCCCGCGTACATAGAGTATTTTGAGCTCCAATTCAACTTTAGCAGAATTCATTTTGGAAAAGAAGAGAAAGCACCCTTAGCCTTTGTCTATTCTGGTCATATAAGAGCTAAGTAGCACCGACATGAACACATGACTCGTGACACAATATGACATAACATGCTAACACGTTATCTCTCAAAAAATAGAGAATTCCGACACATTAGAACACGTTTAAAATATTCATGATAAATTATCATTTTCATAATTATTTCAATCAAATCAATTTAAATAAATAATAAAAAAAAAGAGTATATATTGAATTTACACTAAAAACATTAATTCACTATTTTTTAAATATCATTCATTATTTCAAACTAACAAATTCAACTCAATTTCTATAATCCATAAAACTTGGAGAAAAAACAAACAATCCACATTCTAAACTCTTATGTCAAAGTATGTTGGAAGAAAAGAGGAAAAAAATAAATTTGAGTGGGTGACTTGTGTGTCTTGGGAAATGATAAAAAAAAAAAAAAAGACTAGGGTTTTCATCTTTTCCATTTATTATTATTATTATTATTATTATTATTATTATTATTATTATTATTATTATTATATATTTATATTTTGATCTATCATTTATTGAAACGTTTTAAAATTGACCTCTTACATGTTGAAATCGCGTTTCGAAATTCCAACACGTGTGTTGGGGAAAATTGACCAGTTATCAAGTTTTACGACACGTGTTAATTGAGTGTTGAAGAGTATCCGCAAGTGTTGGAGAGTGTCAGACACGTATTGAAGTGTTTGACATGACACAAAAGCTCTCAAAAAATGTCGGTACTTCTTAGTATAAAAGTTGGATTCCTCTACATATGAATGAGGGAAAAAGTACCAGAAAAGTCTTGAACCTATTACATTAATATTAATTCAGTCTTGAATTTTTTAATTGTACTAATACAATCCTAAACATTTTATATTTGTGCCAATTGAGTCCATCTTACCAATCTTGACTAAAAATTGCTAACATAGATCATGGCTCCATCCTACATGGCACTAGTTATCTAACTAATGTCCTTTTTGATACCTAAACTTGAATATCTATTGGCTAAGGCATCCACACAGTCTATTTATCAATTTATGAATGCTAAGGTTCTTGTTCTCTATGTGTCCTCACGATGTTTTTAATGGTACTTATTATGATCTTGAAAGTTAACCATTCGGTTAAAATAAACTAATTACGACATGAGAAAAGAAAACAAAGTTAAAGAATTACAATCAATTGATCTAAGAAGTAATGAAAAGTGAGTAAAAATCTAAAGTGCGATGAGTTAACCAGATCGATTTGGGCAAAATATATAACATGACCTTATTATTAAACCATGGGGACAACAACCCCTATGAGCTTAGTTCAAATCAAATTCAATTTTCTAAAGAAATTAATTTCCCATATCTACCCTGGAAAAAATCACGAGTTATCCTAAACGACATGTGTACTATCTAAATGAAATGAAACTAATTCTAATACTAAAATCTAATAACCTAATCAATGCCTATTTCTTTCACCAATTTTTTATTTTTTTATTTTCGGTAATTTTTTTATTTTTATTTTTATTTTTATTTCCTGAAAATTGGGGGGAACCTTGGATTCTGTCAGGCCCGCAATCTTTCTCAGACCGGAACAAACCCATGGTCCTCTTCGTACTGCTCAGGAATCATTGACGCTTATTAATCCCAGAACATCAAAGTTCCAACAAACAATAGATCAATATCCCATGCTAAACTAAGAATCAAATGATACTCTATCCATCAACATCAACTACTGGAACATCATCTTCAGCTACCACTAATCATCATCTCAACTACTTGCGCAGTGTTCTCAGTACCGCGTTTTACATTCTGATTCCTGCATTTCTTCTTGCCATTCAAGCCCGACCTCTGTCATCACTCTGCTTGTTCACGGCCTTAATGCTGAACGCCTTCACTGTTCCCAATATAGGAAATGCAGTCGGTCTGTTTCTTTTCTTGGCGCCTATGTAAGTCACTGAGTATCGCCTTGCTAACATTATCCCGTCATTTCTCGCTAAAGCTTGTGAAGCTGCATAACTATTCTAGGATCACGTTCAAGAGAGAGGATCATAACAAGCCAGTCGACTAAGCAGTTCTCTGTTGTCCCCTATGTGATTATTCTTCTTTAATTGCCTCTTCTACACTTAAGTTCAACAAGATTCGCAATAATAAGCACAATGTTACTTAGGCACAAATCAGCTTGTTGTCTATCTGATTAACTAAACTCGTGCATATCTTTCTTTATTTTTGCATGGCTACATGATTTCGCAGGTATGGAGTACCGTTCATGTTGTCGGAGAATCTTCTGATATCGATCATTAGCTGTGTAGGCGTAGTGATTGTGTTCAAGAGAGGGTGAAGATCATGGGACTCTCTGCTTTTGCTTTGATTCTTTTCATAACATCTGCCTTTGTCTCCCTCCTCGCCCTGCGTGGCAAGACCCGGAAACTCTTGCGTGGCATCACGCGCGATATCTCCTCTAACTATCATGTATATGCCTCACCTCTATCATCACTCCAAGCCAATCCAACGGTATCAGGGTATGTTCCTGGATCCTCTACTTCTAATATAGAAAACTTGAGGCCTGCGGTTGTTTTATCATCAGTTAATACAAATATTCTGGTTAGGCCTAATTTGCCAATTAATACTAACATAGATAATTTGGTAAGACCAGTATCACTGCCTAGGGGCCAAGATGGCCAACCAAATCCTCAATTAAACCCAACACAATTTGCTGAAGAAGTTCCACAAGAATTGGGTTAAAATAGGAAATTACAGGCTCATTAACAAGAACCATTGTATTAAATGGATTGATAATCGGCCTTTTTTCTAAATATTTTAAAATTCCGGTTTGGTCATCTTCACTAGCGAAGATGAACAACCAACCGTTGAACTATCAATCGATTTATAGCCCAATGTAAAGAAGTGGGAACAAATAAATATTTTAGACATAGGTTATATCATTTATCTTTGTTGAAAATTGCTTTAACATAGTTAAGTAATTTACCACCTAATTCATTGTGTAATTGGGCAAAGATGGAATGATAATTTCATTCTCAATTTTATATAACGATATATGGGGTTTCAATTGTTGATGTTGTCAGAATTTCATAGTATAAATTGAGTAGGTCGATCAATTTATTACTTGATTTAAGAAGGCTAGAAATAAATGTCTCACCATACTCTTAGAAAACGAATTCAAAATTTTGGCCTTAAATTTAACTTAAACAAATATTTGAACGGTAAGATGTTGCCAATTTATGTCAATTGGCAACGAGAGTGTTTAAGTATGATTAATTACGAGAGAGAGAGAGAGAGCCCACATGAAGACTACACAAAACGTGATTTTAATGAAATAATATGAGTTAGGGGATAAATCTCATCAAAATGAAAATATTACAATAGCTATAACAAAATTGGTGCTTGACAAGCTTTATGTTTGTCAATTATTAAAGCCTGCTAAAGTTAACAGAAACAATAGTGGACAGACTTAAAGACACTCAAGTTTACTTGTTTGATATCACTAAATTGGACTAAATCTTCAACTTACTTTCGAAAGATGGCCAAATTAAATTAATTGAAGCTCAAGTAATTCCATGTAAAGAAGATTTAGTAAACAAAAAAATTGCAAGTGACACCATTCGTGGAGCCATGGTATGGTTAATTGTATTATTTTCAAGAAAACAATCATGAGGCAATTCGACAAGTAAAAACCACATTTATTAATGACAAAGGAAAAGAAAAAATGCAAGTCAATCCTAAGCGGTTCCTCTCATATTCAGCAAGTAAAAAATCAAATACATTATACTTATGCCAATTCAATCCTTAGTCTCTTAATTTAGCCAATTGAATCTTAAATATTTCTAACAATTTATCAATTGAGTCTATCCAACCAATTTTGTTTGAAAATTGATTACGTGGATGCTAACCATCCTATGGTGGCACAATCAACATTGATGTGAAAATTCTTACAATTATTTATATTTTGTTTTTATTTTTAGATTTTTAGATTTTCTTTCTTTCTTTTTATTGCTAAGGGCAAGGCCTTCACCTTGATTTGAGCGAAGGTAGCAAGCTATCATCAGCCACTAGGGAAGGGCTGCAACTCCGTACCATTCATAGCGAGGGCCACAACTAGCAGGGACTCATAGTCCTCACCTAACGATCAGCAAGGGCTGCAAGCCCTCACATAGTGATCGACGAGGGCTACAACCCTCACTTAGTGGCCTATAGCAGACTATATGGCTTGGCTAGTGTCCAGTGACTCCCTACCAATCCTTAACAATAAAAGAAAAGAAAAGAAAACAATTAATAAAAAAGTCTAAAAATTGAAAAAAAAAAAAATTCATGATAGCACCGACCATGTCGTGTGGGACGTCTAACATTCACGTCATCAAGTTCTAGTCAAAATTCTTTGGATGAACTAATTAAAAGGTTTAGACTAAATTAGCTAAATTAAAATACTTAAAATTGAATTTGTGTAAATGTAATAAATTTTGAATTTTTTTAATAATTTCCCGTTGAAAGATGTCTTCCATTCTAGTCACTTAAATAGCACGCGTTATTTAGTCAATTGTAAATGTAATAAATTTTGAATTTTTTTAATAATTTCCCGTTGAAAGATGTCTTCCATTCTAGTCACTTAAATAGCACGCGTTATTTAGTCAACCGACATTTCTTTTCGTGTCTTTGTTTCTGGAGTCACCTTTCTATAATAAATTTCGGTGGCGGTGGTGGTGCCGAGAACCAGAACGTTGGCCAACCCAAATTTGTCGAATCCTACGTTAAAGTTAATGGCTCTATTATTCAGAGAAAAATATTTGTGTGGAACCCATGCTCCCTATATCATCATCGCATAAACATTTCTTCGATTTAAATCCAACTCAAACTATAAGGAAAATGTCGAATGAGTGTCAATTTAATCATGAAATAAAACCATGAACTCGATGTCTTTCACTCAATTGATGGGACAATGTCTGTCACATTATCAAAAGGGACGAGGATTCTTTCCACACGAGGATGGATCTTGTGAATTCCTAGTCACTTTTAGAAACATGAGGTGAGGTGCCATCAATTCAAAATGTTCGAATTAATTCAAGCACTAAAGACCATTCAAACTCGTTCTAGAAAAAGACATTGCACCAAAATTATTTACTTCAACAGTAACCACACTCCCCGTTAGTAAATTATAAAGATGACCAAAACAAATATATATATATATATATGGAAAGTTCCACTAAGAAAGTGTGATTGATGTCACCTTCTAATCTAACTTTTATCAATTATGACTTACTTTTCAATTACTGAAATTCTTGCTTCACCTCTTCCATTGAATATTTTAAGCTCCAGTGCAAGTTAACCAGAATCCAACTTGGAAAAGAAGAGAAAGTTCCACTAATCTTTGTCTGCTCTCGTCTTATGAGAGTTGGGTTTCTCTATATATGAACGAACCAGAGCAATTCTGCTGTGTTCAGTTCATTATTGACATTGCCAAATTAACAAGGCCTTCATGCCACTTCGCCTTACTTACTTTCTTCTCACTTGCTTTTGACCTGGGAAAACCCATGGACGTTCTCGTTTCTTGTGCGGCATTCTTGGTACTGCGTTTTACATTCCAACTACTGCTTTTCTTCTTTGTCTTTCGAGCCCGTCCTCTTTCGTTACTTAAATTGTTCTCCGCTTTGATGTTGCGCACTTTCCTTGTTTTCAATATAGGAAATGCAGTCAGTCTGTTCCTTTTCTTGGCGCTTATGTAAGTCACAGTGTATCTGTTTGCTGAGTTGTCATCCTGTCTTCTTTGCTAAAACTTGTGAAGTTGCATTACTATTCTAGGACCACGATCAAGAGGATCATAGGGAGCCGATCGACCAAGCAGTTCTCAGGCGTCCCTTACATGGTAACTCTTCTTAGTTGCAGCCTCTACACTTGGTGAGTTCTACAAGGTTCGTAACAATTAGCAAAATGTTACTAAGGCACTAATCGGCTTGATCTTCTATCTAATGAACCAAACTCGTGGGTATCTCTGTATACTTATAAATGGCTAAATGACTTCGCAGGTATGGTCTACCATTCATGTCGCCGGACAATCTTCTGCTACTGATCATTAGCATCATAGGAGTCGTGATTGAGCTCACGTATGTTTTGATCTTCATCACATACGCACCAAAGAAGGAGAGGACAAAGATCATGGGACTCTGTGGTCTTGCTCTGATTTTTATCTTAACATTTGCCTTTGTCTCCCTCTTCGCCCTGCACAGCAAGACCCGGAAACTCTTCTGCAGCATCACGCTCGACATTTTCTCTGCTTTTATGTATGCTTCACCTCTATCAAACATGGTAAGAACTATTATATTGTTAGGATATAAAATATATTTCGTGCTATATTTTAACAGTCTAAGCTTTTGGAGTAAACAATTATGCACTCAATTTAGATCAAGAATGCATCTAAAATCACATGATATATTGTCATCAAAAGGACATGTTGGCTAGTATCAAAAGTTCAAAGTGTATTTGAATTACAGACTCGGTTTCATCAGTTCCATTTGGTTCATACAGATGTTGGTGATCAAGACGAAGAGCGTGGAGTTCATGCCTTTTTTGTTATCATTGTCCTCCTTCTTATGCGGCATCTTTTGGCTCGCATATGGCCTCCTTAGTCATGATCCCTTTCTCATCGTAAGCAATCACCTCATATCATAATTGAGCGCATGTGTAAAGTAAATATTCAAATTACGTTAGCTAATAACTTGGTTTATTCGAAATTGACAGTTCATGAAAATCTACGCAATGGTGTTGCAGGTGCCTAATGGATTGGGGACTGGACTTGGGATTGCCCAACTGATATTGCACGCAATGTACCGCAAGAGCCTGAGTGTTGCAAAGAACGAGGTTAGGGATGAATTCGGGGAGATGGATCTTGAAAAGACAGATCAAAATGAAGAAAGCGAGTTGCCACGCTCAAGCTTCACCGCTTCTAGCAAAACCTGACCAGTTTTCTTAAATGTATCATCATTCAAAATTAAGTGGCCACGGACTTGCATGATGAGATTATCGCCTGAGATTTAAGAAACATCATCTTTCTTTTTCTTTCCCTCTTCTATTTTTCGGGTTTTGACTTTCATCCAACAGAGTTTGCCTTCCTTGCTTTCTACTATGATAGATTGCCCCTCCAGTACCACATCAGCTGTGAGACGACTTAGTATGGCACTAGCTTGTGAAAGGCTTCTACTGATTCATAAGCCAATGTTGACCTCAAAATAATCACCATTTTATACGGTTATTCAAAACGCTCTTTTTTCCAAATTGGCACACGTGGATCAGGTAGTTACCTTCTCTCTTCCTCCTTAAACCCTCAACCCCCACTACCATCATTGTTACTTAACTCCCAATCTCTCTCTCTTTAAACTCTCGCATCAAAGAAAGTGTTATGTGAAGCTGATAATATATTATAATTGATAGGAGTGAGTATCGGTCTAGGAGCAACCCTAGACCGGCCCAACCTTACCAATTTTAGTTCGTTTCCCAAGGGAATTGAGTCATTCCTTGATTTTGGGATCCTTGGACTAGTATTGTGCAGGTTGGCTCTCGGTTATAGAAGTTTAGGGTTGGTTCAACCCAAATAAACTTTAATTGTGTGTATGCATGCACATGTGTATATATATTATGTAATAATTTTTATCCATTGTAAAAAGTAAATTCTTACTTAAACGGTGTTAAATGGCCTCCTCCTCCTCCACCTCCAGTACTCTTGTTTTCTTTTTTCTTTTTTATCCTCTTCAATTTGCTAAGTAAAATTTAGAGAAATAACTTTGCTTGTGAGCAACCTTGCCCTGCTTGTTGTTGGACGCTGGACGCTTGATGCTCGTGACTTAACGATCTTGCCACCCATAGCTCAATGCTCATGCCACTCGCCTCTCTTCATTGGCCTCACTTGTCACCGAGTAAATCAATTGGTCCTAGCTTGTCCTTGAAACCAGAGTGAACCCATAGGCTCTGTCATGCCTTGACTCTTGAGCACGCGATAATCCTTGTTCACTTGTGGCCATTTGAATGCGACACATTAGTATTTGTCGCCAACCAATTCATTTTATCTTTCGATTAAGCACATGCGGAAATGATCTTACTAACACCCAGTCAATCATCAAGTAAATACAGTAGAAAGATGTATCAATAAAAACAACAACATCATACTTAGGTCAACTTGGAAAATGTATATACATACCCTTCTTTGGGCACTTTCTTTATTGGCCTACACAAAAAGGGAACAGATGTATGGGACCAGACCGAGCTAACTTACATCTGTCATCAACTAGGGTCAATAAAAAAAAATCAAGTGTCAAGCGCTTAATTACTAGCCTACGATGGGTCAAACTCCCTGGACGTGGGATCCTCCACTGCACCGTCTAGAGGGTCAAGATCCATGAGGTCCCAAACCCCATCACCAGGACCCTCGTGAGGCAACAGTCCATTAAAACTCCTCAGAGGACTGCACACCATGTCCTCCTGTCTCGTGAACCGTGCCTTAAATATGTGAGGTGTGTAATAGCCTCCTCTCCCTTCGTCAACCCACACAATGGTGACATGATGCCTGAACACATAATTGCGATCCTGAATGAATCACATGATGACAACGGTACCCATGTCCATGGGGACACTTAAGCACAACGGGTACGGTGTCATACTACAGTCCTGAATATATTTAACAACAACAGATGAGATAAACTCAATAAGTTAAAATCCTAAGTCTCGATTAGGATATTCGCTCGCCTCAAGTGCAACCTAAACAAGCAACCTATTTTAGATGGAAGATTAATTGCAAAGCGTTTCTCACTTTGCCTTACCTATTACCATGCAAAGGTTCTCAACCATAGCATTAATCAATAGCCGTCAAATACAACCACATGCGTTCTCACCTTGCCTTGGGCACATGCACCTTGCATGACATAGTATAACTCATGCCGAGAAATATACAATCAAGCTAATCACATAATTATAACCATATTAAACTTTCCCATGCATAATGCACTCACACGTGTTCTAATTATTACGGCCCCTCGAGTTATGGCACAACTTGCAAGTTGGCAGTCTACTAGTATAACTAGGCATTGTACTATCCTATCGGGCACGGCAACGTCATGGGACTTCTGCCTAGATGACATTCCAAAAATGAGCTTAGGTTTGACCTCAATTGTGACATAGCAACCCACCACTTGCCAAGCATCCAATAAAATCGGGTGACCTCAAACACCACGACACAACCCGAAGGCTAGTGGTCTTCTGGCAATGCCGAACATTTTTTTATGTGATCATGCAACACAACGATTAATAATACCATTTCTTTCTTTTCACTTAGCCAATGCCATTTTGTTTAGTATTCACACAACATGCTATTGTGAATATCATACGTACAAGACACTGCAACGATAATTGATGGTCTTGTAAACTTGCTTAACTCATCAGCTTTTGACCACACAAACAAACATGAGCTCAAGTCATAGTTTGAATAATTAACCTCTACAATATTCCTTTATCGCCTTATTGTGATTATCAAACGGTTAATTATCAATAGTCAATATATCCAGTTTCAATCAATTAATACCATGATAATCAATCAATCCCAAAGGAAACGAACAACAAACAATCACAATAATCAATTAGTATTAAAAGAATAATCACCATTATTCATTCCCTTAGTAATCAACTAGTACTAATGAATTATTCAAGTAATTACTTCAACAATCACATGCCTCACCAAATTAGCTCTAATCAATTATTCCCATAAATCATTGATTACCACAAAATAATTATAGTCCTTAATTATTTCCATAAATACTTATCAAAACAAAATAAAGTACTCTACTTAATTATATCCATAAATAATTAACTATCACAAAATAATCATAATTATTAACTATTTTCATTAAATAATTATTTGACATAAAATAAGTCACTTTAATTAATTATTTCCTTAAATAATTAATGTCCACATATAATTATCATATATAACCATCAACAAATAATTAATAAGCAACAAGTAATTATAATCAATTATAACTCTAATTAATTATTTATCAATAAAGGATCATAATTAATTATTTCTCCAAAATAATTAATTATCAACAAATAATTAATAATTCGAAATTAAT
The DNA here is from genome assembly GCA_014182735.1 of Corymbia maculata. Lineage (NCBI taxonomy): Eukaryota > Viridiplantae > Streptophyta > Magnoliopsida > Myrtales > Myrtaceae > Corymbia > Corymbia maculata. The sequence goes on from CM024687.1 coordinate 33,918,876, forward strand.
TATTATTATAATTAATTATCACAAAATAATTTAATTATTTCCATAATTAAATAATACCGCACAATAATTTAATTATAATAAATTATTCCCACAAATAATTAATTAATAATGCTAATCATACATTAACCAACTTAATTAACCTTAAACAAGATTATTCATGATAAAGTAATGCTAATTACCCAATAGATAATTAAATTGGTTTAAGCACAATTAAACTATAATTAGCTCATCTTAATGAAGCTTAGGGCATGTAGACAACCCCCCCCATTAGCCACTAATCAAGTTTAATACTAATTAAACTACCCCTAATGCACTACCCCTAATTGAGGTATTAGGAAATTAACTCACGAATTAAACTATCCAAAAGCACCGGGTCGATGGTGATGGTGAAAGCTACATGTGGTTGGCTCGATGACAATACAAGGCAACAAATAATGGCCGTATTTCGGCAAAATAGTCCTTGGCAAGGGCTATTTCACGCAAATAGGAAATGGGTGGAGCTAGACAGGTGGCCAGCGAAGTTGGGTGGCGACCGATGGGCGACGACAAGACTCTGGACGGATGTAGCAACTTGGTAAGCAATGGTAGCAGCTCCGGCAAGGCTATGTCGGTAGTGGTGGGGCAAAAAAAGGAGAGAGCAAAAGAGAGGAAAACATGAGAGAGGGTGAGGCTGAAATGGTGAGGGTGGCAGCCAAGGGAGGAGGAGAAAGATAGGAGAGACAAAGGGGAGACTTAGCAGACAAGTTGATTTTCAATGTGGTCCATGTATTCTACTATGATTTGAGACCACACAAATGAACTTCTAGAAGCCAAGGAAAAAATGAGAATTCACCAGCTCATTGGGCCATTAATGGGCTGGCCATGGTGGCCACAAGGCCCAATGGGCCTTCGATTGGGCCCAACTTCCCGTGCTCTAATTTCTCGACCTATTATCCCTTTTTTAAACTTTCCCAACCTTACTGATAAACTTGAAGACTAATGAGGCAACATCCATTAATTTAGTTGTGAGATCCTTGAAAATTCGATACTCAAATTCAAATTGAAAATCGAGGTTAAGTTTGATCAAATGCAACTTTAGTATGGCTTGAACTATCGGGTAGCTTTTAAGGTTTTTCTGCGTTTGACCCATAATTGATAGCTTTTCATCTATGTTTATGCCAAATTTCAAACTAGAAGCGACCATTAATTGTCATATAATCATGAAGAATCAATTGGTCATCCCAAGTACAAAGTCAAAAAGAAATTGGTTTAACATCATTCATAGTTAACATCAAAGTCATGTAAAATCATCTGCAATTCAACTTCGTACCATTGTTGAATCAATTTATTTCCAATCACAAATTGATTTGTACTAGGGTGGCATTGCCCCTCTTTGATTCTTATGGTCGAACAGTCTATTCTTGTTTAAATTTGCTGGTCATGTGCATATCAATCCTTAATTGTGTTTTCGAATAGTCAATTAACTCGTGAATGATTAGTTCAGAGTAATTGCACTAATAGGGCATTGATTAATATAACAATTTCATATAATTTCAAAATAAGGTCGAAATTAAGAACGTCATAGGCTCGATTTAGTCCTCAGTCCCAAGCTCAACCGAGTCAGTTGTTGGTTTATAAAATTAGAGACCAACAATGTGTTGGTTGGTCCCTAGGTAAGGCACTGAACTAGCCAAACTCAAACCATGTTCACTCCTACTAATTGATTCATAACTCATTGGTTTAAGTTTTTGAGTGAATGTAGATATAATTGAATATGCTTACGAACTTAAAATTTTTTACTTCCCCTTAGCGATCTCCCTATGTGAAGGGTACCAAGTTTCTATCGTACACTCCCAAACAAATGGTACCAAAGTTGATGGTAAATTAGTAGAACTCTAATTTGTTTCGTGTTTGGTAAATATCTCGAGTAAGTAATCTTGGTACCAACACGGCTTCCAAAAAAATTTTATGGTTTGGTCTAGTGAAAGAAACTTGGTGGGTGTGTGGTGTAGCAACGAGCCTTGACGGCAATCTTTATGTTAAGTTTGGAGAAAGAGATTGGGGATGAAGGTGAGCATTTGAGATACAAATTAAGATGGAAAATGATACCTTAATTAAGAAATAGACATAATACCAAGCTCGCATGTGAGAGGGAAATCATTGAGATGCAGGTTAGGATTAAGTGCACAAAAATGACAAAGTAGAGAATAAAAGCGTGAAAGAGAAATTGAAATACAAGATTTATTCTATTTCACCCTTAAACTAGAGCTACATGTAGAGAGGTTTTCGCTATAATTAGTATCCCACACTTCTATTATAATGCTCAATTACAAACAAAAAAAACAATTATATAGGCAGCGGTAACTATTAATAGGACCAAGCCTAAATTACTAATAAAATACACATTCAAACTATAAAAGCCTTTTAGCAGCCAAGAGCACTACTCCTAAACCCCCATCGGGGTAGTTACTAGAGTGCTGCTTGCTCACTGAGGAATAAAACCCCCATACATTCCTATCGATGGGAGTATGAACCACAAAAACTTTCACGTCAGCGAATTAGTATGACGTGAATGATTAAATATGTTTTAGTTGACTCGTAATTCATTAACTTAAGTTTGAATAAAGTGGGCCTAATTAGATATGTTCATAAGCTTGAATTTAGATTCCCTTTGATAATCTCCCTAGTAAAGATATGAGATTTCCGTTTCGCACTCCTCACAATTCCTCCACTAATATATTGCAGAGAAGCCTGATAGCTATTGTAGAGCTTCCCCTTGGTCCCCATGGCAATGGAGCCTCCGTTGCCATTGACATTTCGAGGTCAATCGAGGAGATGAGAGATGAGGCCATTGTGTTGAGAGATCAACACCATGCCTCTTGACCAAAATCATTACGTGATTTACAACCATTCTCTCTCTGTCACCACTAGCTAGATCTTGGCGAGTTCTCAACGATCTTTTTAAGATCCAACCATCCCCATCAAGATCTAACCCGATATCATGGGACACTACTACTGGATCTAGAGGATTTTCCTCCTCCAGAGCTTGCAACAATGGTGGCTAGAAGGAGCTTGCGCAAGTTGTCAAGCTGTGCATCGAAGTAACGGAGGTGGAGGATAGAAGCGATGATGGCCATGAGCCTACCAAGGCAATCCAGGGCCGACTGTGGCTTGGTACAAAGGAGAGAGAATGAGAGGGCGAGAGGAATTAGGATTCGACACGCTCTCCACTCGATTGATGGGAGAATATCTATTGTGTTACTAAAAGAGATCATGGTCCTTTCGATTTGATGATTAAATTAGGATCCTGTGAACTCTTTAATCACTGTTCGAAACTTGGGATAACGTGTCATCATTTCAAAAAGTTGGAATTAATTCAAACACTTAACACCATTCAAACTCAAGCGAGAAAAAGATGTTGAACTAACATCACTTGCTTTAATATTAAGCCCACTCCCATTAACAATGATATGGAACGTTCAAAGTGTGATCAATGTCACCTCCTAAACTAACTTTTGGCAATAATGTCTAACTTTTCAATTACTGAAACTTTTGCTTCGGACCTGCTTCACCACTTACATAGAGTATTTTCAGCTCTCATTAAAGTTTAAGTTTACCAGAATCCATTTTGGAAAGGAGAGAAAATTCCCCTAATCTTTGTCTGCTCCCGTCATATCAGAGTTGGGTTTCTCAATATATTAACAAACCAGAGCAAATCTTCTGTATTCAAGTTCATTATTGACATTGCCAAATCAGGAAGTAAGGCCTTCAACTTCAGAGCAGATTTGCTGTGGTCACTTCGCCTTATTTTACTTTCTTCTCACTTGCTCTTTGACCTGGGAAAAGCCATGGACGTTCTCCATTTCTTGTGCGGTGTCGCCACCCTCCGAACACGACAAGGTCGAGGAAATGACAGTTTAAAGGTAATGTCAAGTTGGGGACCCACGGTCCTCAATCGGTTCGAGTTATTCCAAATCCTTTCCTTGCATGATGTTGGCATTTTCGTTTTAATTTGTTTAATCCTATGAAGATTTTATATGAGAAGTCACCACTCGTTTGTTGGAGTCTATTAGAAACCAAACAAAATATGAAAATATACCACACTTCCTATATAATCAGAGATCTAAGGTTGGAGACCTGATTTCACTAGTTATCTAACTAGTGCCATTTTTGGCTTAAACTTGATTATTTGTTAGCTAATATGTACACGCACTTTTTTTTATCAAATTATGAATCGTAAAGTTCTCGTCCTCTATGTGTCCATGTGATGTTCTTATTGGTACTTATCATGATCTTAAAAGTTAACCTAGCCATTTAGCTAAAACAAGCAAAGTACAACGTGGGAAAACAATATAGAAGAATCACAATCAATTGATCTAAGAAAGTAATATAAGGTGAATAAAATTCCAAAGTGCGATAAGGTAACCCAATCCGACTCGGGCAAAGAATATAACAAGGTCTTGTTTTTAAGCCCTAGGACAGCAATTTCTATGCGCTTAGATCAAATCAAATTCTATTTTGTAAATAAATTAACTTTCCATTTCTAAACTAGAGAAAATCATAAGTTATCCTCAGCCACGTGTGTACTACCTAAATGAAACAAGACTAATTCTAATACTAAAATCTAATAACCTATTAAAGACCTATTTCTCTAACCAATTCTTCAGATTTTTTATTTTCGGAATTCTATTTTTTATTTATTTAAAAAAATGGCCATGAATAGGCTCTTACGTCAGGCCCTCAATCGTTCTAAATCCATTGTACTAAAATTCAAATTCGGGCCAAGGCTATTTAAAGAAGTCAAGCCCAAACTTTCTGAGACCAGAACAAGCCCATTGTCTTCTTCGTACTGCTCAGGAACTATTGACGCTTATTAATCCCAGAACATCTAAGCTCCGACAAACAGCACATCAATATCCTATTTTAAACTAAGAATCAAACGATGCTCCATCAATCAACATCAACTACTGGAACATCATCTTTAGCTACTACTAAATCACCATCTCAACTACTTGTGCTTGTGTTCTCAGTACCACGTTTTACATTCCGATTTCTGCATTTCTTCTTGTCACTCAAGCCCGACCTCCGTCATCACTCCATTTGTTCTCGACCTTAATTATGTACGCTTTCCCTATTTCCAACATAGGGAATGCAGTTGGTCTGTTCCTTTCCTTGGCCCCTATGTAAGTCGCTGAGTGTCGACTTTGTAAGGCATTATACCATCGTTTTTCGCTAATGCCTGTGAAGCTACATAACTATTCTAGCATCACGTTCAAGAGGATCATAACAAGCCGGTCAACCGAGCAGTTCTCTGGTGTCCCCTATGTGATAACTCTTCTTAGCGGCATAGCAGTAGCGATTGAGTATGTTTCGATCTTCATCACTTACGCACCGAAGAAGGAGAGGGCGAAAATCATGGGACTCTGCTCTTGCTCTGATTCTTTTCGTAACATTTGCCTTTGTTTCCCTCCTCGCCCTGCATGGCAAGACCCGGAAACTCTTCTGTGGCATCACACTCGACATCTCCTCCACTATCATGTATGCTTCACCTCTATCAGCACTCCAAGCCAATCCAACGGTATCAGGGTATGCTCCTAGATCCTCTACTTCTAATAATAGAAACAATTTTGGTCAAAATAATCATACTGGCAGAACCAATTTGACAAACCACTAGTTGATGGATTGGTCAAATGCCGAATATGAAAAATTTAGGCCTGCAGTTGTTTTATCATCAGTTAATACAAAAATTCCAGTTAGGCTTAATTTGCCAATTAATATTAACATAGATAATTTGGTAAGGCCAGTATCACCACCTAGGGGCACAATGGCCAACCAAATCCTCAATTAAACCCTATAAAATTTGTTGAAGAGGTTCAACAAGAATTGGGTTTATATAGGAAATTATAGACCCATTTACAAGAAACCTTATCTTGAATGGATTGATCATCAGCCTTTTTCTAGGTATTTTAAAATTCCGATTTTCTCATCTTCACTAGCGAAAATGAACAAACAACCATTGAATTATCAATCAATTTATAGCCCAATTTAGAGAAGCGGGAACGAATAAAAATTTTAGACTTAGGTTATATCTTTGTCAAAAACTGCTTTAACTTAATTCAATAATTTACCACCTAATTCAATGTGTAATTGGACAAAGAGAAAGACAATTTCATTCTCAATTTTATGGAATGATATATGGCATATCAATTGTTGATTTGGTTAGATTTTAATAATATAATATGAGTTGGTCGATCAGTTTATTACTTGATTTAAGAAAGCTAGAAATAAATGTCTCACCACACTCTTAGAAAAAGAATTCAAAATTTGGCCTAAAATTTCACTTAAGAGAAGTATCTTTACGTTAAGACGTTGCCAATTTATTTCAATTGGGTAATTACTTAAAAAAAGATATAAAAGGCCACATGAAAATTTTACACAAACGTGACTTTAATGAAAAAATATGAGTTGGGGGATGAATCTGACCAAAATGAAAATATTACAATAGCTATGGCAAAAATGGTGCTTGACAAACTTATGTTTGTCGATTAATAAAGCCTGCCAAAATTAATAGAAACAACAGTGGATAGGGTCAGAGACACTCAAATTTACTCGCTTGATATCACCAAATCAAACTGTTCTTCAACTTACTTTTGAAATATGGCCAAATTATATTAATTGAAGGTCAAATAATTCCAAGTAAAGAAGATTTAGTAAACAAAAAAAATTGCAGGCGACACCATTCAGAGAGCCATAACACGGCTAATTGTATTGTTTTCAAGAAAAAAAATTGATGAGACAATTCGGCAAGTAAAAATCAAATTTATTAATGACTAAGTGAAAGCAAAAATGCAACTCAATCCCAATTTGTTCCCTCACATGTTCGGCAAGTAAAAATCAAATCTATCATACATGTTCCAATTATATTCTAAGCTTTTCAATTTAGTCAATTTAATTTTAAACATTTTAACAATTATTATTTCAGTCCATCCGACCAATTATGATCGGAAATTGATGACATGGATGCTAGCCATCCTACGGTAGCACAATTGATGTTAATGTAGAAATTTTTAAAGATTTTTATTTATATATGTTTATTTTTTTCTCAATGTTTTTCTAGATTTTTACTATTAAGAGCTAGGCCTTAGCCCAAATCTGAGGAAGGGCAGTGAGCCCTCACTTGTCACTGGGCAAGGGCTGCAAGTCCTCCCATCCGTGGCAAGGGTTGCAACCCTCGTCCGACTACGAACAAGGATCGTGAGGCCTCGCCTAGTGGCAAGGGCTACAACCCTTGCTTAATGACCTATTGGGGGCGCCAAGCCTTGGCTAGTGGTTAATGGCTCTTTGCCAGCCCTTAATAATAAAAAAGATAAGATAAGAATTAATAGAAAAATTCAAAAAATAAAAATTTAAAAAAATTTCACGTTAGCACCTATCATACCATGTGGGACGTTTGACATCCATGTCATCAATTTTTAGTCAAAATTATCATGATGGATTGAATTGGCAAATTAGAAAAATGGTTTAGATTAAATTACCCATATTAAAAGATTTAGGAATGAATTGATACAAATGTAATAAACTTAGAAATTTTTTTGATAATTTTCCCTACTAAGAGAAGTCTTCCGCTGGAGTCACTTAAACAGCACACGTTATTTAGTCAACCGACATTTCTTTTCATGTCTTTGTTTCTGGAGTCACCTTTCTGGAATAAATTTTGTTGGTGGTGGTGATGGCGGTGGTGGTGGTGGTGGTGGTGGTGGTGGTGTTGAGAATCAAAAGGTTGGCCAACCCAAATTTGTCGAATCCTACGTTAAAGTTAGTGGCTCTATTATTAAGAGAAAAAGATTTGTGCTTGGAATCCATGCTCCCTATGTTATCATCGCATAAAAGTGTCTTCAATTTAAATCCAACTCAAACCATAAAGGAAAATATGTTGAGTGAATGTCAATTTAATCATGAAATCAAATTATGAACTCAATACACTTCACTCAATTCATGAGATGATATCCACCGTATTATCAAAAGGGACAAGGATTTTTACCATTCAACGATGGGTCCTGTGAATTCTTAGTCATTCTTAGAAATTTGGTTTGAGGTGTCATCAATTTAAAATGTTCGAATTAATTCAAACACTTAAGACCCTTCAAACTCGATCGAGAAAAAGATGTTGCACTAACGTGATTTGCTTCAACAGTGACCCCACTCCCCATTAGTAGATTGTAAAGATGACAAAAACGAATAAATATGGAACGTTCCACTAAGAAAGTGTGATCGATGTCACCTTCTAGTCTAACTTTTAGCAATTATGGCTAACTTTTCAATTACTGAAACATTTGCTCCGGACAGAATTCTTGCTTCACCTCTTCCATTAAATATTTTAAGCTCCAATTCAAGTTTACCAGAATTCATTTTGGAAAAGAAGAGAAAGTTCCACTGATCTTTGTCTGCTCTCGTCATGTTAGAGTTGGGTTTCTCTATATATGAACGAATCAGAGTTATTGACATTGCCAAATTTGTAAGGCCTTCAACTTCAGAGCAGATTTGCTGTTGTCACTTCGCCTTGTTTCCTTTCTTATCACTTGCTTTCGACCAGGGAAAAGCCATGGACATTCTCCGTTTCTTGTTCGGCATTCTCGGTACTGCGTTTTACATTCCAATTTCTACATTTCTTCTTGCCTTTCGAGCTCATCCTCTTTCGTTGCTACACTTGTTCTCAGCTTTAATGTCGTGCGCTTTCCCTGTTTCTAATATAGGAAATGCAGTCGGTCTGTTCCTTCTCTTGGCGCCTATGTAAGTCACAGTGTATCTGTTTGCTAAGTTATCATCCAGTCTTCTTCGCTAAAACTCGTGAAGTTGCATAACTATTCTAGGACCACGTTCAAGAGGATTGTAAGGAGCCGATCAACCGAGCAGTTCTCAGGCGTCCCTTACGTGGTAACCCTTCTAAGTTGCAGCCTCTCCACTTGGTGAGTTCTACAAGATTCGTAACAATTAGCACAATGTTACCACGGCAATAATCGGCTTGATTTTCTATCTAATTAACCAAACTCGTGGGTATATCTGTTTACTTATATATGGCTAAATGATTTCGCAGGTATGGACTACCGTTCGTGTCACCGGACAACCTTCTGCTATTGATTATTAGCAGCATAGGAGTTGTGATTGAGTTCACGTATGTTTTGATCTTCATAACATACGCACCAAAAAAGGAGAGGGCAAATATCATGCGACTCTCTGGTCTTGCTCTGAGTCTTATCTTAACATTTGCCTTTGTCTCCCTCTTCGCCCTGCACGGCAAGACCCGGAAACTCTTCTGCGGCATCATGCTTGACATTTTGTCTACTATTACGTATGCTTCACCTCTATCAGTCATGGTAAGAACTACTATATTGTTAGGATATGAAATATCTTTCGCATCATATTCTAACAAATTAAGCTTTTGGAGTAAATGACTATGCACTCAATTTAGACCTAGAATGTGTCTTGCGACTGTAAATATATCATCATCAAAAGGACACGTTGGCTAGTATCAAAAATTCAAAGTGTATTTGAATTACACACCTGGTTTCATCTGTTCCATTTGGTTCGTACAGATGTTGGTGATCAAGACGAAGAGCGTGGAGTTCATGCCTTTCTTGTTATCATTGTCCTCCTTCTTATGCGCCATCTTTTGGCTCGCATATGGCCTTCTTAGTCGGGATCCCTTTCTCATCGTAAGCAATCACCATATTCAAACTATGTTAGCTAATAACTTGGTTTATTTGAGCTTGATAGCTCAGGAAAATCTACGTAATGGTGTTGTAGGTGCCTAATGGATTGGGGACTGGACTTGGCATTGTCCAACTGATCTTGTATGCAATGTACCACAAGAACCAGAGTCATACGAAGAACGTAATTAGGGATGAATTCGGGGAGATGGATCTTGAAAAAACAGATCAAAATGAAGAAACTGAGTTGCCACGCCTAAGCTTCACCGCTCCTAGCAAAAACTGAACAGCTTTCTCGAATGTATTATCATTCAAAATTAAGTGGCCTCGAACTTGCATGATGAGGTTATCATCTTATTGAGATTTGCAAAACATCATCTTTCTTTTTCATTCCCTCTTCTATTTTTCGGGTTTTGACTATCATCCTACAGAGTTCGCCTTCCTTACTCTCTCTACTACGATAGATCGCCCCTTCGGTACTACATCACCTGTGAGACCACTTAGGTATGGCATTACATGTGAAAGGCCTCTACTGATTCATAAGTCAATGTTCAACTCAAAATGATAATCACCTTATATGGGGGTTATCCAAAATGCTCATTTTTTAAATTGGAACACGTGAGATCAAGTAGTTATACTCTCTCTCTCCCTCCTTAACCCCTCAACCCCCACTACTGTCATTGTTACTTAACTCACAATCCCCAGCAGCAAGCCACTACAATCGCCTCTTAGTAAATTGGTAAGACTCTAATTCATTTCGTGTTTGGTAGATATCTCAAGTAATCTCGGGACCAACATGGCTTCCAGGCAATCTTCATGGTTCGGTCCGGTGAAAGAAACTTGGTGGGTGTGTGGTGTAGCAACATAGTCTCAATGGCAATCTTCATGTTTGCTTTGGAGAAAGAGGTTGGGGATAAAGGTGAAGTTGGAAATACAAATTAGGATGGAAAATGATACCTTAATTAAAAAGAAGCAGATCAAATACTAAGCTTGTGAGAGGGAAATTGTTGAGATGCATGTTAAGATAAGCGCACAAACACAACAAAAAAGAGGATAAAAGCAAATAAGAGTAATCGAGACATAAGGTTTAATCTATTTCATCTTTAAATTAGGGCTACATGTAGTAAATGATTTCACTATAATTAGCATCTCACAGCTCCCTATCACAACCCTCAAATACAAGAGAAGGTGATTGTATATAAAGAGCAATAGCTATTTATGAGCCAAAAACCAAACTACCAATAAAATATGAGCCCAGCCTATAAAAGCCCTCTAGAAGACAGGAGTGTTGCCCCTAAACCCCTACTGGGGCAGGCCCTAGAATGCCACATCGTCACCTGCTCACCGAGGAGCAAAACCCCATTTATTCCTATCGATAGGGAGTATGAATCGCATCCCAACCATGCACGTTTATGCTATGTTAGAATACTTTCTTATTGGCAAATTGGTGTGAAGTGAATGAGAAAATATACTCTAATTGGCTCATAACTTATTACTTTAAATTTTTTGAATGAAATGGGTCTACCTATATATGTTCATGAGCTTGGATTTAGACTCCCCTTGATAATCTCCCGAGTGAAGGTCTAAGATCTCTGTTTCACACTCCCAACAGCTTCTACACTAATACTTGCTGCAGCGAAGCTTGATAGCTAACATAGAGCTTCCCCTTGGCCTCTCTGGCCATGGAGCCTCCATTGCCGCTGAGATTTCGAGGTCAATCGAGGAGATGAGAGATTAGGCCGTTGTGTTGAAAGATCACCAATATCATGCCTCTTGACCAACACCATTACGTGATTTACTCCCATCCTCTCTCTCTCTCTTTCACCACTAGCTAGATCTTAGCGAGTTCTCAACGATCTCATTGAGATCCAAGCATCCCTTATCAAAATCTTAGCCAAATATCATTGGACACTACTACTGGATCTGGAGGATATTTCATCCTCCAGAGCTTGCAACAAGGGTGGCTAGAACGAGCTCGCGCAAGGCGCCAAGCTGTAGCATCAAAGCAATGGACGTTTAGGTGTAGCATAGTAGCAATGGCCAGAGCCTACCAATGCAATAGCAAGGTCGAATGTGGCGCTGTACGAAGGAGAGAGAATGAGAAGGCAAGAGGAATTCGGATTCGACATGCTCTCCACTCAATTGATGGGAGAATATCTACTATGTTACTAAAAGAGACCATGGTCCTTCCAATTTAACGAGTAAATTAGGATCCTGTGAACTCTTTAACCACCATTCTAAACTTTGGATAACATGTCGTCACTTCAAAAAGATGGAATTAATTCAAACACTTAAGACCATTCAAACTCAAGGGAGAAAAAAAATGTTGCACTCACATTTTTGCTTCAATAGTAACCCCACTCCCAGTCTCCCATTACCAATTATATGGAAAGTTCCCAGTGTGATTAATGCCACCTTCTAATCTAACTTTTGGCAATTATGTCTGACTTTACAAATACAGAAATATTTGCTTCGGACATGAATTCCTGCTTCACCACTTACGTGGAATATTTTAAGCTCTCATTCAAGTTTACCAGAATCCATTTTGGAAAAGAAGAGAAAGTTCCCCTAATCTTTGTGTGCTGTAGTTGGGTTTCTCCATATATGAACGAACCAGAGCAAATCTGCTGTACTCAGTTCATTATTGACATTGCCAAATAAGTAAGGCCTTCAACATCAGAGCAGATTTGCTGTTGTCACTTCGCTTTATTACTTTCTTCTCACTTGCTCTTTGACCTGGGAAAAGCCATGGACGTTCTCCGTTTCTTTTGCGGTGTCGCGTCCATCCCAACACGACCGGATCAAGGAAATTATGGTTTAAAATTAATGTCGAATTGGGGATCCACAGTCCTCAATCAGCGCAAGTTTTTCCCAATCCTTACCTCGTGTGATGTTAGCATTTTCATTTTAGTTCAATTAATCCTATGAAAATTTTATATGAGGAGCCGCAACTCGTCTATTGGGGTTTGTTAGAAACTAAGTGAAGTATGAGAATATACCTCACTTCCTATGCAATCATAGATTTAAAGTCAAACACTTGTATCTAACTAGTGCCATTTTCGGTACATAAACTTAATTATCTATCGGCTAAAGCGTCCATGCAATCTTTTTATCAAATTATGAATCCTAATGTTCTTGTCCTTTATGAGTCCACGCAATGTTTTTATTGGTACCTATTATGATCTTAAAAGTTAACCTAACCGTTTAGCCAAAACAAACATAATACAACGTGGAAAAACAACGTAGAAGAATCACAATCAATTGATCTAAGAAAGTAATGAAAGGTAAGTAAAAGTCTAAAGTGCAATAAGGTAACCCAATCCAACTTAGGCAAAGAATATAATATGGTCTTGTTATTAAGCCCTAGTAGGACAGCCTAAATAGTACTAACACCGACACGCGACACGATATACCAATACATTGTTCTTAAAAAAACAGAGAATTCTAACAAGTTAGGTCACATTATATATTAAATATATTTTTTTATATATGCAAGATAAATTATCATTTATATGATTATTTCAATCAAATTAATTTGATTCAAATTCACAAATAAATATATAAACAATAAAAAAGAGAGAGCCCGGAATGAATTTATACTAAAAACATGAATCCATCATTTGTTAATATAATTTATCATTTTAATTTAACAAATTCAACTCCATTCAAATAATCCATAAAATTCGATTTACATTCTAGACTCGTGTGTCAAAGCATGTCGAAAAAAATGAGAAAAAACAAACTTGGGGGATCAATCGTGTGTCACGAGAAGTAAGTCAGAAGAAAAGAGAAGACTCGATTTTTTCCTTCCCCTTTATTATTTTTATTATTTTTTTACATATCTATATTTTCACCCCTCATTTATTGAAATTTTTTAAAATTAATCTTATACATATCAGAATTCCAAAATCGAGTGTTGGAGAGTGCCGAGAGAATTGACCAAGCATCAGATTTTCTGACACATGTTAATTCAGTGTCGGAAAGTGTCGGACACATGTCGAAGTATCCGACACAACACAAAGGCTCCTAGAGAGTATCAGTGTTTCTTAGAGGATAGCAATCTTTATGAACTTAGTTCAAATCAAATTCAATTTTGTAAAGAAATTAACCTTCACATATTTAAACTAGAGAAAATCATGAGTTATCCTAAATCACATGTGCACTATCTAGATGAAACAAAACTAATTCTAATTCTAAAATCTAATAACCTAATTAAGACCTATTTCTCTAATCAAATTTTCAATTTTTTTTATTTTATTTTTAAAAATGGCTATGGATAGATTCTTATGTTAGGCCCTCAATCTATGGACAATGCAAGTCAATCCTCATCTATTCCTTCACATGTTAGGCAAGTAAAAATCAAATATATTATACTTTTGCCAATTCAATCCTTTCAATTTGGTCAATTTAATTCTCAACATTTTAATTTTGTCAATTTAGCTCATTCAACCAATTTTGATTGAAAATTGATGACATGAACGCTACCTATCATACAATAGCACAATTGATGCTAACATGGAATTTTTTTAATTTTTTCTAGCTTTTTTTTATTATTAGGAGCTAAGCCCTCACCTAAATCTAAGTGAGGGCAACAAGCCCCCATTGACCATTGAGCAAAGGCTACAAGTCCTCACCATTTGTGGCAAGGGCTATAACCCTCGCCTAACGATGAAGGAGGGTCATGAGCCCTTGCCTTGTGACCAGTGAGGGCTGCAGCTAGCAAGGATTCACAGGCCCCACCTAGTGGCCAATGAGGGCCACAAGCCCACACCTAGTGGTCGGCAAGGGCTACAACCCTTGCTTAGTGGCCTACAGGGGATGCTAGGCCTTGGCCAACAGCCAATGGCTCCTTACCAACCTTTAACAAAAGAAAATAAAAAAATAATTAATAAAAAAAAGAGTTTGGAAAAATTCAAAAAAACAAAAATTTAGAAAAATATCTACTTTAGCATCGACCATACCATATGGAACGTCCAACATTCACATAATCATTTTCTAATCAAAATTGTTCGGATGGACTGAATTAGCAAATTGTAAAAAGGTTTAGACTGAATTACTCAAATTAAAAGATTTATGACTAAATTTCTATAATTTTTTGATAATTTTTTCTGCTAAGATATCCTCTGTTGTAGTCACTTAAACAGCACACGTTATTCAGTCGGTCGACATTTCTTTTCGTGTCCTTGTTCCAGGGGTCACCTCTCTGGAATAAATTTTGGTCGCTGTGGTGGTGGTAAGAATCAAAACATTGGCCAACCCAATTTTGTCGAATCCTACGTTAAATTTAGTGGCTCTACTATTCAGAGAAAAAAAAAATCGGTGGGGAATCCATCCTCCCTTCTTCGATTAAAATGTAGGAGTGAAAGTCAATTTAATCATGAAATAAAATTGTAAAGTCGATATGCTCTCCACTCAATTGATGGAACAATATCCACCATATTATCAAAAGGGACAAGAAT
Organism: Corymbia maculata; assembly: GCA_014182735.1. Lineage (NCBI taxonomy): Eukaryota > Viridiplantae > Streptophyta > Magnoliopsida > Myrtales > Myrtaceae > Corymbia > Corymbia maculata. The sequence goes on from CM024687.1 coordinate 33,934,021, forward strand.
TCATTCCATTCAACAATGGATCCTGTGAATTCCTAGTCATTCTAGAAACTTGAGGTGAGGTGTCATCAATTCAAAATGTTCAAATTAATTCAAACACTTAGGACCATTCAAACTCGATCAAGAAAAAGATGTTGCACTAAGATTATTTACTTCAACAGTAACCCCACTTCCCATTAGTAGATTATAAAGATGACCAAAACAAATATATATAGAATGTTCCACTAAGAAAGTCTGATCGATGTCACCTTCTAATCTCAACTCTAGCAATTATGGCTAACTTTTCTATTACTGAAACATTTGCTTCGGACGGCAATTCTTGCTTCACCTCTTCCGTTAAATATTTTAAGCTCTGATTCAAGTTTACCGGAATCCATTTTGGAAAAGAAGAGAAAGTTCCACTAATCTTTGTCTGCTCTCGTCATATTAGAGTTGGGTTTCTCTATATATGAACGAACCCCCAGCAAATCTGCTGTATTCAGTTCATTATTGACATTGCCAAATTAGCAAGGCCTTCAAATTCAGAGTAGATTTGTTGTTGTCAGTTCGCCTTATTTACTTTCTTCCCACTTGCTTTTGAGCCGGGAAAAGCCATGGACATTCTCCGCTTCTTGTGCGGCATTCTTGGTACTGCGTTTTACATTCCAACTTCAGCATTTCTTCTTGTCTTTCGAGCCTGTCCTCTTTTCGTTGCTTCACTTGTTCTCAGCTTTAATGTCGTGTGCTTTCCTTGTTTCCAATATAGGAAATGCAGTCGGTCTGTCCCTTTACTTGGCGCCTATGTAAGTCAGTGTATCTGTTTGCTAAGTTATCATCTTGTCTTCTTCGCTAAAACTTGTGAAATTGCATAACTATTCTAGGACCACGTTCAAGAGGATCATAAAGAACCGGTCGACCGAGCAGTTCTCAGGCGTCCCTTACATGGTAACTCTTCTTAGTTGCAGCCTCTACACTTGGTGAGTTCTACAAGATTCGTAACAATTAGCACAATGTTACTAAGGTGCTAATTGGTTAAATTATCTATCTAATTAACCAAACTCGTGGGTATCTCTCCATACTCATAAATGGCTAAATGATTTTGCAGGTATGGACTACCGTTCGTGTCGCCAGACAACCTTCTACTATTGATCATTAGCATCATGGGAGTTGTGATTGAGCTCACGTATGTTTTGATCTTCATCACATATGCTCCAAAGAAGAAGAGGGCAAAGATCATGGGATTCTGTGGTCTTGCTCTGATTCTTATCTTAACATTTGCCTTAGTCTCGCTTTTCATCCTGCACGGCAAGACCCGAAAACTCTTCTGCGGCATCACGCTCGACATTTTCTCTACTATTACTTATGCTTCGCCTCTATCAATCATGGTAAGAACTATTATATTATTAGGATATAAAATATATTCAGTGTTATATTCTAACGGTTTCAGCTTTCAGAGTAAATGATTATGGACTCAATTTAAATCTAGATTGCACCTTACATCTTATGATATATCATCATCATAAGGACATGCTGGCTAGTATAAAAAGTTCAAAGTGTATTTGAATTACACACTCGGTTTCATCTGTTCCATTCGGTTCATACAGACGTTGGTGATCAAGACGAAGAGTGTGGAGTTCATGCCTTTTTGGTTATCATTGTTCTCCTTCTTATGCGGCAGCTTTTGGCTTGCATATGGCCTTCTTAGTCGGGACCCCTTTCTCATGGTAAGCAATCACCTTATATCATAATTGAGTGCATGTAGAAAATAAATATTTAAACTATGTTAGCCGATAACTTGGTTTATTTGAAACTGACGGTTCAGGAAAATTTACGTAATGGTGTTGTAGGTGCCTAATGGATTGGGGACTGGACTTGGGATTGCCCAACTTATCTTGTATGCAATGTACCGCAAAAACCGGAGTCATACAAAGAACGAGGCTAGGGATGAATTCGGTGAGACGGATCTTGAAAAGACAGATGAAAATGAAGAAACCGAGTTGCCACGCTAAAGCTCCACCGCTTATTTCAAAACTGACCAGCTTTCTTGAATGTATGATCATTCTAAATCAAGTGGCGACGGACTAACATGATGAGGTTATCACCTCAATGAGATTTAAGAAACATCATCTTTCTTTTTCATACCCTCTTCTATTTTTCAGGTTTTGACTTTCATTCTACAGAGTTCGCCATCCTCTCTCTTATATGATAGATTGCTCCTTCAGTAGGGATGTCAATGAGTCGAGTCAGGTCAGATTTTGATGTTACCCCACCCAAAGCGTAAGGGTTGTGTGCTCTGACCCGACCCGACCAAAACACATAAGAGCCGAAGCGAAAAAGAAAGGGGGTCGGGTTGGGTTTTCAGGAGGTTTAAAAAATAAAAATTAAAGCAAAGTATGCTTCTCCTTTATAAGAACAAAAAATAGCATTTGCTTTTTCTCTAGATGGCTTTTCTCTCTAAAATTCTTTCTGGTTTCTCGCTTTTGCAATTTGGGCACTTTCTGGGCCGGCATATTTTAAATGTTTGGCGTTTCTTGGTAATTTGCCTCAAGGATTTTTCGGGTATGCTTTCCCAGTGTCAAAAAAGTCGAATAAATAATGACCTCCTTAAGGAATTAAAAATGGGACTCTGGCTGCATCTTATTTGCTTCTCACTTTTGGTAACCCTCCCAGAGACAGCGTAATGTTCCATTGCTAGAAATTATCTCAAAATAGATGATGCCTTGAATTACAGTGGTCTGGAGTTGATATCTGGAATTCACTAATGAGGCTTTTTCTTTATGTCGTTTCATTTTATTTTTTTCAGCTGCGCAAGAACGGAGTGTTTGAGTTCAATTCAAATATTCGAATCACTTCACTCTCTCAAGTACTTCATGAAGCTTCTTCAAGCAGTCACGACCTCATTGCTTTTCCGTGTACTTCTCATCCCCTTAGTTGTTGCTGATCTGAATTCTGATGTCCAGGCACTTCTTGATTTCGCTTCAGCCGTCCCACATGCATGGAAACTGAATTGGAGCCCTTCTATTCCAATTTGCAGTTCTTGGGTAGGCATAACTTGCAATGTAGACAAAACCCAGGTGATAGCAAACACAAAATAGCCCAGAAAAGAGACCAACAGCTTCATGCAATCATGGAAAACAAAAACAGAGGAACAACACCAAAATCAACAAGAGCTACGCTTGGACATCACATAGGCAAAAACAAGCGACTGATGATCGGTGCTCCAAGCCCAATTACATTCTGTTACAGAACTAACATGACCACAACCAGCTCAAACTTTGTTGAATTCGCACACTACAATCATAATTTGATATTTTCAGACCTCATTCTCACAACATTCACAGCAGTGGTGCAGTTTCTCTATGATCTCACAATCTTGCATGTCAGAGAAATGGCTACAATTGCAGAACAGTAACTAAATTGAAAACCTCATCAATGAGGGTGTGAAATCGTGGGTTCAGTTTCAGCACGCAATAGTAATTCGAGTAACCCCGTGTTTTTCTCCTGAACCACATTAGGCTCGTACCGTGTTCGAGTCAAGTCTATGCACTCGAAAGTAGAGATACAGAGGCCAAACTCTCAGAAAGTGCCACTTAACTCCTATATTCTCAAATTATGCTTGGCAAATGAAAAAAAAAAGGATGATGGATGAAGCAAACGAAAATGCCTACCCAAATGCAAATTGATGCTATAATCTCCACCGCGGACTTTCTTTCCACAAACAGGGCAAGTCACTCAATCGTAAACCGGCATCTTGGATACACACTCCATTTTCAACCCCATCTCCCGAATCCTTCACTTTTTCTTTTTTTTTTTGGTAAGGTAAGATTGTATTGAATCGACCAGGAATTGTACATAGGGGGGATCTCGGTACCTACACATACTCCACTGAAACTACAAATCACTGGAGTATTAGGGTACTGCAGTCCCGATAGTAAAGGAAAAACAAGGAGAACAAGGTTTAGAAACCCATATCACCTATACTACACCAAGGGCGTCTCCACACCAAAAATCCGGGGGTCAATCCCCCAGCTGCGCTACATCCTTCATTTTCGGGTTGTCTTCGCCGACTTATAAGTGAGGCCTTTGTCCTTCACCACCTTAAAGAGGTATAGTTTCATGGAAGGAACATAGATATTGTGTCCACGGAAGAGGATCTCATTTCTGGTCTTCCAAATGATATAACAAAGCGCTCCAAAGGAGAAACGAGCGATCTCTCGGTAGAATCCCTTTCCAGATAAAGTGTTTATAGCCCAAAGGAGATTATTCGGCCAAAAGGAGTTGTTCCATGGAAGGTTGCACTTAGCGGCCCAAAATTTTGACATAGCATTAGAGATATGGCATTCAAAAAAAAGATGATTAACTGAGTCAGGCCTAGACTTGCACAAGGCACAGACAGAGTTGGAAATCCTGCCAAATGTCATGAGATATGTCTGAGTTGGAAGACGATTCTTGGTTATAAGCCAGAGAAGAAATTGATACCTAGGGGCCAAGGCCTTGTTCCAAACAAAAGACGACCAATGAACCGGGCTAGTTTTTCGACGGATTGTGTCCCAGGCCGAAGCATTCGAGAATTTTCCAGCGGAGTCCTGAACCCATGTAAATGTGTCTTGCCCAACTGAAAGCTGGGGAATTGGTACTTGCCACAAAACCAGCTGTTGGTGTACCTGAGCCCCATCAGTGGAGTATAATTCCTTAGCCTTTGCATGTCTAAGGAGGTCAGATTGGCAGATGTAGCTGTTTGAGAATATTGAATCCAGAGAACCGATAACAAGCCATGGGTCAAACCACAACGAGATTGATTCCCCATCTCCTATCTTCCATCTAAAATGGGGTTTATAGTCATCCCTTAGGGCAAGGATCTTACACCAAGCCCAAGAACAGTGGGTAGGTGTTGAAGAAATCCAAAAATTCTTCCTTTTAAGGTATGTAGCATGGATCCACTTGCACCAAAGTGATTCTTTATCGGTGAAGAGCAACCATATGTGCTTAGCCATGGCTGCCTTGTTGCTGTCCCCGATTCTTCTTATACCCATCCTCCTTCGACGGGGAACGCATACATCATCCCAAGCCACTTTAGCACCTCCTGGACCCATGGCAGGGCCTTTCCAAAGGAATTGTCTGCACGTTTGTTCAATCTTATCCACTACCGATGCAGGGAGCCAAAATATAGATGCCCAATAAGCTTGGATGGCATGTAACACCGATTTAATAAGTTGTAATCGGCCTGCAAAGGAAAGAAAACGGTGGGTCCAAGACTGGACTCTAGCCGTGAGACGGTTAACCAGGGCATTACAATCCTCTTTACTTAGCCACGATGTAATGATGGGCAAACCCAAGTATCGCATAGGAAGGGACCCGAGGTTAAAGCCAAATGCTTGTAATATCTGGTGCTTTGTAGTCTCAGAACCTCCCGAAATAAAGACATCATTCTTACTGGCATTAGGGACTAGCCCACTCCAAGAGGAGAATAACGTGAGACCGCTTTGGATGCAAGAGATGGATGCAAGGCTTGCTTTGCTAAAGAGAAGTACGTCATCTGCAAAAAATAAATGGGATAGTTGAGTAGCCTTGCACCGCCAGTGATATCGGAAATCAGGATGCCGAGTATGAGAGTTGAGGACCCCAGTGAAAACCTCCATGATTAAGGTGAAGAGGTATGGAGACATTGGGTCACCTTGTCTTATACCCCTACCACTTGCAAAAAAACCATGCAGTTCACCATTAATGGATAGTGAAAATTTTGGAGTTCGGATGCACACCATAATAAACCTTATGAGATGGTTGGGAAAGCCAAACGCTTGAAGGGTAGACTCTAGAAAATCCCAGTCAAGAGAGTCATAGGCTTTCTTGAAGTCCACCTTAATAACACACTTAGGAACATTAGGCTTATTATGGAACCCACTGAAAAGTTCCTGAGCAAGTAGGATATTGTCACTGATTCTTCTACCTTTGATAAAAGCTGTTTGAGCCGGACTGATCAAATATGAGAGAACTGCAGCAATTCTAGAAGAGAAAATCTTAGTGATGCACTTATAAATTGTATTGCAACAGGCAATAGGACGAAAATCTGACACCGATGTCGCATTGGTTATTTTTGGCACCAGAGCAATAATAGTATTGTTAACTTCCTTAAGGAGACACCCGGATTCAAGAAAGTCCATCACCGCTTTAGTGACTGATGGGCCAACCTTGTCCCAATTCTTCTTAAAAAAATCTGCATTGTAACCATCGGGGCCGGGGGCTTTATTCCCCGGCAAAGAGAACATGGCCTCACGAATCTCCGTAGGTAAGAAGGGTTGGGAGAGAGAGTTGATCTGATCCTCATTTAGAGGGGATTGTATAACATCTCTGAGCTCCTGCATGGAGGGCCTTACAAACCTGTTGTCCGGGGTAAGAAGGTCTTGAAAGTATCTGACAAAGACCTTAGGTATCTCCTTCAAGTCGGATAGCATTTGGCCTGAACTGTCTAGGACAGAGATGATACGGTTGCGAAGATGTCGATGATTAACCGATTGATGAAAAAACTTGGTATTGTGATCCCCTTCCTTAAGCCAGTGGATTCTAGATTTTTGCCTGAAGAAAGCCTCCTCAAGAGTCCGGAGCTCATTGTAGTCCTTGAGCTGCACATGTTCTTCTGCCGCCAACGAGCTATTCCCAGGGTCTAGATGGAGTGCTTCTTGGGTGGATAAAAGGACCCTTTTTGCTGTAGCTACTCTCATGGAAATGTCTGAAAAGGCTTCTCTATTTAGGCATTTAAGTCGTCCTTTCAGCAGTTTAAGTCTAGCGTACAGTTTGTACATATGAGAGCCTGAGACTTGGGCCTCCCAAGACTGGGTAACTAGTGTGCGGAAGTCAGGGTGGCTCATCCACATATTAAAAAATTTGAATGGAGTTCGACGGGATCCAGGAGCAAGTATTTTCACAACCATAGGGGTATGGTCTGATAAGCCCGGGGCAAGAAAGGATGCTTCCGAGTAGGAGAAAACAGTGCACCAGCAGTTGTTGACCAAGACTCGATCAATTTTTCGTTGCTTCCTACGAGTACCGGAGGAGGTGGACCAAGTAAATCGGAAACCCACATATCGAAGATCAAAAAGTTCAGCTGATCCAAGCATTCCTTGAAATCATCAAAAGCAGGAATCCAAATATCAGGGCTCCCCATATGGTCAGAAGAGTCCCTAATGGCATTAAAATCACCAGCAACCATCCAAGGACAATCCTTAAGAGAGGAGCTCAAATTAGTTATTTCTCTCCAAAGGGGTCTACGAGCACCAAATGAATGTTCCCCATATACTACAGAAAGATATAAAGTTGTCCCCGAGTTCAAAATATTGATATCTCCATGAATAATCAGGTCAGTATTAAGCCAAGTATTAAAGCATACCAAGAGCGGGTCCCATCCAATCCAAATACGCCCACGAGGAGAGTGTTCATAATTAGAAACCCACATCCAACCAGGAAGAAGACCGGAGGATAGGTTAGGAAATTTAGTGACCGGGACTTTAGTTTCCAAGATGCCAACACAACATATATTATTCGCGCACAAACCGTCTAATTTCGGTTGCTTGATGGGATTCATCAAACCTCTTACATTCCAAAACCAAAAACATAGGCTACTAAAAGGACTGGACAAAAGAGTTATTTTCTATTTGGGCGTCTCCTAGTGGTAATTGGTTTTGCCTTACCGGAGTTGACTCATGTGTTGATCCCGATAAATTATCCCGCTTAGAATTTTTTTCTTGGCAAGAGAGGTATCGGGGGGGATCCTTAGCCTATTAGCCTGCTCAATTTTTACCTCGGTAAGTTGTAGTTCGGGTGAGTGAGTCTCCAAATGGCCGATGGTAGTCTCATCTTCTGTTCGAACAAGTAGCAAAAACAGGTTCGGTGTTGTTTGAGGCGGGAGGGTCGGCATCGGTAGAGTCCGTGAAGTTGGAGGCGGGAAAAATGGCATCAACGAGTGCATCTGTGCTAGCCCGTCCAGCCCCTAGTCACAGGCAACCTTTGCCGGACTTCCCGAGCGAAAACCGTTGCTACCCTTGACATCATCATGGACCCATGGCCAGCAGCAGATCCAGCCACAGTAGGCAAAGGGGAACCTGCTTCAGAAAGAGGGCCAGCAGCGTTGCCAATGCCAGCATCAGAACCAGCCGCACCAGGTAATTGTGAGCCCATATCAGAAACAGCATCAGCAAGCTGGGGAGCAGCACAACCAGTAACTTGGTTCATTTCAAGACCAGAGTGGATAGCAGCAATGTCCTGCAATGGGGAGTGATCGCCTACATCCATATGGACCCTGTCTTCACCCTCAAATCCAGCACCTAAGTCAGCCCCTATGGGAGCAGCAACCACACGATCAGGTGCAGTAACAGCAGCAGCAGAAACATTCTTCTGACTTGACCTGCCAACACTAACTTTCACCAGCTTGGCAGCATCAGCATTAGCATGTTCACTACAGGCACCAGCACCTCCTGGAGTACCAGCAATCTCAGAGTCTTCATCTAGATCGTCTGCTGAATCAAAGGAAGGCGGGCAAGCAGTTGCTGGCTGCTTATTTTTTCCGGATGAGCGTTTGTGTTTGCTACTGACTTGAGTCCACTCTGTAGCAGCCGGGGGTCTGGTCAAAGCTGCTGTGACAGGAGCTCCATGAAAGCTAGGGTCCTGACCATTACTACCAGCAGGAGACTCAGAAGGTTGCCCAGTACCTATGCTCCCCAGTTCAGCCTTTGGAGGGCCATGGACTTGATCAGGGCATCTATGTCCAAAAGTACCGCATCTATGACAAGTAACAGGCTTCCACTCATATTCTACATCTACTACACGAGTTTGCCCATTTAAATGGACCGTAATCGTATCACAACAGGTTTTTGTGGCTGCAAGTTCAACACACACCCGAGCAAAGGAAATCATTTTCAAATGTTCCGTTCTTTGATCCACATAAAGTGGTCTTCCTACCACACTAGCAACTTTGCTAATACCTGTTGCTGACCATAGCCCATAAGGGAGGTTCTTTAGTCTTATCCACACTGGTATAGAAGAGTGATCTCCTTTTTTCAATTCTAGCATAGGATGCCATTGTTGAAGGATTAAAGGCACTCTAGCCACTATCAAAGGACCCCCTTCGATCACTTTCCTTCTAAACTCAGAGTCTGAAATATGGAAGAAAAAGAAACCCTGGTCATTGGCCTTGACCTCTAACAATTGATGACCCCAAAGATGTTTAAGGGCCGTCTCGACAAGCTTGAACGGGAGCTTTTTCCCCACAAGGTATCCAACAAGGCATTCATGCCAGATAGGATCAGCAGCATCAAGGTCTTCGTCAGAGCAATGCACTTCGTTTACCCCGTCTGAACAAGGCTTGTAAAAGGATAGCGAGTACCCTTTCATAGCCGCTTTGGCTACATTGGCCCAAGTGCGAGTGGCTAGGGCCGGAGGACCATCTAAATGAGGCGATAAATTTGGGGTTTGTCCTGCTGCAGAAGTTCCAGCAGCATTCAAAACAGAGGGTTCCCAGTTCTAATGACCCTGTGGGGTTCCCCAACAGCAGGATTGTGACCAGCCCCTTTTCCCTTGAGTGCCGGATTGACCATCACATGCCGCCCAACCGGAGCCCTACTCCGGCTGCGTTGGCGACCGCCCCTATCCGGACGTAATTCCGGACCAGCAACCCTTCTTTCTAACATATCAACAAAGACAAAAATCCAACTATCTACTCTCCGTAGAACCCTCCATCCCAGAACAAAGACGCTAGAAGAGAGCTCTTACCAAGTGCCAATAGCTGCACCTCCCTTCTCCTCGAAAAATCAGCGGAACCAGCAGAGAGGATAGGAACTCCCAGCAAGAGCGAGGTGAGGCGAGGGTAGAAGCCGTCAGACCAAGCCACCGCAGGCCTCTACAATTCCTTCAAGGAGAAGGATCAGCAGGAGCAGGGGAAGAAATCCTCAGCAGAAGCAGCTCGAATGGAGCGTTCCGGCCACTGGAGCAGCTTCACCAGACCGGCGGATGAACAGTAGTCAAGAAACCAGCTTGAGAGGTTTTTTGGTCGTCATGTACATCTCTTGTTTCTCGCCGAATCCTTCACTTTATGCTCTGGCAATTGCAATTCCCGTCGACCCTCCAAAGACACAATCTTTCCGCTCTCATCGGTACACAGATTCAAACAGCTCCATCAAAACACAGGTCAAGCATTGATTCATCAGCTCTCTTTATCCAAAGCACCAACCAATCCGCAGAAATCGTCAAAAAAACCCAAAAAAAGGAAGTAATATATTGCGGCTTCTTACCTAAAGAGAAGAGGTGGAGGAGAGAAGCGAGTGGCAATTGGGGAGGAATCACCAACACAAGGCACGAAAAGAGGCCAAGGAGATTCCACAAGAAGGAAGAGCCGTCGCTACTAGTGGAGTCAACGAGGAGGAGAAGGCGGAGACATCGCAAGCTCTGAAGTTCCAAACCGTTTCACAAGGTTTAGGTAGGTGCGTTTGGGTTGAAGCTTTTAATGTATTTAGATTGAACAATGTTCAAACCCTAATCTGACCCAAAACACGTATTTCACTTGTTTTATAGTTGAACAATATTAAAATATGAAGCATGTACTATACTTATTTTATATTCGGGTTGCATTCGAGTCATGTTCGGGTCGGATCAGGTCAGGTTTTTTGGACAACCCTACCCTTTAGTACGACATCTGATGTAAGGCAACTCAAGTATGGCACTACTTGTGAAAGGCCTCTACTGATTCTTAAGTCAATATTCACCTCAAAATGATCACGACCTTATATGATTATTTATATTGCTCCTTTTCGAAATTGGCACATGCAAGATCAGGTGGTTACACTCTCTCTCCCTCTTTAAACCCTCAACTCTCTCTCTCTCAATTGTGGTGATGAGTTCCTATTGAGAAGGATGTGTGAGTTATTTTAGAAAACTCTCACGTCGAATGAGGTGTTATATGAAATAGTTAATGTATCATAAATTGATTCATAACTCATTGATTTAAGTTTTTAAGTGAATGTGGATCTAATTGAATATGATCACGGGCTAAGACTTAGGCTTCCCTTTGGCGATCTCCCTATGTGAATGGTATCAAGCTTCTTAGTACTCTCCCAAACAAATGGCACTAGAGCCAATGGTAAATTGGTAGGACTCTAATTTGTTTCATGTATGGTAAATATATCTACTAAGTAATCTTGAGACCAACGCGGCTTCCAAGCAATCTTGCATGGTTCAATCCAATGAAAGAAACTTGCTGGGTGTGTGGTGTAGCAACACAACCTCGATGGGAATCTTCATGTTCGGTTTGGAGAAAGAGATTGGGGATGAAGGTGAACGTCAGAGATATAAATTAAGATGGAAAATGATCCCTTAATCAAGAGGTAACCTAATACTAAGCTCTCTTGTGAGAGGAAAATTGTTGAGATGCATGTTACAGTTAGGTGCACAAATATAACAAAATAAAGAGTAAAAGTGTAAAAGAGAAATCTAGACACAAGGTTCATCATAGTTCACCCTTAAACTAAAGCTACATTCAATAAAGAATTCCACTATAATTAGCAACTCTCTATTACAATTTTCAATTATAGAAGAAAATAAATTATATATAAGCAAAGTAGTTGTTCATAGGCTCTCAAGCTCAAATTACTCATAAAATACAGTACAAACTATAAGAGTTCTTTGGCGATCGGGGGTGTTGTCCCTGATGCCCCACCTGATCACCGAAGAGCAAGACCCCATGCATTCTTGTTGAATGAGAATATAAATCATGCCCCACAATGCACATATACTCTCTGTTAGAAAACTTCCACATTAGCAAATCGGTGTGATGCAAATGAGTAAATATATTTGGGTTTGCTCAAAACAAATTAGCTTAATTTTTTCAAATGAAGTGGGTCAACTAGATATATTCATGGGCTTAGATTTAGACTCCCCTTGATAATCTCTCCAATTAAAGTATGGGAGTTATATTTCATGCTCCTAATAGCTCCTCCATTAATACTTGCTGCAGAGAAGCTCGATAGCTAAGGTAGAGCTTCCCCTTGGGCTCCATGGCCAGGGAGCCTCCGTTGCCACTGAGATTTTGAGGTCAATCGAGGAGATAGAGATATGAGGCCATTGTAGAGAGAGACCACCAACGTCATGCCTCTTGACCAATACCACTACCCGATTTACTACCATCTCCCCCCACTCCCTCCTCTCTCTCTCTCTCAACTAGCTAGATCTTGGCCAGTTTGACCATCCCTATCCGGATCTTATCCAAATATCACTGGACACTACTACTGGATCTAGAGGATTTTCCTCCTCCGGGGCTTGCAACAATGGTGGCTAGAAGGAGCTTGCACAAAGCGTCAAGCTGCGGCATCAAAGCAACGGACGTTTAGGTGGAGATAGCAGCGACGATGGCCAGAGCCTATCACGGCAATAGCAGGGCCGACTGTGGCGCCTTATAAAGGAAAGACAAAAATGAGAGGGAGAGAGGAATTAGGATCCAGAGGCACTTTCTGAATTAGACAAGCGCATTTAGGAATGAATTGTCCACATGTCGAGTTCTGGTGTACAGGACAACATATGTGAATGGGGTACGGGACGCCTCTCAATCCCACACGAAATAGACATCCGACAGGTCTTGTATTGCGTGCACGACGGATGACAATGATTGAAAATGAACAAAGAAAGCCGCTCAAACGTACAGCCTTTGCTGTGTTTTCCTCAATTGGACCGAAAGATTCAAGGCAAAAAAAAAAAATCACAAAGCAAGAAAAGAATATCGAATCCAAGCAAAATTCTTAAAAGATTCGAGCAAAATTCTTTAAAAATTCTTAAAAAATTTGATGTTAAGCAAAATTCAAGAGCGAGACACTTAGCTCATTATTGGAGTGTCTCATATTCTCTAATACTAGGGAAGAAAAAGATATGGTGCCAATTAAGAAGTTTTACGATGAGAATTGTAAACTTGACGTTAAGATCTAAATTTTGACTATTTTCAGATAGGCAGGATATAGTAGCTTGCCACCCTTAGGATAAGTAATGGTAGGTGAAAATCCCACTACTCTCTTGACAGCCTTTCACTCAAAAGCATAGCCTTTATTGCAATTTCCTCAGTTGTATAGAAAGATTTAAGGTTAAAATTAAAAAAAAAAAATTCACAAAACAAAGAAAAAAGTTGAATGCTTTGCAGATGTCCACTTTCCTGGCGATCCATCATGCAAGTAAAAACGAGCTTGGTCTGTCTAATCACGGAACTGTACATGATACGACTGTCTCTTTTCAGCCCCAGTTATTGCTAAGAAGGGAATTCATGTCTACAGAGAAGTGCTTGAAGAATTAGAAATGCAATGCTGGAATTTGGAATCCGGTACCAAACCATTAGCACAGAGAACTGATTCTGAGAGCGATCTTTTTGCTATTAAGATTGAACCCACAAAACACAATTCCTCTGGAGGACATCGAATGATCCAAGTTGAATCGACAAAGGTGGTCCTAAATCAAGCCTGTCCTGCCTTTCAATTTGTTATGGTGAAAATGTTATTTTAACATAAGTAGTTTTTGTTACTGTAATTCTACTTTTTAATCTTTGTCGTCTATGTGTATACTAGCTTAGACATGGGACGGGGATTATTAGCAAGCAATTAAGTGTTAGATATTTTTTTTTTTGTGATTTTTTTTATTGATCTATTGATATTGTTTATTTGTTAAATTTCAGATTGATCTTTTAATATCATTATTTGTAAAATATGAGTTTAATAGTATTCATTTGCCAATTATGAGTCAAATATAAGATGGACATCTCTACATTATAAAAGTTTTCCAAAATCTCATCATAAATAGATATGTTTAGACATATCACTTATAGATATTTCCAAATAAAATCTATATGTATATGAACAATTATTTTTTATATTTATTATCAAAGTATGCATAATTATATTATTTTTTGTGCATCAATTAGAGATATTTAGCCAAAATATGTAAAAAACAGTGATGCAGATTGAGATACTAAAACGTGCGTTAGCTAAGGATCTTTAATAAGTCTGAGAATTAGAGATGCAGATTAGATATTAACATATGTATAAGAATTAGAAATGTAGAATTAGAGAATTGTGAGAATTAGAGATTTGTTAAAGTGACCATAAAAGAAAATTATTGAGTAAAGCCCAAGCGTGAGCGTGTCGTATGACTCAACCTCACACTAGATTTACCCACTTTCAGATTGTGAAATCTCTTTTCACCAATCTAAAGGCTTAACCTATCAAGTGGTTCAATATTGCTTGAACATGTTCTCTCCATATGTTCCGTTGAATGAACTTTTGATTACCTAAAAAGAAAATTAGTATAAGAACAGTTCCCATCGATACGAAAGAACGACAGCCACGTGGATTCACAAAACTCCTGTTGATAGGAACTTATGACTCTGGTCACATCTAACTCGGCAAACAAGTATACACTTTTATCGAAGAGCAACTATCGCGTAGACTCGTTCGCCACGAGTAGCAAAATTGTTTTTAATATATTAATTCACCCAACATTGATCTTTTCTATCTAATACAACAACGTGTCAACCGAAATCCTTGAGGAGATGGTTCATGCTTGCGTATTATGTCACGTCTAACACCTTCAAGTAAGAGCAAATCTGATGCATGGGACACGCGGATAAGGGCCGGCAAAGCAATGCAAATTGCTAAAAGGGCTATCTGCATGCTAGCTTAGACAGGAGGGGCGATTATCAGAAAGCAATTAAGTGTTATAATTTTTTTTGGGATGATGCATATGTTTATTTATTTATAGATATTGTTTATTGGTCAAATTTCAGATTGATATTTTAATACCGTTATCTGTGAAATATGAGTTTAACATTATTCATTTGTCAAATATGAGTCAAATATAATATGGATACCTCTACATCATAACAGTTTTCTAAAACCTCATCATAAATAGATATGTTTAGACATATAACTTATAGGTACTTCCAGAATCTATATGTAAATGAACAATTATTTTTTATATTTGTCATCAAAGTATGCATAATTATATTATTTTTTGTGCATCGATTAGAGATTTATAACCAACATATGTAAAAAATTAGTGATGCAAATTGAGATACTAAAACATGCGTTAGCTTGGGATCTATTATAAGTATGAGAATTAGAGATGCAGATTAGATATTAACATATGTATAAGAATTAGAGATTTGTTAAAGTGATCATCAAAAGCAAATTACTGAGTAGCCCAAACATGAACGTGTCATATGACTCAACCATGTGCTAAATTTACCCACTTTTAAATTGTGAAATTGCTTTTCACCAATCTAAAAGCTTAACCTATCAAGTGGTTCTACATCGGTTCAACATTGCTTGAACATGTTCTCCCCATGTGTACTATTGAATGAACTTTGATTATCTAAAAAGAAAATTAGTATAAGAACAGTTCCCATCAAAACAGAAGAATCATATTCACATGGATTCACAAAAATCTTGTCGATAGGAACTTATGACATTGGTTACACTTCTACCTTGGCAAAAAGTACATTTTATCTCTCTCCCCCTCCTTCTCTCTCCCTCTCTAGGTTTCAGTCTTTTTTCATCTCTTCAATTTCTAGTGGGGAGGGATTAGACCTAGATCTCTTCCTCCCCTCTCCACTTTTCCTTTATCCCATCTTGTTTTCTTTCCTTACCCTACCTAGTTTTAGATTTGGAAGTTTTGCTCTCCCGATTTTATATTTGAGAGCTTTTCTCTCTAATCTAATTCTAGATTTAAGAGTTTTGATGAATAAGTAGTCCATCTCCAATTTTAATAGTGTTCATAGTAACTTTGATATGCTCAATTAACATGTTTTTATTAAAAGCTTTGGCAAATCATCATACTTGGTAAAGGGCTAGCTCTCACAAGTGACAAATTTGAGTTTGTTCAATATGTGGTATGTTTATGTTAGCTCCACACAATGATGGGATGCCAAATCTAGGTGTACACCATTGAAAAAGCCATAATTACAGTTAGAGATCTCAATATTTGTTCACCATTGATAATGATATGTGATTTGGTAATTGACTACCGATCCTTTTGCTTGGATGCAGTCACAAACCTATCCATGAAGGATGAGCGTGTGATGCTCTCTGCCAATCATGCTCTATTGATGTAACTTTATTTCTAGTTTTCGGTTTGTTTTGGAACTCTTGAGCCTGTCTTAATATGATGACTATTGAGTTTTCCCATGGATCCCATCATGTATTATTTTGATAATGAAAAGAAATTTCTTTTGACCAAAAAATAACTAATACATACTTTTATCGATGAGCAAGTATTGCGCACTCATTCACCACAAGTAGCAAAATTGTTTTTAATAAATTAATGCACCCAACATTGGTCTTTTCTATGTAATACAACATCTCGATCCGAAATCCTTCAGGTAAATGGACAATTACGCATATGCTTGCGTATCATGATACGTCTAACGTATGCTTCAACTAAGACCTAATTTGATGTATGGGACGCGAGGATAAGGGCCGGCCAAGCAATGCAATTTGACAAAAGGGTAAGGACAAATTGCAGGAAAAGATAGTTGACACATCAAAGTGTTAGTATAAGTCGAGATAATATATGTTTTTAGGTAGCAATAGTTGACGATGACCGTTAATATAGTTTGGCTAGCCAAATTATTTTTTGTTCCATGTTTAAACCCCACATAAGAGAAGCTGGGCATCTAAAGAGCACATTCCGCACAACGCCCTCCGTGGACATGAAAGTGAAAATATTGACCAAAACTTATCAAATATCACGCCGAAAGGGAAAGTGTACAAAAAATATGCAGTGCGACAATAGTATGTCGAACATGTTTTGTTGCCTTGCGAGATTAGAGTGATTTACCTCTTGTTGATATGCAATAGCTTGACTTGATCTAGTAGAACAAGTGCCAACAATAAATTTGTGGTTAGAGCTCAACCTAATCCAAAGATGTGAGTTGATCTGGTGCCACTTAGATTTATTAAATGGGCGGGTCGGGTCAAATTTTGGTGGATAAAACATGAGCCAATCCAAATTATTTGATACCTACTACAATATTAGCAACTCATTTCCAACTTGACTTGGACGTGACTCATACTAAGCTTAATTTGTGCTCCGATTCTTATCGCTTTTTCACTTAGATAGGGAACATAGCACGCTGACAAAAAAAAAAAACTAATCAATCAAAAACAAATTGAACAAGAAAAAAATTAGCAAATAAAAATCACCGAGCTAGTTGAGAAATCAAGAACCAGAACACATCCTGTTATATCTCTTGATGTTAGAAAATTTATCTAATTTACCAAAGGAGAGCAAGCCTAAAAAGGTATACGTGACATAAATTTAATCCCGTATCCATAGCTATCAGCATGTGTATTGATGATTACATAATCTTGGATTTTGGCTGTCATAATCCTCGACCAAGAATTAGTGATGACTCATCACATCCCAAGGGTCAAATACATTAAAACGTTCTTGCTTAGTTATTCCTCACCTCGCTGATAAATTTTTTTTGTTAAATTATATCTCAAATTTGAGTTCGTGAATAAAACCGATCTAAACAAAAATCCAAATTCTACCAACACTTGTGATTTGATGTCCGAATAGGTAATAAATTACTGAATTACCTTTCACACTAGAGTAAGAATATACAAAAGTTGAATTCTACTTAATTATTACACAGTACACAACTAGAACAAACAAGAGGAGTGTCAAGACATTTTAGGTTTTTAAGTAAGTCCTCTGTGGAAGACAGTGGGATAAAGTGGGTTTAACTTTAGGTGTAATCTATGGCTGAAAAACACTTCAACAATTGAGCGATTCTCCGGAATTATAATGGATTTTTTTACGGTTGACTCTTCCTGTGAAGTAGGGATCAACAAATCGGATCACGTAAATCTCCGTGTCCTTTTTGTTTCTCGCAATCTCTAGTAATTTTTTTTTCTTCTCGCATGCTGTTTGACTTGCAAGGTTACGTTAGTTTCTTTATTATTTCATAACACTTTTATACCTTTGGCATCGGAATGATTCCCGCCACGTATTCGCACCGTGCTCAGCTCTTCATGGCCAGTTGGGCTTGTTTGCTCCGTGTATAAATTAGATCCCCCATTACCCTCTCTTCTCAGCTCATGAGCTCTCCAGCTCGACCCTCGTTCTACTTTTCTCCAAATTGATTCTGCTTAAACCTCAAGTTTGAAATCGCAAAATAATCATGGGTCTTCTACGTTTCGCCGTCGGCATTTTCGGTAGGTTCTCATCTCTCTGAATCTCTTCTTTTTCTTTACAAATATTTTGACATTTTTCTTTACCCGGTAGAAAATCGACTTACGGCGACCAATTTTCAGTCGCCGAGGATGGTTTCCGGTGACCAAACATCTAGTTCTATCACCTATTTCTGGCGACTAATCAGTTTTGGTCACCACGAGTATGTACCCTTCTAGCGGAGAAAAAGAATGCTTGGTTCGTCGCGGTTTTTTCATCGCCAAAGAGCTACTTTGATGTGGGAATAATCGTGATGCTATTAGCATTTATACTAAATATATCTCTTCTCTTGGTTTTTCTCTTCAGGAAACGTAACTGCTCTACTCATGTACTTGGCACCAACGTAAGTCGTTCCCCGAATAAAGACGCGGTCGTCCATTTGATTGTGATTTTGATCATTATTCTTTTCCAGCGCATCGTGTCCAATGCATTCTTTTCTCGGTTTTTTTTATTTTCCAGTTTGATTCTATGTAATACCTTGTTGCATATTTCTTGTTCATAAACAACCTTGTTAGTCACACTGTTTTTGTTTATATCGAACCTTGTTGGTCACATCATTCCTTCTCCAAAAGACAACCTTGTTATCCTCGTTCGCCTCATATGCTATTGCAGCTCCATCAAGGTGGTTTTAACGTGATCGGTATGCAATTTAACTTCATTCATATTATTAGGAAGCCCAATCTAATAAACAGTATATTATTGCAACACTTCTCAAGTGCAAACTGAATTAGGAACGGTGCTTGAAATTTAACTAACAAGAGCTGCCACAAAAGCAAAATAACCGAGACAAAGTCAAGCTGTGATATTATGTTAGAATATCCAAAAAAAAGGCTTAATCTTATAGGTGAAATAGATAATATGTATACAAAGAGCGTATAAATCATGTTAACGAGTGATATAGGATGCTTTACATGCATACCTTCTATGAGCTGGTTTATCGCTACTTTGAATTTGTGAAATACAATCTTGGAAATGATGTTGTAGGATTACCTTCAAGAGGATCATAAGGAGCCGCTCGACCGAGCAGTTCTCGGGCGTTCCATACGTGATCACTCTGCTAAATTGTCTTCTCTATTGCTGGTACGCTTCTAATGATGCCAAAATCGGGGCATAGTTCCATGTTCATATCATTGTTTTTTGTCTTAATTTGATCGTTTTTAGTAAAAGACAACGCCACCCTACGTTAATGTCGACTCATGGACTTTTGTCGCCCGTTTAGGCTTATACTCATATGTAATCTCCTCCACGACAAAACTAAGAATCAAACTGCATGCTCATGCGTTTTGGCCTTAAGTGATGTCCACAGTATAAAGAAGTAGCTTGCCAGATTAATTAATATGGCGTGGCAAGCTCTCAAGGAATATATAGAGGTGAGACAAGACGTTGAAACTTGACAACTATGTTATCACTCTAAATTAGGTTACAATTTAAGGAAAGTCTAATCTTTATCCAACTATGGTCGTGTTTTTTTATGGGATGAATGCTGAAAGGCCCTTAGGATTTTGGTGCCGTTGCACAATAACTCTCGAACTTTGAAATATATATGAATTACCTTTTTGAAGGTTGGTATTGTTGCATAATAGCCTCAAAAGTTTTAAAAATCATAGATCACGCCCCTCAACTTTGATTTTTTTTTCCCTTTAGTCACTAATTTTTCTCGTTTGCTTAGTCCCATGTTAAGTTTTACCTAAGAATGAAATTACGTTTCTTTTTTCTTGACTATAATGAAGTTGAGAATATAGAGAGGATGCATGATTGATGAAGTTAGGAAGACTAAGTAAAGGTTATTATGGTGAAGAAAAAATGCTCGGTCCTTTTTTTTAAGGATACTTGATGGGTATACAAACAAAAAACTAAGTGGCTGCAACAAAAATCCAAAAATTTAAAAAGGGGTAATTTATAATTTGCCAAAGTTCGAGGCCTCAACCACTAAAGTTTGCTTCGATAACCATCCTTTTTACATGAGAAGAAAGAAGTGGAGGGTTCGAATCCCTACCTTCTCATGGAGATTAGGGCTGGAACAATTTAGCTTCAGAAATAAGTTTTCAACTCCCACACACCTTGTATAGAGACAGAACAAAAGTCTAAACGCTAGAGTAAGATTAAAGTGGAATGTAAAGTGAGACCGACAAAAAAAAAAGTTCGAGACCTAAGCGCTAGAATAGGATTAAAGTAGGACACAGAGTAGGACTGACAAAAAAAAAAGTTTAAGGTCTCTTGTGTGGTGGCGCCAAAGTCCAATGGCCAAGGGCTATTGCGCGGTGCCAAAGTTTGGGGAGGGGTGTTCTTAGCGATTATCCCTTGTTTTTATCGTCCTCAAACTCTCTTTTTTCTAATTAAGTTTTTTAGTTGCTCAATGTTTTAATCTGAAGTCCTTCATCATCAAAACAATTAGTAATTCCTTTCATTTGTTTCCGGGACACTGTTGCTTAAAAGTCAATTCCCTCGGCATGATGCTTCACTTGGTATTTCCAATCACATGTGATTGTTTTATCAGTCCGGCTCGATTGACAAAGCAAATCCCCTGTCGTCATGTATCCTCCTCTCTCTCTCCGTCTTCCATCATTTGTCTCTCTTTCCTCTCTGTGTTTGTGGGTGCCTCTTTCACCACCCTCTCCCTATCTCTCATGAGCTCTTTCGCTTTCCTCATTTGTCTCTCTTACCTCCATACGTTTGTATGTACCTCTTTCACTACCCCTCTCCCCATCTCTCATGAACTTGACGCCGATTCCGAACTATATTGCTGATGAGAGGAGAGAGAGAGATTCGCCGCAGAGGTATGAGGAGATGAAAACGGAGGACGACAGCTAGCTGATCACCCAAATCTAGAGGAGGCGACATCTTCACCGGCTCACGGAGGGTGGCGACTAGAGGTGATCGTTAGGTCCCGCGTTGTCCTGGGCCTTGAGGTCGGCTTACACGAGTTTTGACCCATGAATGGGACAAGTGATGGGAGCATTTTTGGAGGTAAAGGATTCCCATCCTCAATGCTAACGGTTCAAACCCTCAAAAAGCCTCAATGACGAGGTCTTCTAAGACCTTCCACCTCGATCTCTCTGTGATTAATTAGGGATGGGAATGCCACCTCACTGCGGTGGAATTTGCCCCGCCACCGCCCCCTGCCATGCGCAAGGCGGGGCAGGACATCTCGCATAACTATATTTTTGAAGGAGAAAAGCTTAAAACATGAAGCCGGAGGACTGCTTAGGATAAATTCTGGAGATCATATGAGTTTTCACCGTTTATATTTCAAAAGTGACGAACTTCATCCTCTTCAGAGATGCTTCGCTTGTAATTATATCATCGTCAAGTTTCTTCTTCCAATCTATTCGTCAATCCAAGGGTGTTTTCCAGGTTTAAACGATTACACATTTTGAGCTAGGAAACGGAATCCTCGCATGAACTTTGGTCAAAAAGTAAATGGAAACTTGGAAAATGTTCGCTATACATCAGTTTTGCCATCATTCTATTCCAGATAAAGCTTAGATCTTTACAGGTACGGCTTGCCGTTTGTGTCTGCAAACAACTTTCTGCTGTCAACCATCACCGGGATTGGAGCTGTAATTGAGTCTGCATATGTGTTGATTTTCATCGTCTATGCTCCCAACAAGGAAAGGACCAAGATTCTAGGACTCGTCGCCCTTGCCCTCGCCATATTCTCTACTGTCGCCCTCGTCTCCTTCTTTCTGTTCCATGGAAAAACAAGGAAACTCTTCACCGGTGTGTTCGTCGACATTTTCGCCATCGCCATGTTTGCTTCACCTCTGTCGATCATGGTAAGAGGGTCTGCAATGACCTAGCCGTTTGTGCCATTCCCAGTTAAATTCCTTATTGAATTGCTGTGCAGGTTTTCTTACTTTGGGATTACTCGTTTATGCATGCAGAGATTGGTGATCAAGACCAAAAGTGTGGAGTTCATGCCCTTTTTCCTGTCGGTGTTCGGCTTATTGTGCGCGGTTAGCTGGTCCGTTTTCGGCCTGATTAATCGTGATCTTTTTGTTATCGTAAGTACTGCAGTCAAATTTTTTAGCCTTCTACAGGCCAGGAGCTCGCAAGAACTTCCACATTACACAACTGATGGGATAAAAATGAGTATTCCTGGTGATGCAGGTGCCTAATGCATTTGGATCGGGATTAGGACTGGCTCAGATGCTCCTGTACGCATTATACCACGAGCGCAGTCGTCAAGATGACGATGTCGTGAAAGTTGAATCCTTGGAGATGGATTTGCAGATACCCCGCGGGAAGCAACGACCAGAAACTTATCAGCTGGAACATGGCCGTCCTTAGAACTTGCCACGGACGACAGAATTTTTGTGAATGTATTCCTGCGAGAAGAAAAGGACCAATTTGTGGGTAAAATATGGCTCTTCAAAGATGGATGCAGCTCTTCCTCTATGAGTTTCAGCTTTTCTCCATCTCTTCAACTTTCGGTGGGGGAGAGATTTGAACTAGATCTCCCCTCCCCTCCCCTCCCCTCCCTAATTGCTTTCCTTTTATTTCATTTTGTTTCTTTCCTTACTCTCTCCGTCTAATTTTAAATCTGAAAGTTTTGCTCTCCCGATTTTAGATATGGGAGCTTTTCTCTTTAATCTAATTCTAAATTTCTGAGTTTTAATGAATAATTACTCCACCTCCAATTTCAATGGTATTCACGTTAAATTTATACTCATTCAACGTGTTTTTGAAAAAAGTTTTGGTGTTTTGCACTTGTTAAAGGACTTATTCTCACAAATGTCAAATATGAGCTCGTTCAATATGTTTATGTTGTCTTCATATGGTGATGGTGTTGATAACGTCAAACCTAGACGTACATCGCTAAAAGGCAAAATCTTAACTACATATGGAGATCTTGGCGTAGGTTCATCATTGAGATGATGTGTAATTTGATAACTTGTTGCCGATCCTTTTGCTTTGATGCAATCACAAATCTGATATTGAAGAACGAGTATGTGATCATCTCAACTAATCGTGCTCCGATGGTATATCTTAATTTCCAATTTTTGGTTTGTTTTGGAGTCCTGTAGGCTTGCCTTGTTATAGTGACTTTCTAAAAGTTCCCATGCATCCTTTTATGTATTATTTAAGTAATAAATGAAATTTATTTTGACAAAAAAAAAAATGGATGTAGCTCAATAATTGTGTTTGCTTAATGTAACTAAAAAGATAGGCCACTTTGCTAATCCGTGGACAACCATCTTTCAACTTTTTGTTCATTGCATTTTGTATCGATATTTTCAATTAACTAGAAAGATAGGTACCACAACGTGGTTTGATTGTCACTGGTTTATTGATATCTCGTCCAAATTTCTAATGGAAAGTGGAGTGTTACATCCGCAATGTTACCTATTAAATATTCAATCTCGATCCGAACCTAGTTGCTTACTAGAGTCGGACAACTCGAGTATATTAATTTATCTCATGGGTGTGCTTCTCTCCCCTCTTGGGACGTGTCATCTCTTATTGCCGAGCGCAACGTAATGTTAACTCCGTTTCCTGATTTAAGATCAACCCACTGTCATACGGAGTCCAATAAACAAGCGGACCGAATTGTCAAAGCCCAGAGATGTGTAGACTCCACCACAAAACTTGATTTCCAATTCTTCTCTGCCTTTATGAGACATTGCCTGTTCTGAAGCCCCTCTATCATGTGGGCTAGCCCTCAATTTTGAATTGAAATGGACTTTGACATGTCGTCCAATTTGAATGCATGGTCGATCCGAAGTGCGTTCCAAACTTCCATTTACGTAGGAGCAAACACAGGAGATTTTTGCCAATATTTTATGCATCGTCGGGCCATAATGCTCACCGCACTCCATCAATTCTACCAACCCCTAAAACCTTACCGATCGTGTTGCTCGCCATCAACCCAAACCCGTACAAGTACGAACGGAATGAGATCAGTCATTTGCGAGGTAAATATGACATATTTAATGACCCTATCCAATTGATTGTTACATTTAAGTAATGACCACAAGCATGCACCAACCTACTTTCAAAATACGATTTCAACGGAGTACATAATTAGCGAATTTGGATTATGCATTCTCGTTTGCATATAAAAAAAATTAAAGTTTTATGCATTGAAAGTTTCTATGTATAATTTGAAAGGAAAATGCCACAAAAAATTTCAAAATTTGCTCGGTGTGACAAATTTATCAAAAACATTTTTGTGATTCAAAAAATCCTAAATTTGTACCCATATAACACATACTTCTAACCTTTTTTTTATATAAAATTTTACCGGTATGACATATTTATCGTAAACTTTCTGACCAAATGATATTTTCAGCTATTCTTTTTCTTTCCTTTTTTTTTTGTTTTTTGTTTTTTGTTTTTCTCTCCTCTTTGCCGGCCATGGTGGAGGGAAGCCAGACTTGGGTGAGGGCATTCCTTGCTAGCTCCAATGAGGGCGGCCCTTGCTCGCCTAGGCAAGGGTGACCCTCGTTGGATTTAGAGAGGAATGCTTTTACTTGAGTTTGACTTCCCTTCACCATGGCCAATAGAGGGAAGAGAGAAGAAGAAAAAAGGAAAAGAAAAGGCAGGAAAAAAAAAATTAAAAAGTAAAAGACAAAAATGCCCCTTCGACCAGAAAGTTTTGAGGGAAATATGTCATATGGGCATAAGTTTGGGGTATTTGATGTCATAAAAACGTTTGAGGTAAATGTGACATAGTTAACAAAGTTTGGGATCTTTTATGTAATAGAAAAATGTTTAAGGTAAATTTGTCATACAAGTACAAGTTATGGGTATTTTGTATCACAAAAAGAGTTTGTGGTAAATTTATTACATTGATCAAAATTTGGAGTTCTGTTTTGTAGCTTTTTCCCTAATATGAATGTATGGATGGTGATTTCTAACTCCACATGAGAACGAAAGTAGACAAAACTTGAATTAAGTGATAACAGAGAAGCTGCTTTCTAAGATGATGAGTGTTGAATGAGTGAATCTATTATATTTGAAGGTGTTCCTTCTTTAGTCGATAATGATTTTAAATTGGTTAAGTAACGTCCATTTTTTTTTGCAGAAAATAAATTATTTGAAAAATATTTTTCTAAGATTGACTATTTGTATTATTTCCAAAAAGTAATGAACAAAAAATATTTTAATTGCCCATGAAAAATGTTTAGATATAAATTGTTGTCAGCAATGAAAACACTTCTATTAATAAATTAATTTAAGCAATATAATATATCATTTTTTAAAAATATATTTTTCAAATCACTTATTTTTTGCTATACAAATTAAGCTTAAGATTAAGTATTTTGGAGATAGTCAAATTTTTTAAGAGTTTCCGCATAACTTAGTTTTTGTTGTTGGTCTATGCATTTGTAAAAGCATCTTTGATGAGCTAGCGGTAACAATTAGCTCATCCCACGTTTGAGGTTTGATTGAAATGAAAGTAGGTGATTTAATAAACGAAAGATGATTTAAGAATAAATCATGTCGTATTTCCTGACCATAATGATTTTATTAATAAAATGCAAATAACAATAAGGGATATTTTTCACATGCCTCCTTTACCAAAAGATGCATGTTGGTAATCATCGACCTCTTGTTAATTCCTACGTGGTATGATCAGATCAGAGCCATTTGTGTTCCATTACCGATATAGACCAAACAGTCCAAAAAAGGATCATTCTTTCTAAAACCATCCCATAAGTTATTGCTGTTGGACAATTTGCATGGATAGATTGGCCAGTTCAACTCAATGTGCGATGTTGGATCATTGGCAATCTGACGGCTCAAAAAATCCTTTCCATACATAAAAAAGAAGATCCTATGTGGCCCGATTAAATCCACTTTTGTTCTATTGCAAATATAGACAAAACAATTAAAAAAAGATCACCCTCTCTAAATGCGACTCGACGTGGCGTGATTAAGGCCGCTTGTATTCCATTGTAGATATGACATAACCGTCCAAAAAAGGATCACCCTTTCTATATGCATCAAGATGTTACCATTTTCCGACAAATTACATAGGTAGAGTCGCCAATAGGACTCGATAATCATTGCTGGATCATTGTCGATCCATTAGCTCACAAAATCCTTTCAACACGCACAACAAGAAGACTTGACGTGGCATGATCAGGCCCGTTTGTGTTTCGTTACCGATATAGATAAAAAAAAATCCAAAAAAGTTCACCATTTCTAAATGTGTCCACCGAATATTACCTTTTTTTGGACAAATTACACTAGTAGATTCACTAGTTCGACTGGATACACGATGTCTCATTGGCGATTTAATGGCTAGATACAAAATCCTTTCCACACACAAAAAGAAGGCCCTATGTGACCTAATTAAGGCCGCTTGCATTCCATTGCTTATATAGATTGAAAAGTCCCAAAAAGGATCACTCTTTCAACATTTGCTTGGGATATTACCTTTCTTACCAAAGAACCATTCACACGCACAGAAAAAGAAGACTCTACGAGGCACAACCAAGGCTACTCGCACTCCATCCCTGATACAGACAGGATAGTCCCAAAAAGGATCGCCCTTTCTAAATGCATCGGAACATTACCTCTTTCGGACCGATCCTTTCCACATATGGAAAAAACGAAATGACCCTAACGTGGCATGACCGGGGCCGCTCGTGTTCCATTCCCAATAGGGAAATCGCCCTTTCCAAACGCGTCTCAAAAATCAATCCAAGACCATCTGGTAGGCAGGAGAATTAGGCCTTTCAGGCGATCCGGTCCGATCCAATCCGACTGGCTGAAGAAACCCTTTCCCCCCTGCTCACGCACCGGCACACGAAAAGGGGAGCGAAGAAGACCCTAGAGATCACTCAAGCCATACGTACGTGCATACGCGCACAGGAGAGGGGAGATCAGATCCAGGGGTGGGGAAGGGAAGGGAAGGGAAGGGAACAAAGGCATCAGTAGAGCGCACGCGCGCGCAGGGATGGAGGGGCATAGATATTTGTACCACATGCAAGCGCGACTTAACGTAAAATGATGGAACTTGAGGTTTTCTTCTCCTCCCCTTTTCCTTTTTCCCTCTTTTCCTTTTTCTTTTAGAGAGAGAAAGAGAGAGAGAGAGAGAGAGAGAGAGAGAGAGGGAGTGAGGAGAGAGGAAAATTGCTGAGGAGAGAGACACGAATACCCCCCTTTGACTTCATCCCCCCTCTTCCTCTTCTCTCTCTCTAGAGAGAGAAAGGGGTGCGATTCAATCCGATTGAAGGGACTCTTGACGTCCGCAAGGACACAGACAGAGGCAGGCACGCACACAAGCACTCAGACGGTTTCTCTCTCTACTTTCTCTCTCCTAATTCGGCCCGAGCCGTGGGAAGGGGAAGGAGCGCCACAACACCAGCACCACCACAGTGACCAAGAAGGGAGAAGGAAGAAGAAGAAGAAGAAGAAGAAGCGGGAGCTGGAAGTAGCGGGGAGAAGAAGACCGGGTAAGGGGAGGATATACTCTTTTCGCCTCGAGGTTTTTTTGGTGCTTGGGGAGGAGACTGGTTCTACTCGTTTCTCCGCGCGAAATTTTCCTGCTGCGGTAGGTTTTCTCGGCTCTCTCTCTCTTTCTCTCTGTTCGCTCTTTTGGGTCTGCACGAATGCGGGCTCTCTCTGTGATGGCGCGCGCGCGCGCTCGGTTTTCGGAGCTCCGGATCGTTGATTCGAGTGGGTCGAGTCTCGATCGAGGGCTGTATCTTTTGGGTCGGCTCCGTTGATTGCGTTCCATCAGTGGCTTGCGGGTCTTGGCGCTTGGATGGTGGAGTTCCCAATTTGGTATGCGGGAGTTAAGAGTTTCTTGGAGGCTGAAGCTTTAGCTTTGAGCTTGTGAAGAATGGGTGGGTTCTTGAGGGGGGGGGGTGTTTGCTAAAATTTTCGTTCTTTTGGGTTGAATTTGTGGTGCGGGCCAATTGAATTGGCTCCCGTCGCGGTTGGAGTAAATTGGTGGGATCTTTGTGAGGGTTTTAGGTTTAGAATGTAGCTTAATTGAGATTAACATCTTTATCTGACGAGCATAGCTGAAAAACCTGAAAAAGTTTCTTGTTTGATGAGGGAATTGGACGAACTAACGTTTTCTTTTATGATCTTTTTCCAGAGGTTCATTAGAAAGCTGGTTGGAGATTTCTTGTCTCGTGAAGATGGTGGAGAATGTTTAGAGATGAAGTTTGTTTCTTCGCAATCGCCTTTGGTGGCCATGGCTTGCATTTGGTACGCCTCAACTCAAGGCTTTATACTCAGAAGGCATGAAGAAGATGGTTCCTCCTCCATTCTTGAAGGGCGTCATTAAATGTTTCTTGCTCTTAGCTTAAAATCGGTCTGCAGGCAGAGTTCTGTAATTAGTTTTACCTATATCCAAGCTATTTTCTGTCCGCATTAGTGTTATTAAAGCTGAATTTAGAAGATGGTACTTTCGGGACCACCCACTCCAGCCAATGGGTCCCAGTCCATTTCGCCTTCGCTTCTGCGATCAAATTCAGAATTATTAGGAGGAGAAGCTGCTGCATTGCCTGCCCAATCAACATTCTCTTCTCTTGTTTCGCCGCGTACTCAGCTTAGTAATGTGAATATGCTTAATGCATCTTCCCTGCTCAACCAGTCATTTGCAAATGGTGGTTCAAACCCCATGATTCCTTCTTCTGGAGGTGGCCAGAGAGTGGGTATTGATATGAAGGCTGAGTTGGATCAACTAGCAAATGTTGGTAATGGGATGAACTTTGGATTGTCCAACATGACCAATACTGGCACTTCTAGTCACTATCCGGGACAATATTCTAATCCTTCTGGCAATCAGTTGATGCCAGATCAAGGCCAGTCTCAACAACTTGAACAGCAAAATTTCCAGCAATGTCCGCAACCAATGCAACAGTTTTCTTCCTCTCAACATGCCCAGCAACATCAGCAACTACAACCATTCCGGGCACGTGGAGGGTTAGCTAGTGTAGGACCTGTCAAGTTGGAACCACAAACAGGCGGGGAGCAACATGGACAGCAGCTGCAGCAGCCCAATTTACAGTCACTAAGGAGTCTGCCTCCTGTGAAACTGGAGCCACAACAGATTCAGAGTATGAGGAACTTGGCTTCTGTAAAAATGGAACCTCAACACTCGGACCAGTCGCTTTTTCTCCATCAACAGCAACAGCAGCAACAGAATCAGCAGCAGCATCAACACCAGCACCAGCACCAGCACCAGCAGCAAGCTCAACAGCAATTGTTGCATATTTCCAGGCAGAATTCAACTCCTACTGCGGCCCAGTATAATCTTATGCACCAACAAAGATTGTTGCAGATGCAGCAGCAGCAGCAGCAGCAGCATCAGCAACTATTGAAAGCAATGCCTCCACAAAGAGCTCAGGTAGCACAGCCGCTTCAGCAGAGCATCCCCATGAGGTCCCCTGTAAAATCAGTTTATGAACCTGGAACATGTGCAAAACGTCTGACAGACTACATGTATCGGCAACAACGTAGACCTGAGGTAATGTACCTTAAATGGAGAGCTTTATTCAGTATACGAGGTCTTATACTGATCAATCTATTGTATAGGACAACAATATTGAT
The DNA here is from genome assembly GCA_014182735.1 of Corymbia maculata. Classification (NCBI taxonomy): domain Eukaryota; kingdom Viridiplantae; phylum Streptophyta; class Magnoliopsida; order Myrtales; family Myrtaceae; genus Corymbia; species Corymbia maculata. Next base: position 33,963,763 of record CM024687.1, read on the forward strand.
TTCTGGAGAAAATTTGTTGCTGAATATTTCGCTCCCAACGCTAAGAAAAAATGGTGTGTTTCTATGTATGGAAGTGGCCGGCAGACAACTGGAGTTTTCCCTCAGGTATGCAAACTGACACTGTCTTTAACTTGGTTCTGGTCTTAATAGGCAATATTCTAACCTATTTTCTAGTTGGTGATTAATAATGAAAGATCTGATAACTGTGGTCCTTGACATCCTCATGTACCAAGGATAGTCATTTCCTCAGAGCTTGATGGAGTGATGTCACTCTTTTTCCAAATATTTTTGCTCTTGCTGTCCTCTTTTTGGTGAATAGTAACTCTTGATGGATCTATGGTTAATTGCTTTGAGTTTCATTTAAAGAACTAGTGGAATTAATGTCTACCTTTACAGGATACATGGCACTGTGATATATGCAATCGCAAGCCTGGTCGCGGCTTTGGTAAATTTCATTTCTCTTTAGGTGCTAGGTCTCATTTCCATTATCTCTTGAACTTTGGTGACTTTTTTGCATTGAATTTTTACTCCCACAGTTTCCCTGTGTTATTTATTTATTTATTATGAGCTCTGGCCATTGTTTACGTGGATTTTTTCTTACTTTCAGAGGCAACTTTTGAGGTCCTTCCCAGGCTTTTCAAAATAAAATATGAAAGCGGTACTTTGGAAGAACTTCTGTATGTTGATATGCCGTGTGAATATCCAATTGCATCAGGCCAAATTGTATTGGACTATGCAAAAGCTATTCAAGAAAGTGTCTTTGAGCAGCTTCGTGTTGTCCGTGAAGGTCAACTTCGGGTTGTTTTCTCTTCAGACCTGAAGGTGGCGAATCTATATGATCTTCTGGAACCTTTTTAGTTATAACTTCTCCAAGTGGAATAGTTTACATCTGTGTTGTTTCTTAAAACTTCCAGATATGTTCATGGGAATTTTGTGCACGTCGTCATGAAGAGCTTATTCCTCGAAGACTATTGATTCCTCAGGTTATGTATCAGCTGGATTTTATGCTTGGTAGAATGTTAAAATCTTGTTTGTCGTTGGCATTAGTAGCTTTGATTTGGGTGTGTTTTCTGCATGCTTTTTCTATTGCTCTTTTCGAGTGTTGTTTAAGAAAGGTAGCTTAGATAAGTATAGTCAAAGTTTTAATCTAGTGGGTATATAGCTGCTAATATAGAGATGATTTGGCCGAACTAAGTTATGTTAATTTGACGTCAGATAAGGAAGCATTCATGTCCTTTCAAGTCAATGGGCTTTCCTTTGTTAGATGTAGAAGAAGAAGATCTCTTGAGACCATGAGGATGTTGTGTGATTATACTTTTTATGCTTCTAAGCAATTAGACACATAGTTGTAGCCACGTTTATTTTAATCAAGTAACTTAAATGCTCTTATCATTTTTGTGGTTACTGACTGTTAGCTATATATGCAGGTTAGCCAGCTGGGAGCGGCAGCTCAAAAGTACCAGGCAGCCACTCAAAATGCATCATCAGGTTTATCTGTCCCAGAGCTGCAAAACAATTGTAACATGTAAGGCTTCTTGGTATATTGGCCTCCTCTTGAATGAAACTGAGAGATCTGTAGATTGACTTCACATATTACTGTCAGCAGTGATGCCTGCATTAGGGCCGTAAGCATTTTGCAAGAGCAGGAACTACTTCCTCTAGCGTGTGACTTGGTCTTGTTGCTTTAGAGTGGAAATATATGTTTTATGAAGTGTCAAGAATGAGACATGAACTGTCATAAGCTGTAAAATTGTAAAAATTTCTGAAACTAACATGTTTGATCTATACATAAGAATCTTTCCAGGAAATGCTATAAAATCGTAATTCCTCATTGGACTATGTAGTATGTCGTTTGCGACTTATTGTTAATATTTGTTATGGAGGAAATAAATAAGTTTGATAACACTTATAAGCTTATTTGAAAAATACTGAGAATATCAAATCTGAATGTTCCACTGACATGTTCAGCTTTGGATTTTTAATTCTGGGGAGCAAAAGAAAATGTATGGATTTTATCAGCAGTGACGGACTTTCTGGTAACTTTCACTTAGATCATCAAACAACTATTTTTAAGCTAAATGCACCTTACTTTACAAACCCCTTCACGTGTTACATCCTCCTAATTATCCTGATTATAATTGATATTCTAATTAATTTTCCTGACATTAGATTCTGACACAGTGCCTAATGGTGTCCCATGAGCAGCACAGGCACCACATAAGCACACACTGATGAAAAGAAAGAATGTGCTTGCATAGTTGCCTCAGCTTTTGGTCATAAATTGGCTTGAGAATGGTCAAAGTGCAAAAATTAAAAGGATTGACAAAGTTTAATGTATTATGTTAAGGAATTGAAATTCATTTAATATTAGTGAAAGTCTGACCAGAGTACAAATATAATTTACCCAGCAAATCCTTGTTAAATGGAATTTGTTAAATTTGGAAGCTACCTGTAATTCTTATCTCAAAAGCTAAAGAAAAGCTAAGTGGACAGTTGATTTACTCGAAATAAGAAAACTAAATCTTCAAATAAATCTGAAACAGCAAGGTCTATCTGTGCTGGCCATGTAATGTCATTAAGTTACTCAATTTGCTGCAAATCTTTAGATGAAAAAGTAACTCAATTTTCTACAAGATTTTCCAATGCATCAAATTTGTCATTTCTCATGTCACTGTATGAAGCATTTTCTGTTAACTAACCTGCTGACAGCATATATAAGTTTACAGTTAGTATATAATGGTGCAAGTGCTGAAAGAATTTGATTTATGGATGGAGACTAATAATGTTGGTGAACCCTAATAATGACAAAGATTTAGTCCCATTCCCTGATGTTGAGTATTGGCTCTTAATTAAAATTGGCCTAGACAGCACTAAAATCTTGGAAACAAAAGACAAGCACTCAATTTGTACGAGTTAATCTTAATGCAAAAATTTGTTTTCTGACTACTTTTTCGCTGCTTGAGGCATCTAAAACTTCGTTTTGCCCTCTATACACCTATTTAAAAGTGGTTGTTGAAAAAGTGAGAAGGCGATGATCTTTACGTTCATGTGGGTGAATTGAGGCTATTGCTTATCAACGATCTTAGAGGAAGTTATGTTTGCATCATGCGTTTTGTGTATCTCTGTTGAAAGCTTTTGCGTGGTCTATCTTTGACCTTTTCATTGGTAACCATTTCTCAAGTGCATGAATGCTTGACATTTCTGCTGCTGTTTTGATGGAATAGGTTTCTTTCATCGGCTCGGCAATTGGCAAAAGCTCTTGAAGTTCCTTTAGTGAATGACTTAGGATATACAAAGAGATATGTGAGGTGTCTTCAGGTTGTCCCTTATACTCTTCTTGGCTCCATTTTAATGTTTGTTGTCTTAGCACATTTTGAGAATTACCCTAATTGCTTTCTGGTACTGCGTATAATTTGGTGTTGACAATGCATACCTGAGGATATTGGCCATTGTGGTTTTTTAATGCACAAGAAATCTGGCTGTCTTCTGTTGTCCTTATTGTAAACCTTCCAAATAGGTCCCAAGTATAAACAGTCCACCAAAGTGAGTAATCAAGTGAATTCAATTTTGTCACTATTTTCCTTTCCTCTCTACAAATCCTTGGGAAGAGAAAATAGTATGGCCTGGCTGTTTCTGGTGATGTTTGAATGGGCGGTTTGTTTCCTGGGAAGTGCAAAAGTTATATTCTTGGGCTTGTTGTGACTGAACTTGAAAAACTTTTTGTTGTACTGTTTAAGCCTTATTATACATCATCATCTGGGCAAGTGGTTAGTGTTCCTTGCAGGGTCAAATTTCATGATTCAAAAGTAATATTATGCTGAATATTGTTTTTAAGCAAAGTTGAGCTCCGGTTTCCTCAGTCTTATGCAGTGAATTTTTCTCACATAATTGTCTTCGAAAGGCTTATTTTGGCTACTGGTGATTTTGCCATGCTGCACTTAGGGAGTTAAAAATATTATAGGGTGTATTTGGTTGACTTTAATTTCTCCAAGAAGTTCTGTTTTTTTTATAAGCAAGGCAAGTATATTGAAGAGCCTGCCTTTACAACCTTGGAGTTAGAAGATATCCTGGAAATTCAAAAAGAGACTTGGAAAAAGTCCTTTTCACTTTCTTGTCCAAATAAAAAATTAAGGGAGAAATTTAAAATGAGTTTAATATCATATTATATGTTTTTAAAGGTTTGTGATGTTCTTTTAATCATATGGTGTGTTAAGATTTCATGCCTTTGTTACTGACTATCCTTGGATAAGATCCAAAAATAGTGATGATCTGCATGGATTTACAATGTTCATATTAATCGACCTCAAGGGTAACAACTTTGGTTGGGGTGTGTAATTAAGGAATATTTGATATGTAAATCACTTAAACTTGATTGAATTCCTCACCTTTTGGATGCACTTTGCAGATATCAGAAGTGGTCAATTGCATGAAAGATCTAATTGATTACAGCCGACAAACACGGACTGGGCCTATGGGTAAGCTCCTTCGTTTCTCATTGTCATCTCTTTAGTTTTTTGTATCGTTGCTAGAACGTTTAATATATGAGAGGGAAAGAAAGAAAAAGAGGAAGAGACAAGGAAAAAAAGGGGGGTTAGGCATTGAAGAAATGCTCATGAAACTGCTGCTTTATCCTGTGTTGCAATGCAAAGTTGGTCAGGTACTGTCATTGAGGACACAAAATGTCATCAGCTATCCTGACTCCTTATCAATCGCATAATGTTCTCTAGCAACATACAATTATCATTTGTTTACAGTTTGGTGGCAATCCTCCATGTATAGTGTAGTGTAATTGGTTTTTGATCAATAATTTGTTTTTAGTGAGAGAATAGTTGAAGCTGCAGGATTGTCATTGATGCATAGTTTAGAAGGTATTTCTAGAAATTTACAAACTTGAATGAATAATTCATTTGAGATCAGAAGATGTTACAATCTTTGGAACCATAGGTTGTAGTCCTGTTGGTGTTGGAAGCCATGAAGATTAGTTAGCTCATTCTGTGTTGTTAAGTTTGTGCTCTTAACCTTAGAAATCTTTTTGATCTGATCCACTTTGTATGTGATGTGCCTTGCTGCTACTTGGAGTGTCTTGTGTATGGGGTGTGTGCGTGTAAGGTTAACTTTTGGAGTTCCTAAATCATGTGAACTTCAGTTTGAGCTGCTATAAGTGATTTCTTTTGTTTTTCTCTGCTGAGCTCAAAGATAAAGCAGACTAATAGCCTTGTCTTAATGATGCATGCCACACCTAGAGACTCAATTTGAAATCCTCTGAATAAGAAAAACAATGACTGTATTAGAAAGAAAGAGAACTGAAACAACTTAAAAAGAGAAATTGACATGCCTAAGTCGTGACATAATTAAATGACAATATTCTTTGACTCTGTAGGTAGAGTATACTAGAAGAATTTTTTTTTTCCAGAGTAGAGAATCATAGGTGAGCTATAAATATAAGAAACAACAAGTTGGTGGGAGGGCGTCATGGTCTGCTTCCTTCTTTACGAAAGAATCTTTGGACTCCCAAGTCTTATAAAAAGGAAAATTAAAAAGAACTCACTTTATGCTTGGCTTAAAAGGAACTTGCCCTCTTGGTTGCCCAATTTGTTATAAATTTATTTGTGAAACACGTTATTGGCTGCATGTGGTTTACAATAAGATTAACATTCCTTTTCTTCTTTGGCATCTCAGAAAGCTTGGCCAAATACCCTCGGAGGAACAGTGCTTCAACCGGGGTTCGCAGTCAAGCTCAACAATCTGAGGAGCATTCACAGCAGCAGCAGCCACACCAACAGCAACAAACAGTGTCTCAGCATGCAAACAATGATCAGAATAATGTTCAGGCTCCTCCAGTGCAACTAGGTGCTACTGATGGTTCTAGAGCTGTAAATAACACAGCCTCTACTTCTGCAACTGGCAATGCCATACCTGGCCTTCTCCATCAAAATTCCATAAACTCGAGACAGCAAAGCTCGATAAGCAATTCAGGCAGTCCATATGGAAGTAGTGGTGTTCAGATTCCATCCCCTGGTTCCTCCACAACATTGCCACCAGCTCAACCCAACAATCCTTCGACTTTTCAATCACCTACACATTCCTCGGGCAACAATCCCCCACACAGTAATGGCGGTTTGTCAGCTCCGAATCACATTAGTAATGCGAACTCATCTGCAAAAGTGTCTCCTCATAATGGTGAGGTCGAACCAAATGATTCCCAGAGTTCTGTGCAGAAAATTCTGCAAGAAGTGATGTCAAGCCAAATCAACAGTGCGGGGGGTATTGTTGGTGTTAGTCCATTGGGAAATGATGTGAAACATGTTAATGGGAGTTTGCCAACCAGCTCTAATACAGGCCTTAGTAGCTCTTCCAACAGCTTGCTGGGGAACGGGATGGCCCACGGCTCTAATATGGGAGGTGCTGTGTATGGCAACATGGACGCAGGAATGGGCTCATCTACCATGGCCAATGGAGTGAGAGCTGTGATAGGAAACAACTCCTTCATGAATGGAAGAGGAGTAGCCCCTATGACTCGAGATCAGCTGTTTAGTGGGATTAGGGCTGCTGGGAATGGCTTCAATAATCTTCAGTATGATTGGAAACAATCCCCCTAAAGGCTCTGCTATAATCATGTTGATATCTCAGGTTGTGGCTGTAGCTGCTTGTGCTGAAAGTGAAGATGAGAACAGCTGAAATTACTGCAGGCCCTCAGGACATGGTAATACAAGGTCAAAATACTTCCAAGTTTTTACTTGCTGATTCTACCAATTTCGGGAGGAAGGACAGGATATATGACATATTATCCATTGTTAGAGCACTATCACATTGAGTTGCTTCGGTATCACTCCAAATTCTGGTATGTCATTCTATAGAGTTAATGATTGGTGCTAACCGCCTAGCGAAGGGCGGAGCGGGAATGGAGATCTTTGGTGGAACTCCTTGTATTACCTACTTCAAACACTTCGTCTGAGTGTTTCTCTCTGAGTGTACATATCCGTGGCTGCGTTGAAGCGTCCTGGAATGACCTCAAATGTTCAATTTTGACATTGTCTGATCCTTTTTTAATCTCCCCGTAATATGACATACCTTATCTAAAAGCTCAAATTTACTGAGTACTGAGTTTCACATTTCTCCATGGCCACTTTCGTTTTTGTCTTGATTTCCAGCTTGGTTTCTCTGCATTGATAAAGCATTTATGATGGTGTCTTATCCATGATTGTTATCGGACAAACACAACTTAAAATGCCGTCTGAGCTAATATGTGATGGGTCAATTTGATGTGTGCTAAAGTTGGCAACCTTGATTCTAATAAACTTCCGACTTCTGACCGTCTGGCCCATTGCGTCGATTCCAACTCGCAAAATTGGCAAATTGGCAAGTGAACCTGTTCTTTGTATTGGTCCTTATCGCATGGTAATGTCGTACTGTGGTTAAGGGAAATGTGCTGCTTTGCTTTCCGGCCTGTTTGCCAAACCTGTTTAATCGACATGTTTAGGGAGATATTGTGGGACTCAATTTCTGACTTGGTTTTTAAAGCGAGGCGCAACAAAGATAGTGAGCTTTACTTTTACTGTCTTTTCTTTATGAACATCTCAGATAGGATGTGGAATGTCAATTAGGTAAACTTATGATTTATCTAATTCAGGTGTATATTAGAATGTATGATGCAATCTTTCACTGAGCCTATGATACTCTTTTCTTACCCTTGAGCCTTTATTTTTATCATTTCCTGCCGGCAGCTTTTAAATTTTATTGAGCTCCACAACTATTTTTCCATTTAAACTTGCACCCGACCTTATCTTCGACTGTTAAATTTGCTAAATTGCATATCGGGGTTGAGTGTGAAAATCACAATTTGAAGCAAATTCATTGGTTGGAATCGTGGCCAATACTGAAACTTCGAGGCCCGACAACCACAAAATTTGGTCCTTCCACTAAATTGTCGCAAGGCCAAATACCAAATGCAACATAACCAAAGTAAATAATTCATGTAATTAAATCATGAGATCAGGCCCAGAAAGCAAGAAAAATTGAAGCAATGAAATTATGCAATTGGAACCATTCTTGGCTGAACAGAAAGTCATGAATCCTTTCTGATAAGTTTCTAAACAATTACCAGGAGTCTCATTCAGTTCTTTAGTGCACTAAGTATCAGTTTGAACGATGAGAATTGCGTACTTTTGCTGCAAATAAAGGACCTGAACTTCATCAATTTCAATAGATGAGGACCCTGCCAATTATATCCCAAGTCCTGCCGTGTATTAATTTTACACGAACACGAACCTTGTTCTGCACACGGTACGACATTATCTTGTTGTGAGTGTTGGTTGGTTCAACCATCCAAAGTGGTTCTTTTTACAGAGGGGAGGGCATGGCCTTCTCACCTTTTTACATGACTTGATAGCCTCTCCCTTCATGAACTACTTAAACCAATTATTGGGCTTATTTTACAGCCACAATGAAAGAACAAATTGCTGTCAAATCTTGTTCTTCGGGTCACGTGGCTTCCTCAAATCTCTTGCATTCTGAAACCGGCAAACTTTGTAAGCAATATGTTGTCCAGCTCAATATCAACAAATGCTACCAATACATAGTATGTCCTCGTAAGCCAGTAGCCAATTCTGTGGGTCCAGTGCCAATCATGCTATCGTTGCTCTCACCTTCCCAATTCAACACCACCCCCGGTGTACCTACGATGCAGAAGTTCATCGCACGAGTCTCTCGTTGCTTCACAACTAATGGAATGGAACAACGAGTGAAAATGGTTTATACGGAAGACCTTCTCGTTCATAAATTGGACTGGAAGTGCGAGGGATGTAATACTTGAGGAAAGACGTGGCCTTAGACTTGCTGAGTCAAAGGTTAACTCCTAACATTTGTTTAAAAAATTAGCTTATCATTACTAGCCCCGAGTTCTCGTGTGCATGTACGTAGCGTGATCTCTCTGGACTGCAGAAAAGAGAACAGAGAAAATAGCAATAATGCTTGAGAAGAGCAATTTCAAGCCTCACATCCAAAACTCTTGTCCTCGTGAAATGGCATTTGAATGAGCAGGGGCTCATATTATTCTTTCAACTGAATTGGGGCATGTGGTCCTCAGTTAAGCAATCCTTGCAATCGGTCTTCGTAGTGTGGTTTTTAAGATTATGACTAGCAGTACCGCAACCACAGTTTTTGGATGTCTTTTCAAATGAAAAGATTTCACCAGTATCATGCCATGTCTGCAATTTCTATACTGAGCGTGAAAAACTCGAGTATTGATGTGATTACCTACCATTATCTACAGGTTGTCCCAATAAAGCTTTAAAAAGGGAAGATTTCTTTGGAGAGGTACATTTATGGATGTTCCACTCAAAAGGTGACCTCTGTCTTCTCCACTCTCTTTCCAACATACTATGATAGGTACAAAGCATCATAAAGCCTAAGGTACTATCATTTTCTCTAACAAGAATTCGAAATGGATATTGTTTCAAATAAGGATCTAAAGTGCCACGGTTGTTTTAAATAATGGTCTAAAATAAATATTGTTTCAAATAAATGCCTGGAGTAGTTATATTTATTTTAAATAAGAGCTCGACTTTTCAATGATCAACGGCATTTTCGTCATTTACCATTTTTTTTCATTTTTTTTTTCATTTTCCTTTTTCTTGTTTTTCTCTATTCTTTGCCAATTGCCAGAGCTGGCAGCCAGTGAGGGCTTGGCAACCTTGCCTAGGCCCTTGCTGAGCCCTCACTAGCCCTTACCAATAACTATCGAGGGTGGCCAAGCCCTCGCTTGCCTTTGCCAATGACCGTCAGCCGATGTGGAAAAGAAAAGAAAAGAAAGAAAATTTGGACAAAAACGCCCTTGATCAATCAAAAAATTTAGCTAGCCGACAATTGGTGAGGTTAGGCCCTTATTTGAAACAAGTATGGTAACTTTAGGTTTTTATTTGAAATAAATATACTCATTTTTGGTTCTTATTTAAAACAAAGTCTACTTTAGGCTTTTATTTGAGAAAAAGATTGCACTTCAAGTCCTTTTTTGAAATTTTCCCTTATCATCCAATAGAAAGTGAATTGTACAACTCTTTTTTGCATCCCTGCAGATCGGGTTTCATAGTCAGCTCACACATCCAAAGATTGTTTAGTGCTCTAGGAATGAACTGGTGTGGAATCACCTGAAATCACTCTCCTAAAAGCTTTTCTTGTCCTCTTGGTTTGTCAATAACTCGAGCAAGTTTGCGGACTTGGTGATGGTTAAATCCAAATTATTCTTACTTGATTCATTTCAGCTTTTTTATGCACACTGAAATCGGCTCAAACTAGCAAATTTCAGCTTTAAGGAAACATCAAATATGCACCAGTTACCTTGAAAGTTCCTTGTGCATGAGATAAACAAGGCGAGTCATCAAGCATAACTTTGTCCATGTGAAAGGTATGATGGAAACCAATCGCAAGCGTGCATGTAACATCAATGAGGCGAAGATCCTACCACATTCCCTTCTGTCTTCTTGTACCCTGTTTTGTTTGGTCTAGCTATAATTAGTCGCTCATGTGATTCTCTCTCGTTTGAAGTTTGATGTGCCGAGAAATAACGAATTAATGTGAAAATACATGAAATCACAACTTAAAACCTATCCATGCAATTTTGGAGGATGCTGGAACTGCTGGTGTAGGAAGATAAGCAGGTCATATTAGAGAACTTATTTCCACACGGACTGAAATGGCAACAAGTGCAGAAGCCAAGCTCAGGTCATACACTCGTTCTACATACATGGTGTTGGGTCTAAATCTTGTCACAATACAGATTCTCCAACCATCCACACCATGGTCATTGTCTCCATAAGGAGCAGGAAGTATATAGCTCAATAACATGGCAATGGCAATGTCAAGCTTAGTGTGCATGCCCCGTGTGTGGTCTGTCCATTAGTGAAGGTTAGTATCTGGACAAAAATAAACATGCGAATGGCTAATAAGAATCTAGCTATCCTGTAGCAAAAGACTGCGAACACACAACTAAGAACTGAGTGAGAAGCACAGTTGAAGACATTCCAAAATAAGCAGCTCCACATAATACTAAATAGCCCTTTCAAGTTATAGTCAGAAAACATATTACAATACATATTTAATCAAATAAATTCACGTATCAGGTGCATCTGATCCCAAGACAAAGAAAGTTACATTACACGTAAGTGCACAGATATTTCATCAGCCAGCCACCTGGGTCCTAATCTATAATTAGTTAGATGAATAAAGATTATTTCACCTCCACGCTGAAGCAACGATCAAGCTCTTATCTTCCCATCCAAAATGAAGAGCACCCATATCATCTTTTATCTTATATCTCTTGGAATACTGCCTAATGAGGTTGATGATAGATTCCGTGACGCTTTTGCTCATTGGACATGAAGTAAATCCAGCCATCATCATTCTCGCTCTCCACTTCCCTGCAACTTCATATCTCTCTATCCTCTCCTCACCCTCGCATGCCACAATGTTAATAATATCACGTGCTAAACACTGTCGTTCCACATTTGTCCTGTCCTGGCTCTCCCTAGGCAAAGTGGCGTCAAGAGAATCAAAGACTGCAGAGTAGTAACTATAGGCCTCCCCGAACCTTGCTAAGAAGGGAGAAGTGTTTGTGTTCACATTTTGCTCAACAACGGTTACGAGCTTCGGATTTAAGCTCTTAACCATGCGGAGAAGCTGGTCCCGCTCATTGATTGTTGAAACACTCTCATCGGGCATGTGGTGGAGCTGAAAAGCAAAGTTAACAACTAGTGCTTCTCTGGGTTGCAGGTCTAGCATGGCTGGGGTGACAAGAGGCGTCCTTGAAGCTACTGCTCGGAACTCAAATGGTATCTTATGGCCTTCTGCCAATTTTTCAAGCCTTTGGCCAATATTTTTCAATCCCCCAATAGGGCGCTGGACCGACTCCGGATCGTCCACCCCTGTCAACCTCAGGTGAGGCCGTTGACCTGGTAGAGATGCAAGTGTCTGTAAGAGAGTGATGTATTGACTCCCTTGGCTTATGTCAAAGTCAACTATATGAACCCTCTTTTCACCCTTGAATGCTTCTATAATCGCTCCATTTGCCGCCATAAACCCAAATCTAAAACATGGACAAACTTCAAACAAAATTTGCATAGCTGCAAGCCGGTCAGAAGATGGAGGCTCTTTGCATTTTAAGGCTCTGTAAAGAAATCTTCCAGAAGCGCCCATCCGAGCAGCAAGCCCTTCCACCATGTAGGCTGCGATTCTCTGAGGCGGGTCCCCTTGTATGGAAACAATCTGTCGCACCCTATCTATGATACTGGATGCTTCTCTGATGTTTCCTTCAGAAATTGCAGTAGCACAATCAAAAAGCAACTGTTTTGGGGTGCGTGATGTCGGCTGTGATACTTCTCTGTTGGTGCTAATGCTGCTAATGTTGGAATCAGACGACGAAGATTCTTTGGGGGAGTCATGTGAAGTGATCTGAACTTTGTCAACCCATTGACCATCAACATACATATCAACCTCCTCTTCATCACCACCATCATCCAGCAGTGCCCTTTCAAGCTCTTGAAGCTTCAACCTCATTTTATCTTCATCGTATTCTACACAATCCAGACTTTGACCATCCATGAGTTCTGATTCTGAAGTGCTGAATGGATTTTCGGAATTAATGGAGGATCCCTGGGTGTGATATAAATTTCTTGACATACCATAGCTAGATGGGTTAATCATTTCTTCAGATGGAGAATCGATGAAATACTTAGGGTCGTAATCCTCTCCACTGTAGGATTCAGAAACATACATCATTTGGTGCTTTTTGGAGCCTAACATTTCCGAACTTGCATATGGAGTAGCGGATAACTTGGGTCTAATTAAAGACATGGACCCTTCAGTACAAGTATCTCTGTGGTTGAAACTGATCCTGAGGATTAATGTCAGCCAAATTTGTAAGAAGTCAGCCTCTGTCTTCTTCAAATCTTTCGTAGCTGCATATGTCAAACATGGCATTCAACTGTTTGTCAGACTCAATCACATCTTTTGTACAACATGCACACGCAAACATGAGCCTAGGGTGCATTATTTAATTGACGACTAGCATGATTTCTCAGCTATACTTTCATTATTCTGAATTTACAATATCTAATTGTGCTGAATTCCTTTCACACATTGGGAAGATAAAAATCAAGGCCAGGGCTCATATTAGAGCCAAGAAAGATAAATCCCTAGCTATTGCCTGAACTTTTATGTTAATCAGTCAAGTAAAATGTTTCTTCATCTGTAAAACATGAAAAAATACTCCGAGAAGGGGAAAAGATCGAACGTTCTCATATATCAGCGCTTCAGAAAGCTCAAAAAGTAAGGGATGTAGATTTAACCTCTAAGAGTTTATGAGAAAGCAATCACGATTCCTGTCACAAGAAAAAATGACAACTAAACTTTGCAGAACGTCAGGGTTCAAAGTTCTTTCACCCCCAAAGAGCTTAGTGCTACCCCACCCAACCAAAGTCCTCTGGCCTCATTGACAACCATTCGGATCAATAAACGAGGAGATAAAGATATAACATCCAATAAATAACAGCAGGAACATGGTAGGCTTAGTTCCTAATTGGTTGATTGTGAAAATTCGATGAAGTTAGAGCTTTCATCTGTTTTTTTTGGTAAGGTAAAGCTTTCATCTGTTACTACAAGAGAAAGTCAAAGGGAAATAAACATGAAACAGATGCCCGAGTTTCATAATCTGTGCAGGGCAATTTGAGGAACCATCGGTAGCAAGTTGAAACAAGAAAGTGATTATGCCAAGAAGTAATTTGGGGACAAATCAAGAAACCAAAAAAAGAGATCTGCGTTTATCTTGTTACGGGATTCAGAGAAATTAAAGATTTGAGAAGGAAACGTGTAATACCTGAACGGAGAAACAAGTCCTCAAGATCACATCAATAGTCAAAATTCTGCAATTCCCAGCTGAAACCTGATTATGGGATGAGCATGGCTTTCAGAGAGAGAGAGAGAGAGAGAGAGAGAGAGAGAGAGGGGGGGGGGGGGGGAATAAAACGAAGCAAATTGTTTCTTTACCATATCCCCACATTAAAAAGTACAAATTGAAGAGGAGCCTGGGGGATCAGACAGGTTGATAAAGAAGAAAGCACGCATAAGAAACGAAAATAAACAATCAAGATAGTTGACAACCCACCTCTTTTTAATAATCAAATTGTCCAGCTATCAGTACCTATAAGTTTAGAGAGAGAGAGAGAGAGAGAGTAGAAGAAAAACCAAAACTTGGTTGATGGGATTTGAGCTTAAGAAAATCACCAATCTGAACAAATATATATTCCTAGAAAAAGATCAAAACTTTCTGGAAATTTGGGACAGCACGAGGAAGGTTTCCAAGAAACTCACCACCGGATTCTCTTTTTCATTCAACAGAAACTTCTGATCTGCGAGATGGGCTTTGCTTTTCTCAGCACTTCTCTCTCTCTCTCTCTCTTTTAATAGTCTTGAAATTTCACACCCAACTCGTCTTGACTATCTCGACGCGCTTTCTCAGCAAGAAAAGCCAGCGAGTGGGGGGCTGTGCTAGTGATTATGCGATGTTCCTAACATTTACCTTTTGACCCTTTAAAAACTCCCGAACCGCAGAAGGCTCCAAAAGAGCATCCGGTATTTCAAAGTGGGGACGTGCCCGACCGCGGTTGGGATTGTTCCGAATACAGGGTTGGTGGCATCGCGTGGGACAATTGTACGGCGATGGTTGGAGAATGGGCATCCGGAGTCGGATGGTGGAAAGTCAGTGCATGTAAGATCAGCACGGATAGGTGGATGTCATGTGGCTGTAAATTTTCAGTCCGCTTCCACTAACAGAGGACGGAATCATTCGAGGTTTGAAAACTACCAGGTAATGCTATCCGAGGACAAAGACGTAAGCCTAGGTAGGGAAACAAGGTGATTTCGGGGGAGGAAAGAGAGGATTTTGGATATGCGGATTCATTGGATCTCACTTAGTGTATGGGAAAAGAGGTGACTTGAACGCGGAAAGCCAAAAACTTCGTGATAAAAGGAAGGCATTTTCCATGAAAATATTTTGGATCTCACTCGGTGTGTGAAGACAGGTGACTCGAATGCGGAAAAGTGAAAATTTTAAAATAAAAGGAAGATCTTTTCCATGGAAATCATTTTCTTGGAATATACTCGGTTTTCATTTATTTGGTGATTTAAAAAAAAATGATTTTCTTTTTGTTAGAATAAGAAGTCATTTCCTTTATTGGATATGCGGACTTATTGGATCTCACTCGGTGTATGTGAGGATAGATGATCAAACACGGAAAGTTGAGAACTTTCTGATAAAAAAAAGGTATTTTTCATGAAGTAATTTTGGATATGATGTCTTATTGGATCTCACTCAGTGTGTGAAGACAGTAACTCGAATGCAAAAAGTTGAGAACTTCATAATAAAAGAAAGATCTTTTCCATAGAAATCATTTTCATAGAAAATACTTAGTCTTCATTTATTTGGTAGTTGAAGGAAAGTGATTTCCTTTTTGTTTTGTTAGAATGAGAAGTCATTTCCTCCGACTAAGCTTGTTGTTTTTAGCCCGTGGAAAATACTTTCCTTAGATCAATTGAGTCTTTCATCATCAAAACATCAAAAAGTTGGAAAATAATTTCCCAAAAATAGTTTTTTCTTCAAACAAAAGGTATTTGAGTGAAAGAATTTTTTGTGAATTAATTTTTTTGGACTTTCATGTCTTTGTATGCTAAAATTGTTCGGTCAACTGAAATTCATTTACGATCAAATAAAATATGATTAAATCAAAAAAGAAAAAAGAAAATATACATGCTTAAAATTGGGGAAATGAATTCCTTAATCTAAAAAGGGGAAAATAATTTTTTAGAAAAACATTTATTGGAAAGCATATTCTTTTATCGCGAAATTCATCCAGAGAACAAATAACACGAATCTTAACTTACGTCTTAGTACTTGGCCTGGTGTGGTGTCTTCATTCAATCATCCATTATTCTAATCTTTACAAGCATCTCCCGACTCCAACCATTCAAATAAGCAGTTGCATACATCATTAACACTGTATTTTAATGATCCCCTCCTCCTGTCTTGAACCACCAGTCACTAATTGTTAGTCATAGATCACGAGGATTTCTCACCGATCACCATGAGCATTTTGTTGCGTGTCCCTGTCTTCATGGTTGTCGCCAAGGGTGTTGCATCGCTCCATAGGATGCGACGTGATGAGCCACATCTGTCCTAGCAATTGACGCGCATGAAATTTTACTAACCTTTAAGAATTCCATGAACAGAAAATGTGGCACAAAGTGATTGGAGAGACCTATTGCGTACCTGATACCCTTTATCCAGAAAGATTACCAAGGAAAGATACAATTTAACTTGCAACGTATTCAATTAGACCCGCATTTCTCCAAAAGTTTTAGTTAATAAGTTATAGGTTAACTTGAAAAATACTAATTACTCTATATCACATCATATTCTTGATTCGAGACCTTTTTCATCTCACTCTCACACATGGACCTTTCAAAATCTCCCCCTAGCATTTGAGTTTCTTGCGATAGGTCCACTTTCTTTTGAGGGTGCGTTTGGTTTAACATTTCCAATGAGCTTTTAGACTTGAAAGTTCCTTGAGGAAATGTTGAATTGTTTGGTAACGATTTGGAAGTGGCTTTCAACTGAAAGCTAGGCTTGAGAAATGTTTAATGCCCAATGCTAGTAAGGACTAGCTTTAGGCTTTCAGCATTTGGCCAAATGTTCAAATTAATTTTTCTCTTCCAAAACTATCATCAACAATTCCTCATATTTTCAATTATGTCCCTAGTTAGATTTTTTTTAATTAAAAAAGGAGACAACATTTCGCTAGTCCAGCGAAGGGCTATGGCCATAGCGAGCTAGATTTGGTGCCGGTGGCCATCGATTGAGTTCGCCTAACCCAGCTAAGGTTGTTGGAGGTCGCACGACTTCAGGCAACTCTTAGTTAGGGTCGCACAACCCAGGCACCACTTGACCCAGGTGACTGTCGCTTGGGTCTCCTGAGGGTCATAGAGTCATGTGACCTTTAGTGGCCCTTAGTTGGGTCGCATGACTTTCACCAAAGGTCCCTTGATCTCAAGCGACCTTAACCAATGGCCGCCGACGCCAGATCTAGTTCACTGGTAGCCATAGCCCTTTGCAAGAGATCGCTTGATCTCAAACGACCTCAACCAACGGCCGCTGTCACCAGATTTGGTTCACTGGTAGCCATAGCCCTTCATCGGATTGTTGAAGGGTCTAGTTCATTTTTCTAAAAAAAAGAATATATATATATAGACATATCCCAAAGCCTATTGTAAATAATCTTTTACTAAAAACACATTCAACTCAAAGTCCATTTGTAAAAAAATTTGTCAAATATTATTTGTATTTCCCCAAATAACTTTGGGCTTTTAGTATTTGCATTATACTCAAAACTCATTTGCAAAATTAAACCAAATGCACCCTAATTCAAGCATCCTTCCACACCACCAATTTATCTAATTTTGGAATATGAGTAAATTCTTAAACTATTTCGTTTAAATTTTAGAAAATCTTTGCCTTGGATTGACCAAGGTTTTTTGTCAAAGATTTGTCATTCAAAGTTTTACCTCATATAGCCGTGGCTCAGCCAAGTTCAACTTGAAGTTGTAATCACCATATGTCAATCTAGGGGTGTGCATGGTCTGAGTGAGCGGTTCCCACCCTAGAACCAGGAACCGCCTATTAAGGACCGGTTCCAAAAAATTGGATCCGGGAACCACCTGGGAACCAAAACGCCAGTCTGGTCCAGTTCCTAGGTGGATCCATTGAACCAGTCTCACAAGCGGGCAAAGAAAAGAAGCTTCACTAGACATATATCAAAAAGATGGTTTACTTAGAGATTTTGCAAATGTTCTCGCTCTTTTTTCTTTACTTCTCTTGATAGGTTGCCTCAAATAGAACAATAAGAATTATAAACATGGGACTTCAAAATTTTAATTTTTTTCAACCAAATATAATTATTTTTTATAATAAAAATTAATATATATTATTATTATTATTATAATACTGATCTGGTCCGGGTGGGCGGGCTGGCAGATCCACCCATGGAACTGGGAACCGAACCGGTCCCTTTAGGAACCATCGGTTCCAGGCGGGTCCGGTCTGATTCCGGGCGGATCCCGGTTCTTTTGCACACCCCTATGTCAATCTATATTGGGAGTGGCCCATTAATAGCTATCGGTTTTAATACCACTTGTTGAGTCGATGGAGTAGAAACTCAATACCCTTCACCAGTAGAGAGCATCGAATGAGTACTTGAGTTTGAGGCTGTCAATATATTTTATTAAATTTTTTTTTCATTTAAAAGTTTAAATCACCGAGTGATGAACATGTTTTCGCCACCACCCACTTGGGTGGCGCTGCTGATTCGCGCTCTCTTCCTCTCGCAAAAGGTCGAGAGTTCGAATCCCAGTTTCGTCATAGAGTGACTTAACTAGTTTCACGTGTGTGATGGCTAGCACGTGTGGCCTCCAGGGTTTACTTCCTCGGCTGTCGGCGGGGTGCGGGGTTCCCTGGGTCATTAAAAAAAAAAAAAATGTTTTCGCCTAAAATTCGGGTACATGCATTTTAGAAAGGCTACAGTTAGCGATTGCTCAACGAAAGAATAAATATTAAGCCTCAAGTGTGAATGGAATCGAAGGATGTCACGATCATCAACTAAAAACAAATTATGTCGTCATGGATCACGGGGTTCGCGACAAGGGGAAATGAGGGCAAAATCATCTTCGTTCTCGGATTCTCATTTTGTAATTATTAATGTCTTAGTCAAACTTCCCTAATCTTATCCAAAGTTTGGACCTTTCGCACTGGAGAACTCCATCGAAAGCATATGAAAAAATCGATAAAAAAAAAAAAAAAAAAAGAAGCATGGGAAAGACATTTGATCAATCAGCTGCTTTCAGTTCCAAGTCATTGTCCGTTATACTAGGAAAACGAATTTTCTAATGACCCTTGGTGGAATTAATCATAAGAAACTATTTAAATATATGTTCAAAAAGTTTCAAATCTATTATATTTATCAATTTAGTTTTAAAATTTTTGACAATTTATAGATGTAGCTCTTCCAACCAATTTTGGCACATGATCGTCATGTCAGGTCAAAATTGGCCGAAATAGCTACATTGACAAATTGTCAAAAAAAATGTTTAAAATTAAATCGACACAAGTGAAAAACTTAGGATTGAATCAGTTACCGCTAAGAGGTTTTTGGACAATTTTCCCAATTAAAATTGGATCATTCTAGTGACATTAGCCTTATCTATAACTATATCTTAAATTAGATCAGCTTCTTCCGTGCTTATGTGATGGGCTGTTGGGCTTGCGGAAGTTCAACAAGACTAGTTTTGCACTCGGGCTATGAGCTAACCTAATCCAGCCCATGACGTAAAAATCTGCCCCTAATGCAACCTATTTAACTTAAGATGTTATTTGCACCTTTGTATTCATTGTAATCCACAATCTCATATTATACTCGACTTAAAATGAATCACGTTTGAGCTCAACTTATATAAAACCGTTTTTTGTCAGTGTGACCCGCTCAAGTAAAGGTTACAACAAATTTCCCTGTAGATATCACTTATGATAAAGGAAAATGAACGCATTCATTTAATGTCAATTCACTATTTTTGAAGTTATTTATGTTTTTTTTCGAAATTATCACTAGAGAAGGCGATGGAGTTTCTCTCATGGAAAAGTAAATTATCTGTTATATTTGGTATGCGAAATGTCAATTCAAGTAAGTGGTATCTCGAACTAATTAGAAAAATCGCTAATAATTCTTGGAAAAGGTAATAGTATTTGTCTCCTCAAGTACGGATTTCTTTTAGTTTTTAGTAGCTTGTTACTTTGAGAAATGTGAGTGGTTAAGAAAACGAAGGTGACGTGTTGGTGAATTGGTGATATCAAGAAAAGAATATAAACTGGGTCAATTTGTAAATTTGGCCAAAATTAGTAGGTATGAAGGGTTCACCTTATCTCATCACCCAGTAAGTCAAAGAAGACCTTGCCAAACGTTCTCCGATCGATCCAAACTCGAACAAAGAAAAGAAAAGAAAAAACACTGTAGCCCTCGCAGGTGGAGAAAGTAATGGCACGTGGTCAACCCATTGAAACCAAGTTTCCATTGCATAGAAAATGCCAAAAACAATTCCTAAAGTTTCAATTATGTACTTGAAGTTCGGTAGAGGTATGTTTTTTGTGTTGAGGTTAACATATAAACAACTCAATTTGACTTAGTTTTTCATTTTTTTTTCCTAATAATGATTGTTTGGAACAATTTGAGCATTTGACTAGTTCTTATTTGATATGACAGTACTTCAATCACATTAAAGACATTTGGATGTTTGCTTTCGATGATAACTTTGTCTAAAAGAATGTGGAAATATGGCGATTCGAATATATATCTTGAATGAAATATCTGCTTTTAGGGGGTTTAGAAAAGGTAGACATGATTTATTGTTCTTTATTTTCTGGATTGTTGCATAGTGTATTACCACGGCATATTTTTGACAAGTAATCTAAGAGATTCATAAATGTCGTGACATCTATTGATGACATTGGATGGCTAGTGCAAAGTTAATTCCCTTTATTTATTTAATTTTCCGGAGCATAATGTTCCTTTAAGAGTTAGCTGAACTACCCGCCATCTTTTTATTTTAACATTAGAGCTAGTTAGACTCAAACCTCACGTAATGTCAATTTCTGAAACTTTTACATATTAAACCGAATCTATATTTAATGGTTGGAGTTTCTGAGTAAATTTACAGTGGCATTAAAATACAGAATAAGAAAAGGAGCAGTTGGAATTCGATTCTTTCCGAACTCTCATTTCCTTTATCTAATAATTTATTACTATTTCAGACCTAAATAAATCTTTAAATTGTTTTATCTAAACTCTGTTACGACAATCTTTAAGTCGTACCTTATTAAAGAAGAAAAATATACCATTTGGAACAATGGGTGCGAGATGTGCATGCATTAACTTTGCTTCACTATGTGTCAATAATCCTCCAACAGAGCCCAAGTTGAGGTTTATAAATCAAACTCTATGGGCTTTCTTATGGGGCTAAGTTTAGATTTAATCCTCTAAGTTTTAGTATTTATGCAATTTGGACCTCTACTTTTTATTCTGTGCAATCAAATACTCTAACTTTTTGGATTCGTGCAATTGGGTCCTTTAAGTTTAGCTTTATGCAATCAAATCTTTTAACTTTCTTGATTTGTGCAATCAAGTGTT
Source organism: Corymbia maculata (assembly GCA_014182735.1). Lineage (NCBI taxonomy): Eukaryota > Viridiplantae > Streptophyta > Magnoliopsida > Myrtales > Myrtaceae > Corymbia > Corymbia maculata. The sequence goes on from CM024687.1 coordinate 33,985,038, forward strand.
TTCTTCATCCATTGTTGCTAATTTTGTCAAACTAGTATTTCCTTTTTCTTGTTTTTTCCATTTGTTTTTTGCTCACTTGGCGCCAAGTTAGCATCACGTGTCACTTTCTACCACATATGTAGTACCATGCCATTGACTAATCAAAAAGTTTAGTTAGAAGGGCTGATTGAAGGATTTGATTGCACAAATAAATAAAAAATTGAGAATATGAAACTTAGAGGACTATCATACAAATCATAAATTCTGCTCATAATGCATATTCGATGATGCAAACCAAAATTCAGATGAAGTGACCAAAATGAGATCTTTTATACTTGATAGCAAAAGGGAATCAAACTTGCGTCATGTCTCTGGTATATGTACCCATTTCCGTTCGTCAACTACTAAAATCAACCACACGGGGCTCAATTAATAAGATACCTTAGGTTTTTTTATTTATTAATGCTCTCATCTAATATAGTTTTCCTTTTTTAAGTAAATTGATAGTGGTCTCACAACGTCAACCACAATTGTAAACGATGAACCTTCTTGCAAATGTCATCGTCCAGCTTAAAAAATCTTAGATAGAAAGAACAGCAAAAGGAACATCTTTTTAGGGACAATACGATCATTGACCAATATTTCGTAGATTCAATGTCCACTTAGAAAATTTTTCTCAGAAACAATTAAGTTTTCGGGAGCACACAAAATGACATCTTAACAAACTTAGGTTTGAAAAAAAATTGAGTAATTTCACGCAAGATTGAAAAGCTGTTAGATATGTTTATTGTTTTTATGGTAGGAAATCAGAAATTAATTGAAGTAATCCGTCATTTTATCGATTACCAAGCATACTACTTTTTAAACCCTATTTTCAGATAACACAAAAGTAGTTTTTCCAATTTTTATAAATGATTTAATCTGTTTTTCAAGATGAAATTAGTCACCACCTAAATAAGCATGGTCTTGTAGGCTTCCATGGACATGAACGGTTGAGAGTATTTCCATATTTTCATTATTCATAGATTTTCCATCAATATAAACTACTAGACATGCAAATAATCACACAATTAAAGGCGATTCGTTATAAAAAGTAATCACAAAGTCAGCTTCAACTTAAAACTTAAATTGCCTAATATACAAAGAGAAATGCGTCTTTTAAGGATAAAACTCTCACTAGACATTTCTAGCATCAGAAGATTACCATGCTACTCTAAGAAACTATCTTCACTTGGCAATTCATGAAAGCATGCTAGGCGACAGGCCAAAGCAAACACCTTAATAAGTGCATCATAAACATGGCAAGATGTAGAATCATTTTCATTAGAGAGAGTTATCGTCACGTTTAATTAGCATACCATAATAATCCACTAGCAACATCCATCTTAGACAGTATATAGGTGACAACTAAAACCTTATCAAAGTTTCCTTCAATGGTGTGTGAACAGGCTTATCTAATTCACTGTTCCATAGAAACTCTTTGCAATTGGAAGCATGAGCAGCTAAAGATGGAAAGCTTGTTTTTGTTGGGTATATTTGATATGGCAAACGTTTTGAGTTGTATCTACTTTTGAGGCAAACTATTTAAAACTCAATTGAACACAATTAACTAACCCTCTAGAAGGGCAATGCATAGAATTAATGAATATCTTGATATGGAGATATATCGCATCCATTGAATTTTCGTAATAACATAAATAGTAAGCAATATTGAATTAAATCTCAACAACCATTTGAGCTCATATGCATTAATGTGGGTATAGTCAAGCAAATTTGGAAGAGAATTTGCTCTTTTTGGCTCTCCATTTATACTTCTTGGTAGGGAAAGTTATCAAAAGGAATAATGAAAAGAAAAAAATTTCAATCCACCAAGTGCTATAAATTTAGGGATCCTTCTTAATGAAAAGAATTAGGAAAGCAGTCTTTACACTAGGAGAAATGTCCCTTTTACAGAAACTAGACCTAGAAAACTCATGCTCAAATCTCTATTTAGGTTCTTGATTTAACGTAGCACCATTGTCTTAGAGAGAGAGAGAGAGAGAGAGAGAGAGAGAGAGATAGAAAATTAGTTCATGGGCTACTGACATGAAAGAAAGGGTCAGTGGTTCTACAGTGATTAACGCATAAGCTATAGGCTTGATTTGTCTTGCAAAACCAACAAAAGGGACTTCTCATCCACAACCCTAAACCAACCCACTTTTTTTTTATTCTTCTGTTGGTGAAGAATTTCTCTTCTGCTCTCTCCCTATATATCTTCTTGAGGGCTTCTCTTGATCACTATTTGGCTCTATAAAAGTTCTGGCGGTTTGTAATTCACCGCTACTCGGAAGAGATCGATCGATGGACAATTCCGGAGCTAACAAATTGGGCGGCAGTGGCGGTGGCGGCGGCGGTTCTGGAGATGAGGGTAAAGCTTGCACTCGCGGACACTGGAGACCTGCTGAGGATGAAAAACTCCGCCGCCTTGTCAGGCAATATGGAGCACATAACTGGAACGCGATAGCTGAAAAGCTTCAAGGAAGATCGGGTATATCAAAATTCCGTGTCTAATGTATTTTCACTTGAAAAATTTCATAGTTTTAGGTTTGGTGATTGGATGATATCATTTTCAGTCCTGACTGTCGAATATACACCTTGGACCAACTCCAGCATCCTTTTCGAGCATCTTAAATTCTCCGAACAAGGGAACATATGAACTAATCAATTGGAAACTTAATGGTAAAATGATCGGGAGTAAATCGACTGCATCTCTAATTTTTCTCGCCCTTTTTTTCCAAATGTGTGCATATGTGCCTTTACTACCGATTATGTTTTGAAGCTTTGCGCTATCAGATTGATTGATGTTTGAGAGAAAAGGGTTAAGATCATAAGAATACTCGTTTTACAAATTCAAGACCCTGCACATACATTGTTCATTTATTTGTATAGAATAAACTAAAATTGTTCACCTTTATCGAGAGGTTCATGTTTCATTGTCTTAAATAGGCAAGAGCTGCAGGTTGAGGTGGTTCAATCAGCTGGACCCTAGGATCAACAGAAGGCCTTTCACAGAGGACGAAGAAGAACGGCTTTTGGCAGCGCATCGCATTCACGGAAACAGGTGGGCGCTAATAGCTCGATTGTTTCCTGGTCGAACCGACAATGCCGTGAAGAATCACTGGCATGTCATAATGGCCAGAAAGCAAAGGGAGGAATCAAGGTCATTACCTAGTTATAAGAGGAGCTACCAAGATTCTTTCATTGAGTTCAAGGGTTTGCATGGAATGGGGAATTCGGCATTTGCTGTGGAGCCTAACTCTAGTTACGGGTTGGAAAAGAAGGAAGATAAACACTTCAATTCTTCTTTGCTTCCCTGGAAATTTGCCCCATCTGTGTCAGCGGCAATGGCTCCGGCGGCATCCTTCTTGGTGGGACTTGCCGAAGGAGAAAAGAGAGACCACAGCGGTTCCGGGTTTTGTGATAGCCCTTGTGAGAGTTATCAATTCTTGAACAATAATTTGCCAAGTTATGGTGCTCTTGCCCTTCCGAATTACGCAAGTCCCCTCATGTATCCAAGACATGGAAATGGCTACGAAGAAACCCAAATGATAGGAAGAAACGACAGCGATCCCTGTGATGGTCTGGCAAACGCGAATGCAATGGCTGCTGGGCAAGGAGGTGGAAACGAGTCGATGGTGCGCAAGAATGTTCACTTCATTGATTTTCTTGGGGTAGGAATCACATCTTGATGATTATATGACTGAAATTAGTTGTAGCTCCTAGCTAAATTATGACGGTTTCGTTTCTTCATTGAAAACGTTACGTAGATGAGAGCCCTTACTCTGTCTTCGGAAGTCATATTCTGGGTGGCATGGAAAGGAATAGGGGAGCTTAGTGCTGGAGAATATTAACTATAAAGCTTTTTTTTTTTTTTTTTTTTTTTTTTTGAGGGGCATAGTGTTCCTGGAAAATATCATATTTCAGTTTAGTTTAATGGGAAAATCGAAATTATTTCTTTCAGTGCTTTCCACCAATTTTGGCCATTGTTTATGACAACCTACGAGCTTCTTTGTTTGTCCATGTGACCATCTTTGCTGAAGGATAGTATTCTTTTGTCCTATTATAATAAAGGCGTATATCATTAAAGTCCTCAACAACCAAGATTCAATTAGGAATACCAATTCTCTCTCTCTCTCTTTCACAAGAATTCCATTAGAAGAAAAGAAAATGGGAAGTTCAAATGGAAAATAATTGAGAATGTCGCTTTTTTAGATAAGTGCCTGCATTTGGTGGAGGCTTCCTTTCGAGTGGTTAGCAACTGCATTTCCCTATTGCTTATGAATAATGGTGAAATCGTGGTCAAGCACAGAAAAAAGAAAAATTCAATGTTGAGAGCAGTTACATTCTTGCAGCTTTGGTTTATGTATGTACTGCTAAGACAACATTAACAACCCCCTTGAAGTCTGTCATTTAGTTTATGTTGGATTTGGATGATATTAGTAGCACGCCCGTGATGGGTCGACCCAATTGGACTGACTGAATCAAATGACTAATTAGATAAGGTGTTGGTTGTACAATATGGAGTCAGATTAGAAATGCTGGAATTTGACGAGATATAAAGTCCTATCTCATCTCAAATTCCTTCCCAACATCCCCCAACAATCTTATGTCTTTTTTGATAATGTGGTCCTTAGGAGTGCAAACATAAAAGTGTCTGCATCGAAATTCGTGCATAAGAGGGGGCGTGAGAAGAAGGCAATGCAAGAACTGTCTCCATTGTTCCTACACAAAAACACTGGGCTCTTTTAGGCTGTGATGTAAACTCCGACTATGGTTGCAAAAGGGAGCAAAGGGAGATCGCAAATGAACCAAGTTCGTGAATCTGTGGAGTTCGTGCCGGATCGCCTTGTGTGATTTACTCAGCATCAAGGCAGGCACATGAAGTGCACGATATGTTTATTGATGTGAATTTGTTCGATCACTTCGGTCGATTTGTGTTCCGAATGACTTCAATTCCAATGTCAATCGAATCATGTGACTCTCTACAATCTAACTTAACACAGGTTTTAGACGCTGTCAAAGGTTTAGCTTTTGCCACCAAACTCTTTGGTGAGCAGACGTGCGACTTTATAGTTAGTAGAGAGACCAGTTCAGTATGTGGACAGGTGTGGGAAAATGTTCTATGCTTTACTATGAGAAGGCTTACAAAAAGTGAACAGCACCACGGCTCTCATAGTTTTATAGAAACATGAAATTTGAATTCATCTTTAGAACTGTTGAAGTACAATTATGGATTTCAGAAAATTCCCTGGTAAAGAATATTGCTAGACATATTAAATACTAGAAATATTATTTCATACTATGTTATTTCTAGAGGTGATCGGTTCTCGATCCAATCTGATTCCAACGTAGAACCTAGAATTGGACCGGGAAGACCGATTCTCAATTTGGGGACTGGGGCTCGGAAATGAATCAGACCACTAGGACGACCAGGTCCAATAGAACTGGCCACTTATTTTTCTCTTCAAAGAATGGCTGTACACAATGAAAAAGAGTGATAATCTTAAAATATTGACGGAAGTGACGAAAAGTAAATATTTATTATGATGTAACTTATAGTATGAATGAATGAGATAGTGTTTAGTTTATATCTTACTAATTTTAAAAAAAAATATATTAAAAATATATGTATGTAGTCGGTCCGGCTTCCCTTGGAACCACGAAGCAGACTATCTCAACATCAATTGCTCCTCAAATCCAATGATTATATGAATTGCATTCAATTTGTCGTGTAAGGTCTGGCTTTGTCATTGTCTAAAATCCGCTTCGATGTATACACATCACTTATTCATTATAAAAGGCTTTGGCCACAGACCTTTCTGCACTTGTCTTTGATTTATTTTTTTGTTTTTTATTAGGTAGCTAGTTTATTTGTTAGATGAAGATAGCTAATTTATTAGTTAGATTATATTACATTGTCCTATACATAGAGTTCGGATGTAGATACCCTTGACTGTAACATCAAAAAGTTATTTTATTGAGTAAAGATGCAACCTTTGAGTAGTTTCTCTGTCCTTCTGTCTCGAAGATCTTTATATATTTACAAGGATTTTTGGCCTGCTAGTATATATATAACCCCACAGATATGTATAACTATCATAGCTTATGCTTACCAGGCACACACATTTATGAGACAAGACAATAGGCATTCCTAGATGTATCTCAGCCCACGTGATGACGCGGATATGAAAAAACTTTTATCCAACAATAGCAAAGATGTAAAGGTAAGTCCATAGTAAGAAAATGGGGAATTTGTATTTAAAAAAAATTGATATTTCCTGATCCCACAAATGGAAAGTACAAATTCACACATCGTTTTGCGAACATTTCTTGATGTATTTGGTCTGAGATTACAACAAGATGGTGTATCACAGGTCATCTTGAAATTTTTGTGCATATCTCATTTTGGGTTTGGAGTTCTCAAGTGATATTCATAATATGAGAAGAAACATGACGTGACGTGATATTGCTGGAAAAAAAACACTATTTTGGAGCATGTTGTTATGAAATATTGTCTAAATGATTATTTGTCTTTCTATACGGAGCCTCGTGCATGGCCCTAGTGCATTTTCATAGGTGTGCCAAGAGTACGACATTCTCATCCACCGGAATCAATGACCGAATGTCATTGTTGAAGAAGTGGGGTGTTCATAAACAGGTTCAAAAGATTCAGTCCCAGCAGGTGGATGCTCTTGTCAATAGTCAAAAGTTGGTTCTCCTAAGACTTTTGACTCTTGGGATGCTGCTACTTTATAATAATTCCTTTTGTTGCTCTCGCAAAAGAGGATAATACAGAGGTTGGACATGTTTCTTCTGACGATTTGCCTGAGTGAATTGAAGATGTTGTTATGGCTTCTATGGAGGATGTTTTGGTTTGGTGGCCTCTTCATCTAGTCCTAAGCAGATGAGACTGTTGCAAGATCTGCTCATCAGATGTCTAAGCTGATGACTCAACCTTGGAGGGGAAGAGGAGTCGAGGTAATGTAAATGCTGAGTTGAAGAAACTGTCTGGTAAATCCAGAAATTCTTTTCTTTTTCATAGATATCCTTTCATGGAATTTAAGGGGCTTTAATAAGCCCCGTCAGCATAAAGAAAGAATCAAATTGTTCGACAAAACAATGTCCAGCCTTCGTGTATTTTGAAAACTAGAGTTAATGAAGCAAACATAGTCTCTTCTAGATTTGCTGGATAGTCTTGTTTCACAACTATTTGAACTGTCACTCTGGCAAAATATGGATCTTGCATGAACATGATGATTAGTTTATCCACTGCAACATCATGATCATTCCTATTTACTGCCATTAATATTGTTAATCATGTTGGGAAGAGGCAAACTCACAGAACCAATTCGCCGAGTTGGCAAGGAGCATCTCTATTCCTGAGTCATTGGCTTGAGACTATAAGACTATCCTTGATCCAAGCAATGCTGATGTTACTGATTTTCCAGGCTTGGATTGATTTAAAGAGTTACTGTTAAATGCAGAGACTCAGGATTTGACTTCTACACAACACTTCTTCATATGGACTGATGCTAGGCCTGAGGGTTTTGGGTGCTCAAGAGCTTGATAGAGCTATGGTGAATGAGGCTTGGATTCAGCAATTCCCTCACTGTAATGGTGATTTTCTTGATCCTACCATCTTGGATCATTGTCCTGAACTCATTAACATGTGCTCTGATAATTACTGCCCTTCCAAAACTTTCAAGTAAATTAATTTTGGAGTAAACATCCCAATTTTATGAAGACTATTCAGAATTCTTGGAAGTGATAAATCCAGCTATCCCATGGCAATCCTTTATGAGAAAGCTAAGGAATGTTGAAGGTTTCAAAGGATATGAACGGGCAACATTTTGATCAGATTTGAGTCCAAATTGAAAATGCTCATACCCGTTGGTCTCCCTTACAACAACAAATTCTTAATAGCAACTCTAATGATGGGCTTCTATCCAAAGAGTATATTGCTCAAGCTCATCTTCATAATTTAAAGCAGCTGAGGATTCTTTTCTTTAACAGCAATCTAGTATCACTTGGCTTAAGCTAGGTGATCAAAACGCTAGCTATTTTCATAAAATTGTAAAGGTGAGGAAATTTAGTATTTCTCTGAGATTGCTGTATAAGGTACCAAGGTCATGAGATATAGAAATATAGCTGCTGTGGCTGTTGATTTGTACCAGAATTTGCTGAGAAAATCTACTCCTATCTCTGGATTACAAGAGCTGCCTAATCTTATAGAGTTCCAGCTGTCTGCAGAACAGCGACATTATTTGAATTTTGTGTAGCAGATGATGTGCTGTATAACATACCAAGGTCATAACTTAGGTGTTGGCTAATAGGTAGAAGAAAACGCTTCCTGCATTTATTAATACTTTTCAATCAGCTTTTTTTCAGGGCAGATGTATAGCAGATGATGTGCTTTTGGCAACATGAACTTGTAAAGAATTACTGTGGGGAACGGATTTCTCCTCAAGGGATGATGAAGGCTGACTTGATTAAGGCTTTTGATTCAGTTAGGTGGAATTTCTCATATGTTTGCATGGGAATCTATTCAGGTCCCTACTCAATTAATTTCATGGACAAGGACCTGCATATTTTCATCATGCTTCTGTGTTCCCTAATGGAGGGTTGGAAGGATTCTTTAAAGGAGATAAAGGTTCGAGACAAGGAGATCCTATGTCACCTTGCTTGTTATAGCCATGGAGGCATTCTCTAGAATGATTGACTAGACTGCATCTCAAGGTATTCTTTAAAACCAGTGGAAATTTGTTGCTGCAGGCTGGTTCTACACGGCTTGCCTGGGCATCTCATCATCTTCTTGGTAAGGTCTCCATTTGAACAGCTCAACCAGGGTGAGATAATATCTATTCTTGGAGGGAAATTCTGAAACTTCGGCATTACTCGAAACCTCATGCACATTATCTCATTGGTAATAGTAAGTCTACCCATTTGCAGCATGATACATGGCATCCACATGGGGTTCTGTCCGAAGCATACCCTGCTAGTGTTATTTATGATTCTAGGATCCCTTCGTATGCTAGAGTTGTAATTACTATAGAGGGGGACAATTGGTTTCGGCCTCCTGCTCATTGAGGTCCCATAATTCAGACTTGGCTGCTTCCAAAAGGTTCAAAAGGCGGTAACTTTAACACAGGTTTGTGGCTGGAACTTGGTCAGGATTCATGGACCTAAGGTTTCTCAGTCTAAGTTGATTTGGTTTGATCCAAATGTTCCTGAATTCTCCTTCATTCCATTGGGCAATCTTTAACAAGTTGCAGAATCTCGACAGAAGAGGGAAGTGGAAATCTGTAGGTGAAGTTACGAAGATGAGTTCAGTAGATGTGTTTGTCGGATTTGGTTTGGTTACACTTGTCATTGTTAGGGGATCTAGGTTTTGTACTGAAGCCTAGTTAGATTCCACTAATATTATTAATTGAATGGTTGCAAAGCCTTTAGTGATCACTATTTACTATTAATCCACTAATCATAATTTATATTTTGACACATAAATAATATAATATTATGAAATATTTACAAAGTGAAAATATCAATCATAAAACGGAAGCTCAATTAGTATTTTTAGATTATAAACTCATTATCAGACGTCATGAAAATAATGAAAAATATAAAAATTTATTTTAGGTTAAGGTTTCAAATTCTAGATTGTCGTTGAAACAGAAATTCCAATTTTTGGAACTTTTTTGAAACCTAGAGTTTAGCCTCCGTATCTTCGGATATGAAACCGGATACCGAGTTTTTGGTTTCTGGTTCCCTCCTAATACCATGCTTAGCTCTTGTTGCATCGAATGCTCGTACCTCGTCCGGATCCAAAAACGACATTACACGCGTCGTCGTGTTTGTGCTCCGACCGCTTTCTTCATTTTTCGGGACGAAAGCCGCTCTCTTGCTTCGCTTTCTTCCGCTCCATCCCGTGATTCGGAAATGTCTGCGACGATGATGGCAGCTCACCGGACCGGCCTCCCGCTCCGCTCCACGTCCAAGCCGAGCCCCTGGCGGAGGCCGGCCAGTCCAACGGTCAGGATGACGCAGCAGACGCGCGTGCACCAGCTGATAGAGGAACAGGGCATCGTCCTGATGCCCGGTTGCTACGACGCGCTCTCCGCCGCGATCGTCCAGAAGGCGGGCTTCGCCGCCGGCTTCATCTCCGGCTACGCCCTCTCCGCCGGCTTGACGTGAGCTCAGCTCCTTCGCTTGTGATTCTCCGCTTTTGCAGGTGAAGTGGGTAGTGAGCCTGTGATGCTAAAGTTCGATTCTTTGAGCTGCTTCTTCTGAACGTTTTCAGGCCACCGGAAATGGCCGCGACTGCGAGGCCGGTCTGCGCGGCGGCTCCGTTGATATCGATAATTGCGGACGCAGGTGAAGTTGCACGCTCATTTGTGGCATAGCCTAGAGAATTTGCTTGTTATAGCTGGTTCCCCTGATGTCGGGTTGCTAAGAACTCCGCCACTTGATTTGCATTTAGCATGGACTGCTGATCGCGAAATGCATGTTTTTAGAATACTCTGTTTATGTAGATGATGATGTTAAGAGCTTGTTGAAGAGGACAAACTACCAAGATAAACGCCTTAAAAGCATAAAAGTATAGAGACAGCCCAAGAGCATGATTCGCATTTTCCCTCCTAACATGAAAACACATGCTAACTAAACGATCTGCCTGAGTGAAATCAGATAATTGATCTGCCTAGTAGAATACTTTTGTAATAGAATTTCAATTCGGTATTTGACTAGATGGTTCCTGAGCATTAGAGAAGCATGGACAATGCAAGAAATAACGTATGAATAAGACCAACAACTGCCAAAGTGCTTTACTTGTTGTCTGTCTGCTGGGCTGTGGATGATGAGTCCAGCTGTGAATGAGACGGAAGTAGATGTTGTCAAGCAAAAGGAAATAATTTGCAGTGACATCTCTTGACCTGTGTAATGACATTTCCTATGGTTTGACATCTTTTCCATTTTCAAGAAATATAGCAGGATCATCGGACATACATAGTTCTGTGGTTGTTTTCAGCAGATCAACTCATTAGTCCTCCAGAAACACAGGAATGTTTATACGAATCACTGTTTGCCCCCAATTTACATGACGCTATGCTCATTGTCATATCTAGGTTCAATCGTTAGCTTGGAACTTTCAAAAGTGTAGACTGCACATTCATTTCTAAGTTGCAAATGCATTAAGTGGTGAATTAGAAGAAAGAGATCTGGTTAGTACTGCTGTGCTGTTGCAGGTGAGGGGAAAGCTATGAGTTCTGTTTTATGCACAAACTTTGGGAATGAGAGATGTGGCTGAATTTTAAATTTTTCAATGTACTATTATCTGAACGGTTCTCATTGAATCTTTTTTTTGGGGGGTGGGTGTGGTTTACCCATAAAGAAGATTATGATTATTGTAGATACTGGAGGTGGAAATGCTCTGAATGTTCAGAGGACTGTGAAAGACTTGATAGCAGCAGGAGCTGCTGGTTGTTTTCTAGAGGTACTAGTTTCAGCTGAGAGAGATATAATGCTCTTCCTTTTACGAAGCTCTTAGCCTTTTCTTTTAATTACTCACTACATGAGTGCTAAAATTCTAGTATGAACTACCAAGTCCCAAAATGTAAGTTAGTATAGTTTGGGCCTATCTTTCAGTTTCAGCAATCGAACATTCTTGTGAAAGAATCTATCATACGTATATGCCTTGTTAGCAAATTCTGGGTCAATTGTCATTTTTTGAGTTAGTTTCTCATGAATTCTGTCTGACAACTGTGCATCTACTGATTTTGAATTATTTCTCTTCAAGATCAAGCATGGCCAAAGAAGTGTGGCAAGATCATATCTCTTACTCAAAGAGCTCAGGCATATATCCTTTCTTCCCACTTTATGTTTAGCATGCTGATAAGTGTAATTATCATTGTCATTTCAGGTACAGAAGTCTGCACTTGGTGAATTTGAGCTGCGATTGCCTCTTTCAAAACTGAGGAACATAGAAACACGTAAAACTGTGAAATTCCCTCAAACAGCCTTATTTTTAGGTCATACCAGCTGAGGAGCATGCTGCTAAAATAGCATCTGCAAGGGATGCTATTGGGAATTCTGACTTCTTCCTCGTGGCTAGGACCAATGCACGTGCAACATCAGCCAAAACTGGCCTGTCTGATGCCATTGCAAGGGCTAAACTTTACATGGAGGTACTAGTTGACTGATCTTGTTCTTCTTGCCATGGTCTATTGGGCTAATCTTTACATGGAGGTACTAGTTGACTGATCCTCTTCTTCTTGCCATGGTCTATCATTGAATGGGGGTTCTGTTTGTTGTGAAGCAGAAATAGTGATCTAAGCGGGGGTCACATGGTCATCCTGTGTTGAGACACAGGTTTATAGTCAATATGCAGTCCTCTTTCTTGACATTATTACAGTATTCAAGTGATGACTAGTTGTTCAACCCAAAGTTAGTCCCAAGAAATAGACATTTTGATATCTTATATATTGGTAGATCTCCACTTTTTCATCCTATACCTTCATTTCTCCAGAACTTCATGCAGCTTCTGCCATAATTCAAGTGTAGATTATATCATATGACTTCTTAGTTTGTGTTCTATTTGCCTTTCCTTTAACCCTTGCGCTCTTAACACCCATTATCACCCTTGACAATCCCTGCTGCCCCAAAAATTAAAGAGGAAAAGGAAAGGAGTACTGCCCTCCGCAACATAAGGAATTCAGCGGTTGCACTTATTGATGAAACCATCCTATGGAAGTTATACATTCTTAGACTGGTCGTGAATGTGGCTTGTGAAGTCAAAATTAGAGCTTTTTCAGTTGGAACGGAGGTGATTGAGTCCAATTGTTTACTTCAAGCAGGGACATGATTGCTTTTCATGAAATCACATGTCAAAGATCTTTTAGTTGTTTCACCTGATGGCTAGAATTGTCAAGACATTTGCTGTCTATTGCTCTGTCTGAAGAAGGAAAAGGAAATGAAATAGCAGCAACACATCCTAACCATTTAAATGTTTGCACGATGATTTCTGTCAATTTTTCATTTTACCATGTGAATCCTATTGTCATTTCTTAGAATTCGCTGGATGGTCGAGCTGTTTGGACAATGTTTATTGGTTCTTCCAAGACTCTACAAGATGGAGTGTAGTGTTTCGTCCTAAAGCATTGATAGAATTTCGTTTGAAATAAATAATGGAAAATAATTTTTTGGTTTCTTAACTCGTGTTTTTTATTGTAATAAAACTTGCAGGCAGGAGCTGATGCATGCTTTGTGGAGGCACCAAGGGATGACGATGAGCTCAGGGAGATAGGACAGTGTACGAAAGGCTACAGAGTGTGCAATATGATTGAAGGTGGAGTCACACCGGTGCACACTCCCGAGGAGCTGAAAGAGATGGGCTTTCATTTGATCGTGCACCCGCTCATGGCACTCTATGCTTCAGCACGCGCCATCATCGATGTCCTCAAGTCCTTGAAAGAGAAGGGAGCTACAAGGGACGACCTCGACAAGATGGCTACGATTGAGGAATTCAACCAGCTGGTCAGCTTGGAGTCCTGGTTCGAGCTTGAAGCACGGTACTCGAATTTAAGGAGTGCTGTTGGAGTAAATTCAGTCATTGCGAAAGCTGAAAGTAACCGAATGTGTGCGCCTACAGTTTAATTCCAATTCCAGTTTCCCGTAGTCAGATGACCACGGTAACTCTACTTATAAGTGGAGCAGTAGCCAATTTCCAGGCTTTTAACATAGAACGACCCACGCGTTTGCATGATAGATGCACTGCATAGAGTTTGTTAAAGACTCTTTTCTATATGATAGCTTTGGATATGCTATTGCTAAGTGATTACATATCAGTTTTTTTAGTAAGCCTGTCTATCTAATGGCAGAACAACCCGAAATCAACCATCTATTCTAAGGTGTTTTCAGCATATGGGTTTGTTCCTAAGAGGCTAAACCTTGAAAAACCGTCCGCAAAGATCATAAATGGGGTCGGAATATTGTGCAAACCGCGTGCATAATTCAACGCCGTCCATAACACTCTTGTAAATTTACATTGCTACTTGTCACTAACCATTCTGTATCGATCCTCTAGTTTAGGTGGCGAGTTGCATCTAATTGAGCTGGCTCAACATGGTACTTTCACAAAAAATGTGAGAGAAGCACACCTCGACCTCGATGAAAATCAAAAGGCGAAATCATTCAGAAGATAGAAAGCGCATCAACACGACATCAAAAGATCAATCAATACTTGGGGTGGCGAAAGTCAGATCCTCCCATGCCATCATTAAATCTGACCCATGACGAAACTTCATTCATTGGAAGGAAAACCGTGCATGTGCTTTGGAAGTTTCTGTCTCCCGTGTCCGACCAGTTTCTGTCGCATCCCTTCGGCAAATGTCGGGGGCCAACGATTCAAAGGTCACGGGCGGGACACCTGAACTTGCCATGTGATCCGTGGACACATATGGCAGTGGGCTGGACTGCTGCTGCAGAGACCACTCTTTGAAAAGAGCCACGCCGTGAACCCCTTTTGGCATGAGTTGGAGCCGAATGTCGTTAAGAAGTCGGATCCCAAGTACATCCACGTTTTTTACATTATTTATGCAACGAGAAATAAGTATAACTATACATAAACCATCGAATCGTTGATAGATAAAATCCTAATTTATGATAGCCGGAGTAGTTAAATAGTTAAGTAATCTATGGATCCCCACTTTTCGATTTGAATCTGAGAAAAACGTTGAGTACCCTGTGTATCTCCGTCCTTGTGAATGTGAACTCAAAATAATTGTCCAATAGTCCATATATGTTGTAGTAGGAGTTTAAAATCTAAATTCATGTCCACAAAAAAGAATTGAACTCATAGGATCGATAATTAAAATATCTTATGCAACGGTTACATCATTGTAACAGTGAAAAGTGGATTAAGAAACCAATCAAAAGTGCGGGGCCATCAAGGATGAGATCCATGACTCACGAAAAATGACAATCGATCGGTTACATTACATTATCACTGTCTCAAAGTGTCATAATTACAAGAAAAGCTGAAATAGTATTTCTTGTTTGTTTGACGGGAGTGTCACAGACTAGTGGCATAGAAAGCCGTGACATTAGGCTCGTGCATTATTATAATGACAAAGCGCAACAAATTTCAACTATGGCCTAACCATAGGCACGCCTGAAATCAGAGGAAATGATCAAGACCAAAGGGAGTGGGGGGCCCCTTGAAGCAGCTAGTGCTTGTGAGTTTTCCAAGTAAGCATCTTACAAAGGGAACCAGCCTATTAACAATTTAGTGTTTATATTAAAAGCCGTGGGACTAATTTCTCTAATGTTTTTCTCCACATCCCATGCTCCCAGCTATTAACTTTTCTTAATTTGGGCCAAAAAAAAGCAATTAACAATTCAAAAAATTCAAAATGGTGATTAAATTCTACAATTTATTGTGTGTTGTGCCATGTCATATTGTCTTTCCACATTCAAATATTAAAATTGGATGGTGATCTTTAGGCCTACTTTTACAATCGTAAACCGTAGACCTAAGAAAATCAACTAGCCTACCACCACATTTTCTTCCCGTGAAAAATTTTGCTGCATGCAATTTCAAATTTCTACTCGATTCATGAAAGTTACCCTTTCCCAAGAACGAGCCTTGTCAATTCACATGCCCATTCGCCCTCGTCAATCGGGACCACCTGCCACTTTCTCTTCCTCCAAACCCATATATAATAAGGGGGTCATGGCTCATGATTCATAAAACCCACTAAGCAATCCTCCGCAAGAGCACACCTTCTCTGCTGAAGTCTCCTGTGTCTTCCTTCGATCCTTTTTGCCGTCCGAAACAATGTCTCAGGGAAGAGGCAGTGCATCTCGAGCCGCCGCCGCCGCCACCGCGGCACTCGTGCTCGTGCTCATTTACCTCCTCGCTCAAGCCGAGCATGCTCAAGCAGCGACCTACTCGGTCGGTGGCTCGAGTGGCTGGACGTTCAACATGGTGAACTGGCCCAAAGGCAAGAGCTTCAGAGCTGGTGACACTCTCAGTAAGTTTGTTTTCCCACGTCCATCTAATTATAGCACCTTCGATCCCATTCTGAATCACTTGTATTTGATAATTAAATGGTTTCAGAAAGCTTAAGGACAAAAGAGAATACAATTTTCTTTTTGTTGGGGTTCATAGATTGAATTTTTTTTTTTTAAATGGGGGAGTGACTTTGGCGAGCGATTGCGTTTTTTGGGATTTTTTCTTTTTGGCAGTGTTCAAGTATGACCGGACGCTCCACAACGTTGTGGCGCTGAACAAGGGCGGTTACGACAGTTGCCGGACTCCGGCAGGTGCGAAGGTGTATAGCTCTGGCAACGACCGGATCAAGCTGGCCAAGGGGCTGAACTACTTCATATGCAACTTTCCCGGTCACTGCGAGTCGGCAATGAAGATAGCTGTGAATGCAGCTTGAGAGGATGAGAGATCACTATAAGCTGATTGTAATGGAGAGGAATAACATTGCATCGTTCAATGCTTTGGTTCTGAATATCTCTCTCCCTCTATCTTGCTTGATGTACAATATTTGCTACATGTAATGAGTAAAAGAATCACTAGTCAATGTGCTGGCTTGTTTTGACCTGCTGGTTTTGTGACTGATGGAAATTGGGAAGACAAAATGGAACCTAATCCCAGGAATTGGATTGGTAGCATCAATTTGCCAATCTTAAAATTAAAAGAGTGCCAAAATCCTTCAACTTGAAAGGTCTTTTCAGGTCCTGCAGAATTTGAATTTGTTCCCAGAAGCTTTGTTCTCCGGAAAGCGTGCAACTTTCAATGCACTTTTCAATGTCAGGTGCAGTCGGTGCCTTGAAAGTTGTAAGGTTCCTTATTAAGTATCTTGGGTTGTCCTAGTTTAAAACTTTCATACAAGCATTTGCCCTTACTGCGATCTGGTCAGGTTAATATGTATTTTATGTCTGGGATATCATATATAAAACCTTCATTTCCACCTGGGGCTTTGAGCTGGGAAATGATGTACAGTTCAGTTCAAGAAAGGGGAGGACCTTAAGCTCTGAGTGATGAAACATGCATGTCAAGCAGCAAAAAGTAGGTGAAAAGGACGAATCCTGGATTTGGATCATGTAATCCTGGATTTAGCCTTCTTAGAACATATTTGTGAATTCCATAAATAGAACTTTAATAGTTTTCTCATAAAATAGTTTAAAATCAGAAATCATGGTTCACGTGGAGTTGTTGGCTATCCATCACGTTCTTAACGATTTGTCCCTGTTAAAAAAGTGGTTAAAATGTCAGCTTGCATCACCAATTGGAGTGACGGAGTCTACCTAGCTGTGACATTGTAGACAACATCTTGGACCAAAGATGGTGAAATGTGCGATGTTGTCGAGAACCTCATCAGTACGGAGTTTTCCTTTCTAGCTCATTATTCATCAAGAAGAGGCAGTTTGCACATAAAAAGGAGTTGTAACTCGGCACCATTGCTAAGCAGTAAGCATTCCTTCCCATAGCGAGACGGCACCATTG
Organism: Corymbia maculata; assembly: GCA_014182735.1. Taxonomy (NCBI): domain Eukaryota; kingdom Viridiplantae; phylum Streptophyta; class Magnoliopsida; order Myrtales; family Myrtaceae; genus Corymbia; species Corymbia maculata. The sequence continues at coordinate 34,002,568 of CM024687.1, forward strand.
CTAAGCAGTAAGCATTCCTTCCCATAGCCATCTCGCGATGTCCTACTCTCTCTCTCCCTCCAATCTTGTGACCAAATACTACTTCATCTGCAGCTTTGAGGGTCATTGCAAGTCTGGTATGAAGATAGCTGTCGATGCTGCTTGAGAGCAATGGAGACCTCTAAGCTGCTAATAACAGGCTACATGCGCCTACTTTATCTCGTACTCTGTTGTATAATGTTGGAGATACTATTGAAAGAAAGTCGGTTTCTTCATTCGCGAATCGGGAAATTATAAATAATGCGCAAAAAGTCACGAAGCTTAGAAACTACTCAAGATTATGTTGGTGGGGTTAGATCGAGCAATAAAGATGAACCTGTTTCTCTATAAAGTTGATGGATGCTCAAAGTAGAAGTAGTTGCCTTGTGAAAATCAATCATGCCGATGAACCCCAATTGTCGATCCTGATCCCATGATCGAAGCTCCGGAGAAGGAAGGAAAGTCGAGTCTGGATGAATTGAACTGCCAGAATCTCAGCTTTTACGAACACAACAAAAGGTGTACAAACACAAATTCCCTGTTTACACTCGAAATAACTATCTGCTCGTCTCAACGTAAGAGGTGAGGAATAGGTAGAAAGAAAGTAACAGACTCGGATACAATGGTAATCGATAGTCTTTGGATAGATATATTGGGTATACGCAGGCCGTGAACCATATTCTTTCACAAATTTCACTTCTAACGTCACTGATTCGGATAGTTTTATTTTTCGGGAATTAACTAGATGCTAATCTCAACGGCGAGAGATGTAAGATGAGTAGAAAAAAGTCTCAGGCTGTGTATATACAGTATCGGTTCATTGTAGCGGTCAGATCCTTAATACCACTACAGCAAATCCTGCATTAGAATCGCGTCTCCCCTTTGGATTATCTTGGGGCGTCTTTCGACCATCCCATCGGTGAAGCCTTATAGTGTCACGTCTCGAAAACAAGCATGGATGATACAACCATCCTTCCACTTGAAAGACACAACCTCAAATCATACTCATAGTCCACTTCCAAAATCCCCATCAATAGAGATCTCGCTCTATTAGCTACTTACCAAAAAAGTTTGGAAAAGAGAGGAGTGAGCAACTATAGTTAAGTGAGTAGTGCATATTTCTTTTAGGCAAATCAAATAGCCACTATACATATACATAAGTATAGAGTACTACCAGAAACTCATAATTCAACTCTTTTATATACATATCAAGTTATGTACAAGTCGTTTAATTTCAGCAAGCTTTGCGAAATTTAGAAAATACTCATTTAAATTATCAAAAACATTAATGGTCAACTCTATTGATCAATTTCATCACAATCACATGTTAATGGTCTATTCTATTGATTCATCTCGTAGCAAAACACACGTTGATGGTCCAGCCATTAACCAATCTTTTGCTCACTATCTAACTATAATCATGACACAATGCTTTGTAACAAGATAGCAAAGATTCCTCTTGGCAAGGTCTCTACCTAAAAAAGTTTATGGCTCAATCCAAAATGATATCCTAAATTCACTATGTATACCCACAAATGTCTCAATGGGCTCACAACAACATTAAGCACCAAATCCACATTCTTCAACATCCAAAAACTCAATCCATATATCAATCTCATAATCCACAATATATTTCACAAACCAATCATAGAACTTTTCATAATTCAATTCATTAGATAGAAATACTTTTTCATGAAGCATTTCTCATATCATTTCATAAATAAAATTCACAAATCAATATCTATTACCTTTTATAACATATTTCATAAAATATTTCTCAAATTATCTTAAAACTCATTATATAAACTAGTTTGCAAAGCTATGGATATATATCATTTCACAATACCTTTTATAAAATCATTCTCAAATATTAGAAAGTAGTAATTGCCCGATTCAAACTTTTATGTAACAAACATGCTTTAATTATTTATACGAATGAGACAGAATTCTGAGTTTGGGAAGTTGGGTCAGGATGTTCCAACCAATGATGATATCTTTATCTGGAGACTGAGAACCAAGAATTTTGGTGGTAATAGAACATTGGGTAATAGAACTAAATAGTAATGGGTTTACTACGATACTTGGTAGCAAAAGTGTCACCAGAAGCAGAATTGAAATACCTGGTGTAAGGTTTCCAAAATTTTTCTGGAATGATCTTTGTGTCTAGAATGGAAGAGCTTGCTCCAGTATCAATGAGTGCTACCAAAGGAATTGGCTTATGGTATTTGAACAAAAGGATGTGGATGGGAATATACGGATGATGTATAGGTTCATTGAGTTCGATTTCCGCAAGTGAATCAGGAAGAAGGTAAAGACATCGTTTTCGGAATCTGAAGTTGAATCTGAGCTATATGTTTGAATAGCACAGAGAGTGTTTTCAGATGGTTGATCGTCTAAAGAGAAGACGGATTCTATATCTGAATCATCAAGTTGGATGCCAGTACTTTTGGCAATCTTGTCTATCAAATGGCTTCCACGCTTATTTGCCTTTGGACAGTTTTTTGCAAAATGTCCTTTTTTGTTGCAAACATATCACCTGTCTTTGTTGTGCTTCTTATGGGAACGATGATGACTTTTACGCAAAAATTTCCACTTACCCTTACTTTTCCCTTTGCGTGTCTTCTTGAAGGAGAGTCGTTTGAAATGTCTTTTCTTTGAGTATTTCTTCATCTTTGACACTGTCTGCCATAAACAAGGTTTCTTCCGCAGAAGATAATTCAAGAAGAATATCAGAATTGTATTCAGATGAAGAGTCAGCCTGTCTTACTGTGGATGGTTTAATGACAGCAATTGAAGGAATCTGGTGCCGAAGGAAGTTTTCAATCGAATTGGAAATGGTGAGAGTGGCAGGGGGTTTTTAGGTGAGTGATCACCAGAAGAACGGTCAGGAGTACCAGGGGGAGATGGTGAAGCTGGAAACTCTGTAGGAGATTTCTTTTGCTTCTACTTAAGCTTGCGAAGATTTTCGCGTAGGACCAAGAAATTGTTCTAGGGTGGAGGTGCAGCTAAGCTGAGAACGACAGTGAATGAATATGATGCTCCAAGGGATGATTCTGGTTTAGGTGGTAGGGGGAGAGAAGGGAAAAGAGGGGGATTAATTGTAGTGAATGGTTGTTGGCCTTGGAGGATCTGGATCTGCCGTTTGAGCTTTTCAATTTCTGGTCTCTGATCTTCCAAATAATGGCTAGGAGGTGTTTGCTTAGTTTCTAGCAAATGAAGCCTTTTTATGGAAATCTTTCAACATGCGGTAAGATAAGTCAGTGGTCTTGTCTACGCGTTCAAGACGCGTAGCAACAGTGCCTAAAAGCTCATTTTGAGCCAAAGCATTTTCAGTTTGCCAATTCGAAACGCAGTTTCGGCGGCGGAGCCAGGTCATTTTACGTTGTCTTTGTGCATCAAGACCAGTGGGGTTTAGTACCTTAGGTGAGTGCTGGTATTTTTGATGTGGATCAGAGAATCTTTCCAAGGGAGGAAATTTCCGGGTGCGGGTGCTGGTTCCAGATGATGATTCTGTGGTCTCGAGTGAAGGAAACTCATCAGGATGAAACATACATATACTGGGTAGGACAGTAGGTGGAACAGGTTTCGGTACACAAGTGCTTGGCCTGGGTAGTTTCAAAGGACATGAATGGTTCTTTTTTACCAATTTATGGATCGGCTTATAGAAAGGCGAAGTGATCATGAGTCTAGCTGGTGGTGGTTGAGAGGAGGGAGCTGGCTTGCAAGGTGGTGGCGGTGAAGTTGGTGGAGGGGACCTGGATGATCCATAAGAAACAATGAACTGGTATCTACCTCCATCTTCTCCAAGAGGTCCAACAATTAGATCTCCATCAAGATACCTTTGGTAAATGGTATCTTTCTTTGTTTTCTTCTTTTTTACAGAAGGTCTGTCATCTTCATCGTCAGACTTTGTGCAGGATGGACAGATACAATCTGGGTCCCAAAAGCAATGCCCAGTAGGGTCCTTGAAATGATGAATTGGCTGTCCTTGAGGACCAAAAGAATGGACAAATCGTTTGTCATCTGATTCACTTAAGACAGGATCAGTGGGACAATGTGTAAAATGGAGGATGGTAGGAAAAATAGAGAAAGGTTCCTCCTTGGTTTTGCTGAACTTGATGGTAACAGTACAATCTTTTTTCCTGGTGAACTGTGGTTCACTGGATTGGAGTGGTTTGCAACTCTGATGGAGTTTTTCGTAGTTGGTGACCCAACTATCGGGAAGAAGCTTGACAAGCTCATTTCTAGGGATCCGACGGGGAACATGGATGCAGGAGGTCTGGTCGTGGTCAATTGAAATAACAAGGGCATCCTCAGAATTTGGAATGTTGAAATCAATGGCATGGTTTTGGACCCGGTAGATCATCTGGTAGTGTAGAGTGGCAGCAATGGATCCGGGAGTCTGCGGGGCTCCAGTAATTTGTAGCTGAACCTTAAGAGCAGTAAGCAAGTTGGGATCTGCAAGAGCAATGTTAAAGTTTGGAAAAAGTGTAACAAAAACAGTGCCTGCATTCATAGTTGTCTGGATAGTACCAACACAAGCTTGTTGGTATTCCAAAAATCTAGTATCTAACAGGGTTATCCTTGCAGTAACGGGTAAGCCTTTTCGACCATGAAAAGTCAGGGCAAGACGGATGGCTCCAAAATGGAGATGAGTATAGCCTTGTTGGATCCATTGAGATGGGAACTCTTGTGGGATCTAGAGAGTAACAAACTGTTCTGATTCAGTTGCTTGGATCGGGTGTTGGTTAAAATGGGAAGATTGAACATACTCTTTGACAGTGCAAGGTGTATGTTTGATCAAGTGCTTGATAGACCGAAGTGGAGAAAAAGAAGATGGTTTGGCGAAAGCAGTATAAGGGTTCATCATGGGGAGCTAGGTTTCTAAGATCTTGCTATCCTCGGTGAGGTAAGCGACCTCATAAAGATAGTCTATCTTAGAACATGAAAACTTTCGAAGTTCTGGTGGAGGCTGGAGAGAAAGATTGGAAGTAAGGGAAGCAGGGAGGGAAGGGGAAGATGAGTCTAGAGTTTCCATAGGATGAGAGATTCTCTTCTAGTAACAGAATATGATAATGATCAAACTAAAGTGATTCAAACAAATCCATGACTCTGATACCATAAAGGGTATTGTGATCCAAATTCCAGAGTTTGAGTTGCAAACTTGTGACAAGTATGCTATCCCACTTCTTTCAAAATATAAATTTATAGGGTGCATTTGGTTCGACTTTGGGCAAATACACTTGGGAAAATGCCAAATTTTTTGGGCTAAAGGGATTTTTTGAAATGCAAATAACGTTTGGTAAATTTCGCATTATAAAACAACTTTCGCCTAAATGACGTTTGGTAAATACAGCATTTTGTAATTGCGAAATTTTTTATTAAAAAAAACTGTAAAGAATTTTTTTTTTTGAATCTACCTTCTGACAGCTACCCTCCGACGATTAAATCTGGCTGCTGGTCAAGCTCTAGCGGCCAAATTTGGCCACCGAAAGGCCTTTTCTAAGGTCGCGCGACCTTAGGCGGGGCGACCTCAAGTAGCGATCACCTGGGTTGTGCAACCCAAGCGATTGTCCAGTAGGTCGCCAGCCCGGCGCCCCCAAACAACGGCCATCGCCTAGGTTGCACGACCCACGCGGATGCCTCCGTCACTTGAGTTCGCGTGACCTCGGCGAACGGTCACGCACACCCAAGCAATGGAGGTGGCCGCCTGGGTCACCTCTAGCGTTGGGTTTGCGACCTAAGCGTGCGACTGCCTGAGGTTGCCGGACCTCAGGCAATGCCTAGGTTGCATGACCTAGGTGTGCAACCCCCTGAGGTCGCATGACCAAGGGCGACGGTCGCCCCCCTTGGCTGGCAATTGCCGGTGGTCATTAGCTTCGTTGGCCCATGGAGAATATGAACAATACCAACTTGCATTCCGAAAATGCAACTTCCCAAGGCACCTCCCCCTGCATTCAACCAAAGTCTTTTGAGAAGCCTTGGAGATGCAATTGCATCTTCCCAAAGTGAGTCTAAAAGCTGAACTAAACGCATTTGCATTTGGCTAATGGACTTTAGAACTCCAAAACCCATTTCAAATGCTAAACCAAATGGGGCCATAAATCCATAAAAGAGATAGTATTATTCAACTAGATATGTCACAAATCAAATAACAAGACCCATTCGAATCAATGAACTTGCAATCTTATCATAAGCTAGAAATAACATAAATACCAAGTAAAATACTATCTCAACTATGGCTTTCCTAAATTATACTTAAATGCTAACAAAATGACTCTCACGAGCTAACAAATCATCCATTAAAAGAAATTACTCAAATATAAACGTAATGTAAAACTTGCTCGCAAAACCCTAAAATTTTATTTCGACCAAACCGTTACTTCAAATCACCAACCATCCAATCTAACGTCTCTACAATGCCACAATCCACTATTCCAAAGAAATTTCATAGCTTGACAGCTTAAAAAATCAGACTTCACAACTTGAATTTCACAAAACTTTGAATTACAAAATACTTTCGAAAATTATTCCGATTAGACGAACGAGTTGCCTTACGAAGTTGAACCAATTTGGCAAAATCCCGTAGCGTGAACGTCGCGCTCTCTCTCTCTCTCTTTCTTCTTCTTCTTTCCACTTTTTCTTTCCCGTCTTTCTGTTTGTCGGGCGAGCTGTCGATAACAGGGGGGCCGGGCGTCACTTTTCTTCTCCTTTTGTTGACCAGGTCAACCATCTTTTCTTTTTCTTTCGTTTTTCTTTTGCCTGTGGACCCACCTTTATTTGACTTGGTCATATTACATATTGTATGAACGTGTGGACGAATCAATCTCCGATTGCCGTGATATGTCAAACTAAAGGCTCAAATCATGTTGTTTGGAGAATGAAAAAGGATTCAAGGCTCAATTTTCAATTTTGCCCCTTCAATGAAATAATTTTATAATATTCGGATGCAACTTGAGCAAACATGTTATCTTGTGTTATATGATTTTTCATGTCTTGATCGTGTTAGGTCAGGTCAATCGTGCCCCTATAGGTTTCAAGTCAGATATCATGAAAATCTGGCCCAATCTGACCCCTTGATAGCCCTATATCTCACATCTTAGTATGTTTCAATAGGGGAAAAATGCATTGGTAGTCCTAAACTTGTTAAGAAAATTCAATTGAGTTCTAAAACTTTGAAAAAGTGTAATCAAGTTCTAAAATTATTACAAAAGTATAATCAAGTTTTATAATTTATTCAAAAAGTACAATTAAGTCTTAAAATTTTCCATAAGTACAATTAAGTCCTAACTTGTCCTATTGGTCAAAACAAATCTTTCTGTTGGTTATACTTTTTAAAATTTTTAGAGACTCGATTACACTTTTGTGAGAAATTTTAAGATTTGATTATATATATTTTTTTAAATTTAAGATTTAATTACAATTTCATAATAAATTTTAGGATTTCCAATATATTTCTCTCTTTCAGAGTTGCAAGAGTTCTTCCACCACCAAGTGCCTGAATCCATGGAAAGTGCATGCTTGATCTTTAAAATCCTGGGGTTGTTATTAATCTAGGAGAGCAGATGGATCAACCCGGGCATGGATAAGATCAATTTTTGGGACAAATAAGTATTGCTTGGTTGGAGCATTTAACAAGATAAATCTCGTACATTTCTTCGATCTTTTTCCAGTTCTTGTTTGAATTCGTAGGAACAATTCTTGATCGCCCAATTCATGCCGAAACTAATGCAATTGCAGAGCTCTTCGACTTAATTTGTATTCAACCAATAATTTCTCTTCGATTTGAAGATCTGTGCCGTGCCGTTCGTTCCATTCCGAGTTGTTCGATCGCTTTCGTTTCTTAATCAAACCATATTCGTTAGAAATTCCACTTTTCTTCCGTAGTTTAAGGTTGCGAATGGCCCCATTCACTCGACAATTCTCCTTTTTCTGCAAATCTCATCTTCGTCTATAACTGCTACTGTCTTTCCTTAGGCCACGGTTTTCATCGAGCGATCGAGGAAATTTCACTTCTTCTAGCCCTACAAAAATATGTTTATGGCTGATTAAGCCTTGTTAAGATCCAATAATCCTCAGGGTTTTATAAGTGTTTACGTTGTTCAAATGTATGGTTGACTGCTCAACTTTGAAAAAGTATCAGCGGTTGAAGTTTCCAAGCTCAAATGCTCCCTTATTGGGTTTGGATGCTTCTGGCTTTGCATTTTAATCAATCTTCAAAAGAGTAATGTGATCTAAAGCATAATTAGCATCGTTCTCTAACAGCTTAAGTTAGCTCATGCACCCAAGTGAATAAATCTCATGACCCCATGTCACATATAATAAGTGAGCTCCTCTCTGCTACCTCTCTAAATCACTAAGAACAAAACCAATTATATCCTATTTTCATATTCAAAGAAACTAGCTTGTCTATTAAACTGATTTTTTTCACGAAACATCCATGTCAGGAAAAATCATACCGTAATTCCAATTTTTCAAAGTGATGAGATCATTCTAATTGAATGGTTCCCAAGAATGGTTGGTTCGGTGAAAGGGAATACCTCCAATCGTAAGTTCTGATAGAGCCATCATGAGTTCAGACAAAGCCAAAAGGGCCACAAGGAAAGGACGAGGAAAAAAATAGGCCGACGTGGTTGACCTGCCAAAATATGGTCATTGCCGTATTGGAGGAGCAAAGTACCCATGTTGTCAATCAAAGCAGAGCAATAATGTCTATCCATCTCGTTGTCACCAAATTTCAAGCTACATCATTCTACATCGTTTTAAGATATGATATATAAACCGCATCATCAATAGCCTATTTAGAAATTTTGACATTCAATATAGACTAATGTGAATTATATTAAGACCGATATGTTAAATGATGTGATAAACTTTTATCAAATATTAAAATATGACAACTGGCTTATTTAAGAGGCTCATATGAAATTTGGCACCTCATTTAGTAAGTCAACTTAATTTTTACCAATCTCGATCAAGTGGTACTAGTGAATGCAAAAGATGTAATGCCGTGATACTTTTTTTAATGGTGTGTTTGGTAACATTTCTATTTATAGAAATAATTTCATTTTAGAAATAATTTTTTTCTATTTCTATTGTTTGGAACGATTTCTTTGTAAAAAAATATATTTGGTAACTGTACAAAATTTTTATTTTCAGAATACAAAAAGAGTATGAATATTTTTTGTATGACCCATAATTTTTTAATAAACTCTGGCCCATCACCACTAACACGCAACCGGGCTGGTGGCTGTGACTAGTTAGAAGAGAAAAAAAAGAAAAAAATTATTTCCAAAATTGTTATCGAAAACAAGAAATTACTATTTTTATATTTTTTTTTTCTGTTCCAAATCCAATCCTTGGAATTACTTTCTATTCCGAGATTTCTGTTCTTTTTTTTTATTTTGATATATTATGAACAACAAAACAAGCAGAAAAATAAAAAAAATTAGGAATGTTAACAAATACACCCAAACTAACCAACCGAAATGTGCCGCATCCAAAGCACTGCCAATTAATCTTTACCAGAAATATCGTACCCTAGCCTTTGTCACCTCCACAGCCTACAACATAGGCAACATGTATGAAAATCTTTGGGCATGAAAAAGCCACAGATCAGAACTCCTTTTCACCCCCTAGTGTTAGCGATAGTAATTCTACAATCGACGGGTAAAAATAAAAATTAGGATTGAAATCAAGCGTATTGACTGGATCTCTTGTCAGACATTTATTTAATTTATTTTCCAATCTTCGTCGTCGATCGATTGGACAGTGACATTGACCGACTTGGGTATAGGTCTTTTTAAATTGTCTACTAGAGGCACGGTTCGAGATGGAAAAGTCCAACCAAACCTCCTACCATCCCCTTCAACGACTCTCTCTCCCTTCCTTTCCAATCCTTTCTTCCTGCCTCTTCTTCTTCTTCTTCTTCTTCATCTTCTCTTCCTCAAGAAAATCTTCACTGAACGTCGAGGGATCGACAGAAGCATGGATCGAGAGCAAGAAGAGATGCAGTTCCTCAGTTTCGTCGGCATCCCCAAAGAGTCTTGCAAGGTCATCTTCACATGGAGGAAGATCTTCACCCAGATCACCTTGGCCCTGATCGTCCCTCTCGCCTTCGTCTTCCTCCTCCACATCGAAGTCTCCGACGTCCTCTTCTCGAAGATCATCCACAACGAGATCCAGCTCGACGAGACCCGCCCCGAGACCCCCCGCTACAACAGGATCTCCAGCGTCCTCTCCAAGGAGTTGGCCGTCTACTGGCTCTTCCAGGCCCTCTACTTCACAGCCCTGCTCGTGTTCTCCCTCCTCTCGACCTCCGCCGTCGTCTACACCATCGCGTGCATCTACACAGGCCGCGAGGTCACGTTCGGGAAGGTCATGAGCGTGGTCCCCAAGGTCTGGAGGCGGCTGATGGTCACCTTCCTGTGCATCTTCGTGGCCATGTTCGTGTACAACGTGCTCGCCCTGGTGATCCTGGTCACGTGCATGATCTTCGTCGGCGACACAAACTTCGCCGTCCCGATCTTCATCCTCGTAGGGATTGCGTACTTGGTCGGGTTCGTGTACATGACCATGGTGTGGCAATTGGCGAGCGTCGTCTCCGTCCTGGAGGAAGATTACGGGATCAAGGCCATGAAAAAGAGCAAGGACCTGATAAAGGGCAAGATGGGCGTGTCCATGATCATATTCTTCGTGCTCAACGTATCCTTCTACCTAATTCGAATCGCGTTCGCGAGGTTGGTCGTCCGTGGTCGCTCGGCAGCGACGTTAGGCAGGTCTGGCTATGGAGCTCTGTGTTTCTTGCTTCTTTCCATACTGATGCTGTTTGGGCTCGTCGTCCAGACGGTGATCTACTTCGTCTGCAAGTCGTACCACCACGAGAACATCGACAAGTCGGCGCTGTCGGATCATCTCGAGGTCTATCTCGGAGATTATGTTCCTCTCAAATCCAAGGATGTTCAGCTTGAGCAATACGACGTTTGACTTTTCCTTGTGTTCTTCTTTTTCCTTTTTCTTTTTTTTTTCCTTGTTGTGTGGGACGAGACATTTTGATACTTGATACCTCATGCGCTATAAAAATGTCAAGGCAAAAATAATTTTTCTGTATCTTTTTTATCCATCAGCAAATAGCAAAGTCAGATATATGTTCTTAATTTCGTATAGATATATGCGATAATCAGGGCGTTCGTCTATTGATTTTTTGTGCCTGGTGCTCAACGTGTGACGCGGGTTCGAGCCGATATGTCTTTCCCAAGGCGTGTTGACTTATAATGAAGGACTTTTCCAAGTAATTACGTGGTGCGCATGGTGCGCGCTTATGTTGACTTGGACTTCTTCTTGGCCCAAGACAAATAAAAATATTAGGCAGTGGATTGGCCACGTACGAGAGAGCGATGTGAAGAAATAATCGAGAAGTTTCTCAATTTATTATAAGTGTCAATTCAATTATAAATCTTTTTATTTTAATTAATTGAATTCTAAATCCTTTATGATTTATCAATATAATCAATTTAATTAATTTTGATGAGAAATAGCTAATGTAGACTTTAATCATTTACATGGCCAACCCAAACTAATGTAAACAATTATTTTTTTATTTTTTTTATAATATATTTCTTCTTATATTTTTCCCTATCCTCCATAGATGATGACCAGAGAGGGCAAGTGCCGGCAAAGCCAATCTTTGTGCTAGCCCCATATTTGGCAAGGGTGGTCCTTGCCCTTGCCCAAGCAAAGCTCGGAGAGGATTGACCTCGCCAAATTCACCAAAGGGAGCTCTCCCTGGCGCTTACCCTCACCTAAGCAAGGCTTGGCAAGGCCAACCCTTGCCGACCATCGCTTGTAGAGATGGCCGACAACGAACCACTAACAAAAAGAAAGCAAAAAGAAAAGAAAAGAGAATTTATAAAATTTAAAAAATAATTAAAAATTTGTTAGCGCTAGTCATACCATATAAGACAATCGGGATCCACATCAGTAATTTTTGGCCAAAATTGACTACTAAACTATATTGATAAAATTGTCGAAAGGTCTAAAAGTAAATTTATCAAATTGAAAAGTTTATAATTGAATCAATACAATTAAAATAGATTTATGACTTTCCTAGTAATTTTCTTAAGAGATACAAGGTGATAAATTTATCGTGTTAATTATTACTATTCTCAAGGGGGCCCTCATTGGTGCTTACTTTCACCTAGGCAAGGCCTGGCAAGGCCAACCCTTGCTGACCATCGCCTGTAGCGATGGCTAACAACGAACCATTGACAAAAAGAAAGCAGAAATAAAATAAAAGAAAATTTAGAAAATTTAAAAAATTTCCAAAAGTTATTAATATTAGCATTGGTCATGCCATATAGGACAATCGAGGTTCATATCAGTGATTTTTGGCCAAAATTAACTAAATAGACTATATTGATAAAATCGTTGAAAGGTCTAAAGTAAATTGATTAAATTGAAAATTTTATTATTGAATTGATACAAGTATAATAGATTTATGACTTTTTTAATAATTTCCTCAAGAGATACAAGGTGATGAATTTTCATGTTAATTATTACTATTTTGAGTTGAAAAAGAAATTAATCTCTTAAATATTTTATTCATCCTCCTAATCAATATTATTACCGTTGATCAATTTAATTTTCTTCGTCTAACTAATTTCATCTTTTGAGAAACAGGGCATATAATAGAATTGAGCCCCTCCTAAATAGTAGCTTCAACGTGATTTTTTATTTTAAACTGGACATGCATTAATTACGAGGAGCAACCTAAATCTCAAACACCTTCTTTCGGCGACCAACCACGTTATTAATTACGAGGAGCAGCCTAACCCATGTAACTAGTAAGTACTTCAACTTGGTGCATTCCTCTTTGGTCACTTTGGAAATACTATATTGTATCCATAAAATTTGCCAGTCATGAAGCAAAGATAACTCAAACCCATAAATCTAACGCGGGGGTATAGAAGGCTTTGGAGAAACCGTCATTTCAGTTGTAATCATGTCATACAAATTCAAATTTAGTTCTAAACCTTTCAATTAATCTGATACAATTCTAGACTTTTAATAATCAAAATAATCAAAATTTCTCAATCCAATCTCTCTTGCCTTTACAGTGTCCCGTTGTTTTATTTTTTTTTCAACAACTTCGTTCACCACTATTTTTCATTTTATTTCATAACGAATGTATCTTCTGCCTGCAATGATATAATGAATTTATTTATTTATTATTATCTCAATTTGAAATATACATTGCTGGGATAATTGCCAAATGCATAATTTCCTGTATGTTTATTTGCCTCTTGAAAGATAAGTTTCAGAAAAAAGAAAGATGAGTTTCTCTTATCATTGATTCAGTTGTTTTCTCATTTGTTTTCACAATATAAAACTGCAGTCGGCAAGAGCGTTGTCGTCATCCCACCGTGGCTTGGCGACTTGTACATGCTTCATTATTCATGTCATATTTGTGTATCGATGTCGATTTTCCATTATTAATGTCATTGAGGATTCATTCATTTGCCCCTCTTCGACTTCTTCTCATAATCCGCCGTGCTGTCAGGTCGGATCTTGCAATATTCATGCATAGCCGATGCGATCCGATTCAAAACCTTGATGGCTATTCCGAGTTTTCATCCCGGGTCTTGTCCCTTCATCACCAACCCCAGGCTGCCACGGACCACCGTGCGGATGGCTCTCTGTTTTTTCCGTCTAGGTCGTCAGAGTCGAGTAATGTCTTTCGCTTTAGAACCAGTGATTATTTTTGCTTTAGAACCAGTGATTATTCCGAGCTCCGAACAAGGAGTTCCTCCAACAAGTCCAATCATGGTGAAGGAGACCGAGACCTGAGACGTTCTTGGCGTCAGCCCTTCCGCTTCCGATGAAGAGATTTGCATTGCAAGGCCTATTATCTCAAGGTGAATGAGGCACTTCTGTTTTCCTTTTCAGGTTGTTAGATCAGTTACATCGATGACTGAATTGCGGTTGGTCGATTCGGATGAATTTCTTCTCACGAGGATGTTTTAGTAAATCGAGGCTTATGGGATTAGCGGCAATTGTGATTGATCGTCTAATTAATCCATTCAGCTGAATCAGTTACTTCTGCCCTTTTTCCGCCGCTGATTTTGCTTTGGGTTTTTATGTATATATATATTTTGCTGGCACCTTGAGGAATTTGAGAAAGAGACTCCCGATTAAGCTTTGCAGTGTGCATCTGTAGTGGTTGAGTTTGAACGTTTCTTGCTTTTGAGTACTGCATTGCCCGATTTTGCTTTGGAATTTTTGTTTTTGGTTTTTTGGCTAGCATATTGGGGACTTTGAGAAAGTGTATTTGTGGTGGTTGAGTTTGAACGTTTCTCGCTTCTGAGTATTGGATTGCCCTTCCTGATTTTGCTGGGATATTGGGGAATTTGAGAAAGAGACTCTCAATTAAGCTTTGTAGCGCATCTGTTTCTCGCTTCTTCCTCCCGATGAGTATTGCATTGCCCTTCTGTCAGTAATTTTGCTTTGGATTTTTTATTTATTTATTTTTTTCATTTTGCTGGCATATTGGGGAATTTGAGAAAGACACCTGACTCAGCTTTGTAGTATTTTTGTGATGGGAGAGTTTTGAGTGTTTCTGGTTTCTAAGTATTATATTGCCCTTCCGTCGTTGATTTTGCTTTGGATTTATTTATTTATTTTGCTGCCATATTGGGGAACTTGAAAAAGAGACTCTCGATTAAGTTTTGTAGTGTATCTATGGTGGGTAAGTTTGAATATTTCTCGCTTCTGAGTACTGAATTACCCTTGAGCTCTGCTTGGTCACCTTCACATTTGCATTCGAGAACACACCCCCCCCAAGCTGCTCCTTCAACATCCGAACGCCTTCGTTCTCCGCGACCAAACAAAGAGATAAAATATCTGAATCTGTCATTCTTGGTAAGAATAAGTAAAAACCATTAGATGAGAAATGTTGAAAATAGAGTATGTGACTTAGATAATCTTTAAATTCTCTCACCCGGTGTGAGCTTCCCCTCTATCCCTCTCTGATGATAGATAGCTTCTTCCCTAAAACCCTAATTTCTTTAACTCGAATTCATGGAAAAATCAGCCCATCTCCCACCCAATTAGCATCCGTCTTTATACAGAGGTTTGAGTGCAACGGGATTGTAAACCCTACCACTTGGAAATTGCGGAATCTCAGCAACCCATACCCATCTTGCCCAGTTTGTAGCTCTTATGCTAGACCCACACCCACTACACCCAGTATGTAGCTGCTACTCCAAATTTGAGCTTCCTTGACTCCATGCTCCAAACTAGCTCATCCTCAACACACTAACCCAGATTTTCAGCAACAACAACAATGGAAGAAACCCAACTCAGAATGGCAACTTTATGTAGAAGCATGGGTGATCTCTAGTCTAAGACTGTAGTCACTGAATTAGATAAGGATATTCCTGTGGAAGAGCAACAAGTAAATGAACGAACTCTTTATGACAAATTGTATTCCAAACCCAATGTTAATGTCCTTAACACAATGAGGAAAGCATGGAAAACAAAATCTGTTAAATGTGAGATACTAGAGCCTGGATTTTTCACTTTCTTATTTAGCTCAACAGAGGAGAAAAGGAGAGTAATCGACTTTGGACCATGGTCCTTTGCAAGTAACCTCTTAGTATTACAAAAAGGGGATCTGACTATACCTAAACATTGTTACGAATTTACACACTATGTGTTCTAGGTGCATATACTTGATCTTCCTCGAGCCAAAGTTAATGAAGCTTTTGTGCATCAAATAGCCTCAAAGCTGGGTGTTGTAGAGGAGATCAAATTTGAGGCTAGGACCACTAACTCTTGCAAAATTGAAAAGGCAAAGGTCCAATTGGACCTGTCCTGGCCCATACAAACAAGAACAATCATCAGCTTTGGAAGTGAAAAATGATGGTTAGATTTCAAATATAAACGACTTCCTCATTTTTACTATTCCTGCAATAGAATAGGGCACTATGTTCATTTCTATCCGGAGATACCTTATGAAGAATCAAGCCTATCACAGGACAAACCAGGTTGCTATGGATCATGGTTAAAGGTGGAAGTATGAGAAACAAGCCAATTTTGGAAGGCTTTTTATGGGGAAATTGACCCTTCTATAGCTGATGAGGAAGGTGTATCAACCCAACCTATCACCCCTAATGAGGAGCTTCACAATACATAAGCTGTAGAACAAAACCCGATGGCTATAGTTTTAGCAAAACCTGCTGAAACTGAGAATACAATATATATGGAGATGGCAGATCATCTAGTAACCAGCAAAAGTAAGAGAGCACTACAAAATATCTTACTAATTCACAATTTTTACAGCTAATGAGGCATATGATGGATGTTCAAAAAAAGAGAAGCGCACTTATAAGACCCCAGTGCCAAAGAAACGGAAACGAGTCAGCTCTTATGAGAAGCAACATTCTCTTATCCTAGTTGTAAATGAGGAACAACTCACAGACGCCCAATCCAGCTATGGGAAGGTGTCCAATCATGGGCTCTGGTGGGTAGCCCTAATAAGCCACCACAACATCGATAAGGATCTTGAACTGGAACTGTCAAGGGTTGGGCTTACCCTTGACAATTCGTCATCTTAGAGCCTTAGTGGCTCATGAAAGGCCCAATTTGGTTTTTCTGATGGAAACCAAAAATAAAGAACATATGGTGGAAGGAGTACGAAAACAGCTTAAGTTCACCAATTCTTTTCTCATCGAACCAATTGGTATTGTAGGATGAAGAGGTAGGGGTGGAAGTGGATTTCAGCTTGGGGGAACTCATTGACATTAAATGTAGGGATCAAAACAGCGGAATACTGATGTGCATATCATTTCTACATGCCTCTACTAACTTTCAGGAGAGACAACTTTGGCAAACATTAAGCTCCACCTCCTCCAATAACACCTTCCCCTGGTTATGCATGGGAGACTTTAATGAAGTGCTCTATCACTAAGATAATATTGGATGCTGAGAAGTGGATAGGTACAGAATTCAGACTTTTCGTGATTTCCTAAATGATTGCTCTTTTATGGACATTGAAAGCAAGGGTTGTGCATATACATGGTCCAATAATAGGGAGGGGATTGATCTAGTTAAGAAACAGCTGGACAGGGTAGTGTGTAATCTTGATTGGAGGATTGCTTTTCTACATGCGGAGGTGTATGCTTTACCTGCCATAGGTTCAGACCATAGCCCGTTATCACTAGAAACTAACAAGGCTGAAAAACCAAGGAAGAGGCGTTTTAAAGTAGAAGCATTCTGGCTGGAAGACCCTGAATGCGCAGAAGTGATTAAAGAAATATGGGCTGATGAAAGCATACATCAAAACAACTTAGTAGGGAAGCTATGAAAGATAGTCACAACTCTGAGTAAATGGAGCAAGGGAAAATTCCATAACTCTCAAACATAGATAACTCAACTCAAAACACGACTTATGCACCTCACTAATGATGCTGAAGGGGAACCGAATGGGGAGGAATTTAGAACTATTGTTACACAAATTGAATAACTTTGGCGCTAAGAAGAAATGTATTGGGGTATGTGGTTCAGGATTAATTGGCTGAAATAGGGCGACCAAAACACCAAGTATTTCCATGCTATGACCATTCAAAGAAGGCAGTGAAACAATATCACTATGTTGAAAATTAATGACCAAACATGGTGCCGAGACCCCTCAGCTCTAACATAACACATTCGAAGCTTCTATTAGACTCTATTTACATCGGTGGGCGATAGGAATTACCAGTAGGTCTTAGATCAATGTTCCCGGGACTTTAGATGAGATGAATGAGGCGCTGGTTAAGCAAGTGTCTAAAGAGGAGGTTAAAACAACAATCTTTCAACTAGGAGCTACTAAAACACCTAGACCGGATGGTCTTCATGGACTATTCTACCAAACCAACTAGTCAATATTACATGAGGATCTATTTAGCATGGTTGACTCTTTTTTCTGCCAAGGCAAGTTTGATTCTGAGCTAAATAAAACATATATAGCACTCATCCCTAAAGTTACAAACCTAGAAGATATTACCCAATACAGATCTATTAGCTTGTGCAACTTCAATTACAAAATAATTGTGAAGGTAATGACTAATAGGCTAAAACCATAGCTCACAAGAATAATATCTATGGAATAAAGTGCTTTTGTTAGTGGCTGACAAATCATTGTACAAGAGGTGCTCCACCACTTAAGAATCAGGAAACGAAAGAGAAAATTCCAGGTTATTCTGAAACTTGATATGCAAAAAGCCTATGACAAGATTGAATGGGATTTTCTTTATGATTACATGCGAACAGTGGGATTCTATGAAAAATGGGTCCAATGGGTTCAATATTATATCTCAACAGTAACATTCAACACCCTAGTTGATGGGGAACTTCAGCCACTTTTAGACCAACAAGAGGGATAAGACAAAGTGACCCACTTTCACTATACCTATTCATCATTGCTGCTAATACCCTATCCTCACTAATGTCTAAAGCTATGGCTAACGGCACTATAAAGGGTATACGGCTAACTTTCACCTGTCCCACCTTATCCCACTTATTATTTGCTGATGATGCTATCCTCTTTCTAAATGGCATGATAAGAGAAGCTCAGAATCTTGCTAACATCCTAAATCAATACTACTATGTTTCGGGCCAAGCCATCAACTTAAACAAATCGGGTCTCTATTTAGGCAAGGAATGTCCTCAGCCTTTCAAACAGAACATTGCAGTTGAACTGAGGGTACCTATCATAGAAAAAACAGAGAAATACCTAGGTATTCGGCCAAACAAAAAAGCATATGTTTAATTGGCTCCTTACTTAGGTTGAAAGGAAACTAGAAGGCTAGAAGGAGAAGCTAATTTCCAAGGCAGGCAAAGAAATCCTCCTAAAAACAATTATTCAAGCGTTACTCCAATACACCATGTCGATATTTAAAATCCCATTATCTATCTGCAGGGCTATTGAGGAAAAAATAGTATCATTTTTGTGGAAGCAACATGCATCAAAGAGGGCATCCATTGGAAAAAAATGGGAGGAACTAAAAATCAGAGAAGACAATGGAGGAATAGGATTTCGAGATCTAGCAGACTTTAATAGAGCAATGCTAGGAAAGCAAGCCTAGAGATTAATTCAAATGCAGAACGCATTATGGAGCAGAGTGATAAAAAAACTTCTATTTTCCTAGAGGAGAGTTCTAGACAACACAAAAACAACCCCAATCCTCTTGGGGCTGTTAGAGCCTATTGGTGGGAAGAGAAGTCATTGAACCAAATACTCGATGGACTATGGGAGATGGCGAAAATATCAAAATCAGAGAGGATTGGTGGCTGTCCTCAGGCAAGATAAATGGTCTAGCAAATCGCCAGGGTCTATGCTTGGTAGTAGAATTGATTAATCAACAATCCAAGGTATGGGACATCAGCAAACTAAATGATTTATTCGAGGAAAGTATTGTCAAGGGGATAGCTGCTATTCCTTTAGGCATACACCCCACCCCAAACAAGCTAACGTGAACAGCAAACAGTTCTGAAAAATACACAGTAAAAAATGGCTACAATAGCATCCACAACATAGGCAAGCCCGCACCAATAAACAACCCAACAACATCCTATCAAACACCAAACTCACTATGAACAAAGGTATGGTATCTTCAAACTACCCCAAAAATTAGACTTCTCATCTAGAGTATATGTAATAACGAACTTCCTACGAAAGAAAACTTATACAAGAGAAATGTGTTACCTAATCCACTATGTCCCCTCTACCGCAACACACCCGAAACAATAGAGCACCTATTTATCTTGTGTGACTGGACAAAAGAGCTATGGTTACAACAAAATTTTCTTGCCGACACTACCCCATCGAACATCACCCGAATAGATAAGTAGATCCATAAAAACCTTACCTCTATAGTACACCCCTCCTCAAAAGCTCTCTTCGCCGAAATCCTATGGCAAATTTGGAAACAGCAAAATGCCGCGGTCTTCCAAGGTCAGCATCTTAACACGAGAACAACCATTGAACATGCTCTCCATGAACCACCTGTACAAGTAGTGGAACCTGCAAAACCACAACAAACCACAACAGCCCCCATCAGATGCAAAGACATGGTCTCCTCCGCTGCGAAATGAACTAAAAGTCAATGTCGACTGTTCTTGGAGTAGCTCCACTCTCGCCGGATCAGTCGCTGGAGTCTGCAGAAACGCAACTGGGCTGCCCGTCAACAGCTTTGTTCAGTCGATCCATGCCTCTTCAACTCAAATTGCGGAAGCCCTAGCTGTGAGAACTACAATGATTTGGCTAAAGGAGAAAAGGGCGAATGAAACTTATCTAAGCTTCACTTCCCCAGCTGATCTTTGTGCGTGTGTATCAACAGATAGCTTATTAGTTTGCAAGTTCGTATTAGGCCAAGAAGCCCCTCCTTGGGTGGCCCACTCTATCATTCACAACGGTCACATGCTCCTGGCCAGTCTTGAATGGGTTGAACTACACTATGGCCCACGAGAAGCAAATCAAGTTGCTGATTGGGTCGCAAATCCCCACCGAGAAAATACCATGCCCTCGAATTGGGTTACACATCTCCCCTATCCTTTTTGGTTTATTTTATGTATGGACTTTCCAATTTCAATTTCACAAACTCCTTTTATGAGTTCGTAATGCAAGCTATTTATTTCCGATAAAAAAAAAAGTACTGAATTTCCCTTCCGTCGCTGATTTTGCTTTGGATTTTTTTTCTAATTTTGCTGGCCAAATGGGAAACTTGAGAAAGAGACTCCCGATTAAGCTTCGTAACGCGTCTATGACGGTTGAGTTTGAACGTTTCTAGCTTAAATTTGCTTTTATGGAGAGCTTATCATCTGAAATCGGAATTGGTCAATGTAGCCGTGAAATCGAGTTTTCTGAGTGTAGACACAAGGATACCCGAGGCTTACTAATTGAGCCAAACAATACAACTTTTGTTTGATAGCTTCTTTCACAAGTGCTGACTCAATCTCAATGCGATTCAAGAGTAGTTTCCTGAGTTTTCTCTTCGACTTTCGGTTCACAATCAAGCTAGCCGGTCGGGGTATTTAAAGCAATGTCGGCGAGTCAGATGGAAGAAAGCCGCACTAAGACAATCATTATTAGGGAGGTGAGGGGGTGTCGCATGAATCCCTCAAACCCTTTCTCGGCCACCTTTACTCTGCTGATGGACGAGCAACTCATAAGCTCTTGGCGTTGGGAAAAAGGTATGACATAATGCACGTCAAGGATTATTGCGAGTAAGTTTCTGGTGTCAAAGCTAATATGGCAGAATTGTGTGTCGAGTCATGCGTTCGCGCAAAAGCACAATATGAAGTGTCTTCTTGAGACTGCGGCATTGAGAGCAAAGCAGCACTTGAAGATGTTGAGTACTTTGTCTGTCTTGCACCCGATCCTGAAGTAATTAATCTAGGTTGGCATCCTTTTGATTATGCTCAACCAAGTATAAGATGCAAATATTCATTCACTGAATTACCCGACTTTTAATCTTTTACTATCGGATTGGCAGTTGTCGACATGACTCTTTTTGGTTTCTGGATATTATGATAGTGCCATTTGTTTCTCTCAACATTTCGTTCATAAAAGGATGCAGATTGTTTCGTGTACTTTTGCTTATGTTAGTGGTTATCCTGACAATTGGCTGAGAAGTTGGTCAAATGACGGGCTTGTTATATCTGCCGGCTACTTTACACCTTATGCACTATAAAAGTGTCAAAGCAAAAGTAAATTTTCTGTATCTTTTTATCCACCGGCAAATGGCTAAGTTAGATATATGTTCTTAATTTTGTATAAATATATCCAATAATCAAACCAATCGTCAATTGATTTTTGCGTATGGTGCTCAATGTGTGATGGATCAAAGGAAATCATTGAGAAAATTCTAAACCTATTGCAAATGTCAATTTAATTATAAAACTTTAATCTAGCTAATTGATTCCTAAATCTTTAGCCATTTACTAATGTAATTCATTCAACCAATTTCAATAAGAAATCATCAATATAGATATTGACCGTCCTATATCTGTGTTTTTCCCTTTTCTTTTTTCTAGTAGCTAACCATCAACCGTAGGTGATGCCTAGTGAGGGTTGGCCTCATTTGGGCAAGGGCAAGCATCAGCGAGGCTGACCCTTACCCTAGGTTGGGCAAGGGTTGGCTTGGCCATATTTGGTGAGGGTGGTCATTGCCCTTCCCCACGCAAGGCTTGGAGAGGGTCCACCTTGCTGGATTCGCTAAGGGGAGCCCCACCTTGTTGGATTCACTAAGAGGAGCCCTCTTTTGGTGCTTGCCCTTGCCTAGGAGAGCCTAACGAGGCCAACCCTCATTGACCATTGCTTGTGACCAGTAGCTAGCGATTAGTCATTGCCAAAAAGAAAATAGAAAGAACAAAAAAAATTTAATTTTATTAAAAATTATCTACATTAACGCTAGCTGTGTCATATAGGACAATTGGAGTCCATATTAGCAATTTTCCATCAAAATTGATTTGATAGAATACATTAATAAAATCATCAAAATGTTAAAAACTAGATTTACAAAATTAAAAAGTTTATAATTAAATTGGCATAAGTGTAATAAGTTTATGACTTTCTTAATAATTTTCCCAAGAGATGCAAACAGATAAATTTTTTTGTTAATTATTACTATTCAGTGTTGAAAAAGAAACTAATCTGTCGAATATTTAATTCATCCTATGAATAAATATTTGAAAATTAGTGATGGTGAACTTTAATTTCTTCTTCCAACTTATTTCATTGTTTGAGAAACGGGGTATGTTGAAGAGTGAGCACTCCTGAATAGTAGCTTCAACGTGATTTTTCTATTTTGAATTGAGATGTATTAATTTCGAGGGGCCACCTAAATCTCAAACACCTTCATCTGGCGATCTATCACATTAATAATTCCGAGGAGCAACCTAATCCACGTAACAACTTCAACTTGATGAATTCCTCTTTGGTCACTTTGGAAATAATATATAGTATGTTTAAAAAATGCTAGTCATGGAGCAAAGATAACTCCAACCCATAAATCCAATTAGGGTATAGAAGGCTTTGGAGAAATCATTATTTTAGTCATAATATCGTCGTATGAATTTTAATTTAGTTATAAAATTTTCAATTAATCTAATGTAGTTTTAGAACTTTTAGTAAAAATAAAAAATCAAGTTCTCTTAGTCAAGTCTCCTATGCTTTTATAGTTTCTTATTGATTTATTTTTTCGATAATTTCATCCACCAATATTTTTTCATGTTATTTCACAACGAAAATATCTTCCTACTTGCAATGATATAAGGAATGTTTTTTTTTTACACCTCAATTTGAAATGTACATGGTTGGAATAATTGCCAAATGCATAATTTCCTCTACATTTATATGCCTTTTGAAAGGTGAGTTTCTCCGGTCATCGATTAGGTTTTTCTCTCATTCGCCATCCTTTTCACGATATAAATTGGTAGTGGGCCAAAGCATCGTCGTCATCCCACCGTGGCTTTGTGACTTGTACATACTCTAGATCTAGAAGCCCTCAATCTTGCCTAATCGCCAATAACTTTCCCATCTCCTTTTATTACACTAAGTACGCATTGTCCAAATCATATGATGTGGTAAACATATTTGACTTATAGGTTAAAGTAGGAAAATTATTCAAAAAGTTGTAAACTTATTAATCTTTTACTAATAAATTCCAAAATTTTCAATTTTGCTAATTGAGCCTGTTCAATCATTTTTGGTAAAATTTGTTGACGTGCATGTTAGCTAATCTACATGATATGGTCAATGTTGACGTGAACAAATTTTGAAAATAATTTATTTTTATTTTTTTATCTCTCTTTTTGTTTTTTTCCCTTCTTCTTCCTTTGTTGGTGGCCAGCCACATGCGATGGTTGGCCAGTGGCCATGGCCGAGTTGGCTGGCCTTGCTCACAATAGGCGAGGCCTAGCCAAGTGAGGGCAAGCCTCTGTAAGGACCAGTCTCACCAACCTTGTCAAATCTAGCCTAGACAAGGCCAACCACTAGGGAATCATCCTTAGTTGTCCATGGTTCGAAGCTTGCCACAAGCCTTATCTCCTCCGTGTGCTCCGCAATTCCCTAAGCGTTAACTGTCCTCTCTCACTCTCTCTCTCCACTCAATTGAAGCTTTAAAGAAGCCTCAGTTCGTTAGAAATTCCACTTTTCTTCCGTAGTTTAAGGTTGCAAATGGCCCATTCACTCGACAATTCTCCTTTTTCTGCAAATCTCATCTCCGTCTATAACTGCTACTGTCTTTCCTTAGGCCACGGTTTTCATCGAGCGATTGAGGAAATTTCACTTCTTCTAGCCCTACAAAAATATGTTTATGGCTGATTGAGCCTTGTTAAGATCCAATAATCCTCATGGTTTTATAAGTGTTTACGTTGTTCAAATATATGATTGACTGCTCAACTTTGAAAAAGCATCAGAGGTTGAAGTTTCCAAGCTCAAATGCTCTCTTATTGGGTTTGGATGCTTCTGGCTTTGCATCTTAATCAATCTTCAAAAGAGTAATGTGATCTAAAGCATAATTAGCGTCGTTCTCTAACAGCTTAAGTTAGCTCATGCACCCAAGTGAATAAATCTCATGACCCCATGTCACATATAATAAGTAAGCTCCTCTCCGTTACATCTCTAAATCACTAAGAACAAAATCAATTACATCCTACTTTCATAGCTTGTCTATTAAACTGATTTTTTTCACCAAACATCCATGTCAGGAAAAATCATACCGTAATTCCAATTTTTCAAAGTGATGAGATCATTCTAATTGAATGGTTCCCAAGAATGGTTGGTTCGGTGATAGGGAATACCTCCAATCGTAACTTCTATAGAGCCGTGATGAGTTCAGACAAAGCAAAAAGGACCACAAGGAAAGGACGAGGAAAAAGATAGGCCGACGTGGTTGACCTGCCAAAATGTCGTCATTGCCGTACTGGAGCAGCAAAGCACCTATGTTGTCAATCAAAGTAGAGCGATAATGTCTATCCATATGTTCTCACCAAATTTCATGCTACATCATTCTACATCGTTTTAAGATATGATATATAAATCGCATCATCAATAGCCTATTTAGAAATTTTGACATTCAATATAGATTAATGTGAATTATATTAAGACCGATATGTTAAATGATGCGATAAACTTTTATCAAATATTAAAATATGACAACTGGCTTGTTTAAAAGGCTCATATGAAATTTGGCACTTCATATAGTATGTCAACTAAATTTTTACCAATCTTGATCTAGTGGTACTGGTGAATGCAAAAGATATAATGCCAAGATATTCTTTTTTAATGGTGTGTTTAGTAATATTTTTATTTATTGGAACAATTTCGTTTTAGAAATAATTTTTTTTCTATTTCTATTATTCGTAACAATTTTTTGTAAAAGAATATATTAAGTAATTGCACAAAATTTTTATTCTTAGAATACAAAAAGAGTACAAATGTGTTTCGTATGACCCATAAATTTTTTTATAATCTAAAATTTATTATAATTTTTTAATAAATTCTGGCCCGTCACTGCTGACAGGTGACAGTGGCGACAGTTGGTGGCTATGACTAGTTAGAAGAGAAAGAAAAAAATTATTTTATAAATTGTTCTCGAGAACAAGAAATTATTTTTTTTATTTCTTATTTCTGTTTCAAATTTAATCTTTGAAATAATTTTCTATTTTGAGATTTCTGTTCTTTTTCGATTTTGGTCTATTATGAAAAACAAAAGGAACAAAAAAATTAATCTGGAATATTAACCAATACACTCCAACTGACCAACCGAAATGTGTCACATCTGAAGCACCGCCAATTAATCTTTACTAGAAGTATCGTACCCTAGCCTTTGTCACCTCGCCAGCCTACAACATAGGCAACATGTATGAAAATCTTTGGGCATGAAAAAGTCACAGATCAAAACTCCTTTTCACCCCTTAGGGTTAGCGATATTAGTTCTGCAGTCGACGGACAAAAATAAAACTTAGGATTGAAATCAAGCGTATTGACTGGATCTCTTGTCAGACATTTATTTAATTTTTTTTCCAATCTTCGTCGTCGATCGATTGGACAGTGACATTGTCACTGTGACATTGACTGACTTGGGTTTAGGTCTTTTTAATTGTCTACTAGAGGTACGGTTCGAGATTGAAAAGTCCAACCAAACCTCCTACAATCCCCTTCAACGACTCTCTCTCCCTTCCTTTCCAATCCTTTCTTCCTGCCTCTTCTTCTTCTTCTTCTTCTTCATCTTCTCTTCCTCAAGAAAATCTTCACTGAACGTCGCGGGATCGACAGAAGCATGGATCGAGAGCAAGAAGAGATGCAGTTCCTCAGCTTCGTCGGCATCCCCAGAGAGTCCTGCAAGGTCATCTTCACATGGAGGAAGATCTTCACCCAGATCACCTTGGCCCTGATCGTCCCTCTCGCCTTCGTCTTCCTCCTCCACATCGAAGTCTCCGACGTCCTCTTCTCGAAGATCCGCCACAACGAGATCCAGCTCGGCGAGACCCGCCCCGAGACCCCCCGCTACAACAGGATCTCCAGCGTCCTCTCCAAGGAGCTGGCCGTCTACTGGCTCTTCCAGGCCCTCTACTTCACAGCCCTGCTCGTGTTCTCCCTCCTCTCGACCTCCGCCGTCGTCTACACCATCGCGTGCATCTACACAGGCCGCGAGGTCGCGTTCGGGAAGGTCATGAGCGTGGTCCCCAAGGTCTGGAGGCGGCTGATGGTTACCTTCCTGTGCATCTTCGTGGCCATGTTCGTGTACAACGTGGTCGCCGTGGTGATCCTATTCACGTGCGCGATCTTCGTCGGCGACAAAAAATTGTTCTTCCCGATCTTCATCCTCGTAGGGATTGCGTACGTGGTCGGGCTCGTGTACATGACCATAGTGTGGCAATTGGCGAGCGTCGTCTCCGTCCTGGAGGAAGATTACGGGGTCAAGGCCATGAAAAAGAGCAAGGACCTGATAAAGGGCAAGATGGGCGTGTCCATGATCATATTCTTCGTGCTCGACGTATCCTTATTCCTAATTCGATTCGCGTTCGCGAGGTTGGTCGTCCATGGCCGCTCGGCAGCGACGTTAGGCAGGTCTGGCTATGGAGCTCTGTGTTTCTTGCTTCTTTCCATACTGATGCTGTTCGGGCTCGTCGTCAAGACGGTGATCTACTTCGTCTGCAAGTCGTACCACCACGAGAACATCGACAAGTCGGCGCTGTCGGATCATCTCGAGGTCTATGTCGGAGAGTATGCTCCTCTCAAGTCCAAGGATGTTCAGCTTGAGCAACACGACGTTTGACTCTTCCTTGTGTTCTTCTTTTTCCTTTTCCTTTTTTTCTTTTTTGGCTGTGGGACGAGACACTTTGATACTTGATACCTCATGCGCTATAAAAATGTCAAGGCAAAAATAGATTTTCTGTATCCTTTTTATCCATGAGCAAATGGCTAAGTCAGATATATGTACTTAATTTCGTATAGATATATGCAATAATCAAAGCGTTCGTCTATTGATTTTCTATGCCTGGTGCTCAACGTGTGGCGGGTTCGAGCCGATATGTCTTTCCCAGGGCGTGCTGACTTACAATGAAGGACTTTTCCAAGTAATTACGTGATGCATGTGGCGCGCGCTTATGTTGACTTTGAATTCTTCTGGGCCCAAGACAAATAAAAAATATTAGGCAGTGGGTTGGGCCTCGTACGAGATAGCGATAAGAAGAAATAATCGAGAAAGT
Source organism: Corymbia maculata (assembly GCA_014182735.1). Taxonomy (NCBI): domain Eukaryota; kingdom Viridiplantae; phylum Streptophyta; class Magnoliopsida; order Myrtales; family Myrtaceae; genus Corymbia; species Corymbia maculata. The sequence goes on from CM024687.1 coordinate 34,030,342, forward strand.
TGTCAATTTATTACAAATATCAATTTAATTATAATTTTTATTTTGATTAATTAAATTCTAAACCCTTTTACGATCTATCAATATAATCAAGAGAAAATTTTAAAAAAGGACCCGAAGTGAGCTTATTTTCTCAAATAATGACTCAAAGTGACCGTTGTCTCAAATTAGGACTTGAAGTGGTTAAACAAGTCTCAAATAAGTACCTCAAGTCGCTGGGTAGTCAAATGTTTGCTGGCCGGTGAGCATGTGGCATTTCTGGAGGCCGAAATAAGGGTAATTTTGTCAAAAAAACATTGATATAAATTAAAAACCCTAAAAAAAAACCCCCAAACTCTTCACAATTTCACTTTTTCTTCTTATGCTCTTCATCTTCTCTGTTCTCTATCCTCTCTCGCTTGGAGCACCCAAATTTTCTGTTATTGGAGCATAAATTGAAACACCTTTGTTTTTTCACATTTTCTTCCTTTTTTTTTTTTTTTTGTCTTCATTTCTTTCCAATGAAGAAAACAAATCTTGAGTAAAACCACCTCTTCATTATTTAAACACTCATATATAACACGAGAGTCTCGATTCTTCATCATCTTTTCCCAACCGGGAGACGGAGAACATCTCAATGTTGAGGACCCACATCTCTGGCACAATTCGAATCTACTTCCACATAGAGAGAGAGAGGGGGGAGGGGGCTGGCATGTTCCTTCGGAACTTAGGGAGTTAGGGATCTAACTCCATTAACAAAGAATTTGGATTCTATGAGCAAGAGAGGACAAGGAACCTAAAAGATGAAGTGCAAAAGAAGAAGAACATGAAGAGTTTGGGTTTTTTTTTTTTTTTAAGATTTGTTAATTTCTATCAATATTTTTTTATTCCAGCCACCGAAAATGCCACACATTCGCTGGCCAGTGACCATTTGGCTGGTCGGTGTTTTGAGGTACTTATTTAAGACTGATTTAGCCACTTGGAATTCTTATTTGAGACAACGGCCATTTTGGGTCATTATTTGAAAAAATAGGCTTATTTCGGGTCATTTTTTGAAATTTTCCCTATAATCAATTCAGTCACTTTTGATGGGAAATAGTCGATGTAGACGTTAATCATCTTATGTGGCCAACTGGAATTAATGTAGACAATTTTTTATTCAATTTTTTATAAAATCTTTCTTTCTATATTTTTCCCTATTCTTTTTGTCGATGGTCGGCCATTGGCCATAGATGATGACTAGAGAGGGCAAGTGCCGGCAAGGCCAATCTTTGCGCTAGCCCCATATTTGGCAAGGGTGGTCCTTGCCCTTGCCCAGGCAAAGCTTGGAGAGGGTTGACCTTGCCAAATTCACCAAAGGGGGCTCTCATCGGTGCTTACCCTCATCTAAGCAAGGCTTGGTAAGGCCAACCCTTGCCGACCATCACCTGTAGTGATGGTTAACAATGAACCACTGACAAAAAGAAAGCGAAAAGAAAATAAATGAGAATTTATAAATTTAAAAAAAAAAATTACTTATGTTAGCGCTAGTCATACCATATAGGACAATTGGGATTTACATAAGTAATTTTTGGCTAAAATTGACTACTAAACTATATTGATAAAATTGTCGAAAGGTCTAAAAGTAGATTTATCAAATTGAAAAGTTTATAATTAAATTGATACAATTAAAATAGATTTATGACTTTCATAGTAATTTTCTCGAGAGATACAAGGTGATGGATTTTTCGTGTTAATTATTACTATTTTGTGTTGAAAAAGAAACCAATCTCTTAGATATTTTATTCATCCTACGAATCAATATTATTAGCGTTGGTTAATTCAATTTTCGTCCTCCAAATAACTTCATCGTTTGAGAAACAGGGCATATAATAGAATCGAGCCCCTCCTAAATTGTAGCTTCAACGTGATTTTTTATTTTAAACTGGACATGCATTAATTACGAGGAGCAACCTAACTTAGTAACTAGTAACTACTTCAACTTGGTGCATTCCTCTTTGCCAAAAATAACTTCGACCCATAAATCTAGCGTGGGGTATAGAAGGCTTTGGAGAAATCATCATTTCAGTCATAATCTCATTGTATGAATTCTAATTTAGTTTTCAACCTTTTAATTAGTCCAACACAGTGCTAGAATTTTTAATAAAAAAAAAATCAATTTCTCTCAATCAAATCTCTCTTGCTTTTGCGGGTGTCCCGTCATTTTTTTTTTTTCAGTGACTTCATTCATCACTATTTTTCATGTTATTTCACAACGAATGCATCTTCTGCAAACAACGATGTAAGGAATTTTTTTATTATTATTATCTCAATTTCAAATATAATGGCTGGAATAATTGCCAAATGCATAATTTCCTGTGTGTTTATTTGCCTCTTGAAAGATAAATTTCCAAAAAAAGAAAGATGAGTTTCTCCTATCATCGATTCAGTTGTTTTCTCATTTGCCGTCTTTTTTCACAATATAAAACTGCAGTCGGCAAGAGCATCGTCGTCATCCCACCGTGGCTTCGCGACTTGTACATGCTCTAGATGTAGAAGCCCTCAATTTTGCCTCATCGCAAATAGCTTTGCCATCTCCTATTGATTACTCTAGGTATGCATCGCTCGAATCACATGATGTCACGACCTTCTTCGAGTTATAGGTTAAATCATCAAATGTACGAATCCAGGAATATGATAAATCCTTTTGTTTACGTTGATGTTTAATTGATACGTACTCATCGAATGCATAATTTATGGTCGATTTTTCAAAACTTTCTTGTTCTCATCAACATGGAGAAGCTAGAGATGTTGGTATCATATTTGTGTATCAATGTCGATTGTCCATTATTAATGTCATCGAGGATTCATTCATTTGTCCCTCTTCGAGTTCTTCTCGTAATTCGCAGTGCTGTGGGGTCAGATCTTGCAATATTCATGCATAGCCAATGTGATCCGATTCAAAACCTTGATGGCTATTCCGAGTTGCGATCCCGGGTCTTGTCCCTTCATCTCCAACCCCGGGCTGCCACGGACCACCGCGCGGATGGCTCTCTGTTTTTTCCATCTGGGTCGTCAGAGTCGAGTCATGTCTTTCGCTTTAGAACCAGTGATTATTCCGAGCTCCGAACAAGGAGTTCCTCCAACAAGTCCAATCATAGTGGAGGAGACCGAGACCTGCGACGTTCTTGGCGTCAGGCCTTCTGCTTCCGATGAAGAGATTTGCATTGCAAGGGCTATTATCTCAAGGTGAATGTGGCTCCTGTTTTCCTTTTCCGGTTGTTGGATCAGTTACATTGATGATTGAATTGCGGTTGGTCGATTCGGATGAATTTCTTTTTACGAGGGTGTTTTAGTAAATCGAGGCTTCTGGGATTAGCGACAATTTTGATTGATCGTCAAATCAATCCATTCAGCTGAATCGGTTAGTTCTGCCCTTTTTCCGCCGCTGATTTTGCTTTGGATTTTTTTTTCTTTTTTATATTTTGCTGACACCGTGAGGAATTTGAGAAAGAGATGTTTGAAATTTCCTATAATGGGCTTACATTAATTAATCAATTTTCTATTTTATATAATCGAGTTAATGGATATTCCAATATATTTTAAATCCTAAAGTGATCTTATTGAGTTGGGTTTTGACATCTATTAATTACGGGCCTAGTTGAGCAAAGTGTAGGCAATTGTGTTTAACTGAAGACCGTAATGGGAGGGGCCCAGTTGACACGCTATTGATTAGGGTTTGCTAGGTCCTCTCTCTAGCCTATAAAAGGGTAGATTATACCTATCAGTCGCTGAATCCCATTAAAGCTGCTAAACCGAAATATGTCATAGAGAGGAAAAACCGGCATACCGACAGATCACTGATCATATCGGGTTGATCCGTTTTCAATCAAGTGATGCCATGACTCAAACAGCTATGTGTTTAATTCCGCTGTACATATTCGGATTCTTGGTGTTTTACAATCATGTATGAATCGAATTCGTTCTTAATTTAATGATTGTTCATATTAAGGAATATTATATGTGGTATCAGAGCCTGTCATATATGATTGTAGAACCCAAAATTTTTTTATGAACAAATTCGAAATTTTCTCCCTTTAACCTAATGTTGTCGTTATTTTCTCATGCGGACTCTTTCATCGATTGATTCTGAAACCTTAGGGTTTTTATTATGCATGTTGAGATATTTCCAACCATATATAATTTATAGATTTTCGTTGAGAATTGAGAGAGAATTTCGAATTTGAAATTCTAGGGTTTGTACCTTGAAAAGTTCCGAAATTTTTTTAAATTACTTGCAATTGAATGATTTATCTTATAAATTGATGCATGGGTATTGTTATATATATATATGCTTTAGAATTGATTAGTTGCATTAAAGTGAGTTTTTTGGCCTTAAACTTGAGAAAATTGATTTTCGGCCATGGGCATAGGATCCGAAAATTATGAAGCTTCAATATTGATGATTTGTTGGTTAGTTCTTCCTTTAATTCACTCGAATCCCTTTATAATGGTGTTATAATCAAAAACCATGAAAAACCTAAAACAAATCAGGCATAATATATGATTTATTGATCTTCGGGTCGAAACCGGGTCGTGTGACCCGATTTGCAGACCTCGGGGCTCCGGCTGGAGGTTGAAGAAGACCTCCAGCCGGGCCATGAGCGAACTGGGCTGGTTTGGCCCAGATTCTGGGCCTCTAGAGATTCTGGGCACAAGCCCAGAACCTGGGCCTCAAGAGTTCTCGGGCCTGCTGAAGATTCTGGGCGCAAGCCTAGAATTTGGGCTTCTGGAAAGAAGCCCAGCCGGCGCCCAGCTTCTGGGTTTTCTGGGCATGAAGCCCATCTTCCGGGCTTCTGGAAGCCCAGGCGGGCTAAGCGTCCAGTTTTTCTGGACGCAAGCCCAGCCGGGCCGGGTTGTCTTCTGAGCATAAGCCCAACCATTGGGCCTATTTTCGGGTTGCTGGAGTTCCTGGCATGAAGCCCATCTTCAGGGCTTCTGTTTTTCGGGCTTCTGAAAGGAGCTGGGCTTGCGCCTAGCTTCTGGATTCTGGTTAGAAGCCCAACTTTCTAGGCTTCTGGGAATTCTGGGCGCAAGCCCAGAATCCAAGATTCTGAAGGAAGCCCACGCGGGCTTCACGCCTGGCTTCACGTCTGGGCCAAAGCCCAGTTTCTGGGCTTCTCGGATTCTGGGCTACGCCCAGAATCCGGGCTTCCGGAGGGAAGCCCACGCGGGCCGGTGATCAGAATTTTCTGGCCCGAGCCCGCTGAGCCAAAATTCCTGTAGATTAATAATAAATAAATATTAAATGAAAATGAAATTTCAAAAAAAAAATTGTTGTTTAATGCAATATAATTTTAGGAAGCACATATTGTTTAGTGCTTCATATTGATAAATTTTGGGCATTAATTAATGGAACATTATAAAAAATTTTGGAGTTCCTATTAATTAATTAGTATATACAATTACCCGCCCAAAGGGGGTTATTGTGTATATTAATTTGAAAATTACATGAAAATAAATTCCCACTTTAATTGATGGGGATGTATAATTGGAAAAATATTTATCCGCCCAAAGGGGATAAATTTTTTGAAAATTATATGTAATTCCCCTCTATATTAATATAATAGAGATAATTGATGGGGATGTATAACTCAAAATTTGTATCTTCTTAAAGGGGATAAATTTTAGAGTTATGTGTAATTCTCCTCTATGTCGTGATAATGGAGATGTATAATTTAAAAGGTCGTGTTTGCATAAAGTGAATAAGCCCTTGATAATTATTTGTCATTCTCCTTATCGTCTCTATATATTAATATTATGGAGATGTATAATTTAAAGAATTTGTCTGTCCAAAGGGGATGGATTCTTGACAATTATATGTAATTCTTCTTTTTATTGTTTTACAATCTTCATGCTGTGGAAAATAATGGTGCATTATATGCTCTGCCCAAAAGGGAGTTTATAATGTACTAATTATTTTGTGGAATAATTTATTGCCCATAATTAATCATATTGCATTACGTGTGACAAACAGTTACTTTTGCTGTGAACAACAACAATACCACGGTTGAAATGTTAACCGGATCAAACTTCAAGAGGTGGAAGCAAGATATAGAGTTTGCTTTGGGAATTGTGGATATGGACTTGGCACTACGTGAGAATGAACTTCCCAAGCCCAATGATCAAAGTAGTGTAGATCAAAAGGCCCATTATACTAGATGGGAAAAATCCAACCGACTGAACCTCATTGCTATGAAGAGGTCCATTGCTGAGCATCTCATTAGTGGTTTATCGGAAAATACGAATGCAAGACAGTTCCTTGAAACAGTAGGAGAATGATATAGAGTCTCGGACAAGGCTGAAGCTGGAAACTTGCTGTATGAGTTAAGAAATATGAGATATGATGCTGCTGTGGGTGTTAGAGAGTTTATACTGAAGATGGTCCACATTTAGTCCAAACTCTCTAACACCCACAGCAGCATCATATCTCATATTTCTTAACTCATACAGCAAGTTTCCAGCTTCAACCTTGTCCGAGACTCTATATCATTCTCTCACTGTTTCAAGGAACTGTCTTGCATTCGTATTTTCCGGTAAACCACTAATGAGATGCTCAACAATGGATCTCTTCATAGCAATGAGGCTCAGTCGGTTGGATTTTGCTGTGAATACTCTTGGGAGATATCTATCGAATCCAGGTCATGGACATTGAGTTGCAGTTAAGAAAGTGATAAGATATCTGCAATGAACAAAAGATTTCATGCTTGTGTATAGCAAAGTAGATAATCTCAAGGTGATTGGATATTCAGACGCTGATTTTGCTGGTTGTTCGGATGACAGAAAATCAACTTCTTGATATATTTTTATGATGGCTGGAGGTGCTATTTCTTGGAAGAGCACAAAGCAAACCTTGGTTACAAACTCTACAATGTATGCTGAGTTTGTCGCGTGTTACGGAGCTTCAACTCAAGCTGTTTGACTCATAAATTTGATCTCTGAATTGTGGGTTGTGGACTCTATTGCTAGACCTATGGTGATCTACCGTGACAACACTGCAACTGTGTTTTATTCCAAGAATGACAAGATCAGCAATGCGTCCAAACACATGGACATCAAATAATATACTGTTAAGGACTTAGTAAAAAATGGAGACATTGTGATAGAGAATATTAGAACTGAGTCCATGTTGGCCGATCCCCTAACAAAAGGTTTACAACCTATTATGTTTAAAGATCATGTGAGGAATATGGGTGTTTTAGAGTCTTTTGATCTCTTTTGTTAGTGGGAGCTATATAGTTTGTATTTCAAGCTATTATAGTTATATACAAACTAATAATGCTTTTATAATGGCCCTGTTTGGTTCAGCTTTGCCAAGGGGCTTTCAGCCTCGAAAGCCCCTTGGCCAAATGCGAACCTGTTTGGTTCAGCATTTGAAGTTTGCATTGGCCAAATGCTAGCATTTGGAATGCTAGTGGAATGCTGAAAGCCCAATGCTGGTGGAGACCAGCATTGGGCTTTTAGCGTTCCAAGAATGCAAGTCAACATTTTGACTTTTTTTTTTTTTTTTTTTTTTTTTTTTTTTTTTTTTTTTTCGAAACGAGTCGGCCACCGTTGCCGGGCACGACCGAGGGAGCCGACGATCGCCGACGACCACCGGCGACGCCGGCCAAGGAGGGGACCACCGGCCAAGGGGGCGACCGTCGGCCAAGGGGGCGACTGCCGCTCTTGGTCGCGCGACCTCAGGCGGTCGGCCGTCGCCTGGGTCGCTTGGGTCGCGAACCCAGGCGACGGCCGTTGCGCGACCACCGCCTGGGTCACGAACCCGGGCGACGGCCATTGCGCGACCACCGCCCGGGTCGCGAACCCGGTGACGACCCGGGCGACGGCCGTCGGCCGGGTCGGGCGACCCAGGCGGTCGCGCAACCACCGCCCGGTCGCGAACCCGCGACGGCCGCCGCTTGGGTGCGCGACCCGGCAACCGCCGTCGTCGCCCGGGTTCGCGACCCGGGCGACAAGCGATCGACTGTGCCCGAGGTCGCCCGACCTCGGGCGAGGCCTTTCGGCGGCCGATCGGCCGCCGGAGGGTGGCCGGCGGCGATTTTGGTCGCCGGAGGGTGGTCTGGCCATGAATTTGAAAAAAAAAAAAAACATTTATAATTTTTTTAATAAAATTTTTGCAAAAGTCCCTTAGCAAAATGGAGTACTAACCAAACGACATTTAGGTCAAAGTTTTTTCACAATGCAAAATTTACCAAACGGTATTTGCATTTCGAGAAACCCCTTTAGCCCAAAGGTATTTGCATTTTCCCAAATGCATTCCCCCAAAGCCGAACCAAACGAGCCCAATGTCTATTAAAGCATTTACTTTTGATGATCATTATTATTGATTTTATCGTTATCCTTTCTCCTGTCGACTGAGAAATGGAAATATGAAATAGTATCTTTAAACAAATTTTAGTTTAAAGATGACTGGATGTCACTAATTATGAGATCTCATGTTGAATTGTGACATAGTTGTGCAATTTCATGTTGGTTAGAAATTGTACTGAGGCAATTTCATGTTATTTAGAAATTGTGGTAATGCAATTTCATGTCGTTGAGAAATTGCATTGAGGACCGATAATGATCACATGTTGGCACTATTTCTTACTACACTACTAGGTCTATGATCCATGAAAATATAATGTTTATTATATGTGATTATGGAAGGTCATGTGTTGCGATATTTTCTTAACGCATTGATCGCCATAATCCTATAATGAAGTTATATAGGATTGGATTGGTTTTGAGATACCATTATTGGAATATTATTTTTCAAAATTGTGGCCACATAAAACAAATTTTTAGTTATTAACCCAAGAGTGTCGTTTTCAAAATAATCATTTTCAAAAATAAAACAAATTAATTAATGTAGCCCAAGTGGGAGAATGTTGGAAATTTCCTATAATGGGCTTACATTAATTAATCAATTTTCTATTTTATATAATCGGGTTAATGGATATTCCAATATATTTTAAACCCTAAAGCGATTTTATTGAGTTGGGTTTTGGCATCTATTAATTACGGGCCTAATTGAGTAACAAAGTATAGGCAATTGTGTTTAACTGAAGCCTGTAATGGCAGGGGCCCAGTTGACACGCTGTTGATTAGGGTTTGCTAGGTCCCCTCTCTAGCCTATAAAAAGGTAGGTTATACCTATCAGTCGATGAATCCCATTAAAGCTGCTAAACCGAAATAGGTCATAGAGAGGAAGAATCGGCATACCGACAGATCATATCACTGATCATATCAGGTTAATCCATTTTCAGTCAAGTGAGGCCATGACTCAAACATGTATGTGTTTAATTCCCCTATACATATTCGGATTCTTGGTGTTTTACAATCATGTATGAATCGAATTCGTTCTTAATTTAATGATTGTTCATATTAAGGAATATTACAAGAGACTCCCGATTAAGCTTTGTAGTGTGCATCTGTAGTGGTTGAGTTTGAACGTTTCTTGCTTTTGAGTATTGCATTGCCCGATTTTGCTTTGGAATTTTTGTTTTTTTTTTGTTTTTGGGCTAGCATATTGGGGAATTTGAGAAAGACTCTCGATTAAGCTTTGTAGCGCATCTGTTTCTCGCTTCTTCCTCCCGATGAGTATTGCATTGCTCTTCTGTCAATGATTTTGCTTTGGATTTTTTATTTTTTATTTTTTTTCATTTTGCTGGCATATTGGGGAATTTGAGAAAGACACCTGACTCAGCTTTGTAGTATTTTTGTGGTGGGAGAGTTTGAGTGTTTCTGGTTTCTGAGTATTGTATTGTCCTTCCGTCGTTGATTTTGCTTTGGATTTTTTTATTTATTTTGCTGCCATATTGGGGAACTTGAAAAAGAGACTCTCGATTAAGTTTTGTAGTGTATCTATTGTGGGTAAGTTTGAATATTTCTCGCTTTTGAGCATTAAATTGCCCTTCCGTCGCTGATTTTGCTTGGATTTTCTTTCTAATTTTGCTGGCCTATTGGAAAATTTGAGAGACTCCCGGTTAAGCTTTGTAACGTGTCTATGATGGTTGAGTTTGAATGTTTCTATCTTAAATTTGTTTTTTGGAGAGCTTATTATCTGAAATCGGAATTGATCAATGCAGTTGTGAAATCGAGTTTTCCGAGTGTAGACACAAGGATACCTTAGGCTTACTAATTGAGCCAGACAATACAACTTTTGTTTGATTGCTTCTTTCACAAGCGCTGACTCAATCTCAATGCGATTCAAGAGTAGTTTCCTGAGTTCTCTCTTCGACTTTCTATTTACAATCAGGCTAGCCGGTCAGGGTATTTAAAGCAATGTTGGCGAGTCAGATGGAAGAGAGCCGCACTAAGACAATTATTATTAGGGAGGTGAGGGGGTTGTCACATGAATCCCTCAAACCCTTTGTCGGCTACCTTTACTCTGCTGAGGTATGTCTGGACGAGCAAATGGCTCATAAGCTCTTGGCGTTGGGAAAAAGGTATGACATAATGCACGACAAGGATCATCGCGAGTAAGTTTCTGTTGTGAAAGCTAATTTGGCAGAATTGTGTGTCGAGTCATGCGTTCGCGCAAAAGCACAATATGAAGTGTCTTCTTGAGACTGCGGCATTGAGAGCAATGCAGCACTTGAAGATGTTGAGTACTTTGTCTGTCTTGCACCCGATCCTGAAGCAATTAATCTAGGTTGGCATCCTTTTGATTATGCTCAACCAAGTATGAGATGCAAATATTCATTCACCGAATTACCCGACTTTTAATCTTTTACTATCGGATTGGCAGTTGTCAACATGACTCTTTTTGGCTTCTAGATATTATGATAGTGCCATTTGTTTCTCTCAACATTTCGTTCATAAAAGGATGCATATTGTTTCGCGTACTTTTGCTTATGTTAGTGGTTATCCTGACAATTGGCTAAGAAGTTGGTCAAATGACGGGCTTGTTATATCTGCCGGCTACTTTACACCTTATGCACTATAAAAGTGTGAAAGTAAAAGTAAATTTTCTGTATCTTTTTATCCACCGGCAAATGGCTAAGTTAGATATATGTTCTAAATTTTGTATAAATATATCCAATAATCAAACCAATCGTCAATTGATTTTTGCGTATGGTGCTCAATGTGTGACGGATCAAATGAAATCATCGAGAAAATTCTAAACCTATTGCAAATGTCAATTTAATTATAAAACTTTAATCCAGCTAATTGATTCCTAAATCTTTAGACCATTTACTAATATAATTCATTCAACCAATTTCAATAAGAAATCATCAATATGGATATTGACCGTCCTAAATCTGTGTTTTTCCCTTTTCTTTTTTCTAGTAGCTGACCATCAACCGTAGGTCCTAGTGAGGGTTGGCCTCACTTGGGCAAGGGCAAGCATCAGCGAGGCTGACCCTTACCCTAGGTTGGGCAAGGGTTGGCTTGGCCATATTTGGCGAGGGTGGTCATTGCCCTTCCCTACACAAGGCTTGGAGAGGGTCCACCTTGTTGGATTCACTAAGAGGAGCCCTCATCGGTGCTTGCCCTTGCCTAGGAGAGGCCTAACAAGGCCAACCCTCATTGATCATTGCTTGTGACCGGTAGGTAGCAACTAGTCACTGCCAAAAAGAAAATAGAAAGAACAAAAAAAAATTAAATTTTTTAAAAATTATCTATATTAACGCTGGTTGTGTCATATAGGACAATTGGAGTCCATATCAGCAATTTTCCATCAAAATTGATTGGATAGAATACATTAATAAAATCATCAAAAGGTTAAAAACTAGATTTACAAAATTAAAAAGTTTATAATTAAATTGACATAAGTATAATAAGTTTATGACTTTCTTAATAATTTTCCCAAGAGATGCAAACGGATAATTTTTTTTGTTAATTATTACTATTCTGTGTTGAAAAAGAAACTAATATGTCGAATATTTAATTCATCCTACGAATAAATATTTGAAAATTAGTGATGGTGAACTTTAATTTCTTCTTCCAACTTATTTCATTGTTTGAGAAACGCGGTATGTTGAAGAGTGAGCACTCCTGAATAGTAGCTTCAACGTGATTTTTCTATTTTGAATTGAGATGTATTAATTTCGAGGGGCCACCTAAATCTCAAACACCTTCATCTGGCGATCTATCACATTAATAATTCTGAGGAGCAACCTAATCCACATAACAACTTCAACTTGATGAATTCCTCTTTGGTCACTTTGGAAATAATATATAGTATTTTAAAAAAATGCTAGTCATGGAGCAAAGATAACTCCAACCCATAAATCCAGTTAGGGTATAGAAGGCTTTCGAGAAATCATTATTTTAGTCATAATATCGTCGTATGAATTTTAATTTAGTTATAAAATTTTCAATAAATCTGATGTAGTTTCCACCAATATTTTTTCATGTTATTTCACAACGAAAATATCTTCCTACTTGCAATGATATAAGGAATGTTTTTTTTTACACCTCAATTTGAAATGTACATGGTTGGAATAATTGCCAAATGCATAATTTCCTCTACATTTATATGCCTTTTGAAAGGTGAGTTTCTCCGGTCATCGATTAGGTTTTTCTCTCATTTGCCATCCTTTTCACGATATAAATTGGTAGTGGGCCAAAGCATCGTCGTCATCCCACCGTGGCTTTGTGACTTGTACATACTCTAGATCTAGAAGCCCTCAATCTTGCCTAATCGCCAATAACTTTCCCATCTCCTTTGATTACACTAAGTACGCATTGTCCAAATCATATGATGTGATAAATATATTTGACTTATAGGTTAAAGTAGGAAAATTATTCAAAAAGTTATAAACTTATTATTCTTTTACTAATAAATTCCAAAATTTTCAATTTTGCTAATTGAGTCCATTCAGTCATTTTTGGTAAAATTTGTTGACATGGATGTTAGCTGATCTACATGATATGGTCAATGTTGATGTAAACAAATTTTGAAAATAATTCAATTTTTTTTTTTTGATCTCTCTCTTTTTGTTTTTTTTCCTTTCTTCTTCCTTTGTCGGTGGCGAGCCACATGCGATGGTTGGCCAGTGGCCATGGCTGAGTTGGCTAGCCTTGCTCGCAACAGGCGAGGCCTAGCTAAGTGAGGGCAAGCCTCTGTAAGGACCGGTCTCACCAACCTCGCCAAATCTAGCCTAGACGAGACCAACCACTAGGGAATCATCCCTTTGTTGTCCATGGTTCGAAGCTTGCCGCAAGCCTTATCTCCTCCGTGTGCTCCGCAATTCCCTAAGCGCTAACTGTCCTCTCTCACTCTCTCTCTCCACTCAATTGAAGCTTTGAAGAAGCCTCAGTTCGTTAGAAATTCCACTTTTCTTCCGTAGTTTAAGGTTGCAAATGGCCCCATTCACTCGACAATTCTCCTTTTTCTGCAAGTCTCATCTCCGTCTATAACTGCTACTGTCTTTCCCTAGGCCACGGTTTTCATCGAGCGATCGATGAAATTTCACCTCTTCTAGCCCTACAAAAATATGTTTATGGCTGATTGAGCCTTGTTAAGATCCAATAATCCTCATGGTTTTATAAGTGTTTACGTTGTTCAAATGTATGGTTGACTGCTCAACTTTGAAAAAGTATCAGAGGTTGAAGTTTCCAAGCTCAAATGCTCTCTTATTGGGTTTGGATGCTTCTGGCTTTGCATCTTAATCAATCTTCAAAAGAGTAATGTGATCTAAAGCATAATTAGCATCGTTCTCTAGCAGTTTAAGTTAGTTCGTGCACCCAAGTGAATAAACCTCATGACCCCATGTCACATATAATAAGTGAGCTCCTCTCCACTACATCTTTAAATCACTAAGAACAAAACTGACACACGAACTCTAAGAGTGCCAAAAGTCGGCACGGAGGGACACTTAAGTGCCAAAAGTTAAGTGCCAAAACCGGACCAAAATGGATCACTTAAGTGCCAAATTTGGCCAAATTGCCACGTGTCCATTTTCCGGCGACTTCGTTTGCGACGGAGCATTTTTTTCAAAATAAAAAATTCCACGTGGCAATTTTAATAAAAGAAATTGTTCAAGTCAGATTTTAAAAAAATTAAAATTGATTTTATTAAATAAATAAAAAAAAGAAAGGGGGAGGGGAAATGGGCAAGGGCTGTGCAGCCCTTGCCGCTACCACCGTTGCCGCCCCACCGTTGCCGGGAAGGGTCGGCGACAGGTGGGCGAGGGTCACTGGGTCGCCGGGCCTCGGCCGACCCGCCCACCGTCACCAGCCCTTCCGGCGACGGTGGCGGCGGCGGGGTTGCACAGCCCTCGCCTTTTACCCCTGCCCCCTTTTTTTTAATTTTTAAATTAATCAATTTTTAAATATTTTAATTTTTAATTTATTTAATATTATTTTATTAATAATTTAAAAAATTCATGTCGGCGCAAAAATGACGTCGTTTTGCGCCGATTCTTCGTCGTTTCAATTTCCGAGCCATGTAGACAAAAAAATTAATAAAAAAATGCAACATATGATTTCCGGTAGGGTTCCGGCGACCTGGCATTTAAGTGATCCATTTTTTTTTTTGAAAAGTGGCACTTAAGTGTACCGTTTGTAAGTTTTGGTACTTAAGTGTCCCTCCGTGCCAACTTTTGACACTTCCGTTGTATTTTTCCCAAACAAAACCAATTACATCCTACTTTCATATTCAAAGAAACTAGCTTGTCTATTAAACTGATTTTTTTCACGAAACATCCATGTCAGGAAAAATCATACCGTAATTCCAATTTTTCAAAGTGATGAGATAATTCTAATTGAATGGTTCCCAAGAATGGTTGGTTCGGTGATTGGGAATACCTCCAATCGTAAGTTCTGATAGAGCCATGATGACTTCAGGCAAAGCAAAACGGACCACAAGGAAAGGACGAGGAAAAAGATAGGCCGACGTGGTTGACCTGCCAAAATGTCGTCATTGCCGTACTGGAGCAGCAAAGCACCCATGTTGTCAATCAAAGTAGAGCAATAATGTCTATCCATATCGTTGTCACCAAATTTCTTGCTACATCATTCTACATCGTTTTAAGATATGGTATATAAATCGCATCATCAATAATCTATTTAGAAATTTTGACATTCAATATAGACTAATGTGAATTATATTAAGACCGATATATTAAATGATGCGATAAACTTTTATCAAATATTAAATTATGACAACTGGCTTATTTAAGAGGCTTATATGAAATTCGGCACTTCATTTAGTATGTCAACTTAATTTTTACCAATCTTGATCTAGTGGTACTGGTGAATGCAAAAGATATAATGCCAGGATATTTTTTTTTAATGGTGCGTTTGATAATATTTCTATTTATTGGAACAATTTCGTTTTAAAAATAATTTTTTTCTATTTCTATTATTCGTAATGATTTCTTTGTAAAATAATATATTAAGTAACTGCACAAAATTTTTATTCTCAGAATACAAAAAGAGTACGAATGTGTTTTGTATGATCCATAAATTTGTTTATAATCTAAAATTTATTATAATTTTTTAATAAACTCTGGCGCGTCACTGCTGACATGTGGTTGCGACAGGTGGCAGTGGTGATAGTTGGTGGCTATGACTAGTTAGAAGAGAAAAAAAAAAACTTATTTCATAAATTATTCTCGAGAACAAGAAATTACTTTTTTTATATTTCTTATTTCTTTTTCAAATTTAATCTTTGGAATAATTTTTTATTTTGAGATTTCTGTTCTTTTTCGATTTTGGTCTATTATGAAAAACAAAAGAAAAAAAAATCAAGAATATTAACAAATACACCCTAACTGACCAACCGAAATGTGTCACATCCGAAGCACCGCGAATTAATCTTTACCAGAAATATCGTACCCTAGCCTTTGTCACCTCCCCAGCCTACAACATAGGCAACATGTATGAAAATCTTTGGGCATGAAAAAGCCACAGATCAAAACTCCTTTTCACCCCCTAGTGTTAGCGATATTAGTTCTACAGTCGACAGACAAATAAAAATTAGGATTGAAATCAAGCGTATTGACTGGATCTCTTGTCAGAGATTTATTTAATTTTTTTTTCGTCGTCGATCGATTGGACAGTGACCTTGTCACTGTGACATTGACTGACTTGGGTTTAGGTCTTTTTAATGAGAAAATATTAGGTAGGTGAGATAGTCCACGAAGGCGTGCAGCTCACCACTCAGAAAATGACACGTGGCGTCCACGTCGGCAGTGGGCCCCACACATGGAGCCGAACCCGTTTCTTCTCTCTCCTCTGCCGAACCGTACGTCTTCTCTCTCCTCTGTCTCCTCTCTCCTCTCTACTCTGTCCTCTCTCTCCTCTGCAAAGGGGAGAGAAGCCCGACCTCTGCTCCCGGCGAGGGGAGGAACGCGACGGCGGGCACTTCGGCTCCACCACCACCGCCGAGGCCACCCCCTCCGCCGATGCCGCTGCCCGCTCCTCCACCTAATCCTCCACCAGCACCTCCGCCTTTGCCGAGCCCTCCACCAGCACCGAATCCACCTCCGCTACCCGCGCCACCGCCAAGACCTCCACCACCTCCCGCACCACCACCGAAGCCGCCTCCCGCACCACCACCAGCGCCTCCCCCTAGGCCTCCGCCAGCTCCACCGCCAAAGCCGCCACCTCCTCTAACTCCTCCTCCGAGTCCTCCTCCTCCACCCACTCCACCACCGAAACCACCTCTGGCTCCAGCACCTCCACCAGCCCCACCTCCAAGACCCCCTCCACCTCCTAAACTGCCACCACCTCCTAGACCGGCCCCTCTAGCACCCCCGCCAGCCCCACCTCCGAGTACACCTCCACCCCTAAGCCCCCACCACCGCCATATTCTCCTCCAAGACCGTCTCCACCAAGCCCCCGTGTCTAAAAAACTTTTTCTCGTCTGGGATCCACAAGCGGAGGCGGAGGGGCGGGGCTCGTGCCCGAATGCCCCGCCGTCGGGTTCCCCCGCCGGAGCGAGAGGTCGGGCTTCTCTCTCCCCTTTGCAGAGGAGAGAGAGGACAGAGGAGAGAGGAGACAGAGGAGAGGAGACGTACAGTTCGGCAGAGGAGAGAGAGGAGAGAGAGGAGAGAGGGGTTCGGCCCCATGTGTGGGCCCTCTGCTGACGTGGACGCCACGTGTCTCTCTGTGAGTGGTGAGCTGCACCGGTCTACGTGGACTATCTCACCTACTCAATATTTTCTCCTTTTTAATTGTCTACTAGAGGTACGGTTCGAGATTGAAAAGTCCAACCAAACCTCCTACAATCCCCTTCAACGACTCTCTCCCTTCCTTTCCAATCCTTTCTTCCTGCCTCTTCTTCTTCTTCTTCATCTTCTCTTCCTCAAGAAAGTCTTCACTGAACGTCGAGGGATCGACAGAAGTATGGATCGAGAGCAAGAAGAGATGCAGTTCCTCAGCTTCGTCGGCATCCCCAGAGAGTCCTGCAAGGTCATCTTCACATGGAGGAAGATCTTCACCCAGATCACCTTGGCCCTGATCGTCCCTCTCGCCTTCGTCTTCCTCCTCCACATCGAAGTCTCCGACGTCCTCTTCTCGAAGATCCGCCACAACGAGATCCAGCTCGGCGAGACCCGCCCCGAGACCCCCCGCTACAACAGGATCTCCAGCGTCCTCTCCAAGGAGCTGGCCGTCTACTGGCTCTTCCAGGCCCTCTACCTCACAGCCCTGCTCGTGTTCTCCCTCCTCTCGACCTCCGCCGTCGTCTACACCATCGCGTGCATCTACACAGGCCGCGAGGTCGCGTTCGGGAAGGTCATGAGCGTGGTCCCCAAGGTCTGGAGGCGGCTGATGGTTACCTTCCTGTGCATCTTCGTGGCCATGTTCGTGTACAACGTGGTCGCCGTGGTGATCCTATTCACGTGCGCGATCTTCGTCGGCGACAAAAAATTGTTCTTCCCGATCTTCATCCTCGTAGGGATTGCGTACGTGGTCGGGCTCGTGTACATGACCATAGTGTGGCAATTGGCGAGCGTCGTCTCCGTCCTGGAGGAAGATTACGGGGTCAAAGCCATGAAAAAGAGCAAGGACCTGATAAAGGGCAAGATGGGCGTGTCCATGATCATATTCTTCGTGCTCGACGTATCCTTATTCCTAATTCGATTCGCATTCGCGAGGTTGGTCGTCCATGGCCGCTCGGCAGCGACGTTAGGCAGGTCTGGCTATGGAGCTCTGTGTTTCTTGCTTCTTTCCATGCTGATGCTGTTCGGGCTCGTCGTCAAGACGGTGATCTACTTCGTCTGCAAGTCGTACCACCACGAGAACATCGACAAGTCGGCGCTGTCGGATCATCTCGAGGTCTATGTCGGAGAGTATGCTCCTCTCAAATCCAAGGATGTTCAGCTTGAGCAACACGACGTTTGACTCTTTCTTGTGTTCTTTTTCCTTTTCCTTTTTTTCTTTTTTTGCTGTGGGACGAGACACTTTGATACTTGATACCTCATGCGCTATAAATATGTCAAGGCAAAAATAGATTTTCTGTATCCTTTTTATCCATCAGCAAATGGCTAAGTCAGATATATGTACTTAATTTCGTATAGATATATGCAATAATCAAAGCGTTCGTCTTCTATGCCTGGTGCTCAACGTGTGGCGGGTTCGAGCCGATATGTCTTTCCCAGGGCGTGCTGACTTACAATAAAGGTCTTTTCCAAGTAATTACGTGGTGCATGTGGCGCGCGCTTATGTTGACTTTGAATTCTTCTTGGCCCAAGAAAATAAAAAATATTAGGCAGTGGGTTGGGCCTCGTACGAGATAGCGATAAGAAGAAATAATCGAGAAAGTTGTCAATTTATTACAAATATCAATTCAATTATAATTTTTTATTTTGATTAATTAAATTCTAAACCCTTTTACGATTTGTCAATATAATCAATTCGGTCAATTTTGATGGGAAATAGCTGATGTAGATGTTAATCGTCTTACATGGCCAAGTGAAATTAATGTAGACAATTTTTTATTCATTTTTTTTATAAAATCCTTCTTTCTATATTTTTCCCTATTCTTTTTGCCGGTGGTCAGCCATTGGCCATAGATGATGACTAGAGAGGGCAAGTGCCGGCAAGGCCAATCTTTGTGCTAGCCCCATATTTGGCAAGGGTGGTCCTTGCCCTTGCCTAGGCAAAGCTTTGAGAGGGTTGACCTTGCCAAATTCACCAAAGAGGGCTCTCTTCGGTGCTTACCCTCACCTAAGCAAGGTTTGGCAAGGCCAACCCTTGCCAACCATCGCTTATAGCGATGGCCGACAACGAACCACTGATGAAAAGAAAGTGAAAAGAAAAGAAAAGAAAATAGAATTTATAAATTTAAAGAAAATTAAAAATTATTTACGTTAGCGCTAGTCATACCATATAAGATAATCGGGGTCCACATCAGCAATTTTTGGCCAAAATTGACTACTAAACTATATTGATAAAATTGTTGAAAGGTCTAAAAGTAAATTTATCAAATTGAAAAGTTTATAATTGAATTGATACAATTAAAATAGATTTATGACTTTCTTGGTAATTTTCTCAAGAGATACAAGGTGATGAATTTTTGTGCTAATTATTACTATTTTGTGTTGAAAAAGAAATTAATCTCTTAAATATTTTATTCATCCTACGAATCAATATTATTCGCGTTGGTCAATTCAATTTTCGTCATCCAAACAACTTCATCGTTTGAGAAACAGGGCATATAATAGAATCGAGCCCCTCCTAAATAGTAGCTTCAACGTGATTTTTTATTTTAAACTGGACATGACCTAAATCTCAAACACCTTCTTTCGGCGACCGACCACATTGTTAATTACGAGGAGCAACCTAACCCATGTAACTAATAACTACTTCAACTTGGTGCATTCCTCTTTGGTCACTTTGGAAATACTATATTGTATCCATAAAACTTGCTAGTGATGGAGCAAAGATAACTCCAACCCATAAATCTAGTGTGGGGTATAGGTTTTGGAGAAATCATTATTTCAATCATAATCGCGTCGTACGAATTTTAATTTAGCTTTCAACCTTTCAATTAGTCCGATATAGTCCTAAAAATTTTAATAAAAAAAATCAATTTCTCTCAATCAAATCTCTCTTGCTTTAACGGGTGTCCCATCGTTTTTTTTTTTTTCCAGTAACTTCGTTCCTCACTATTTTTTATGTTATTTCACAATGAATGTAACTTCCGCCTGCAACGTCGTAAGGAATTTTTTTGTTATTATTATCTCACTTTGAAATATACATGGCTGGAATGATTGCCAAATGCATAATTTCCTGTATGTTTATTTGCCTCTTGAAAGATGAGTTTCAGAAAAAAGAAAGATGAGTTTTTCCGATCATCGATTCAGTTGTTTTCTCATTTGCCGTCTTTTTTCACAATATAAAACTGTAGTTGGCAAGAGCGTCGTCGTCATCCCACCATGGCATGGCGACTTGTACATGCCCTAGATGTAGAAGTCCTCAATCTTGCCTCATCGCCAATGACTTTGCCATCTCCTATTGATTACTCTGGGTATGCATCGCTCGAATTGCATGATGTTTAATCCAGGATTATGATAAATCCTTTCGTTTATGCTGATGTTTATACGTACTCATCGAATGCATAATTTGTGGTCAGTTTTTCAAAACTTTCTTATTCTCATCGACATGGAGAAGCTAGAGATGTTGGTATCATATTTGCATATCAATGTCGATTGTCCATTATTAATGTCATCGAGGATTCATTCATTTGTCCCTCTTCGAGTTCTTCTCGTAATCCGCCGTGCTGTGGGGTCAGATCTTGCAATATTCATGCATAGCCAATGTGATCCGATTCAAAACCTTGATGGCTATTCCGAGTTGCGATCCCGGGTCCTGTCCCTTCATCTCCAACCCCGGGCTGCCACGGACCACCGCGCGGATAGCTCTCTGTTTTTTCCATCTGGGTCGTCAGAGTCGAGTCATGTCTTTCGCTTTAGAACCGGTGATTATTCGGAGCTCCGAACAAAGAGTTCCTCCAACAAGTCCAATCATAGTGAAGGAGACCGAGACCTGCGACGTTCTTGGCGTCAGGCCTTCTGCTTCCGATGAAGAGATTTGCATTGCAAGGGCTATTATCTGAAGGTGAATGAGGCTCCTCTTTTCCTTTTCCGGTTGTTGGATCAGTTACATTGATGACTGAATTGCGGTTGGTCGATTCGGATGAATTTCTTTTTACGAGGGTGTTTTAGTAAATCGAGGCTTCTGGGATTAGCGACAATTTTGATTGATCGTCAAATCAATCCATTCAGCTGAATCGGTTACTTCTGCCCTTTTTCCGCTGCTGATTTTGCTTTGGATTTTTTTTTCTTTTTTTATATTTTGCTGACACCGTGAGGAATTTGAGAAAGAGACTCTCGATTAAGCTTTGCAGTGTGCATCTGTAGTGGTTGAGTTTGAACGTTTCTTGCTTTTGAGTATTGCATTGCCCGATTTTGCTTTGGAATTTTTGTTTTTTTTTGTTTTTTGGCTAGCATATTGGGGAATTTGAGAAAGTGTATTTGTGGTGGTTGAGTTTGAACGTTTCTCGCTTCTGAGTATTGCATTGCCCTTCCTGATTTTGCTGGCATATTGGGGAATTTGAGAAAGACACCTCACTCAGCTTTGTAGTATATTTGTGGTGGTAGAGTTTGAGTGTTTCTGGTTTCTGAGTATTGTATTGCCCTTCCGTCGTTGATTTTGCTTTGGATTTTTTTTATTTATTTTGCTGCCATATTGGGGAACTTGAAAAAGAGACTCTCGATTAAGTTTTGTAGTGTATCTATTGTGGGTAAGTTTGAATATTTCTCGCTTCTGAGTACTGAATTGCCCTTCCGTCGCTGATTTTGCTTTGGATTTTTTTTCTAATTTTGCTAGCCTATTGGGAAATTTGAGAAAGAGACTCCCGATTAAGCTTTGTAACATGTCTATGATGGTTGAGTTTGAATGTTTCTAGTTTAAATTTGTTTTTTGGAGGGCTTATTATCTGAAATCGGAATTGATCAATGTAGTTGTGAAATCAAGTTTTCCGAGTGTAGACACAAGAATACCTTAGGCTTACTAATTGAGCCAGACAATACAACTTTTTGTTTGATTGCTTCTTTCACAAGCGCTGACTCAATCTCAATGCGATTCAAGAGTAGTTTCCTGAGTTTTCTCTTCGACTTTCTATTTACAATCAAGCTAGCCGGTCAGGGTATTTAAAGCAATGTTGGCGAGTCAGATGGAAGAGAGCCGCACTGAGACAATTATTATTAGGGAGGTGAGGGGGTTGTCACATGAATCCCTCAAACCCTTTGTCGGCTACCTTTACTCTGCTGAGGTATGTCTGGACGTGCACGTCAAGGATCATTGCGAATAAGTTTCTGGTGTCAAAGCTAATATGGCAGAATTGTGTGTCGAGTCATGGGTTCGCGCGAAAGCACAATATGAGGTGTCTTCTTGAGACTGTCCCATTGAGAGCAATGCAGCACTAGATGTTGAGTACTTTGTCTCTCTTGCACCCGATCCTGGAGCAATTAATCTAGGTTGACGTCCTTTCGATTATGCTCAACCAAGTATGAGATGAAAATATCCATTCACTGAATTACTCAACTTTTAATCTTTTACTATCAGATCGGCAGTTGTCAACATGACTCTTTTTGGCTTCTGCATATTATGATAGTGCCATTTTTTTCTCTCGGCATTTCGTTCATAAAAGGATGCATATTGTTTCGCGTACTTTTGCTTATGTTAGTGGTTATCCTAACAATTGGCTGAGAAGTTGGTCAAAAGACAGGCTTGGTATGTCTAACGGCTACTTGATAACTTATGCACTATGAAAGTGTCAAAGCAAAAGTAAATTTTCTGTATCTTTTTATCCATCGGCAAATGGCTAAGTTAGATATATGTTCTTAATTTTGTAAAAATATATCCCATAATCAAGTCAATCGTCAATTGATTTTTGCGTATGGTGCTCAACGTGTGACAGATCAAAGGAAATCATCGAGAGAATTCTAAACCTATTGCAAATGTCAATTTAATTATAAAACTTTAATCTAGCTAATTAATTCATAAATCTTTTGATAATTTACCAATATAATTCATTTAACTAATTTCAATCGGAAATTATCAATATGGACATTGACCATCCTAAATCTATGTTTTTCCCTTTTCTTTTAGTAGCTAGCCATTAGCCATAGGTGATGCCCAGTGAGGGTTGGCCTCACCTGGGCGAGGGCAAGTGCCGGTAAGGCTGACCCTTGCCCTAGCTGGGGCGAGGGTCGGTTTGGCCATATTTGGTGAGGGCAGTCCTTGCCCTTCCCCAGGCAAGGCTTGGAGAGGGTCCACCTTGTTGGATTCACTAAGGGGGGCCCTCATCCCCCAGGCGAGGCCTAACGAGGTTGACCCTCGTTGACCATGCTTGTGATCGGTAGCTAGTGACTAGTCATTGACAAAAAAGAAATAGAAAGAACAAGAATTTTAAAAAATTTCTAAAAATTATCTATATTAACGTTGGCCGTGTCATATAGGACAATTGGAGTCCACATAAGTAATTTTCCATCAAAATTGATTGGATAGAATACATTAATAAAATCATCAAATGGTTAAAAACTAGATTGGCAAAATTAAAAAGTTTATAATTAAATAGGTATAAGTGTAATAATTTTATGACTTTCTTAATAATTTTCTCGAGAGATGCAAACAAATGAATTTTTGTGTTAATTGTTACTATTATGTGTTGAAAAAGAAACTAATCTCTCGAATATTTAATTCATCCTACGAATAAATATTTGAAAATTAACGATGGTCAACTTTAATTTCTTCTTCCAACTTATTTCATTGTTTGAGAAACGGGGTATGTTGAAGAGTTGAGCACTCCTGAATAGTAGCTTCAACGTGATTTTTCTATTTTAAATTGAGATGTATTAATTTCGAGGAGCCACCTAAATCTCAAACGCCTTCATTTGGCGATCTATCACATTAAAATTTCGAGGAGCAACCTAACCCACATAACAACTTCAACTGGGTGAATTCCTCTTTGGTCACTTTGGAAATACTATATAAAAAAAATTGCTAGTCATGGAGCAAAGATAACTCCAACCCATAAATCCAGCTTGGGTATAGAAGGCTTTGGAAAAATCATTATTTTAGTCATTATCCTATTATATGAAGTTCAATTTAGTTCTAAACTTTTCAATTAATCTGATGTAGTTTTATAACTTTTAGTAAAAAAAAAAAATCAAGTTCTCTTAATCAAGTCTCCTATGCTTTTATAGTTTCCTATTGATTTTTTTTTTCGATAATTTCGTCCATCAATATTTTTCATGTTATTTCGCAACAAAAATATCTTCCAACCTGCAATGATGTAAGGAATGTTTTTTTTTTTACACCTCAATTTGAAAAGTCTATGGTTGGAATAATTGCCAAATGCACAATTTCCTCTACTTTTATATACGTTTTGAAAGATGAGTTTCTCCGGTCATCGATTAGGTTGTTCTCTTGTTCGCCATCCTTTTCATGATATAAATTCGCAGTGGGCCAGAGCATCGTCGTCATCCCACCGTGGCTTTGGGACTTGTACATACTCTAGATCTAGAAGCCCTCAATCTTGCCTAATCGCCAATAACTTTCCCATCTTCTTTTATTAAACTAAGTACGCATTGTCCAAATCATATGATGTGGTAAACATCTTTTGACTTATTGGTTAAAGTAGAAAAATTATTCAAAGAGTCATAAACTTGTTATACTTTTACTATGAATTCCAAATCTTTCAATTTTACTAATTGAGTCTGTTTGATCATTTTTGATGGAATTTGTTGATGTGGATGTTAGCCGATCTATATGACATGGTCAATGCCGATGTGAACAAATTTTGATAATATTTCAATATTTTTTTCTGATCTCTCTCGGTTTTTTTTTTTTTTTCCTTCCTTCTTTCTTTTGTCGGTGGCCAGACACATGCGATAGTTGGCCACGGGCCATGGCTGAGTTGGCTAGCCTTGCCCACCATGGGTGAGGCCTAGCCAAGTGAGGGCAAGCCTGGGGGAGGGCCGCTCTCGCCAACCTCGCCAAATCTAGCCTAGATGAGGCCAACCACCCAAGAAATCATCCCTTAGTTGTCCATGGTTCGGAGCTTGCCGCAAGCCTAATCTCCTCTGCGTGCTCCGCAACTCCCTCAGTGCTAACCGTCCTCTCTCTCTCTACCCCCCGCGCAATTGAAGCTTTGAAGAAGCCTCAGTTTCATTTCAGCCTCGACTTGGTGAGAGTGTGTTTGGGCAAGGTCAAGCTTGGCGAGGGCTCCCCTTTCTAGAAAGAAAAAGAAAAGGAACTCAGAAAAAAATTAAAAAATAAACAAAATAAGAAAAGGGTTAGTAATCAATTAGGAAAATTGAAAGGTTTAATTGTTTAGGACATTTTGAACAATTTTCCAATTAAATCATTAAATGTACGAATTTAGGTATACGATAAATCCTTTCGTTTATGCTGATGTTTAGTGGATGCACATTCATGGAGTGGATAATTTGTGGTCCATTTTGGAGACTTTTTATTCTCATCAGCACGGAAATGCTCTTATACCGGTGTCCAAAGTGTTGTGATCTCGAGGTGATAGGTGACAACTTGCAATCACAGAAGCACACAATGTACTACGCACTTCCCAGCTTCATCCATGCATGCGAGTTATCTAAATGCTAAATATCGAATTCAGTATCCAAACAGTCATTAACAACAGACCCTTAAATCGAAGGGACCAATGAGAAGCGGTGTCATACTTTCGCGTTGATTTCGATTGTGTCCATTATTAATGTTATTGCAGGTTCATTCATTTGTCCCTCAACGAGTTCTGCTCCTGATCTACCGTGTTGTCGGGTCAGATCTTGCAATATTCATGTGCAGCCGATGCTGATGGCAATTCCGAGGCTCGATCCTGGGTCTTGTCCCTTCGTCTCCAACCCATGCCGCCATGGACCACCGCGCCGATGGCTCTCTGTTTTTTGCATCTGGGTCGTCAGCGTCGAGTCAGGTCTTTCGCTTTATACCCCAATCATCATCCTTTGCATGAAGGCCTGCCATCTTTCGATGGCCCATAGCTGGTTCCTAAGAACCCAAACTCGTGGACAGCTCTGTTTCGGAGTCGGAAAGCCGTTTCAGAAAAGCAGCTGCCATATGATAAGCGCCACTCAAAAGTGACAGTTGATACAAAAACAACTGTTTTGCTCCCGCGGAAAAGCGGTTCTTTGGGATTTGTTTATTGCGGAGGAAGAACTGGAAAGGCAAGTGAAGCTCGTGCTCGTGGGGTTCTCTTCCCTAGTGCCCCATCATCGCTCCCTCCCTCCCTCTCTCTCTCCCCCACCCACTTTTTCATTTCCCATCTCTTTCATTGATCCCTGTTCATTCCGAGCTCTGCACAAGGAGTTCCTCCAACAAGTCCAATCATGGTGAAGGAGACCGAGTACTACGACGTTCTCGGCGTCAGCCCTTCTGCCTCCGACGATGAGATTCGCAAGGCCTATTATCTCAAGGTGAAAGAGGCAGTTCTGTTTTCATTCTCCGGTTGTTGGATCAGTTACATTGATGACTGAATTGTGATTGGTCGATTCGAATTCCTCTTGGCGAGGATGTTTTAGCAAACTGAGTCTTCTGGGATTAGTTCCGATTGTGTTTGATCGTCTGATCAATTGATTCCGCTGAATCAGTTACTGTACTTTTCCTTTATGGTTGTGTTTAAGAAATGAAGAAGTCGCTGTCGAGTTGGTCCACTTATTATTATTCTTTTTTCTGTGATTTCTTCCGAACTTTGATAATTAATATTAGTGTTTGAGTTAAGTGCACTGGAAGAATTTGCGGTAGGTGGATCGCTTGTTACATGTTTGGTGCTTGGATTAGGATTATTGGAATACAAAAGGCAGCTTGTTTAGCTTTGATTCTATATTTATGTTCTCTATCAGCTCACCTTTTTCAGTTGTTTCTGAGCTGATTGCTCATTGTGTCACGGCCCGATATGGATAGAATAGTTATCATGCTTTGGTCATGTGGGTTCAGGCGAGGCAAGTTCACCCAGATAAGAATCCGGATGATCCTCACGCTGCTGAGCGTTTTCAGGTTAGTAGTCAAATGAGCTTTTCTCAATCTCCTCCTTATTTTTGTTCCGAGGAAGGTGATTCAGTTAAGCTGGAAGAGAATTCAACAGAACATCTCTAGGAAGCCCTCTTAAGTAGCTTGACAGTCCATCTTCGGGAGCCAAGTAGACCATCGCTATCTTTTACCATGTCCAATCATGATGGAAACCGAGTTTGATGAGATACTATTTTGGCATAAAAGTAAAATTTCAGAACAGGATGGCATTAACGTGAAGCTATTGGAACACTTTTTAGAATGTGAAGTAATCAGAATTTGGCTGGACCATTATGTGACTATGCTGCAGGTTCTAGGGGAAGCTTATCAGGTTCTCAGTGATCCTGTGCAAAGAGAAGCGTATGACCGCAATGGCAAGTATTCCGTATCTCGGTAGGTTCTCCTCTTTGTTTAATAAGAAGGGCAGAAAGAGGGTTATCCTTATTGTTGCTTTGCAGGCAGATTGCATGTTGAATTCTGTCGCTGGATATGTTCTTTCATATCCCCATCTAGATGTCAAAACATTTCCTGTATACGCTGTTGTCTTCTCTACAGAAATTTAGAGTGAAAATGGCATTAGGAAATTTTAATGATCAGCCAACTTCTCTCTCAACTCAGCAAATAACGCATCAATAAATTGCTTTGAGGTTTCTTACTTTGACCAATCCTACCCATAGCTTCCTATATTCTACAATAAAAGGAGAGCCCTGCTCTCTCTATTGGTGTATAATACCGAGTGTGGTTTTTTTTTTCCCAACATCATACGAAGGTTTTCAAATCATGCTGCTTCTAAATGAAACTCAATATCGTCATTATGTTTTCAGTTCTCTATATATTATCTTTGAGGTTGGAATTGTTAGAAATCCCCCCAGGAGTTGACTTACTTTGGTACTTATGTTCTTTTTATTCACTTCCAGGGACACGATGCTCGACCCAATGGCGGTCTTTGCTCTTCTTTTTGGTAGTGAATTATTTGAGGACTATATAGGACATTTAGCTGTGGCATCAATGGCATCTTCTGAGTTTGCCGCTGACAGTGACGATCCTGACAAACTACATGACAGATTAAAGGCAAGAACTTGTAACGATTGTAAATGTCGAACAAATCATCAATCAGTAGCTAATGCGGATCTGTCCAATTACATTGTGGTTCATCCCTAGAAGTTCAAAGCCATTTTCCCAATATTAATTGCATGTATACCTGCTAGAGGATGGACTCCAATGTTGGTTTATTTATTGTGCTAATAGCTCTCCAATTGAAAAAAAAAATGAAAATGGGTAGTTTCATGTGCATTTAAATGTTTGATTTGTATATCTAAGCTTCTCTTGTTTTCCGGTATGCATAAACTTGATGAAGGCTGTCCAGAAAGAAAGAGAAGAAAAGCTTGCAAGGTTCCTTAGAGACTTCCTCAATGAATATGTCTACGGAGATAGAGGGTGCTTCATGCAACGTGCCGAAGCTGAGGCCAAGCGTTTGTCTGGAGCAGGTAATTTAGCAATATAGATCCTTAGTATGTCCCTCATTTGCAGCTGCGTGCACAAGTTGTCCGTGAACTGAATGCTAATATACTCGTTTAACATGAAATTGCAGCTTTTGGAGTTGATATTCTGAACACCATTGGTTACACATACTCAAGACAGGCGGCACAAGAGCTTGGGAAGAAAGCCATGTATCTTGGGATGCCTTTTCTGGCCGAATGGGTTCGAAGCAAGGGCCACTTTTGGAAATCGCAGGTCACTGCAGCAAAAGGTATGACGAGACACCTGGGTCATTCCGTAGTGCCATCATTTCTTGGTAGTCCATTTCTTTCCTTTGTTGACGTCCCAAGGTAAAATACAGGTGCTTTCCAATTGCTGCAACTGCAAGATGATGTGCGCCGGCAGTTCAAAATGGATGGAAGTGGCCCGGGAAATGACGTTGAGTCGCATATAAAGTTAAATAAGGAAACTCTGTTGAACTCCCTATGGAAGCTGAACGTAGTAGACATTGAAGTTACACTTATGCACGTGTGCCAATTGGTAAGTACCACGCTAAAAGTGATCTTTTCTCTGTTTTTTTAACTAGCACTTAGATCTTACAAAAGACTTAATTACAGTACCAAATGAACACAGTGGCCTGAGTGGTTTGATCTAGCCAACCCAACATCATAGAGACTTGATACAGAGGTACAAACAATGTCCGTTACATTGTTTGTACCTCTTTTGTATAGAATATTTTTCAGTTGCTTCCCATTTGCGTGGCTGATCTCTGCCTCTGACAACTTAGAGGTGAGACTAAGTGATGAGCGCATGACTGTTCGTGATGCAGCTTAGGCTGATGTAAATTGGCAGTAAATGGATCTTTCATAGGGCTGCCTTAACTTTTATTTACCGCAAAGTTGCCATTGTTTACAGAACTCTGCTTATTTCAGGTATTGAGAGAAAACCATGTAAAGAAAGAAGAACTTAAAGCCCGTGCTACGGCCCTAAAAATTCTTGGAAAGATTTTTCAGGTGAAGTCTCTCTCATTATCTGCTAAGTGGCTTGAACAGTTACCATCACCCATGAAAGTGAATCAAGGATAAATTTGGGGTTAACATCAAATAAGATTTCGTCAACTTCTGTTCAGTGCAATTTAACTATTCTCCATTTGACGTCTTTCAGCAGGAAAAAAATGCAAAGAATGGTGGAACATCAAGGAAGAAAAGTGATCGTCATACTGATGAAGATGATAGCAGTTCAGATAGCAGTGATGAAGACGAATCACCAAAGACGCTCTCATATCGGACTCCCTTAGTGACACAGGTATTTACAAGATGATCCCATAATTCACATGACTTTCGAAATGCTGAACATATGCTCTCTTGCATTTCCTGCATGAAACTGTGATGGTAGCAAGATCATTTGAACTCCCAAGATCAGTGTCCCAAGCCACCATTTTTGTGTTGCCCGTGCCATACTTAGTAGTACTTTATCTGAAGCATTCTACTAGTTGCACCTTTCAGTCTCGGATTTTTAGGTGGCTAGGGCTGGCTTATGGGTTATGGCCTTGGCAAGATCCCTTTAGTTTCGCAGTCAGGTCAATTTCTGTATACTTGCGCCCTTCCCTGCAAAACTTGAAGACTTCCTATTTGATCTTGTCACCGTCAGACATGTTCTGTCGCTGGAGATCATATCCACTATCGAGGATCTCAAGATATACACATTTTTTCAAGATGCCCATGCCAGATAATCATGGTGATAAGTATGTGGTACAATGCTCCGTTTTTTTTTCATGCAGCAAGTTGGGCTTCTGTCATTATAGTTCGTCAAACAAATAGTTGGGGTGCTCAGTCAGCAGTAGATACAAACTCCATAAACTGGTTAAAATCCATCCTCGTATTTGCTTTTGAACGAGATTATCTGCCTACTAACATTTAATGATTTTCCTTTTTGAAAACTTCCGCAGGGAATAGGTAGACTATTTAGATGCCTCTGTAATCCAGCTTTTGACGTCGATGATGAAGAGATTGTATACAGAAGCAAATGATTTACGAAGCAGCAGCACTATAGTGGCAAGTACTCCAAGCATCAAGCAATTGTCTCAAGTTAGCTTCCCCGAGACGATGAACAACAGTCGAAACTTGAGAGGGGATACTTGAGTTTTGGGAAGCAGTCCATGGCACACCTGCCATGGAACTCCTGCAGTAATGTCAGAATGGCAAGTGCACAGAGGAGAAATTTTTATCTTCTTCATTTCTTTTCCAATCAGTCATGGCATGTCACAGGGGGAACACCGATCATGGGATGTTATATTATATAAGCCAAGGGTATGAAAATGATAATCCAATTATGTACTTTTTACTGCAGAAGTTGCAAGAACAGATCCATCTTTGGTTTTTGATTGTTGGGAACTCTTTCCCTTGAAAGCATTTTGACAAGAGCGGATATGATTAATTTGATCAAAATTCAAATGACATGAATTATGATTGGAATTTGAAGTTGTTCATTAGTCTATCATGAGTAATTGATTATATACTCGAAATTCAAATGGCAGTAGAGGCTAGTGGCTAGTTGCATCATTCCCATGGGATGTTGCGTGATGACAAGAAATCCCACCAGGCAGGTGAATCTAAAGGCCATGAATAGCTTACTAATGCGAGAGTGCAGAATGAAATTTATTTCATATGCCTAATCCACATATTATGCATGTCTGTTCTATGACAATTGAGCCAACACATGAAATTATTTCATGCAGAAGCTACCGAATCTTTTAAAACATTTCATGTATCTTATTTTTTTTATAGCGTTTTCTCCTATATATTATAAATTGACAAGAGTTTTCTTTTCTAAATTTGTGTGTGTATATATATATGTTTGAGGTTGTCAGCATCAAGCTTAAATTAATTTAATGACTTGATTTAAAAATAGACACTAAAGTTTTTCACCCAAAAATATATCCTTGACTCATCTAGTCTAGCTCTAGCAACTTCTACTCTAGTTTCTTTCAAGAATGAATCTTACTCCACTTGAAGTGCTATAGGATGTTAGCAAATACTTAAATTACAATGCTTGGCAAGTAGAACATGTATGATGTGACCATGACCATGCCAAAATGATAACAAATTGATACACACGTCAAAAATAAAGATAAAATAAAAAAGCACAACGATGGAACAGATAGGCATCTAAAAGATGTTCGATTTGTATTATTTGTGCCATGTGAAGTCACTATAGCGACTCTCTTCATTATAGTATAACTTTATTATATATGTAAATAGGTGATATATCCAAATGTATATATTTACTTGTAAAAGAAATATTAATAAAGCAAATAAGGTGGAAATCAAATATATAGAGGGGACCTAGTTTTACCAATTTTGGAAGCGCAGGGGCCTTATATATCGTGTCAAAGAAAAACAGAAGAGGGTCAACGCGCACATAATTTAGCCAAATCCCCTGATTTTTCCAAAAATTACGGTCAAACCCCTCGCACGCGCAAAACTTCTCCTTCTTGGCCTCGTCATCTCTCCGTTCACCGAATTGCGTACGGTCTCATCCTTCGCTGTGATCCTCCGAAGCTCCCGATCACCGACAGCATTCCTGGAGGAATTCGAGGTAACCAGCATCGAATTCAGTCTGTTGGGTCGATTGGGTTCGTCTGTTTTGGTCGTTCACTCGTCGGCGCGTCCAATGTTGGGTCGCTCCAGCATTGATTGGGTTGTCGTTCTCGATTGTGATGAGCGTCCGGTAACTGTTCATCGTCGTCCGTTTTGACGTTCGAAAGATGTTTATTTCTGATGTTGGTGATTTCTCTCCCTACCGAAGTGGCCAAATTTGATTTCTCTTCTTTTAAAGGGAAAAAGAAAGTGATCTTTTTGCACCTCCTTGATCAATATTAGTGGCGGGTGTCCTTATCTTTGAATTTGAAGGGATTCTCGTAAGAGGCGAATTAAAAGGTGATGACCCAGCTAATCTGTGGCTGTTTTTATCTGTGTTGGAGGAATCGTGGGCTTTCTGTGTGGATTTAGAGGTGTCTTTTTAACTTCAGCCAGGGAGTGAGGTTGCTTGAATCTTATGGAATTTGAATGCATATTAATTGACATCTTTGATGGGTTGATTTCGTCAGGAACACTTGCAAGATAACCTGAAGTAAGAGGCAGAGACCATGGATGCAGTAGATTGTGCCGAGAGGGCGACAAGTGATCTGTTGATTGGCCCTGATTGGGGTATTAACATTGAACTATGTGACATCATTAACATGGACCCAGGGTGGGTATTCCTTTGTCCCCTTTTTCTGATCTTTTGATTTCTCATTTGGAACTTTGCATAATTGCTTAGCCCTGTTGGTCGCTTTATCCTATTAACGGTTTGCAGCTTGAAGGAGTCTTTGTATGGGGAAAGATGATTTTATTGCACCATTGATGATTGGAATGGCTTGTTAGTGTACTGAGACATATGCCTAGATAGAAGTGACCAATAAGCATAATCGTGATTTTTAATAAACATTGGCATGGTGGTATGGCTTACTTTTTTGGATGTTTGAAACTGTTTAGGTTTTCTCTAGATTACTACAAATGGAAGAGGCTGATTTTTCTCTGGCCACTTGTCTGAAGCTCCTTTAATATGCTTCCGTCTGAATCATTAAACCTAAACAATTTATGACCAACCTATTCTGGAAACACAGAAATGTACTTTTTCAAAAACTCTTGTTCTTTTATAAATGCTTAGATGAATACATACTGGCTTATTTGATATTTGAACTTGGTAGTGCTGCTCTGTTGCTGTTTGCATCAGTGTAATCCATCGGCCTCACTTTCTTGGACAATCTCTCTTTAATTTGCCCTCCCAGAAACTCCAAGGCGTTCAAATTTACACAGCTTATGAATCATGAATTTATTTAGAAATGTAAATCCTTGGGGAGATTCAATCAACTTTCTGTTCTTTACAAAAGAGCAACAAAAAAGCATTGCTTGACAGACCCAGTTTTAAGATAATGCTAATTCTTACCTAGAAATATAAAGAAAAAGTGTGAGGTGGGATGTTGAGATACAAAAGTTGGGTAATAAGTTGAAAGGCTACTGAAAACAATCAAGCCTTATCCCAAACCTGCTATGCATTTTTTGACTGTCGTCTATCACTATAATATAAAGACATGAATGCCATGCTGAAACATGTTGTGTAACTTGCCGTATTTGAATCTTGTTTCTTGATAGCAGGGAGCATGATTGTACTTCCAAATTAAGATAAAAACTTCATGCTCTCACTCGAAAATGCACAATTAATGAGATGCTTCTATGTCAAAACTATATATATAATTATGTTCTCTAAACTCTATCTTGGAGTGTTCATAAGAAAGAGTGAGATAAATTATGACATAAACCATATGGCCAACAAGCTGGAGAAATATGCTGCTATTTGCTGTCCTTATTTTTTGACTTATGGAGTTCAATAGGCAATCATACATCGGAGAGAGCATTGATCCATACATATTAGCATCCTCGTAGCAGCTTTTTTCTTCAAAAAAAATTTATTAGGTAGTTTCACTTGTACTTTCCATAAGAGAAGAAAAAAGACGTGGGTGTTCCAACTTTCAAGATGTCATAGATCTTAGCAATGAAGTTAATGAAGTTATTGTGTAGTGCAATTGATTTTTTGCTGGTTCCTTACATGTATTTTCTGCGTCAAAGATTTTTGTTTTATTCACTGAATTGGTTTAACTTCTGTAGGAAGGCAAAGGAGGTGATGAAGATCCTTAAGAAGCGCCTGGGGAATAAAGATCCAAAAATACAACTTCTGACCCTCTATGTCAGTATCATGCTCTGCTTTCTTATATGTGGATAGTTCTGGAGCCAGTTGGTCTTTTCTTTTATTTCTTCTAAATGGCTACAAGAGGCGGCTATCACTTGACTAAAATATATTGTTATCAATTTCAAGTAGGTGTTGGAGACTCTCAGCAAAAACTGTGGCAACAGTGTATTTCAGAATATCATTGAATCTGATATCTTACAGGACATGGTTGGAATGGTATTTAAAAAGGTGCCTACTCTATACCCCATGACTGGTACTTCTATTCTGAATCTGGTCATTTATGAGATTGTCATTTTCTGTTTCTACATGCTCTGTGCAGCCAGATTTTGATGTGATGGAGAAGTTATTGACATTGATAGATACATGGCAAGAAGCTTTAGGGGGACCAAGGGGAAGGTATCCCCAATATTATTCTGCATACAATGAGTTGATGGTATCGTTGGAGATCTTTCTGCTGATTCATTTGTCTAGACTTCTAGTATGATCTTATGTTGCTTTTTCTTAATATGATTCCTCTATGACCATTGACAGACTGCTGGAGTTCGCTTTCCACCACGAGGAGAGAAGAGTGTACCATTTTTCACTCCACCCCAATCTCATGGAATTCATTCTACCCCAGCATTCAGCACTGCCTCTATTGAGGCTTCAACCCAGCCTAATACTTCTGGCTTAAGGTTAGTTCTGGCTATAAATTTCCTTTTCCAATGATTTTTGTACCACTTCTCATCCTTAATGAAATTAAGATGTCATGATATTGGCTTTTGGGCTTTTGCCCAGTGATTCTCATTTGAGCTGCTTCATGGGCAAAATTGAGTACTCAGACACATGTACGTCCATAAACAAAAGAGTTGATTTTTGTACTGCTGCCTGCTACAAGCTTGGCATAATGTCATACCCTGTGTGGTCTTATGATAAGCTTTACTTGATTGCTCATTCTATAATTTTCATCTTCACCATTTTCTTGGTAGTTTAGTGGTGAATTCCTGCTATCAATGAATAATTTTTTCAACTATTTCCACTTATTGAAAATCCTGATTTTATTTAGCCCAATAGAGATGCAAAATGCACGTGAATTAGCAGATGTGTTGTTGGAAGTGCTGGGGGCCCTTGATCCCAATAATCCTGAGGTAATACTCTCGATATTTTTTAACAAGAGAAACTCCCTCCCTCCCTCCCTCCCTCCCTCCCTCCCTCCCTCCCTCCCTCTCTCTCTCTCTCTCTCTCTCTCTCTCTCTCTCTCTCTCTCTCGTATGATGAGGAAAACCCATCTTAGATAGGTAAACCCAGGGCCCATGAATGCTTCTCTTTTCTCTTTTGATCTCTTTTTGGCTGACAAATGTTTCTCTCTTTCTTTAAATCTTTTTGCAGTGAATCTGTGTAGTTAGCTTGCTTGGAAACTTCCATTCAAAGATGAATTTAATTGGAGGACCTTAATTTTCTGGTTAGCATTAGAAAGCATATCATGGTCTGTTGACTTGATGATTAGTTTTGGTGAGGTTGATTTGACAGGATATCTAGGTCTTAAGCTTGCAATATGGTTGTGACAAAGAGGATGCAATAGGTTCTTATAGTATTAGGAGTTTGATTGATCTTCCCTTTTAGCAAGTTCTATGTCACTGCAGCACCCTTTTATAGGAGGATGGCTTTTTCAATTGGAAAACCATTACTTCTCTTTTATAAATTATGATGTGATGTTATGGGCACTTGTTAGTGGCTTTGGGTATGTTGAGGGTGCTGTGCTTTTTGTGCTGGAAATGAACTGAGCATCTCATTGAATTGGCCTTGGAAAGCTGCCTTTTTCAATGAGTCTTAAAAATTGTCATAAGTACCTGTTGTTTGTTCTGATTTTGTTGGAAATTGTGTGTGGAGTTTCTCAAAATAGATCCCCATTTAATAAAACTTTAGATACCGTCTCAGCACTATAATTGGAAGCAGCAATAGCTGGTTTGGGCAATTCAGAGTAGGAAAATCTAATGACGTTGCACCTTTTAAGGACGATTCCAGATTGGTTCTCACTCATATTTTGTTTTTTTTCTGGAGGGAGGGTCTCATGTAGTTATGCGTTGTATACTTCCTTTTTGGTCAGAGTGTATGGGGCACTACTGGGGAATAAATTTATTTTCCAAGAGGTTCTCATGCCTGCTTGTACATGAGTTGGCAGCTCCTAGGTACCTACCTGTCTTTTACTCTCATGAAACTCCCATGTACTGCTAGCACGTCCAGTAACTTTTGTCTGTGCCTTTCACCCCTCTTTAGTTGGTTTATATGGTAGGCCACGTTAATAATGCCTTCTTTGAATGTTGTTATCTATCATGCTCATAGGAAATATTGAGAGTTATAGTCATCATTTATACATAAAGAGATACAAGTTTTAAGAATGTTCCACCGTTTGCCTTGTCAATTGAGATTGGTGTTTTGAGTAATGAATTCCATGGATGAGATCTGTGCCAGACGTGCTACCAGAGCTTAGAAATGGAACTTTCCAGTGATCTCTATGAATGCCAACTGCTTCCTTGCAAGCAGGATAAGTGTGAATTAAATGAGGATCCTACTTAAATCGGGGAAAGTCTTCATCGGCTTGAGTCAAGTATTGTTTTGTGCTGCTAGCCTGCTAACTATAGATATAACTCTTAAAAAGGGAAATTTAAGATTTCTTCTGGAAAAAACAGAAAATGATGAGCTGCTATTCGTGGCAAATTGATTTTTCTAGTCTTTGCTTTCTTTTCTTAATTACAAGCATGTTGAAGCCCAAAGTTTTACTTAAGACAAAACAAATATAAAAGCAGGAGTCCTGGAGAATCAAAGAATATAATTTACATAGTAAAGGTTTGTGGATTGAACAGAACGTAATTTTCCATGGCTTGTTTTGTCCTGAAGGTTCACTCATTGAAATTGTAAGTCATGATCTTGCCAAATTGTTGTCTGTCATATCAATTAGGTGGATTGCATTTTTGAGACATTCAATATGAAAGCTATTGCTAACTTCTGGTCCATATATATGTCGGAATTATGATTCAGAGGGATGAGAGGAAGACTACGCACAGAAGCTTCTTATTGTGTTATCACATTTTTTTTATCTGACAATCCTATCAGGTCTTAGATCAATGTGTCCTAGCTCTAATACATCGAGCTGAAAACACAACCAGAGTCCAAAAATTGCTCTAGCTTTATTACAATTTTTATTTTAAGATCTGGCCTTCAATCTGTATCATTAGATTCAAGATTTCCATAATCCATTGCTGTTCTAGTTAAAAGAAGATGCAGAATTCCAATATCTGGATTTGTCAGTTAATTGATCCAAGGATTGCAGCATCTTAGGTGGCCATGATTCTTACAGCCTGAATGACAAAATTGTTTTTGCTAAAAGTTGGAATATCAAGTTATCGTACAAGAGCTGCAAGGAAAATTTGCAGTTGGTAGTTATGCACAGCTAGGCTTGTCCCTCTTATATACAGAGTTCATATTGCAATTTTGCAGAAAATCATTTTCCAACTTTCACACCTCTTTTAGGTGGGAAGGCTTGCCTATTTCAAATTAAAGTTTAAAAAAAAAAGTACCTTCTGCACTCTGTACCCATGAATAAGCTCATAAGATGGGCAATGCTGTCCTATGTGTCTGTTTCTCCTTTTGCTTACAGACTTGACTTTTGCACTTGTGAAGATACCTTTTCAGTTGTGAAGTATGTAGCTTATTTAGTAAACTTGCAATCTTCAGGGCAGATTGAGTTGTGATTTGGACTTTACATTTTGAATCTTATGATTGTGGACATGGTGGCAGGCTTTGAAACAAGAAGTAATTGTTGACCTTGTCGATCAGTGTCGTTCCTATCAAGAATGTGTCATGCTTGTTGTGACTCATGCAGCGTAAGAACTTCAATCCAATATGATCATCCAACCTTTTGCATTTAGATGTAATACCCCTAATTGTGCACTCTACTGACCTTCAGAGACGAGGAACTTCTGTGTCTGGGATTGGCCTTGAATGATAGTTTGCAGCGTGCTCTTTGTAAACATGATAACATTGCCAAAGGTATTCCACTGACCAAACCAGTAGTGACAGAAACTCCAGCTTTACCACCAGTGAATGTGAATCAGGAGGAGGATGAATCTGAAGATGATTTTGCCCAGCTAGCTCGCAGGTTAACACTTTACATTCTTTTCTAGATCTTCTGCTTTGAGCAAAGTTTCCTTTTCACTGCGAGTTGCTTTTGGTAACTAAGATTCAGACAATGGAGACTGGGGTATGCCTTTAGAAACATGGTAAGTTGCAAAATTCTACGATTGAGGAAAGTGATGATAACTTTCTCACATCACAGTGAAATGAAGATTCCTATTTTCTTGTGCACTTACGCAGTTGCTTCCCCAGGCACTGATTTCGTTTTGTTTTGCCTGCACCCTTGTGTTGATATGTGCTATATTCTACCTTCTGAACACATTAGCGAGAGAGCATGCATACACATACTCATAGAAGAAAGTCTCTTTGTACAGAGAAAAGTATTTCTTAAATGTCTTTTTGAGATTTCTAATGTTGACTTGGGTAATTTTCCGGAGGATTCTTATGCTGAATGATACTCTGTACCCGGTTGAATAAGGGAAATATCTGACCTGCAGCCGTTGAAGTTTGTTTATTGATACATATTTCATGTCTTATCATGTAAAATTCATATTGTTGCAGGGTGCCAAAAAATGATGGACACAACGGGAAAGCAGCGAATGCTCAGACTGAACCATTGCGAATCAGCCCACTTCTTCCGCCTCCACCCTCATCAAAGAGACCAGTTGCTGGAAATACAAGCTCGATTGATTATCTCAGTGGCGATACATACAAGTTCGAAGAAGTTCCAGGGACGAGGGGATCAACACTGTCTTCAGTGCCTGATTCTAACATAACTTGTTTCATGCCATCTATTCCATCCCCTTCTCTCTCATCTCCTTCCCATGTCACCGCATCCATAAATTCACCAACTTCTGTTCGACTACCTGAGCTGGGTCCTACAAGCAGCCACCCCATTGAGCATCAACCTTCGAATCCTTTGGATGCACTGTTTTCTAGTTCAATTCCATATAACCAGAGAGAGCAATTTCCTGAGCAGCAAGTGGCGTTTTCGGGCAACACCTCTGATTCTTGTATTGAGGCCGGTTCCTCACATGACAATTTAGTGGGCCAGACACAGAAGCTCTCTCTTGATTCGCCTGCTACGGAGAAACAAGTGAAAAAAGAGGAAATACTCTTCAAAGATCTGGTTGATTTTGCAAAAGCAAGGTCTTCTTCGTTGCCACAGAAATCAAAACCATCTTGATTTGGAGTGATTGGTTCACATGAGAGCTGCGTTGGTGAGGCATCTAAATTCTTTTTCATGTAACTGGTTTTTATAAATTATGTCTTCGAATATGATAAGTTCGGACAATTGCTGAGTGTTGGCTTTGATGGCTCCATGATTTGTTATCGGCATATGCATAACCAAATAATGCAGTCTTCAGTTCCTAGAGCTTAGCAGTTATTGTTGCCTAAAGTAGAATCATGACCAAATTGTTTAATTTAAATTGAACTCAATAGACATGGACATGGAATTAAATTTTGGATCAAATCAAAACCCAAAAAAAAAATGTGAGATTACAAATTTTTCTCTATAGTTTGAATTAAGACCAGTATGATGATGACATTCAAAAACATGAAATTTTGATCATAAAACTTTTTTAACCCACCGTATTTGTGGACAGGCGCAGTCAGCCGCTATAGGTTAGAAATAACCCCTATCTTGGTGAGGTTACAACTTAACCTACACCAATGATCCAAGTTACATAGCATGATTTTTAAAAGGCAAAACCCTAAACAAACTCTGGTTCTAGCTAGTATTAGAGAAGGCTTTTTGGCAGATCACTTGGATAGTTACCCAAATTGTGGAATTATGAAAACTAACAAGACAGCTGATTTAATTTGTGAAATTTTCATTGGAGAGCTTCTGAAAGGTTGATTCATCAATCATATTATTTTGCATCTTGAAAGAGAATTGAACAATTCTTTGCTTCTATACAAAATATAGCGATTCTTTGCTTCTGGACACCATTGATTGCATTCCACGCAGTCTATAGACAGAAGCAGGAAGAAGAACATGAGCATTGCCTTATGTGGAAGAAACGGAGGTCATTGATATTCTTTGCTTGAGTTCATACTCCTCAGGGTGCTTCTAAATGAGACTAGTCACGATGCCTTCCTTTTTTCTTGGCTCAAACTTTTGTGGATTGCATTTATGAACCGCAAGATTCTTTGCGGCTCAACCCCAATGAAGAAAGAAGAATTCCAATTCCATTTTTCTTCCTGAAATAAAGAAAACGTTCTGATATGCTTTCCTTCGTCTGCTAGCCATAAATGATCAAGATAAATGTAGCATAGATTGTCCAACACCACCCATCTGCCTGCTTTCGTACCATCTAAATACTCGATGTTTCAATCTCTTATTCTTTCCTCTGGATGCATTATTTTCTAGTGCAATTCCATATAACCAGAGAGAACAAGTAACTGAGCAACAGGTGGTGTTTTCGGGAAATACCTCTAATTCCTCTATTGAGACCGGTTCGTT
Organism: Corymbia maculata; assembly: GCA_014182735.1. NCBI lineage: Eukaryota > Viridiplantae > Streptophyta > Magnoliopsida > Myrtales > Myrtaceae > Corymbia > Corymbia maculata. The sequence goes on from CM024687.1 coordinate 34,071,197, forward strand.
GCATGACAGTTTAGTGGATCAGACGCAGAAGCTCTCTCTTGATTCACCTGCTTCAGACAATTAAGTGAAACAAGAGGATATACTCTTCAAAGATCTGGTCAATTTTGCAAAAGCAAGGTCCTCTTCATCGCTGCAGAAATCAAGCCGGTTATCTTGACTTGGTAGTGATTGATTCATCTAAGAGCTGCAGTGGTGAGGCATCTAGATTCTCTTTCATGTAACTGGTTTTTACAAATGATGTGTTGGTACGTGATAAGTTCGGACAATTGCAGAGTCGTGGCTTTGACACCTCCATGATTTGTTATTAGCATAGGTATTCCCAAGGAATGCGGTCTTCAGTTCCTAGAGCTTAGTGGTTATTGTTATCTAAAGTGGAATCATGACCAAATCATTTACTTCGAAATGAACTAAGTAGACATGAACAAGGAATTAAATTTGGTTTAAATCAAAACCCCCCTAAAAAAAATGTAAGATTTCAATTTTCTCTTTTGAATTAAGATCAATATGACGATGACGTTCAACTACATGAAATTTTGACTCCCATCATAAAACTTTGGTCATTAAATTGACAAAAAATTAAAGGATGAGTATACCAAAACTCTCGGTGAGCATCTAAGTGAAGATAATCTAACATTCATACTTGTGTTAGTATGCATCTACTATCAAAAAGTTTTGATTGCTTATCATTAATTAAGTTGAAAAACATGAAATTTCGACTTTGAGACTTTAAGCTTTAAAAAACTTGATCTAACACAAAATAGAGAATAATACAGCATATCAAAGTTGACCTATTTTTCTCCTTTTGCTTTCGGCCAAAGTGTCAAAGGTACAACGGCAACCACAAAATCGGGGGGGCCGGAGTTTCAAAATCGTACAAAAAGTAAGTCAACTTAAATGGATTGGGGGTGACGTTACCCTATCCCTAGGCTAGGACACATCCCCTTGTTTACATTAATTAGCACTCCTGCGAGTCAAAGACTGGGTAAACCTGTCGCGTTGCTTCAAAGTATCCCCTGTATATTGTACCCCAGGTTCACAGTGCGATCTCATTGACAGATTTGGCATAGGAACATCTCTAAAGCCAACTTCTGAATCGGTGTCAAAGCTGATATGCTCCCAATGCTTTTCTTTGGCTAAAAGAATTCCTTCCTTCGATGTTAAAGCTTACATCAGAAGCAGCAACCGGTGACCCTTTACTACCAACTATAGAACCTGAATAATCTCGACCAACAACTACCACAGCCGCCTTGTTATCCTTTACTAAAAAGCTTCCATCACCATTAATTTTGATGACCCCTTGCGGAGGTTTATTCCCAATCAATTTCTCTGGTATCTTCCTTCTTACTCTTCCTCTGATCAGGATCGTCCAACTGCATTTGCTTCTTCAAGTGAACATACTCAGTTAAAGCTTGCCCTGGCTGCATAAGCACCTTAACAGGATCCGTAATAGTATGGTTATATCTTCCCTTTCCACAGAAATCGACATACAAAAGCAATGATCCTGGAAATAACTGCTTCCTCTCCTTGATATCTTGACATATTTTATCAAACCATAGATCAATACTCAACACTTACTCCTAATTTTCAGATTCAACATAGCAAACTAGATGCGTTCAGACCATCGGCATAACGGAATAATATGTTCCACAATCTCCTCCACTCCACAAATCACACAACTAGCATCATTTCTGATCCTCCTCTTGAAAAAATTGCTATAGGATGCCAAGGCATTAACAGTGTAGTTTCCCTAAGTGCATTATCATCTTTGGAGGACAAGATACAGGCCAAATCCATTTTTATACACTGCTCCCCACCAACTTTGAGATAGATGGACCTTCCTTCCTCAAAAATAGAGTTACACAAAAACATAAACAGAGATTGCTATCTGACTGTCCTTTTCTGTCAAAAGGCCACACAAATTTTTCTTTACCGCTGACGTCACTATGCTTGATTTGTTGATGGTACCCTTATCTTCAGATGCAACATAATCTTGGCCGGGCCTCGCATTACATCATTTTAAATCATTATCAATCAAATTACCATCTAATATAAGCTTAATTTCCTCAGTCATAATCCTCCATCTATCCTTGCACACCTTAACTCTATCTCTAGAAGCCATTAGCCATATTGTCCCTTCATATATTATCTCCCTTCCTTTAAAGATAATATTCCATCCTTAGTGTAAGATTTTGTGGGACTACTATTGTTCAAAAAGCTTAAACTATTAGATGAAAGTATTAATTAATATTTAATTATTCTAACATTTAATATGGTCCTTTTGCTTAATACTAAGTGTGGACATATATAATTGGGAAGGCAAATTGGGTCAACAAATAAATCTTGGTAAGCAGACAAAGCTATAGAAAAATAAATGAATAAATGGCATAGAGACCGGGCATAAACATTGGTTAGTTATTACCAATAAAGGCTTATTGTTGTCTTCGTTGATGAGTACCTTCTTTCTTAATCGATATTCATTGTTAACTTTTTTCCTGTATAGAAATGTCATCATACTGTAAATTATAACAAGTTTACTTTATCAATAAGATATGTTATTCGTTATTTAACTTTCAAAGATCCTTCTTGAACTAGCAAATAATATGAATATATAGTAGTTTACTTTCAAAATATTTTGTTCTTTCTATTTATAAATCTAAACCTAATAAAGTAATAATTTGCTGAAAATTCTTCATTCTTGTCAGTTTACAAATATTAATATAACGAGGAAACAAGTCCACACTTCAAATTGCAAACTATTAATAAAATAAATATTCATATTTTAATTTAATTTAGTTGTAAAATTAAATGGATTTATGTGACGTTACTTTACTAAATATGTTCACAAAATCTATATATTTTTAAAATGTGATTTTAAAATATTTTTATCAATATTTTTTATTTTAAGGGGCCTGTACATAGGGAACTATGACGATTCCTCACCATCCATAAAAATTTTGAATTATATATTTGATGTCTGCATAATGACATGTACATTCGAATTGAGTTATGACTTGCAAATTGGGTAGCATCAATCCTGCAAATCGAAGAATCCATAAATGGCCGGTGGAATTTTGAAAAGGCAAAAGTAATATTTGTTTAATTTTCCTATTAAAATTTAAAATACAGAAACCTTGGAGAAAATTATACACAAATCTATCAATTAATATAAGATATCTTTCAAAGATTTCGAGCATTTCACATTAATAAAAGTGAACTTGGGTAGGCAGTAAGATTTTTCAAAAGCAAAAAATAGATATTAAACAAACTCTAATTCTAGTAAGTATTAGAGAAGGCTTTTCGTGGATCAATTCAATAGTTCCCGAAATTGTCAAATTATGAAAACTAAACTAACAGTAAATTATATTTGCGAAATTTTCGATTGGAGAGCTTTTAGAAGGTTGACTCAGGGTGCGTTTGGTTCGGTTTTGGGGAAATGCACTTGGGAAAATGCAAGTACCGTTGGTCTAAAGGGGTTTTTTGAAATGCAAATACCGTTTGGTAAATTTTGCATTGTAAAAAAATTTTGGCCTAAATGCCGTTTGGTGAATATTACATTTTGCTAAGAGACTTTTACGAAATTTTTTATTAAAAAATTTTTTTAAATTTTTTTTTTTTAAATTCATTTTCCGGCGGCCATATCTCGGCCGTCGAAAGGCCCGCCCGAGGTCGGGCGACCTCGGGCGGTGGTCGCCCGGGTCCGGCGACCCGGGCGATGGCCCGACCTCGGCCGCCCCGCCCGAGGCCATGCGACCCAAGCGACGGCCGTCGCCTAGGTTCGCAACCGCCGTCGCCCGGGTTTGCGACCCGGTGACCGCCCGAGGCGGCGACCTCAAGCGTGCCTGGGTCGCGCGATCGCCCGAGGCGGCGACCTCGGGCGACGGCGACGCCGGGTCGCGCGACCGCCGCCCGAGGTCGCGCGACCGCCGCCCGAGGTCGCGCGACCGCCGCCTCGAGGTCACACGACCTCGGCCGGCCCTCCGGCGGCGATCCGGTCATCGGAGCTTGACCGGCGGCCGATCCGCCGCCGAAGGGTGGGCCGGCGGTCGCCGGCGATGGCCGGAGGGTGAGCCGACGATGGCTGGAGGGTGGCCGGACGGTGGCCGGCGGTCGCTGGCGGGTGGTCGCCGGTCGCTGGCGGGTGGTCGCCGGTAGATGAACAGTAGTGCAAGTTGCATTCTGAAAATACAACTTGCAAATGCACCTTTGGACCTGCATTGGGCTAAGGGACTTTGAGGACACTTGGAGATGCAATTGCATCTCCCCAAAGCTTAGCCAAACAAGTTTGCATTTTCCCAAGGGGCTTTCGAGGCTGAAAGCCCCTTGGGAATGCTGAACCAAACGGAACCTCATTAGTTATATTACTTTGCATCTCAAAAGGGAACCTAATAATTCTTTGTTTCTACCCAAAAAATAGTAATTCTGTGCTTCTGGACACCATTGATCACATTTCCCGCAGTCTATAGACAAAAGCAGGAAGAAGAATGCGAGCGTTGCCTTATACGGAAGAAACATAGGTCGCTGTTATTATCTGCCATGATCCATATTAAGCAAATCGTGTATTCTTTGTCTCAAACGAATACTAAACCGCAAGGCTCCTTAGGGTGCTTCTAAATGAGACTTGTCATGATACCTTCCCTTTTCTTGGCTCAAACGATTTTGGATTTCATTTGTGAACAGAAAGATTCTTTGCGGCTCGACCCCAACAACGAAAGAAGAAGAATTATCGTTCCATTTCTCTTCTTCTTGATGTAAAGAAAAGGTTGCAACATTCCTTCCATCGTCCGCTGGCAGAACAATCGAGATAAATACATTAGGGCCTATCCAACACCACCCGTCCGCCCACTTTCCAACCATTTATATACCCAATTTTTCGATCTCTTATCTTGGAAAGAACCTACGGATTTCGCCAGTCCTCCTTTGAAATTCGTCAAAGAGTTATGGGGCTTGGCCAGCAAACCTTTGGGTTACATTCATTTTCTTAAAGATAACGTCGACTCTTTGAAGAACGCAACTGAAGACCTGAAGGCCGTGAGCTACGATGTGAAGGCAAGGGTGGAAAGTGAAGAAAAAGAAGCAAGTGCAATGCGCACGGAACAAGTGGCGAACTGGTTAGGCAAGGTGCGAGAGTTTGTCAGTCAAGTAGATCAGGTTCTTTAGGAAGCTGGGGAACGTGATCGAATCAAATGTCTCAGTCGTTATCTTCCACAAAACCGGGTCTAGTTATAAATTGGGAAAAAGAGTTAATTAAATGGTGGACAAAGTGAGAGAGCTCCAACCAAAGGAGGGAGAATTCAACGTTGTGACATCGCGATTGCCTCCTCCTCGAGTGCTCGGGATGCTTATGGACAAGATGGTGGGGCTTGATAGTTCCTTTAAGCAAGTGTGGAAATGGCTTGCGGACGAAAAACAAGTAGAAATGATTGGGTTATATGGAACTGGTGGTGTGGGAAAGGGAAAGACCACCCTCATGAAAAGGATAAATGAGGAGCTTTCATGTGCAAATCAAGGATTCCATGTTGTTATTTGGTAGTGGTGTCCAAGCAAGTGAACGAAGACAGAATTCAAGACACCATAAAGGAAAGGTTGGACATTGAAGATGAGCTCTGGAAAAGATGGTCCTCAGATGAAAGAGTTCATCATTTGAGGAAATATTTGTATATGAAGAAGTTTGTATTGTTGATTGATGATCTATTGGGGAGGTTGGACCTTTCAAAAAATTGGAGTTCCTAGTCCTAGTCTTGAGAACGAATCCGAAGTTGTATTCACAACTTGTTCGAGGCAAGTATGCAACCAAATGAGAGCCAATGAGACTATCGAAGTATAGTGCTTGATGCTTGAAGAAGCCATGGGATTATTTGAGAATAGCATTGATGAATCGACTATACAATTTCATCTACAAATTTTTAAAGCGGGCAAAGGACATTGTCCAAGAGTGCAAAGGGTTACCACCAGCCCTTATAACAGTCGGCTGAGCCATGGCCGGCAAAAAGAATCTCTCTAAGTGGAAGCATGCACTAAGAATGCTTAGGAACAATCCATACAAGTTATGTAGGAAGTGTACCACATACTAGAGTTCAGTTATAATAACTTAAATGACTCTACTCTTTAGCTTTGTTTCCTCTATTGTTGTCTCTTCCCTGAGGATTACCTTATAAGATTGCACAACCTTATTGAACTTTGGATTGGAGAGGGCTTGCTAGGAGACACCAATGATATATACAGTATGCATGATGCAGGATAGTATCTCTTGGGGAGTTTAAAGATGTCTTGTCTATTGGAAAGGGGGCGTGATGATGATGAAAGAGAGTATCTAAAGATGCATGATGTCATTCGCGATATGATGATTTGGATTGCTTGTGACCACAGGCAAAGGGAAAACAAGTTGCTAGTGATAGAGAAAGATGAAGATATGTCCACAGAGATGATTTCCAAATGGGGAGAAGCAGAGAAAGTATCTTTATGGGGAAAATGAATTTAGAATATCAATATTATACCGCCCATGTGTTCCCAACCCAAAACTTTGTTTATAAGAAAAACTTGTGTGAGGGTCATGCCAAAAGGAATTTTGGGCTCGATGATGGCTCGCTGGACTTGTCAAAAATGGACAAATTATGTCATTTTCGGAAGGGATTTGTGATTTGATTAATCTATGCTATTTGAACTTGTCATTCACTATTATTTAGGGAAATAAAAAATTGACTCATTTGCGATGGTTGCTACTAGATAATTTAACTTGGGCCATCCTAATTCCAACTAGAGAAATCACAAGCTTACCATTGAATGTGTTCGGCCACTTTATGCCAATTCGAGGTTTCGTGACATCGGCTCTAGAGAAGGAAGAAGAGATGGTAGAGGAACTAGTGCATGCAACATCTCACCAACTTATCTATCACTGTGAACAAGTCTTCCTCTATTAAAAAAAATATTACAAACCTCAAATTTACAGACACGTATAAGGAGATTACGTGTCCCCTATAACAATGACTTGACTAGCATCGTAATAAGTGATTCACTAACAGGCAGCAACGGTTTCTCGCATTTAGAGGTGCTCGATCTAGATGACTGCCCTGCGCTTGTAAAGATGAAGATTACTAAAGAAATAGGATGAGCACCCCACTACTCTTGCTTCCCTACTCTCGTTGATGTTTATTTCTTTAGGTGTAGGTTCTCAAACTTGTCCTGGCTCGTGCATGCTCTGCTCCGATACTCCGGAAACTGTCGGTCCATTCGTGCCATTTGATGGAGAAGATCGTCGGGGATGGATTCGCACTGGACGAAGTAGCTGCTTCAAGAATATTCTCATGTCTCTCAGAACTGACGAGCCTTTGCGACCATACTCTTATCTTTCCCTTGAGGCGTATGCTTCATCATAAATCGGTGGACTAAGCTCATAAAGTTGCCGATGGACTCGAACAGCAGCTACACGGTCTTTGCGGAAGGAGATTGGCTGGCCAATTTTGAGTGGGACCCCGACGCCCGGGCCTCTTTCCAATGGAAGGAACTTGATGACAAGAGTCCTGTAGAAATGACACTCGGAGAGGCGGTCAGTAAAACTAAAGGTCGAATTTCCCGTCACTTTCCCAAGATTGGATTCGGAACTAGGGGGCCGAGGGAGAGTGAAGTTGATGAGTGTGATATCGTTCAAAAAAAGTTCGGTTTGCTTAGCAAAGTGTGTTTTCATAATTACATATGTTCTGCTGGGATTCCTATATGTGGGGGTTAGAATGAAGGGAAAATAAAAATAAGAATGCAGCAAATAGCTTCTGTTTGTAAACTTTACTGCAAGGTCCAATTAGAATAAAGCTCTCAAACAATTTGGATCAGGGATCTTGACTCTCTCTCTCTGTTTTTCTTTTTCTTTTTTAACTTAACGTGAGTCTCATCATTCCTTCCTTCATATATTTCGATTAAGGGGAATCAGTTCGAGCGGTTTCCACTTGAAAAGCCCAAACCTTTGCTAATATGAAGTTGATGAATGGAGCTAAGAATTTGATTTGCTTACTTTACGAACCAGGCTCATCTCCTTCGTCTTCTTTCTTGGATGAAAAAGGCGACAGCGGGAGCGATCTCCATGAATGTGGATAGATGATTGAAAAGCAAACTCTTTTTCTTGTAAGCTTTCACGTTCTCTTGATGCCGTTGCCCCCCTTAGACGTGGAGGCATGGCGTGATGGTCGCGCTTCTAGATTCAGAGGCATTTTGGCCTTCAACGACTAGCTTGTCGACGTCTGCAGCTCGGTTGTTCATGGCGGAACAACTTCCCTTGACATTTCCTTCGAAGGTCCGAAGCCTTGACTCAGTTTTTGCTGGATGGGTTGCTTCCTCCGGTGGTATAGAAGGCTGGGCAGTACCGGCAGTGGCTGATCCTCCACTAAAGGAAGTGGCCAAATTTTAATTTCTCCTCTTTTTAGGGGAAAAAAAGAAATTGTGATCTTTCGGCACCTCCTTGAGCAATCTTAGTAGCGGGCATCTTCATCTAGGAATGAGGTTGCTTGAATTTTATGGGCTTCGAATTCCTTTTTATTGACATCTTGGGTGGGTCGATCACGTCAGGTATGCTTGCAAGATAACCTCAAGTAAGAGTTAGGGGGTCATTCATGCGGTAGATTGTGCCGAGAGCACGGCAAGTGATCGGTTGATTGCCCCTCAATGGGGTATTAATATTGAACGATGCGAGACCCAAGGGGGGGTATTCCTAATTTCTCATGTCCTCCTTTTTTTTTTTTCTTATTTTGATTTTTGATCTGGGAATTTTGCATAATAGCTCGCCCCTGTCAGTCGTCGTCAGCTGTATCCTGTAACAGTTTGCAGCTTCTTGCAAGAGTCCTTTGTATGGGGAAAGTTGGTTTTATTGCTCCGTTGATGATTGGAATGGCTCGTTAGTAAGTGAGATACACGCCTAGATGGAAGCGACCAATGGCCAGAATCGTGATTTTTTATAAGCATTGGCATGGTATCATGGCTTAGTTCTCGAAGTTGGAAGTTGGTTGGGTTTTCTTTAAATTACTAATAATGGATCGGGTTGAATTTTCTCTCAACCAATTTTCTGAAGTTCCGTTTATATGCTTCCTTCTATGTTATCAAACCGAATCAACCTATGACAAACCTATCTTAAAAATCCAGAAATGTATTGTGATAATTCCTGTAACCGAAAAACTCCTTGTCTTTTTAAACGCTTAAATGAATACATCTAGATATATTCGTTTCTAAGCTCGTCACCCAACATTTAAATGGGATGAGTTAGTTTCAGCAAGTAAAACTCCAGCTTAGTAAATATTTAACAAAATTTAGTAACCCATTAATATTTTGATAATCATTCATCTTTCAATTTGTCGTTAATAACTTTTTTTTTGTGAGTCTGTATCGTAAAATTTTGTGTAGCAAATTACGGTATTGGAATATATAAATAGATGTTAGTAACTTATTTAGCACATTTGACAAAATTTCTGAGTTATCACCTGCTACTTCCATTACTTATCATGAGAAAATTTACTAATCAATAGCATCCTATATATAGAGCAAGCTTGCATTCAACTTACAGCATCAAACTATTACCAGAAAGTTTCCATGAAAGTAGCTGTCTATTATAAAAAAAAATCACGATCGCAACTTACTATTTATAAAAAAGATGTGCATTTTACACGGTTATCATGATTATTACCTTATCTTGTAAATTTACGGTTCAATCTATACCTAAATTAGATCTACCTTATCTAAATTTAAATTAAATTTCATCTAGTACAAAACCCATGATTCAAGATATAATTATCTCCTAGCAAAATGTCGTTTTTATCATTTTAAACAACCTCAATCAGCTTCCGTCCAGATCAGGTACTGATTTTTTTGGCGTGACTCCATTAAAGTAAAACACCAGATGGGATCTACATTATCTGCGCCAAACGTTGTTTCTCTCATCGACGTCCTTTGTAATTCGCGAGTGGTGCTATCCATCATCGTCGTCGGTCAGCTCTGTCCCGGAAAAAGCTCCAGTTTGGAGTACGCACAGAGAGGCTCTACATTGTTATTTTGGCTCTGCCACTGAAGATTTTTTTCACTTTGAAATGACTGGAGCCGAAAAGCGGTAAGCTTTTCGAACCCCATTACGAGGGGAATGTTTTGTTTCTCCTTTCTTGATTATTAAGCAACCAAAAAGGCCGCTCTTTTATGGCTACGTGAGCAATTCTTGGGACTCTCGATCTTGATTGCGTTCCATCCTTCGAGTTTTAGCTGATATGCATTCGTTCCTTTCCTTCCGAAGCTCCCCTTTTAGTTTCTTTCTTGGCTAAGAGGTGTTTGTGGGATTACTGAGTGCATAACGTACTTGTAGCGCATTGGGTTGTATATGATGGTGCTCACTGCAGAAAAGGGAAAGTGATTTCCAGCTGAGTCAAGAATGACTTTATATGTTCTGTCGATGCGAAGTGATTGTTCTTGCTATTCACTTTTGGGGCCAAGCATGTTTATGGCAAATTAAGCTTTCTGTTCACGCAATTTTTGGTGGAAACTATGGGTTGATGAGCTCACCATTGCCATAATTTCGGGGTAGTTGTATCTTTTGACCCTTTGGAACTTCTATCCTGAAATTGATTTTCTGCTGTCTATGTCTGATCTGTGCCCAGGATTATATCGTTTTGGTGCCACTGTCAAGGCGTTGCATCAAAGAAACTAAACTTCCATCTATGCCCATGGGTGTGCATTCTTGACCTACATTAAAAATAATGAATCAAGAATTTTGCTTCCACATACGCATTGTAGATCTGTGTTCTAATTATAAGACTGTATTTTATTGAGCGACTTTAGTATAACTTGATCAACCTTTTGGATAAGATAAAATGCAGCCCCCCCTCCCCTACTTATTGATTTGGTACTGAGCATCTGTAATGTTCCTTTCTCAAACTGTCGGATGAGATGGAAACCTGGCATCTGTTCTTCTCGATTCAGTATTGAGTGGCTAACATTCACTCTAGGAACTTGTTCTAAGTAAGAGGCCAAAACAAATTAGAGGTGTGCAGCAAACCTGATCGGCTGAGTGCCAAAAAAGCTGTGAGTAGTACATGTGTCTTATAAGGACATGAAGCTCTGGCAGTGGCCTCAGAAGACATAGGACAGTAGTGCTTCCATTGCAGTAACGTGAGTTTGTGAATTAAGACAGTGACATTACTCAGTGCAAGCAAATGTCCTGAATTTTAGCATTCTAGAGTGCAAAAAGAATCACTACTTCATACAGGGATACATGACAGAGCATACTGTATAAGATCACAATTAGCTTATGGAGGTCACTGTTTAAAATTGCAATTATTAACAGTAATTTCCTTTCTACGACGAGCATGATTTTTTGTTATTTTCTTTTGCTTTGTTTGTTTCCACTCTCACTCCACTCCCAAATATTTTCTTCTGCCAGATGTTCATAGCTGAATCTATGAGACTGGTCGAGGCAAAAATAATTAAATTTGGTAGAGCAAGAACAAGTGAATTTATAAGACTGTTGCATAATTTTTCTCTAAATTTGATGTTCAATGGTTTTTTTTGGTGTATTTTCTAGTGATAATACTTTTTCCTCCCCCAGGACAAGGTTCATATAGCGTGGTAACAAAATATTGCTCTACAACATGGCTTCAGGAAACATTCGTCTAGTTGATGTGCGGAAATCATCAAACTACTGTTCAAGGCTTTCTGTGGTTGTGTTTGTTGCTTTTAGTTTATTTGCAATTTGGATTTTCCTGCCATCATCTTCCACATTTCCAGTCGAGAATCCAGACTTACTATATCAAGAGAATGATAGTTTAGGGCACAGAGTAACTAATGGAAGCTTGGGGAATACTCAGATTCAAAGGCAGGATGTTTCAGATGATGATAAAAGGACAGTTAAAAGGGGTTCAGAAGATGCAGGTGAGCAAACCAAGGTTGATTCTTCTAATACAGTGGAGACTGACCTGGAAGAGAAAATATCAGAAGAGAGCACTCCTGAAAAGACTTCCTCTGAGAAAACGTCTGACAAATCTGATATGACTTCTGAATTTGGCAATGAAACTGAGGATAGACAGATGAATAACTATCACAAGAGCTATGAGAGTAGAGAGGAACCAAATACGGGAATGAGCAATACTGATGGAGGTCAAAAGGATGGAGAGCAAACAATGGATGATGAAGGATCTGATTCGGATGAAAAGTTCAATAGATCAAAAGGAAAAGATTCTGACATGGATGATAAAGCCGGAAAACTGAACGCTGAAGATAGCTTAGATGATGTTCAGCAGGACAATAAAATTATCAATCAGAATAGTGAGGGGGTCCAGCACGATCAAGGCAATAATTCTGAACAACCTGCTGCTAGCAATGACCTAGAAATCCAGGAAACATTTCAGAAATCTGATAATCAGTCAGAAAATTTGACTCAAACAACTGCTTCAAACGGCACTTGGTCAACTCAAGTGGTGGAGTCCCAAAATGAGAAACTATCACGACAAGATTCAAAGGAACAAAATGACTACACCTGGAAAGTCTGTAACACCACGGCTGGACCAGACTACATCCCTTGCCTCGACAATCAGAATAGTGAGGGGGTCCAGCACGATCAAGGCAATAATTCTGAACAACCTGCTGCTAGCAATGACCTAGAAATCCAGGAAACATTTCAGAAATCTGATAATCAGTCAGAAAATTTGACTCAAACAACTGCTTCAAACGGCACTTGGTCAACTCAAGTGGTGGAGTCCCAAAATGAGAAACTATCACGACAAGATTCAAAGGAACAAAATGACTACACCTGGAAAGTCTGTAACACCACGGCTGGACCAGACTACATCCCTTGCCTCGACAATGTGTATGCTGTTAGAAGGCTTCCTAGTACAATGCATTTTGAACATCGAGAGAGGCACTGCCCTGAAGATGCTCCTACGTGTCTTGTTCCTCTACCCGCAGGATACAGGAAGCCAATTCAATGGCCCATAAGCAGAGATAAGGTTCTTGCTTGTTTTCCCTTTTTTTCTTGTTTTGGCCATAACCGTCTTCTTTTCTCAGCTGGGAGGTGTTTTCTCTGGTAATTACTTCCTCGGTGGGATAATGCAGATATGGTTCCACAATGTTCCACATACCCAGCTTGCTGTAGTCAAGGGACATCAGAATTGGGTTAAAGTTACTGGTGAATATCTTACATTTCCCGGTGGTGGAACTCAATTTATTCAGGGTGCTCTCCATTATATTGATATGATTCAAAATGTGAGCTTCTGCACCCTGTCAACTGCCTTTCGCTTATGGCTAAAGTTATTAGTTCTGTCCAATATCTGCTTAACTCGAACAAGAAGCTTTCTGTTTTGTTATGATTGGTGCATAAAATGATCCTAGCGACACTTTCACTCTACTTTTAATAATTTGACCAAATCTCACTCACATTCTTCTGCTTTTGATGAAATACTGGTTCACAGGAACCATTGGTAAGCATACAGACCGATTCTGTCATGGACTAGGCCACTCAAAATATCTTTTTAATAGCTTATTCCATTATCTACTTCTTTAAACTTTGGACTACGTCTTTTCATTTCTCTCTCTCTCTCTCTCTCTCACCCCCCCAAAAAAAAAAAAAAAAAAAACCCACACACACACACCCACACACATGCATGCATGTGTTTGTGGCATACACAAGCATGTAAATGTCTATTGATGAAAACAGTTGAGCACATTGACAAATGCATGTATCAATTCTACCTAACCAAGTGATGTACGTAACCAAGTGATGTACGTTGACAGATTATATTCAGTGGACTGTAGTTATAAGGTTTGGAGGAAACATCTTACATGGCAAATAATAGTGGGGGATACTAAACAAATGGTTGATATAGAATTGTGTATGATTTGCTTTTGTATTTATTTACTGGACAAGATGGTCAGCTTATGAATGATCATGCTTGAAATAATGGTATAAATTACTTAAACAGAGTATTGCATGCAAGAACTCATAGTGCAGGTGAATGCAAGCCATAACATCAAATATTTGCATGTAGTATTATCTCATAAATGTAACTGGAGGATGCTTCAGTTGTCTCAAATCTCGATTTTTTGCTCTCACTAACAATTTCCTTCTGCTAAAGAAGCCTAGACTTTGTAAAAAATTTCTATGCATTGTTATCTAGCCTGTATTATTCATGGACTGCTTGTTGAAATGTGAAGGCGAATCCTGCTATTGCATGGGGGAAGAGAACCCGGGTGATATTAGATGTCGGATGTGGTGTAGCCAGTTTTGGAGGCTATTTATTTGAAAGGGATGTTCTTACAATGTCTTTTGCTCCCAAAGATGTGCATGAAGCTCAAGTTCAATTTGCACTAGAACGTGGTATTCCAGCCATACTTGGAGTTATGGGTACCAAGAGGCTACCATTTCCTGGTGGTGTTTTTGATGTTATCCACTGTGCCCGCTGTAGAGTCCCTTGGCATGTTGAAGGTCATGATCAGAAATGTTGAAATTCCTCTCCTTCTCTTCTACAAAAATTCTGATTCCATTTCAATGTGCATTTTAGGTGGCAAACTTCTCTTGGAGCTCAACCGTGTCCTACGACCAGGTGGTTACTTTCTTTGGTCTGCTACTCCAATTTATCGAAGGGACCAAGAAGATGTTGGCATTTGGAAAGGTAAAATATCCTTAGTGTGGTGATTATCTAATTGGGATTGTATCTGCAAACTTCATCTTGAATTTCTCATTGTTTCTCTCTGGTGATTGTTTGCAGAAATGTCCAAACTGACTATGGCTATGTGCTGGGATCTTGTCATGATTAAAAAGGACAAACTGAATAAAGTGGCCATTGCAATGTACAGGAAACCAACATCTAATGAGTGCTATGAAAAGAGACCACAAAATGAGCCTCCACTCTGTGATAAATTCGATGATCCCAACTCAGCTTGGTACATCCTTTTTTATCTTTGGATTGGATTTGTTGCTAAGTAATGCTGCGCCAGTTTTTTTTTTTTTTTTTTTTTTCTTCTTTTTTTTTTGGGGGGGGGGTTTTTCAAGCTCTGTAGTGCGTCTTCCAGATAATGTACTTACAAAACAGTAAAAAGTTAACTCATCAATAGAAACAAAGTCACAAATAGATAGACACAGTACTGCCATAGGGAAGTCAAAGGAGGGTAGTTATGTAGTTCACCACCAATGGCTTCATTTGATGGGCTATGTGGTAAAACTAACTAATATGATTTGCACAAGCAAGTACCTCATATCTCTCATATGACGATTGTTATATTTCCTGTAGAAAGATCCATGGGTCGTGTCGACGGGATTTCTTTCCATCTTTCTCGTTTGTGAATCTCTTTTCTCGACAATTCTTTTGTAATTACTTGGTTTCAGCAGGTCATTCAGCTGGTTACTTCCAAGTAAATGCATATTGAGGACATGCAAGTTTTAGAGAGCAGCAATTTGTCAATTAAGAGTATCACCAAAAAATTAGTCACCTTTATATTCTGATTCTAAAAAGTGGTCTTCATGCGCAAGTAAAAGTACTTCGGCATAGAAGGGTCTCGTATGTCCTCAAAGGTGTTTTTTTGCTACCAAATGTTAGGTTAACTGCCTCAAACATTGATGATCCTAATTTGAATGACTCTAGGAATGTGACGCTGCAAGCCTGCATGCATAAAGTGCCTGTAGACATGTCAAAGCGTGGGTCCAATTGGCCTGAGAAATGGCCAATACGTTTAGAAAAACCACCATACTGGCTGAATGAAGTCGGAGTATATGGCAAACCGGGCCAAGAAGATTTTACCGCTGACTACAAGCACTGGAAAGATATTGTCTCCCACACATATTTGAATGGTATTGGTGTCAGTTGGTCTTCTATCAGGAATATCATGGATATGAGAGCTGTATATGGAGGGTAAGCTACTTCTTTTGCTTTGGCTATGATATATACAAGGAGTTTGCTGTTCCCATTTGCTATGTCCCTTCTGCGCATTCATCATGACTTTAAAAGAGCATCAAGTCATTGACTATCTATTGATTTCTGTTCTTATGGAAAGGTCTCTGAATGCACAATCTTTTCCTTCATTTTGGTGTTGCACGTATGTTTGCATCATACGTTTGCATTCTTGTGTCAATCTTTCTTTGGTTCTACTTGTAGGTTTGCTGCTGCCCTCAAAGACTTGAAAGTGTGGGTGATGAATGTAATCCCGATTGAATATCCTGACACACTTCCTATAATATATGAACGTGGTTTATTTGGCATGCACCATGATTGGTGCGAATCATTCAACACCTACCCAAGATCTTATGATCTTCTCCACGCAGATAATCTCTTCTCCAGTCTCAAAAAGAGGTTTTTCCCTCTCGTTATTGAGTCGTTCCATTACTTCATTTTGAAGGAGGAAAAGACTCCTTATTTTGCTGCTGCTTTTCTTGTGACAGGTGCAACTTGATGCCAGTTTTTGCAGAAGTTGATCGGATTCTGAGGCCAGAAGGAATTCTCATTGTCAGGGATGATGTGGCGACTATAGCTGAGATAGAGAGTATTGCTAAATCTCTGCAATGGGATGTCAGATTCACACACTATAAGGACAATGAGGGGTTGCTCTCTGTTCAGAAGACATTTTGGCGTCCTTTAGATGTGGAAACAATTACTTCAGCAATTGCTTGAACACACTAATGGTGCCAGTTTTTTCAGTAAGCAGCAGCCATTTTGCCAGCATAAGCTCACAAGGTATCCTTATTTTCCTCCAGAATCTTTTTTTTTCCTTGTAATTCAGGAAGTCATTTCTGAAATGAAAGGATGCAGTGTGATACTGTTTTTATGATGCGCAATGGGATAATTTTTCTCTGTTATTGTAGCATCTTTCCATTGACTTATGTGATAGTATAGTTTGTCTGATTCATTTTCTTCTGAAAATTGGTCATTGCATAAACATTAATTTTACCAGTGAGACAAGGCAATCATCAATTTTTCCATCTTCCCCTCTGTCCTTTATAACATGTTCAACCCATACGGATCTATTCTCATTGCAGCACCAAGCCAATCTTTTGTCTTGGACTTAATATATTTTAAATGGATGAATTAAGGCATTTCTATGCAATCAAGTGTGCAAAGCTTTCTCCTACAGTCAAACTGTCCTTGTTAGGTTTTAGCAACTGTTCTTTAGTACTCCTTAGCTTTCGGAGGACTATCTGCATTCACATGATGTGAGCATGCTTCTGGAAAAGTGAGAGGCAAGCAGTTTTTCAAGACACTTTCGATTAGATTGAATTATTCTAAACTTTATTGCATATAAATAGTCAATGCAAAGTCTCATTTAGATCTATGAATTCAGGCTTGTTTATTTGTTCATTTTGTTATTATCAAAAGCAAGTTTAATACAAGACTGAAGGATAAAGGATGAAGAATTAGTATATATATTACTCTGGTTCATAGTCTGACTTGCTTTCTTGACTTCATAGTATGGCAGTGGCATCTGCGCTGCATCTCCTTCTCGATATCGTCATCCTCATTAGAACCTTCTGAGTGATTGTTGGAAGCATGTTAGGTTACCTATGTCCTTCAGAATATGAAGTCTAATGTTGCTTCTCCAATGTGTGCAGCAGCTATACTGAACATAATGGGAGAGCCAAACAAGGTGTTTTGTGACTTGAGCATGTACAGGAGCACCTGTAGCATGTCATCAGGCTGTTGCAGCTCTATTTAAATTGCTCAATCTCGAGATTTAGGTGATTATGGAAATTTCTCTGCGAGTGGTACCTGTAAATGAGATTTTAGCATTGCCATTTCACAAGATGGACCACATCTTGCATGCGAAATTTATGTTTGGACACTCTTGTTGGTGTTGTATGAATTGGCAGGAAATGCATGTCTCAGTGAGCTCTTCCAGGAGAGATTACTGTGATTGAGATGACATGGTAGGAAGGGGGGCTAGCATTTTGACATTGATAGGCTTTCAGTGTATAACAGCGACCACAGTTTTCATTGTCCATTGCTGATTTTCATCATCTTTTTGTTTTTCATTCTTTCTGTGCGTAGCATTGTCCGACTGTGTGGCGTAAGCATATGCTATAAACAGAACAGCACAATCGTAAACAGGTTTGCCCTGTTTCTGCAATGGAAATTTGGGGCGTTCTTCCAAGATCTGCTAAGCCATATGAGATGCATCCTCTTAAGGCAAATGTAAATGTCAACTCACTCAACTAGTAGGACTCTATAATTGGCCCTACCTTCTACGTAGCTTTTCTCTCTACCTTTGTGGTAGCTTAAACCCTAACCATGGCTTCCCCACAATACCCACTCATGGCTGGCTTGCTTACACCTGGAGGAAGGGGAGTTGCTCTCCAACCCAAACTTCTGAGCATCTTGCCCTAGCTTAGAATCCATTTACCCTGCTTCCCTGCCCTAACTTTAATCTCGGTCCCACAGAATCCATTCCCCCTACGTCCCTGCCCTAGCTTTTTACTCTGCCCCTGTGTTGTGTCACAAGTTGTATTGGACACGTTCCTCTCTCTTCTACATTGTGAGGCCATGCTCCTCTTCGCACCTCTTCGCAACTTGAGGCCGTGATCTCCTAACACCTCTTCCCCTCCATGTGACGCTCTGCCTTGTGCTGCAGATCAACTTGGCTGCCATGCCACTTCACTCCCCTACTCAGACAAAGCCTCGTTGCTTCTAATCCCTGCTATAGGAAGCTCACCCTCTTCTATACCGCAACCCATGGCAAAGGATAATGGTGCCTTTGAACGCCTAGAGAATCTCTACAGCAAGCTTGGTAAGCTCCTACATACACAAGAGTTAGAAATTAGAGATGATGACTTCTTGAAGGAAAAATTAGTGGAATGCCGCTTTTCCATAATAGGCAAACTGTGCCAAAACTTCAACCTTAATCACCAAGCCTTACTTACTGTTATGAAAAAGGCCTAGAGATTGGACACCGTTGTAATGACCCCCTTAGAACACGGTGTCTTCTGCTTTAACTTTACCTATGAGGCGAACCGGCAAAGAGTACTAAAAATGGGAGGCCCTAGTGCTTCTCTAATCACCTTCTTTTACTTAAGGCATGGGAACCGGACACGCCATCTCATTGCTATAAATTCACGACTTGTGCTTTTTGGGTGCGAATTTTGTGCCTTCCTACTAAATGGAAGTCGGAGGGCATTGTGTAGAAGGTTGCTAGCAAAATAGGCAAAGTGCTAGAAGTAAAGGTAGAAGAAAAATGCCCGGTTGCCTAGCACATTGGGAAAGGCAAGATTGAGATAGATGTACAAGCGGAGCTAACTGTAGGGCTCTCAACATCTCACAGTGATAAGAAGATATGGTTGGACTTTAAATATGAAAGGCTCCCCTTTTACTGCTACTCTTGTGGCAATCTAGGCTACTATGCAAGCCTTTGCAAAACCATCCCTTACAATGAAGCAAAATTTGATACAAAAATGAGTAGCTGCTTTGGCAATTGGTTGTACGTAGAAGTCTAAGATTACAACCCAATTTGGGATGTTTTTTGTAACATGCTCAAACCCCATAAGGATCGTCCATAAGGTCCTGAATGAGTCGATCATGGGCCATTGGCCATGGATCGATTGGATCGATCAACAAGGATCAAGGATCGGTCATGGTCTGATCGACCGACCAGACATGAACTGGTCAAGTGTCGGCCGTGAAAAGTATATCAACCACACCGATGGAAACAGACTACCAGCTCATAAGACAACTTTTCAGGCACGAGAATTGGTCATGGGACGATTTTGGATCAGCGGATGGTCATGGGGCGATCCGACTGGTCATAGCGCCTGACCGCAGGTGATTCTGCCCGGTTGTGCACCAATACATGGACGATCCAACTTAACCAAAAGTGATTGTCTTCCGGCCAAAAATGCATAATTCCCTATTTAATTCTTAGTGACTGGAAATGAATCATGAATTGATGAAGTCCAATCATGGATCGATAATGCACTGACCATGAACCATGCGGATGGATCGGGTGTCGATCGGAATGAGCCTCGGGATAGACCTGGCTATTCCATCGCAATTCCTAAGGTCCATAAGTGCCTTAGCTTAGTGCTAGGCCATGGGTAGCATTGGAATTGACTTTGAACTGATCCGAATTATGAGGGAAACCTTATGGCCAACCCATCGCCAATGAAGCGGTTTGGGAAAAATTTGGGGTATGTGGCCCGAACCCCGAGCATGTGTAAATTGGTTTTTCGAGACATGTCATATGATCCCTTTTCCGGCCCTGAAACCGACTCGGATGGTGGAATTTTCCGGACCACCTTCTTGATTAAGGAAAGGACAAAAGAAAGAGAATTTTCTAGAAGTCCCTCATTAATACATTGGACAAGCCTTATCCCTTACCTTTCAAAGTTGATAATTGCGGTAAAAAATAAGTAGGGGGAAATGATGAGGGCGGATTACACGTGGACCAATGGAAAAGTGCAAAGCAGGCCATCAATAATTACACCTAGGAGCCTAGACCGCCAAATAATTCCTTTTTAGGCCACCTAAGCACTTTAGGCTCAATTATTGGTGGGGTAAGCTTGCCACTTAAGATTCTTAGGCGGGCCACTTGGAAGCTTCGGATTGGACCACTTGGACCAGTAATTATGACACCGGGTAGTATAAATAGGAGGAGAGTTCTTCACTTCTCATCCTTTGCCATCCATTTTCCTCCTCCTCCACTCTCTTAGCCGCCTCTCATTCCACGCCTCTCGCTCTCTCCTCTTCAGTTCACAAGCCAAACCACCACTCCCTAGTTGTGTTCTTAGTTCGAGGGTCATCAAGGTAAGTATAGTTTCTTCCTTTTTCTAGTATCGTTCACGATGTCATCAACCCTAGGAAACTCTCTTGAACAAGCCAAGGGTAGGTCAATTGATATGGATGTACTCTATGCTTTGTTCATATATTTGGATTCTTGTATGATTGGAATGAAGTCACGGTTCATTGCTTTGGTTCAGTACAAGTCAAGGTTCGCTCATAGCCATAAGATGTGATTCAGTATTGAGGCGTACCGAGTTCGTGTCTTGGATTGGTGTGGGATTCCTCCATACTTGTTACTCAAGTGGAACCTTGGGCTTAGGCTCCTCCATATATTTGGATTCTTGTATGATTAGAATGAAGTCACGGTTCATTGCTTTGGTTCGGTACAAGTCAAGGTTCGCTCATAGCCATAAGATGTGATTCGGTATTGAGGCGTACCGAGTTCGCGTCTTGAATTCATGATTTTATGTCACGTGTAATATGTTTGAGCACGAGACCCATATTTCATGGCACGTGCATTATTGTTAAAGAATTCATGATTTTATGACACGTGCAATATGTTTGAGCACGAGACACATATTTCATGGCACGTGCATTATTGTCAAAGAATTCACAATTTTATGACACGTGCATTATGTTTGAGCAGAGACGCATATTTCATGACACGTGCATTATATTTAAGTATGAGAAGCATGATCCATGGCACGTGCATGAGGCTTGAGTCCACCCTCGCCAAGGAATAGGTACTTGAGCAAAGATAAGAAAATTTAAGAAAATCTGGCTAGAGACTTGGGTTCGAGTCCCGAGCATATTAACTGGGTTTGAGTCCCAAAGGCCAGCAACTAACCAGGAGCCCGGTTAGAAAGTCCAAAATGAATTAGGTTTGAGTCCCAAAACGGCACCAAGAAGACTTGGGTTCGAGTCCCGAGCACGAGAGAAAAGATGAATAAATATGGCATGCATGAGTAAGAAAGAAAAGCTATAAAGGCATAAGCTCATGGCATGCATCGCGTTCATAAATCATAGCAAGAGTTGCCATATCATGTGCAAGAAGCATGTTTGCATCTTTGCAATCGGTTTGCCTTTGACATGGGTGGCCTGAGATGCTTGACTGGAGTTGATGATTTTGTGATGTGCTGGTTGAAGGTAAGAACTATGCTTACTGAGTATTCCAAGTACTCACTCCTATTTTCTTACAGGTACTTAGCAAGTATGTCAATTTACTTTGGGTGTCCTGTAAAAATTGATGCATCATATACGGATCACATCACGTATCGGAAAGTCACATCAACGGTTTGGGTTGAAAATGGTTATAGTGAGTTAATCTCTATGTTCTTTGAGGCCTGGTATAGGTGGTATGATGGAGCTTGGGTTGGACCGCTCTGCAAACTCGACATTCCTGGCCATGACGAGGAGGACGACCCATCCAAAGACTCGGATTAGGCTTCTATGTATACTGGCTAAGTAGAGGCAATAGGGTTCCCAAATTTTGGACTAGTACCTTCATAGCGGAGATAGGGAAACCCTAGTTTGTGATGTTGTAAAGTGGCCCAAATTTTGATGTATAATATGAGGCTAAGAATAGCCATGTACTTTACCACTAATACCTAATATAGTAGAAGTTGTAGTGTGTATCTCATGTTCCCATATTATTTGTGTGTCAGGGAAAAATTGTGATGTTATGCATTTTGCTTGCGTATTATAATGAGTCAAATGAATTCGGGATAGCAACAAAACCTAGGGTGTTGCAAAATAACCCACAGCTCGACGCCCCGAGCTAAGGGGGTCATGACATTTTTTATGTTGGAAAATCCCTTAAGGCCAGCATGCATGACTCACCAATGGCCCAGGACACTCCTGACCGAAACCCACCCACTCTAATGCTGCAGGATGTGGACAGGAGTGGCTCTTGTAGAACTGAAACCAACTCGGGCCAAGGAACTACAAGCCCAACCGTAAAACCTAGTGGTGAGAATCTATTCACAGCCCAACCTCAAAGGGCTGGGAATGGTCTCCTATTGATTGATTTTAAATAACTGTTCTCTCATGGATATGGAGAATAAGGGGTGTGCCTTCACTTGGTCTAATAATTGATAATTCAATTTTTAATAGAGTATTCTTGCTAATTTAGACTTGATATTTGCTTAATTTTTGGTGAATTTAATTGCTACTCACGTAATTTTATTTTGTATGAAATATTTACAGATCTTTCAAAATATTGCAATATCTTTCAGAATATTTCATCTTGAAGAAAAAGTCAGCCCAAATCAGAAATTTGGAGAATTTGACCATAATTGAATATAAGGTTCAAAGAAAATCAAGGAGATAAGGAGGAATCTTTTCCAAATCCTAGTAGGAGTCAATTTAGGGCAGATTTTTGGAGGCTATATAAACTGCTCTTGTGCCGCATAAAAAGGAGAGAATCTTTGGAACCACCATCTTTGCAGAAGATTTTGAGTTTTCATAGTTAGATTTTGTTCTTCTATTTTAGTGGAGTTGGCGTGTCAATGAGAGAAGAAGGAGACAAACCTGAAGCTCCTTATATCTTAAATTGGTGAATTTATTTTTATTTAGTATTATGTTTTCTTTAATTTTTGTTAGTTTAGTTTTTACTATGTTTTAAATTTCTTTTGTTAGAGCTATAATGGATCTTAATTATGATTGATTGATTTTCAAAGACTTTCATGCAATAGAATTGTTTTGATTGTGTCGTTATTTATCATGATCTTAATGCTTTTAGAAGTCTAGCCAACCTTTGAATGATTTTTGATGTATACATGATACCGGGTGGAGATTGTGTGCATGCGCATTAGTGATATTGAACCATGAATTAAATCTAGGTCAAGGTACACTAGATTATATATGTGGCTGCGGTAGTAGATCTAGGTAGGTTGGGACTACTTAAATTGAATCCAGGAATTTCCACAAGAATTTAATGCTTTTAGGTAGTTTAAATTCACCTAAGGTTAGTGTGGATTAACATACCTAATTAGGGATTATTAGACTGAGGTCAGCTTTTAATTCATCTTAGGGAAATTTCGCCAACACAATTGGAAATTAATTTGTTGCATGAAAAGTTAAAAAAAATTAATTATGAATGATTAAGTGAAGTTGGATGCTCTAACGCTTTGTGATGTTGATAATTATTAATTTTCAGTTTGCTTTAGATTATTTTTATTTTACAATTTTAATTAGCTTTTAATTCTTTAAGTTTTGATTTTTTCTATATTTTAGTATTTTAATTGGTTTAGTTTACTTTTTACTCGTTTTTTCGATTTGGTTAGCTAGATTTTTGAATTGATCACTTTCAATAAGTAATTGGATAAAATAAAAAAACAGTCCTTGGGGAACGATACTCACTCATCACTTTATTACTTGTTGATATTGTGCACTTGCAATTCACCTAACAATAATAGAGGGGGGCAAGCCAACATAAAAGAACGGTTGGACAGGGTCCTTTGCACTGTGGAGTGGAGAGTTATGTACTCGGAAGTTGAAGCCTTTGCCTTACCTGTCATAGGCTCTGACCATAGCCCTCTCATTCTGTCCTTGTAAGCTGACAGGGTGAGAAGGAAAAAAGAATTCAGGTTTGAGTCTTTTTGGCTCGAGAAGGCAGAATGCAAGGAGATTATTAAGGGAGCCTGGGACTCGATTCCATCACAGGATCAGACACTCCCCAAAAGACTCCAAGCAGTGGCAGCAGCATTAATGACATGACGTAAGAGGACTTTTCCAAACGGGTAGCAGAGAATTACTTAGCTAAAACAAGAATTGCAATCCCTCATTAATAGCAACAACTTCCCTGAGAAGAAAACAAGAGTTCAGGCCATAAAGGGAGAAATAGACACCCTATGGAGGCAAGAGGAGTTGCATTGGGGTTTAAGATCGCGGATCCAATAGCTAAAATGGGGTGACCAGAATACCACTTTTTTCCATGCCACCATTATCCAAAGAAGACAAAGAAATAGGATTTCCCGACTCAATGTCACCGATGAGGGCTGGATTTCTACACCACACCAGATCAAACACAATGTTGCAACCTATTACCAAGATTTATATCGATCAGAGGGCTAGAGGGACTTTACGTCAGTCATTGAACAATGCCCGAGTGTGGTAACAAATTAGATGAATATGTTGTTGGTCGCAAAAATTTCAGAAGAAGAAATAAAGACAGCTGCATTTCAAATGGGGGCTGAAAAGGCCTCGGGCCCTAATGGACTAAACAGACTATTTTACCAAAAAAACTGGGAAAGCCTGAAGGGGAACTTAGTAATGGAAATCAAAGAGTTCTTTAGAACAAGCTTTATGTTTCCAGAACTTAACAAAACCAGCATTGTCCTAATTCTGAAAACCCAAAATCTTGAGTCGCTAGACCAGTATCATCTCATCAGCTTATGTAATTTCGGGTATAAAATCATAGCAAAAGTGTTGGCCAATAGACTCAAACCAATGCTTCCCCATATCATCGCAGAAAAACAAATCGCCTTTATAGGGGGGATATGCATCCAAGACAATATCTACATGGTCCAAGAGGTCCTACATCAAATCTGTACTACGAAGCGAAGAAGGAAATTTCAGGCTATCCTCAAGCTAGACATAAAAAAAGCCTATGATCGTGTCGAATGTGATTTTCTAGAAGTCTACTTACTGAAGACGGGCTTTCATGCATGGTGGGTCAGGTGGGTAATACAATGTGTTACGACCGTATCTCTAAGTGTCAAAGTGAATGGCGAACCCTTACCTTTCTTCCGCCCATCCCGTGGGATCAGACAAAGGAACCCTCTGTTCCCCCTACTTGTTTACTTTGGTGGCTAATGTGTTATCGACACTTATTGGGAAGGCAGTGGAGGATCAAAGCATCAGGGGAATCAAGCTTTAGGTGGTGCCCTACCCTATCCCACCTTCTTTTTGCTGATGACTCGGTCTTTTTCCTAGATAGAACGGTCCTGGAAGGCCAAAACCTGGCTTTAGTGCTTAATCAATACTGCACGGTCTTTGGATAGCAAATCAACTTGAACAAATCGAGGATCCATTTTAGTCGAGACTATCCTTAGCCTTTAATGAGGAATATGGCGCAAGAATTGAGGGTGCTGATCCTAGCTCAAATAGGGAAGTACCTAGGTATATTGTCAGACTGGGGAGCATAAAAAAAGCACGTGTTTGCATGGATTTTGGGGCAAGTTAGCACAAAACTGGAAGGCTAGAAAGAAAATCTAATTTCCCGAGCAAGCAAAGAAGTCTTCCTAAAATCAGTGGTCCAAGCCATACCCTAATACGCTATGTCAGTTTTTAAAATCTCTACAGTGATTTGCAAGTCTATTGAGCGGAAGATAGCCAATTTATGGTGGAAAACAAGTGAACGATGAGTTGGAATATATTGAAAACGATAGGAGGTACTCAAGGTAAGGAAAGACAAGGGGGGTTTAGGCTTTCGTGACTTTCTGGATTTCAACAAAGCATTGCTGGCTAAACAGGCTTGGCGACTAAGCACAGAGCCTAACTCCTTATGAGGGCGTCTATGCAAAGGACTCTATTTTCCTTTTAAGGACATTTGGCACGCGAGTAAACGTTAGAGGAATTCGTGGGGATGGCTCAGCGTGCTTGCTGGTCGAGACGCCGTATCCCCTGGAGTGCGATGGACTGTTGGCAATGGAGCTAATATTAAGACCATAGAGGATAGGTGGCTCCTGAAAGGACTTATTGATGGACTGGCGACTAAGCATGAACCTCCCCTTATGGCGGACCTCATATCCCCCACAAAAGGAACCTGGAACCTACAACTCCTACATGATGTCTTTGATGATCATACTGTCCAGGAAATTCTAGCAATCCCCCTAAACCCATCTTTGTGACAGGATGCCCTTATCTGGACAGGCAAGCAAGTAGGTCAATATACTGTTCAAAGTGGCTACATGGTTATCCAAGAAAATCAAGCAAAACAACAACACACAGCAACCTCGTCATCTCATTCCCCCCCTAGCGAGCTACGGAAAATCATTTGGCACACCCACATCCCACCTAAGATCAGATTTTTCCTCTGGAGGCTATGCCAAAACGCCCTACCAACCATAGAAAATCTATTTCGGTGGACAATCGTACCTGACCCTCTTTGCTTGCTGTGCCAATCATGCTGCGAAACTGTCGAACACTTGTGCCTCCTCTGCCCCTGGACGAAATCAATGTGGGGACATCGAATTTTCGAATATAGACCCCAAACCCGGGCTTTAGTCGAATTGGTGATTGAATCATGGAAATAGTGCGGAAGGATGGCTTACCGGCTCTAGAACAAGTCGTGTTGGTTTTGTGGGAAATTTGGAAGGTGCGAAATGCGGCCGTCTTCCAGCACTAAACTCCATGAGTTGATGAGGTGCTGGATATGACCCTCCGGAGCTTCTACGCCTGCTCACCAGCAACCCACAACCTCAAGATCGGCATCAATCACAATCACAGATGGAACCCTCCTCTAACACATGCCTTCAAAATTAACACAGACGACGCTTACCTTCCTAGTGACACTAAGGGCTCGGCAAAGCATGGATTTGTCGCGACTCTACTGGGCTGGTTGTTGCATGAAGGAGCAAGATTGGTTCCGGCATCCTCCCCTCGCTAGCCGAAGCGTGGGTGCTGGTTGATGCCCTAATTTTCTGCAATGCTCGATTGCGATTTCTCCCAGCTATTGGCTATTTTTCTCCCCCGTCCCCAAGTGACGTCGTTTTGGTGGAGACAGATAGCAAAACTTTAGTTGAAGCACTTACCCAACAGCAGCACAACACATGGGAGGCACGGGTCCTAGTCCAGGAATGCAGAAATTTTCTGTTGTGTTTTCCCAATATTCATGTTGTGACCAACACCGCTATAGATTGGGTAGCAAAAAACCATCGTGCTAAATGTTTACCATTGAACTGGGAGCATAAAAAAAGCACGTGTTTGCATGGATTTTGGGCAAGTTAGCACAAAACTGGAAGGCTAGAAAGAAAATCTAATTTCCCGAGCAAGCAAAGAAGTCTTCCTAAAATCAGTGGTCCAAGCCATACCCTAATACGCTATGTCAGTTTTTAAAATCTCTACAGTGATTTGCAAGTCTATTGAGCGGAAGATAGCCAATTTATGGTGGAAAATAAGTGAACGATGAGTTGGAATATATTGAAAACGATAGGAGGTACTCAAGGTAAGGAAAGACAAGGGGGGTTTAGGCTTTCGTGACTTGCTGGATTTCAACAAAGCATTGCTGGCTAAACAGGCTTGGCGACTAAGCACAGAGCCTAACTCCTTATGAGGGCGTCTATGCAAAGGACTCCATTTTCCTTTTAAGGACATTTGGCACGCGAGTAAACGTTAGAGGAATTCGTGGGGATGGCTCAGCGTGCTTGCTGGTCGAGACGCCGTATCCCCTGGAGTGCGATGGACTGTTGGCAATGGAGCTAATATTAAGACCATAGAGGATAGGTGGCTCTGAAAGGACTTATTGATGGACTGGCGACTAAGCATGAACCTCCCCTTATGGCGGACCTCATATCCCCCACAAAAGGAACCTGGAACCTACAACTCCTACATGATGTCTTTGATGATCATACTGTCCAGGAAATTCTAGCAATCCCCCTAAACCCATCTTTGTGACAGGATGCCCTTATCTGGACAGGCAAGCAAGTAGGTCAATATACTGTTCAAAGTGGCTACATGGTTATCCAAGAAAATCAAGCAAAACAACAACACACAGCAACCTCCTCATCTCATTCCCCCCCTAGCGAGCTACGGAAAATCATTTGGCACACCCACATCCCACCTAAGATCAGATTTTTCCTCTGGAGGCTATGCCAAAACGCCCTACCAACCATAGAAAATCTATTTCGGTGGACAATCGTACCTGACCCTCTTTGCTTGCTGTGCCAATCATGCTGCGAAACTATCGAACACTTGTGCCTCCTCTGCCCCTGGACGAAATCAATGTGGGGACATCAGAATTTTCGAATATAGACCCCAAACCTGGGCTTTAGTCGAATTGGTGATTGAATCATGGAAATAGTGCGGAAGGATGGCTTACCGGCTCTAGAACAAGTCGTGTTGGTTTTGTGGGAAATTTGGAAGGTGCGAAATGCGGCCGTCTTCCAGCACTAAACTCCATGAGTTGATGAGGTGCTGGATATGACCCTCCGGAGCTTCTACGCCTGCTCACCAGCAACCCACAACCTCAAGATCGGCATCAATCACAATCACAGATGGAACCCTCCTCTAACACATGCCTTCAAAATTAACACAGACGACGCTTACCTTCCTAGTGACACTAAGGGCTCGGCAGCATGGATTTGTCGCGACTCTACTGGCTGGTTGTTGCATGAAGGAGCAAGATTGGTTCCGGCATCCTCCCCTCTGCTAGCTGAAGCGTGGGTGCTGGTTGATGCCCTAATTTTCTGCAATGCTCGATTGCGATTTCTCCCAGCTATTGGCTATTTTTCTCCCCCGTCCCCAAGTGACGTCGTTTTGGTGGAGACAGATAGCAAAACTTTAGTTGAAGCACTTACCCAACAGCAGCACAGCACATGGGAGGCACGGGTCCTAGTCCAGGAATGCAGAAATTTTCTGTTGTGTTTTCCCAATATTCATGTTGTGACCAACACCGCTATAGATTGGGTAGCAAAAAACCATCGTGCTAAATGTTTACCATTGAACTGGGTGCAATCCTCCCCCCCCCCCCCCTCCCCCTGCGTTTGTCTCTGGAATCTGCTTTGTATTGACGCCCATCTCTTGGGCCCCCCAAATATGAGATGATATAATGAAAGCTCTCTATTTCGACCAAAAAAAAAATGTCAACTCACTCCTGTTAGTAAGTCGATCACGTGTAAATTATCTTGGGTTTAACTGTAACATTAATTTTCTTTTCATGTTGAAGTAATGGATTTCCAAAATCGGAAACATGCTTGATTTTTTATTTATTTATTTTTGGTTTAAGTACATTTTAGGTCCCCTAATTAATGTTGTTGGTGCAATTTTTTTGGATTGATTTTATAATCCGGCCTTTTTTTGATAATGGCTATCAAATGAGCACCTAAAAAATCAATGACTCAACATTAATGAATCGGCAAAAAATTTCATAGATTTTGAGAGAGAACTTGTTGCCTGTGCTACCGAATGCCGAGGATGGACCGATCCTCGCCTGACTTGTGACAGTGGCCTAACCCTCAGTCGGGCTGAGCTAGGTCTTGACGATGGTCACGTTGTAGTAATGCATCTTACCTAAAATACGGTACAATAAAGAAGTTGACATTTAAGGCCCAAAAGGAACCATAGAAACACCGCAAATGATATGTGAAAGTTCAAACATACTCGCCTATGGTCGCTCTTATACTGGCGATTGGCAAATGCGTTCCACCATTGATTTCATGAATGAACTCTTTTTACCTGTTCTTTGGTGGAAATTGGGCAGCCTATAATGAACGATTCCATCCAATAAAAGCACAAGAACATCCTTCCTCCTACGGAGTTCAAACATGTAAAAT
Organism: Corymbia maculata; assembly: GCA_014182735.1. NCBI lineage: Eukaryota > Viridiplantae > Streptophyta > Magnoliopsida > Myrtales > Myrtaceae > Corymbia > Corymbia maculata. Next base: position 34,101,399 of record CM024687.1, read on the forward strand.
GACAAACATCACACTTCCGTGGCGATCAGACGAAGTCGGACTGTGACATAGATAAAGTTGTTTTTTTTTTTTTCACAGATGTCGTCGAGGATAATTAAATAGTATAGAAGAAGAATTCTCTCCCATGTCATGTCATAGCACAAGTAGACGCTCAAGCCTCTCTTCCTCATCCTACTTCACCAACTCAAACCTCTTCGTGGATGGCCTCGTTGAGGTAAGAAGTTGAGCTCAGGAAAGAGACGTAAATGTTCATATTGGCTAAATTTTATTCACTGTTTCATTCAATGGCCATCTTAGTTGGATTTGATTAGAGTGGCGTTAGAGGGACTTTGATTGAAAATTTTGCGAAAGTAGAAGGATTTGATTAGATAAATTAATAGGACATTGATTTAATTAGAAAAGAAAGAATGAGAATACATGGCCAAACGATGGAATCATTCCTTTAGAGAACTAACCGTATCCGGTGTAAGTTGGCTAGGCAATCAGTAGATTTTCAACACCAGAAATGGACATAACCTGTTCAACCTTCGCAACTTGTTCAACTCTTACCTGCATGTAGATGATTCTGGGGCAAAGCTACTTAGACATGCCAAACCCTAAACTTAACCAGTTTATGATGCTTGGAGAGTATTTCATGAGCCTTCATGTAATTGGCCCGCTAACACTGTGCCCCGCAATTACAGAAAATAAGAATTATAATAATGATCTATATATTAAATTTTAGATATTCAGAAACCAATGATAAGTACAAAAACATTTATTTAAAAATTATTATGGATGGGTGCACCAAACAATTCTTAAACTCTTGATGAAACTACAATCAAATCCTAATATTTATCTAAAAGGTATAATAAAGTGACTCCAGCTAAATCCTACTTGAAATACGAAGAAAAGCCAGCCTAAGAAAAATATTTATTAAAAACAGCAAAGCTAAGAATATTGCAAGACAATCTTGATTTTAGTCATATAAACACGAATCCCGTGATCTAACAAGTTCATCTTATGCTACAAAGATTTTGGAAAAATAAGATCAATCACCAAATTATCTTTTAGTATAGATGATATTAAATTAATTACAACATGAAAAAATGTGGTGGTGCCTTTGCACTCAATCTACGCTTGCTTAGGTCGTCGTTTCAAATCATGGGAGTTAAATTCAACTACCAAGAAGAAATACATCGACCTACACGGTTACACCATTCACATCACACTGCTTTTGCAGACATTACTCTGTTCGCTCCAGAGCCTAAACCACAAGGTTTCGTCAAGCTACATCGATGGTCGTGCTAGATGAGATCTGGCTTGGCGCCAGCTCTGGCTTTGGCTTGCCGTAGATGCATATGTCGCTTTTAGTTTATCTGCGATTTGGATATTCCTTCCATCTTGGTCTACTTTTCTGGTTCAGAATCCCGACTTGCTACCTCAAGAGAAAATAATTTGGGACAAAAAGGAACTGATGGAAGCTCTAGGAATACTAAGATTCAAAGCCAGGATGTTGTAAACAATGACAAAAGAACAGTTGAAACAGAACTGGGGAACGCAGTTCAGCAAACCAAATTCTGCTAATACAGCGGGGATTAACCAGGAAGAGAAAATACCAGAGGAGAGCACTGATATGAAGACTTTCTCAGAAAGCACACCTGACAAATCTGACATCGAGTCTAAATTTGAGGATGAAACGGAGGATGGACAGAAAAGTAACCATCCCAAGAGCGTTGAGACTGGAGAGAAACCAAATACGGAAATGAGAAATACAGATGGAGGTCAAAATGATGGAGAGCAAACTGTGGCCACTGAAGGATCTGATTCTGATGAAAAGTAGAACAGCTCAAAAGGAAATGATTCTGACGCGGATGATAGTGCCAAAAGACTAAATGCTCTGGATGGCTTAGAGGAGGTTAAGCAGAAAGAAAAAGAGGTCAATCAGAATAGTCAGAGGGTTCAGGGAGATCAAGACAAGAATAATGAACCACATGTTGCTGACAATAACCTAGAAGCTCAGGAAATGCTTCAGGAGTCTAATGATCAGTCGGATAGTTCGAATGAGGTAACTGCTCAGAATACTTTATGTCTAAGGAACAAAACGACTATGTCTGGAGAGATTGTAATACCACGGCTGGGCCAGACTACACTCCTTGCCTCGACAATGTTGTCAGAAGGCTTCCTACTACAATGCATTGAGGTGCGGACTCCTATAGTGCTAAAACTTGACACGAGAGAACACTTAAGTGTTCAAAGTTGTGAAATGTACACTTAAGTGTCAAGATCGAAGCAAAATGAATTAATGAAGTGCAAATGGTGAGAAAATCCGACCAAAATGCTGATATGGTACTTTTCTGGCCAGTTGAGGTCAAAACTGCATTATTTTAAATGCTGACGTGGCCATATAAACCCAAAATGATGTCGTTTTGGGTGTAACGTGGCCAGATTAGCTCAAAATGACACCATTTTAGCCTTAATTTGATTTCTATATAAATATTAATTAAATAATATTAAAAAAAAATTAAAAACAAAAGCAGCAGATAGCACAAAAGGGGGGGAGGCCTTGTTTCTAGCTGTGAGGGTCGTCGGCACTTGGGCGAGGCCAATGGCACTCGCCAAACACCAAGAGGGGCGATGACCTTCTCTTAAATCTAGGCTAGGGTTGCCCGCCCTCGCCTTGGCCTAAGCAAGGTCGCTAGAGGTCTGGTGACGCTAGGCAAGGGCTAGGATTAAGGCAAGTGACCCTCGCCTAGATCTAGAAGAGGGTCGCCGCCCTCTCCTAACATCTGGCAAGGGTCCGCTGGCCATCGCATCCGGTTGGCAAGAGTTGCTAGACCTCGCCTAGGCACCAACGACCCTTGCCATCCATTGTCGCCGCCCCACTGAGATAAGGCGGCAACCACAGGCAGGGGAACTCCTCTCGTCTATATAGCACCCCTTTTTTATAAATAATTTCATTTTGCTATTATTTAATTAATATTTATATTAAAAATTAAACTTAAGGTCAAAACGGTGTTGTTTTGTGTAAGCGGAAGCTAAGGTGGATTTCCAGTGAGCCACGTAAACAATAAGAATTATTAAAAAATTGTCACATTGGATTTTACAAAGGGGTCACTGGAGTTAGTATTAGAGTAATCCAATTTGAAGGACTCGAATCACATTAAATCTTTCCTTGCTACCAAGACACTTTTCCTTTTTTTTCATGCTTTTTTCAATTTATCAATTTTTCCTTCTTTTTCCTTTTTATCTTGGAAGAACGTAATTAGGCACCCATGAGACACAAGGCATGCAAGCTATGACTAGAGACTCGTCTGCACCTTGATTCCTTGTCACGAAAAATCAACGTACTGCCTGAATATGACTGGAATCGAGACAATTCGGACTCAAAGAGGAATGACCAGAAAGTAGAGGATCACGGCCCGTAGATTCATCGATTCAATGAGAGATGAATATGGATTTAATATGATACTTCCTGCACGAGTTCCTATAATTGCTACTGCTAGTCCCATTTCATTTGAAGTATTATTGTTTGAGCTTGATGAGTTTCCTTTTCTTGAGTACCAAATGCAAAAACCTACACTGAATAATAGCACTATTATGCCCACCCCAACACTTGCATGGCATACAAATTTTGTTAGAACACTTGATATCAATGTATAGAGAAAGAACTTGCTAAAATTATCTAGATATAGTTTAGTTAACTATTTATACCTTTTTCGTTTTTTAAAGAAAATCAATCCTGTAATAGACATAACTAATTTTCACCAAAAGATTTAGATTTAATTCCATTTGTGAAATCTTGATTATTCTACTCTCATGGCAATTATAATGAGCGTCAAAGCAGTTTCTTCACTTTTTTGGTCGCATGATAATTCGATAGAAGTGCTGATATCACCATCTTCAGTAATAGATATCGATTCCAATGACATGGAAAATGGTAAGGAATAGCGTCTTTGAAGAACATTTAGCAACAACTTTTATTTTAAATGACAAAGTAGCAAGCTTGACTTTAGAAGTCAAAAAACAAATGTTCCCACAACGAGCTCAATGAGTTGGGAAGGCTAAGTAAAATGACAGAACTAACCAACCAAAATTTTCATAAAATGCAATGAACGTGATAGATTAGCAATGCAACCTTGTCGATCTCCATCGCCCTTTTTGCTATTATTATTATAGAGAAACCTAAACTCACTCTAAGCTCAATGCTAAATGAATAAAACTTCAAATCAAATAAAAAAATAAAAAAATAGTAAATAAAATAAAAAAATGTAAAAAACCTATAAATTAAAATATTTTTAAAGAATTTCACCAATTAAATATATCTTTGTAAAAAATTTATAAATCAAGATGGGGTGGAGATGAGCGGCGGAGTGACGCGGTCACTGGTAGGCCACCACCACCCATTAAGCTTGAGGATGATTCAAAGAAGAAAAACATGTTTTATAATTGGATTAAAAATGAGTCGAAAATGACTTATACGTTCTATAGTTGGGTCAAAAATGAGTCAAAAATAGGCCACACATTCTGACCAATTTTTGACCTATTAAGATAAAACATAACTCATAAAATGAGTCCATGACCATCTTAATAACCCTACTGAAGTGTACATTTCCGAATTTTTGGCACTTAAATGTTCCCTCGTGTCAAGTTTTGACACTCTAAGAGCTCATACCTCCAAGATTTGAGCATGCTTCTGGAAAAGTGAGAGGCGGGCAATTTTTCGAAAACACTTTTGATTAGATCAAATTATTCTAAACTTTATTGCAAGCAAATCGACAATGCGAAGTCTTATTTAGATCTCTGAATTCAGGCTTGTTTATTTGTTCATTTAGTTATTGTCATAAGCAAGTTTTATGCAAGACTGAAGGATAAAGCATGAAGAATTAGTATAAATATTACTCCGGTTCATAGTCCAACATGCTTTCTTGACTTCATAGTATGGCAGTGGCATCTACTTTGCTTCTCCTTCTCAATAACGCCATCCTCATCAGAACCTTCTGAGTGATTGTTGGAACCATGTTAGGTTACTTATGTGCTTCAGACTAATATTGTTTCTCTGATGCGTGCAGCAGTTATACTCACCCTGAATTCGGATAATATGAGAGCCAAAACAAGGTGTTTTTGTGACTTGAGCATATACAAGAGCACCGGTAGAACGTCATTAGGCTGTTACTGTTTCATTTAAATGCTCAAGCTCGAGGTTTAGGTGATCGTGGTATTTTCTCCGCAAGTTGTGCCCGTACATGAGATTTTAGGACTGCCATTTCACAAGATGGACCACATTTTGCATGCGAAATTCATCTTGACTCTTGTTGGAGTTGTATGAATTGTTAGGAAATGTCCCTGGTTCTCTCAGCTCTTTCAGGAGAGATTATTGTGATTGAGATGTCATGGTGGGGATGGTGTCTCGCATTTGGACATTGATAGGGTTTTAGTATATAACAGCTACTACATTTTTTGTTTAGGAAAATGACATAAACGGTTCCTAAACTTTGTCCTAATATGTGATTTGACCCCGTAAGCTTTTAATTTGTTCAAAATAATCTCTGAACTTTAGCACAATATGTGATGTGGTCCATAAACTTTCAATTTATTCAATGTATTCCATGAATTTTGAGTAGATGTTTAATATAATCCCTAAACTAAATGTAGTCCTTGATCCTAAATTAATGGAAAATGATTACATTGAACATTTTCATACAATTTAGAGCTAAATTAAACATGTATCAAAAATTCAGATACTGCATTGAACTAATTAAAGGTTTATGGACCATATTGCATACTGTGTGAAAATTCAGGGACCACTTTGAACAAATTAAAAGTTTAGGGACCAAATCGCATATTGAGCTAAATTTCATAAACTATTTGTATGATTTTCCCTTTTCGTTGTCCATTGTTGGCGTTCATCATCTTTTTATTTTTAATTCTTTCTGTGCTTAGCATTGCCCGACTGTGTGGCATAAGCACATGCGATGAACAGAACGGCACAATCGTAAACGGGTTCGACTTGTTTCTGCGAAAATTGGGGCATTATCTGCTTATGCAAATGAGCATAATGCATCCCTCTTTAGGCAAATGTAAATTTCAACCATGTCAGGTCCCCTAATCAGTGTGGGTGGTGCAATTTTTTCGGATTATAATTCTTATAATCAAGTCTGTTTTTTTATAATGGCTAACAACTTAACACCTAAAAAATAGATGACTCGACATAAATAAAGCAGCCAAAATTTATAGATTTTGAGATAGAGCTCATCGACCGTCCGACCACATGCCTAGGATGGACCAATCCTCACCCACGACTTGCGATGGGTGGCCTGAGCTGCGTCTCAATGATGGTCGCGTTTTAGTAATGCATCTTACCTAAAATATAGTACAATAAAGAAGTTGACATTTAAGGCCCAAATGGAACCATAGAAACGTCGCGAATAATGCGTGAAACAGACTCACGTACAGTCGCTCTTATACTGGCACTTGCAAATGCGATCCACCATTGATTCCATTTCAAAGAGTGAACTCTTTTTCCCTGTTCTTTGGTGAAAATTGGGTAGCCTGCATGAACGATTCAAACCAACAAAAGAACCGGAACATCCCTGCTCCTACGGAGTTAAAACGTGTAAAGATCACGATTGTCGCACTTCCTTGGCCGTCGGACGATGTCGGACTGCGACATGGATAAAGTTTTTTCTGCATGGATGCTGTCAAGTATAAATAAAAAGAAAAGAAAGGAGAATCTTCTTCTACGTCATAGCACAAGTGGACGCTCGAGCCTCCCTTCCTCATCCTACTTCACCAACCCAACCTCTTCGTGGCTGACCTCGTTGTTGTAAGAAGTGGAGTTTAGGAAATCAACGTAGATGTTCGTATTGGTTTAATTTTATTCACTGTGTCATTTGATTGCCCACTTATTGGATTTGATTAGAGTTGGTGCCAGAGGGACTTGAATGAAAATTTTACGAAAGTAGAAGAATTTGATTAGATAAATTAATATCACATTGACTTAACTAGAAAAAGAAAAGAAAAAGCATGATAGTATATGGGCAAACAATAGAATCAATCCTTTAGAGAACTAATGTTATCTGGTGTGAGTTGGCTAGGGCATTAGGAGATTTTCGATGGACATGACCTGTCCAATTTGTATAAGCCGCATGTAGACTATTTTGGGGCAAAGCTATCTGAACATGCCAAAAACCTAAATTTAATCTGTTCATAAAATTTGGAGAATGCTAACAATGTGTTGCGCAATTAGAGAAAATAAGAATTTTAATAATGATGTGTTTATTAAATTTTAGAAATTCAAAGACCAATGATATGTACGAAAACATCTATTTAAAAATTATCGGTGATAAGTATAAATCCTAAGATTTATCTAAAATGTGTAGTAAAGCATTTTCATGGACTCCATTCATTTTTTAGCAATGGAAAATAGAATTCCTTTCCGTTTTATCAAATTGAATAGTTACGTGTCGATACCACCACAAAATTCCAATTGAAATACAACAAAAACCATCATAAGAAAAAACTTATTAAAAAGAGCAAAGCTAAGAATATCACAAGACAATTTTGATTCTAATCCCATAAGCATGAATCCCACGTTCTGACAATACTAGAGGTTCATCTTATGCTACAAAGGTTTTGCAAAAATAAGATCAATCCCCAAATTAATCTTTAGTATACTAGACATTAATTAATTACAACATAAATGAATGTGGCTGTACCCTTGCGCTCAACCTACGCTTATGTTGTCGTTTTCAAATCATCGAGTCAAATTCAGCTACCAAGAAAAAATACATCGACCGACCATTATTGCCGCACATTGCTTTAGCAAACATTACTGTTCGCTCCAAAACCCGAATCGGAAGCTTCGTCCAGCTCAATCGATGGTCGTGCGAGATGAGATCTGGCACGACGCCCTCTCTGGTTTCCTCGTTCTCTCGTCGACGTCCTCTGCATTTCTAGGAGCGGAGCACGACGGCCTCATTGGCCAGATCGGTCCCAGGAAAGCTCCACTTCGCCGGTGATGTCCGTCTCTGTGTAATCATCGGAGGCCAAGAGGCGGTAAGTTTTTTCGCTACCCATCTACGAAATACTGCTGATCTCTCTCTTCCTTCGTGGTGGAACGACCAAAGGCCGCTCCTTTTTGGGTTCTGTTACGAACTTTTTCGACGGTCGAATCTCGGCTGGGATGATCTGTAAATTTTGCTTTTTGTTTGCTTGTTGGTTTTCTCCCGAAGCCTGTCTATTAGTAGTTTCTTGGTCGAGGGTCTATGTGGAATCGGTGTGGTTCCTGGGTTTCCAACGTACTTGTAATGCTTTTGGCTTGTATGTGATACTCACGCGGCAACACTGTCTTGGTTCTTTTGGAGCTGTTCTTTCTACCCTCAATGTGGGATTTGTCTTCTGGCTAAATTTAAAATTTGCCCAGATTTATTCCATTTTGGTGCCGCTATCAAGGCATCATATGTATGTATGCAACTATACGGGACAGTCATCTGTGCTCATCGGAGCGAATCATTAACCTCAATCTATGTATTACTCACCCATTTGATTCCATATTGCCTTCTGGCTTTTGAGTGACTTTAATATTACCTTCATTGATCTTTTAAAAAAAAATGAGACGTAACATCTGTTTTTACTGATTTAGTATTGAGCTGGACTTACCCTGTAAACTATGGTTGTACCTGATCAATTGAGTGCCAAACAAGCTATGATTATTGCACTAGGTATGCTGTGTTAGTGCATGAAGCTCTGGCAGTGTAGTGTCTAGTGGCATGTGCCAATATCACTTTGCTGAGAGGTCCATTTTGTGAATTGAAGCAGTGACATAACTCATACTGGAGCAAACATTTTGTGGGTTATGCATTGTAGAGTGCAAAAAGAACTTTTACTTAGACGGGGACAGAAAATAGGCAAACACCAGCGTAAAGCAGAATCCATAACCTGTCAGAGATCCAACCTACTTTATGGAAGCAATTTTGGCTGTTAGCATAATCATCTTTTACTTTTTGCATATATTTCCGTTTTGCTTCAGTCCTGAATCATTCTCTTCTGCAGCTTGTCTGTAAGTGAATTTATAAAACTGTAACGTGATTTGCTAGAAATTGAATGTTCAGTTTCTTTGTGTAATGTCTAGTGATCGTACTTTCTTCTCTTACAGATAGAGGTGCTTATAGCTTGGGAAAATATTTACAGCACTAGCACATGGCTTCAGGAAATTTTTCTCTATTTGATGTGAGGAAATCATCAAATCACTGTTCAAGGCTTGCTGTAATTGTGTTTGTCGCTTTTAGTTTATCTGCGATTTGGATATTCCTTCCATCTTCGTCTACTTTTCCGGTTCAGAGCCCTGACTTGTTACATCAAGAGAATAATAATTTGGGACAAAAAGGGACTGATGGAAGCTCGGGGAATACTCAGATTCAAAGCCAGGATGTTGTAAACAATGACAAAAGAACAGTTGAAACAGAGTCAGGGAACACAGTTCAGCAAACCAAGGCTGATTCTGCTAATACAGTGGGGACTAACCAGGAAGAGAAAATACCAGAGGAGAGCACTAATATGCAGACTTCCTCAGAAAACACACCTGACAAATCTGACATTGAGTCTAAATTTGGGGATGAAACGGAGGATATACAGGAAAGTAACCATCCCAAGAGCATCGAGACTGGAGAGAAACCAAATGTGGAAATCAGAAATACAGATGGAGGTCAAAATGATGGAGAGCAAACTATGGCTAGTGAAGGGTCTGATTCTGATGAAAAGTTAAATAGCTCAAAAGAAAATGATTCTGGTGTGGATGATAGTGCCAAAATACTGAATGGTCAGGATAGCTTAGAGGAGGTTAAGCAGAAAGAAAAAGAGGTCAATCAGAATGGTCAGAGGGTTCAGGAAGATCAAGACAAGAATTTTGAACGACATGTTGCTGACAATAACCTGGAAACTCAAGAAATGCTTCAGGAGTCTAATGATCAGTCGGATAGTTCGAATAAGGTAACTGCTCCGCAAGACTCAATGTCTAAGGAACAAAATGACTATGTCTGGAGAGTTTGTAATACCACGGCTGGGCCAGACTACATTCCTTGCCTTGACAATGTGTATGCTGTCAGAAGGCTTCCTACTACAATTCATTATGAACATCGAGAGAGGCACTGCCCTGATAATGCTCCTACCTGTCTTGTTCCTCTACCAGCGGGATACAGAAAGCCAATTCAATGGCCTATAAGCAGGGATAAGGTTCTTTTCTTTTATTCATTTTTTTTCTTTTTTTATTAACCTCCTTTTCTTATAGTTCTTTGGTAATTATAGTCTCTGGTTGATGCAGATATGGTTTTATAATGTGCCACACACTGAGCTTGCTAAGGTCAAGGGAGGTCAAAACTGGGTTAAAGTTGCTGGTGAATATCTCATATTCCCTGGAGGTGGAACCCAGTTTGTTCATGGCGCTATCCCCTATATTGATCGGATCGAAGCTGTGAGCTTTACACCCTCTCAATTGGCTTTCTCTTACCCTAATTGTTTGCTGCACTTATATCTGCTTAGCAAGGATACAAAGCTTTATTTTTCCTTTATAGGTGCAGTAGTTCATGAAATTGTCCTAGCCACTGGGAGGTTTAGTAAATTCTTCGGAAGTCTCTCACCCTTTATAAGTGCAGTAGTACATGAAATTATTCTGACATTTGACTAAGCCAAATAATCTATTTTCTTGGTTTTATAGTTTTATGTAAATGTGTGTCTTGATGAGAATAGCGAGGCACAATACCTACATAGTATGGAACTTCTACCTGATCTAGTGGTGTATTATAACACATGATATCCAAAGAACTGTGCTTTAAAAGTTGGAAAAATAGGAAGGGGAAGAGATGCTAAACAGGCCATTGACATGAATTCATAGGTGTTTCATTTTGACACTTATTTAATGGACATAAATGGTTAGCTTCTGTACCTGTGGCTTCCAATTACTCCATATGATGAGAAGTGTGGCTTGTATTGAAGTTTGCATGCAATGGCATATTTTGTGGGTGAGAGTAAATGAAGTGCCAAATATGTGGATGTAGGTATGTCATGTACTGGATGGATTCTTGCACTCTTGTTTAATTCAAATGTACCATAGAGGTTTTCATCAAATACAAAGTGCTTGATTATTGAAATGCCTCCTGCATTCTCTGATTCCTATAATATTTTTTAATGAAGGCATCGCTTTTGCTAGCATTTTTAACTATTTTCTTATGACTTGTGTATAACCTACTATATGGGTCATTATTCCCCATTGCTTATTGGATCATTGAAGTTCACATTCTTGATGGCTGTATTATACTGTCTCGAATCCAGGTCATTTACACCCATTAATGCTTTCCTTCTAGTAGAGAAGCCTGGACCTTTTAATAAAATTCTATCTGTTATAATCCAAGATATTTTGTTCACGAACTTCTTATCTTCATTTGCTTGAAGGCAAAACCTGCTATTGCATGGGGGAAGAGAACCCGGGTGATATTAGATGTTGGATGTGGTGTTGGCAGTTTCGGAGGTTATTTATTTGAAAGGGATGTTCTTACTATGTCGTTTGCTCCCAAAGATGAGCATGAAGCTCAAGTGCAGTTCGCACTTGAACGGGGTATTCCGGCCGTGTTAGCAGTCATGGGCACCAAAAGGCTACCATTTCCTAGTGGTGTTTTTGATGCTATTCACTGTGCTCGCTGTAGAGTCCCTTGGCACATTGAAGGTCATTTATATCTGCACCTGTTGACATTCTTCTCCTGCTCGTGTGAAATCTGAATTTGGTCTCAATGTATGTTTCAGGGGGCAAACTTCTCTTGGAGCTTAACCGCCTCTTACGGCCAGGTGGTTACTTTGTTTGGTCTGCTACTCCAGTTTATCGGAAGGGTGCAGAAGATGTTGGCATTTGGAAAGGTTGATGTGGTGTACATTTAATTGAGATGGTATGCTTAGAATTTCATCTTAGATTGCTCATTGTTTCTCTCTGATGATTGCAATGCAGAAATGTCCAAACTGACAATGGCTATGTGCTGGAATCTCACGGTGATTAAAAAAAAGGACAAACTGAACAAAGTGTCCATTGCAATGTATAGGAAACCGACATCTAATGAATGCTATGAGAGTAGAACCCTAAATGAACCTCGACTCTGCAATGACTTGGACGATGCAAACTCAGCTTGGTACATCTTTCATAATCTTAATATTTGGTTGGTTGCTAAATATTACCATGCCAGTTGGTTCTTTGCATGCCACCTATGGAGTGTATCTGCTTGATAATGAACTTATAAAATATATATGGTTATTACCTATTTTACCACTAATGGCTTCATTCCGGTGACTGCAGAATTATCTTATTTCACACTTTATGGTTATTAGATACAGTGTAAACTAATCATTAATATATATGAGCATGTGTGTGTGTGGGTGTGTTTCTACTCCAGCTAAACTCAAGGGGCTTCTTTCTAGCTTTCTCCAATGACAATCGTTTTTTTGTGACAAAATAAAGGCAACTCCAGGTTTTGCAATTCCTTATTATCGTTTAGTCATTCAAATGGCTTCTAAGCAAATGCATATTGAGGAATGGAAATTGTAGAAAGCATAATATCACTCCACATTTGGTCTCCCCTCTGTGGTGATTCTAGAGAAGTGCTCGCCATCTGCAAGCAGAACTAGTTTTCCAGAGAAGCATCTCAAATAGTAAAAAGTATCATATGTAACAGTGATATTGCATTTTGCTGATGGGGTATCACTCAGCTAATCACATCCCCCATTTTACTTACATGAACTGCAAATTTTTCAAATTTTGAGATTTGGAAGGATTTAAAATGGCTGGGTTGGCCTAGACATATGGTTCACCTTTTTTCCTCATATGGCCTTAAGGGTGTATAAATACTACAGAATATTAGTTTAATTGTCTCTTATATTCATATTCCTACTTTGAATGATTCTAGGAATGTAACACTGCAAGCCTGCATGCATAGGGTGCCTACAGACATGTCGGAACGTGGGTCTCAATGGCCTGAGAACTGGCCACTTCGTTTAGGAGAACCACCTTACTGGCTGAATAAAGTTGCAGCATATGGCAAGGCGACCCAAGGAGATTTTACAGCTGACTATGAGCACTGGAAACATATAATCTCCCAAACATATTTAAATGGAATAGGTGTCAACTGGTCTTCTATTAGGAAGGTCATGGACATGAGAGCTGTCTATGGAGGGTAAGCTACTTCTCTTGCTTGTGCTAGGATTGGGATAGGAATTTGCTATTTCCCATTTGATATGTACCTTCCTCACTTGATGTCCATTGTATTGGTAGAACTTGTAAGTGAAAAGGAAGTAATTATTCCTTCTGTTAACCGTGTACATATAGCATTTGGCTTCAATAGGATTAGTTTAGTAACTAGACTATTATTATGTGCTCACCACCCTTTCATATGAGTGTTCCTTTCCTTGCAGAAAATTCTCAGACTAAAAAATTGTTTTTCATGCTGGTATTATTTGATTGTAAGTACATATATATGTAGACATTTTTGCATTATTATGTCTTGTTTCTACATGTAGGTTTGCTGCTGCGCTTAAGGACTTAAAAGTGTGGGTAATGAATGTAATCCCGATTGACTCTCCTGACACACTTCCCATAATCTATGAGCGTGGTTTAATTGGAATATACCATGATTGGTGTGAATCATTCAACACCTACCCAAGATCATATGATCTCCTCCATGCTGATTATCTCTTTGCCACTCTCAAGAAGAGGTTTTTCTTTTTCCACTCATTGCTCGAGTCATTCCATCTCTGAATCAATCAGGAGGAAAGGGATTCCTCATTATGCTGAGTTTTTCTTGTCACAGGTGCAAGTTGGTGCCAGTTCTTGCTGAAGTTGATCGGATCTTGAGGCCAGAAGGAATTCTAATTGTTAGGGATGATATGGAGATTATATCTGAGATTGAGAGTATGGCTAAATCTCTGCAATGGGAGGTCAGATTCACACACTCAGAGGGCAATACGGGATTGCTTTGTGTTCAGAAGACATTTTGGCGCCCTGTTGAGGTGGAAACAATTGCTTCAGCCATTGCTTAAGCACATGATTCACTTATGCTGTTCTCAGAAGTTGGCTCATGTTGCTGGGATAAGTCTACAAGGTACCCTTTTTTTCCTTGAGGATATATACTCATTGTAAATTGGGAAGTCATTACTGAACTGAATGCACATGATGCAATACCATTCAGAAGAGGCAATGCTATGACTAACCTCAGCCATTTTAGCATCTTCTCGTTGACTCATCCATACAACGATTATTTTTCTAATTCATTTCTTTCTGAATATTTTCGTCTTTGCATACATTAAGTTAATTTAGAAGAGGCAATGTGTCCTTTTTCATCTCCTCCTCTAGAATATTTTTAGCCTATGTGTACCTGTTCTCACTTTAGCACCAATCATTTTCTTCTTAAACTCAGTACATTTTTTATGGCCACATTAAGGTATTGTTACATGACTGAGTATGCAAGCTCTCTCCCCTGCAATCTAATTGTCCTTGTTAGGTTTTAGCTACCACTCTTATCCTGACTCTTCAGTTTTTTTGGTGGATCAAATGCATTGATCATTATTTGAGCATGCTCTCAGAAAAAGGGAGACTGGAGAAGTTTTTTTTTCTCACACGTTGGACTAAAGGGCATTACTCTCAACTTTATCGCATGCAATTGGATAATCCAATAATGTCAGTTAGATCTCAATTAGATCTTGAACTTAGGCATCTTTGTTTTGCATTTTATATGATCACAATCAACTTAAAGGCAAACTTAAAGGATAAAGGGTTACAATGAGTATTCAATGTGTTTCCCTAGTACATAATCTCATATGCTTTCTTGACTCCGTTTTATGATCCCCTCCCCTCTTCCTTCTCCAGAACCATCACCAATCATCATCATGAAAGCCTTGTGAATGACAGCTTAAACCTTGTGAGGTTATCATGTGAGATTATTCTGGGCTTCATATTATGAAGTCTAATGTTGATATGTGCCAGCAGATTTACCAACATCATACATTGAACTTGGATCAAATGAGAGGCAAAGTAGCTGATTTGATGACTCGGGCACACATAAGAGCACCATTAGTGTTCCGTCAAGCTGTTGCCTCTCCTTTTGATTGCTCAAGTCCAAGGTTTAGGTATGTAATGTAATAATTTCTCACTGATTGGGACTTCCATTCCACCAGCTGGAGCTCATTTTGCATGTAAAATATGTCTTCTTAGATTCTTGTAAATGTCCTTTGTTGTGTTTATTCAGCACACATTCGACATAGACAACTTTCATAAATTCAACCTTATTTATAGAAAGTGACAGATTGAGTTAATAAATCTAGAGTTCATGCTACAAAATGCAATATTCCAGTACAAGTAAGACCATAATAGTTCTATACATGATGTGAACTTGCACAGGATGACTGATTTCTACATATGTTTGGCTTTCTCAACTGAAACATTTTGCTACCTTTGACGACCATGAGCAACAATGTCAAGTCTTTGATTTGGTTGACCAATTCAGAACCCCTCTTCTTCTGGATGACAATCTTGTATTCTTTGCCCTTCATGTCAATGTTCTTGCTTTTTAGATATATTATAAATAGACAGACCTGGATAAATCTTGTTGAGGATTATATACGGCATTGCTCAAGCTGCACAGTCTAGGTTCTGTCTTCCTCCTGATCTTCCTACTAATATCAGCAGGCAGACCAGAGAAAATACGTGAAACCCCTTGGAGATCCAAATCTTGGAAATAGTTGGGTGTTCCTGTTCTTGAGTTGTGGTTTCTAAATGCTTTGTGCAGAGGCAGTGCAACAAGTCCATAATAAGCTTTCAAGTAGGAAGGCGAACTGCTTTTCTAGTTGGGGCCTTGCAACACTTTCCAAATCTGTTTCTACTAGTCTTCCTGTTTCCATAATACATATGACTCTTGTCCCTGATGGCATTTGATGCAAAATCAATCATAGTAGAAATTCTTTTGGGTGTTCTCACAAGATTGTAAGGGTTAGTGGGACACTTGGTTAAAAAAGGATGCATAATGGTTTAAGACTTTCACTATGCACTTGTCCAGGATATTGCCTTGATTCCTAAAATGTATGGTTTTGGAGTGACGAACGAAATTTGATCTTAACACAACAGTCAAGGAATTCATCCTCCCAATCAATCTCTGAATGCCTTTTCTCTGTTAAACTACCTCCATAATGATATTACATGAAGTATCCGGCTTTCCTTGTTCTCTGCTGTATCAGTGGCAATAAAAAAGTTAAGTAAGATGGTTCTTTTTCCTGGCTAAATTGATGTTGCTATGGGTATGATGTCTTTCCAAGTTGTCTTATTTCATTTGGCTAGCAACTCGAGCTA
This sequence comes from Corymbia maculata, assembly GCA_014182735.1. Classification (NCBI taxonomy): domain Eukaryota; kingdom Viridiplantae; phylum Streptophyta; class Magnoliopsida; order Myrtales; family Myrtaceae; genus Corymbia; species Corymbia maculata. Next base: position 34,117,753 of record CM024687.1, read on the forward strand.
GGGTAATTCATGGCTTTAAGTTACATCGCCTCGTGTCCTTTTCTTTATATAAAAGAAGTCAGTTGCCCATGCCTTGAGGCATTGCACGTTTGTTCATAAACTATGGTTAGTTCATTTGCACAACCATTTTGGGGCTTACTTCTTAGCTTAACCTTGCACTTGATTTGAAATTGCTTATCTATGGTGTTATCCGAGTCTGAATGCTACTTAGAGTAGTTTGTTTGCTGAGCGATCTTGGTTATTTTGGGAAAACAGGAACTCTGTTTTTTCTCATAGAAAAGAGCATCAATCAAAGGGCTTGCAAACTCAAATTGTTGAGTTCTCAGAAAGATTTTTGTTTCTTCCCCTTTTGATGCAACATTGGTAACTTAAACTCAACGGCTTGGTGTCGAAAGGGCATATCCTCATGAGGGATGGGTCAATGTTTATACCATCTAGAGTTCTTTTCACAGCATTCACAGAGCTATTACCAAAATTTCAGGGAGACTTGGTCGGCAACTGGTTGCCGGGCTTCTCCATTCCACTGGTGTGGTGTTCTGATGTCGTTGGAGAGATTGGTTGCGGTTGAGGAAGGATCTTCATTAGCCTATACTCCGAACTTCATTAGGTCAATAGGTGAATTTGATCCTACTGTTATCAGCCATTAAGGGTCTGCATAGCAACGTTTTTGTTGCTAGGAGCAGTTTTTGCTCAGAATTTTTTTTTTTCTGTTTCCGGGAATAGTTTTTGAACATCTAAAAGCGTTTGGCAACTGCAATTTTTTTTTTTTCCGGGAACAGAAATGCGTTTGATAAAAATTTTCAATATTTAGATTCTTTTAATTTTCTTTTTTCTTTTTCCTTTTTCTATTTTTTTCCTCCCTATTGGCCGCTGTCGATGGGGCTCCGGTGAGCTCATCGGAGCCTAGCTCGGCCACCGGCGAGGCTTGGCCTCATAGATCAGGGTGAGGCCGAGCCTCGCCCAGGCAGCGCCTGGCCGGACGAGCCTCGCTCGGCCACCATTGGTGAGGCTCACCCTCACCTAGATCTATGAGGTTGAGCCTCGCCGGAGGTCGGGCGAGGCTTGGCCGGCCTAGCGCTGCCTGGGCTAGGCTTGTCCGGCCTAGTGTTGCTTGGGCGAGGCTCCGACGAGCTTGCTGGACCTCGCCCTTGCCTGGCGAGGCGCCGACGGGCTCGTCGAACCTCACCTGGCGGCTTGCCGACGGCAGCGATGGGGCGGTGATGGGGCGGCTGAGGGGTGGGAGAAGGAAGAGGAGGAAGAAGAAGAAAATGAAAGAAAGAAAAAAGGAAAAAAAAAGTGTTTCTTGAAATTGTTCTCGGGAACAAAAAATAATTTTTTCTTATTTTTGATTTCTATTTCAAATATGTTCTGGAGAACAAATTTGTTCTTGGGAACAAAAAATTTACCAAACGCATTTATAGAAAAAAAGGGGAAGATGAATTTGATGTTTCCATGGGAGAAGAGTTATTTTTCTAGCGAAAAAACGTGATAACGACCAAACTAAACAGCTGTTCTCGAGAACGTTACCATATAGACCCTAAGTGGATCTACCTTTTGTTGCCACTTCAACCAGAACTGGTGTTATCTATTGCGATTGTTTTCACTCGCTAGCATACATATCAAAAATCAAAATTCCCCGTTGACTGCCTTCAGTTCTCCTTTCCTTGTGAGCCGATGAATTTGTACATTCTCTATAGGTATGTGTACTCTTAGCTAGTGTAATTGCCCCCGATCTAATGACCGACGTAAAGGAACAACAAAGTCCAATTTAATCTCAGTTCGAGAATTGACCTTGGAGCGCGATGATAATGACACCATGATAGTTAATCTACCTTGGAGCGCGATGATAATGACACCATGATAGTTAATCTAACTCTGATTCAGCGTCTACGATGGCGGAAGAGATAGGAACGGAAAGCCATGTACTTCTCTGAGTTTCAAATTCTGAAAATGTGGTATGATTATCATAGCCCGCGGATTAAGCTGACGCTGGCCCAACCCTCCACAGTATAGCTAAGCAACAAGAGGAAGATTCTTTGTTTTTTTCTTTTTTTTCAAATCAAACTTAACTAAAATGAAAGTCCAGAAAAGGTTAATATTTTTGGACTCGGGGCTCGATGTTGAGCTTGTACCTTCCAGTTCTATTCATTTAATTGGTCAATCGGAGGCAAGATAAGCTAGGCATTATAGTTTATCAGCCATAACACGTGGTTTATGTTTCAGAAGCATGTAGGTTGAGAGCAATCTTTATTTCTTGAGAATATCTTGCTGAATAGTAGAGGTGAGAAGTTTATAATAATGGGGCATGTTGCACAAAGTAGATAAAGGTGGACCATCTACAATTGCAAGTGTGGACCATGGACCGCACTATTCCACTTCCAACTCCTCACTGTCCCCGACAAGCCAGCACCAAGACATTCTTTTTTTAGCTTGAAGTAACCAAAATGCTCCTCGTCCTCTAATTTGTGGACAGCTGTTCCACTGAGAATGAGTAGATTATTGGAGTTTAACAAGAACGACAAGAGTTTTGTCTTTAATACTGGAAATGATGTCTGGTTTTCCCCAAGTTGGTAAAAGAAAATCCGTGGCTACAATTGTAACTCATTGCATTTTAACATATAGAAATCTCTGTCTTCAGAAAAGTAGGGAACAAAGCTGTGCAGATGCCGCATTAGGACTGAGTTTTTAAGTACTCTCGCTGGTAAAGCTGGTCTGGAGCTCCTCGTGCGTGTTATCATGATTGAGGAATGAAATCATGGATGGATAGTCTAGGGGGATTAGGTTTGGCAGGACAAGAACCATAGGGCTACTGTCGGAATCATAGTTCATCAACAGATGCAATGCATTCTCATGCTGAGTTAAGCCTCTTCATATGCATGCATACTGTTCTTGGATCGAGAATTCTACATCAATTTCCACAAGTGTCACTGTATATTGCAGTTTGAGATTTATTTAGTAACACACCAATAGAAATGGAAAAGACACGCCGAGTAACCTTATTAAGAGAGTGTGTAACATGTAATGCTTAAATCATGCGTGACACTAATGTGATATTTTATAACTAATTAACTGTTTTCATTTTTGGGGTTGTGCATTCATCGTCGTAGAACCCATGTCAAATAAAAACTTATGAATAATTAGTGATTTCATGTGAATATGCTATATTTGATTAAGCACCCGTAATGATTAAAGTCCCATGACAACTCTGACAAAGGAAAAATTCTTAACCAGACCAAGGAAAAGGGAACTGAAGCACATACACAAAGAAGAGTTTCTGATGGCCCATCCAAAACTTTTTACTTTAGAACCCTGAATGATATTATATCTCACGCCCACTAAGATTCTAAGGCTCTACTAAAAGAATGGGGAATGAAACAACAGGAGAATTATCAAACACTCCGCTGTCTGCCATTGAATCACCTTTCCTCAACCAAACCAGTTGGCAATCTCCTCATAATACTCAGCATGTCTGCTTTCACAAACCTTCTAAAGCTCTTCTCTCTCCCCAAAAGGATGGCTCTGACCATTTCTCTGATCACTCTCAAACATGTCATCAGCTTCTTGGAATAAGCACAAGTGCTTGCTCTTGGTGATGATCACTCTAGTGGCATTCTCAGTTGCATCAGAAGCATCAAGAGTGCCCAAAGAGTATTGGGAGCAGATGTTGCCCAAGAAGTTCCCTACTCCTTCCTCTTCTCCTTCGAGAGGCACCAACTCGGTCTCTGCTTCGGCTTCCATGGCAGTGAAGATGGACCAGGCTCATCCCTCGTCAGATGGAAAGGTTTAGATTGATGCGGATTGTAGATATTTTGGTTCCCACATTTAACTTTTTGCAAGATCGTTAATCCCAAAGAGAGCGCTTTTGGAAGGAAAGGGCAAGAAATTTTGTCGATGCAGCAGTGACCTTCTAATGTTCATGGACAGAGATAGAGAAGCTGGGTTTTCCTGACTGCCTGGGCAGAAATGAGGCTTTGGCATGCGATATAGACTAATGGATGGATGCTCATAACATGAAGAGAGGTTGAATCCTTGTAGGAAAGGATTCGAGAGTTTCATTCAATTATTGGCCGGATCTTTCTTGTAGTTATCAAGCAGAATATATCCTAACTGCAGGATAGTCTTTGTAGATATAATTGCCAAATCTGTGATTCTCGACACTGATTCTTCCTGTAATTTCTAATTATGTAGTTATGCTCAAAATTAACATTACGTAACTCGCATCCAAATCTGATGTTATCTCAAGTATCTTACCCTCTTTTGAGTCGCAAGAATATTTGGACGTTGCATAAATTTACATAACAAGCTTGCCTGTTGCTACGGAATTTATCCAATCTGGTTGTGCGATGGATGGCAAGGTTCCAATCAAACGTCTATGCATCTGTCCATCAACCATCTTTTCAGTATCATCATTCCTCAGCTTTTCATTAAAAAACTGAGGAAATGACAACTGATTTTCCTTGATCCATCGTGATTATCCCTTGCAGAAATCAACATAAATATATTTCTCAAGATAACTTGATTCCTTCATTGGATTGAGAAATTCCCATGCCTGGAAAGTAACTTCAAAACCTGAGGGCAATCAATTTGAAGTTCTTCATGGTTCTTACTGCAATAATCATTGCTGAATCACTTCCAGCCACAACTAGCGAAGTACCAATATACAGATACACTATCAAAACTCAAGTTGTGCTTTCAAATGAAGTTTGGCCTCACTTCTCTTGAACTCGCACTTGATAGAATTATGAACAATCCGGCTGAACCAGGTTCAAGAAACTTTTTGCTTTGCTCAGCTCGGGCACTACTTGCTCTTTGCATGTGACAGATCCCAACTCCTAAATTGGATTAATCACAGCTAATGAGCCAATCCATACAAAATCCTTTTAATGGAAGGGAATCTAGGCACAAACTTACAGCAGGGCGATATCATTCTGACAATGGATTAATTGATCAACTAGCCCAGTACGACAGTCACGCACGTACAGTGTACAAAAAGTCATCGCTTAGGTATGCTGACTGTCACATTAGTGTCAGCGTCCCAACACATTACCGAAATCCTGATTAGTACATTAAGCACGAGAGAAATCCAACTAAAACCCGTGTATATTAGTCTCTCCCCATGTTCTGTTTATTCAGCAGAAAGGAAAAGAGAGTTCCATGGAAGACAAGAAAAAAGGAAAAAGTACCTTTTCCAATTGGCTTATAATGCTACTTACTTACAAATAATGAATACTATGAACGCCAAAGGTATAATTTTGTACAATCTTCTCATCTCCCGCTACTTACTGAGGGCATGACATGATTTTTCATACTATGAGTATACCCAGTATTTGTGGTGTTAGAACTACTTGCAGAAACAATGGAATCCGTCATCTTTCCAAGCAAATGAACCGTCTCTTCTGGATTCAAATCCAAATTAACCCATGGATGGTTAGCCATTGTCCTAATTCCATCCAATTCAATTGCCACTTCCTTCATGGTTGGCCTCTCCTCACCTTTTAATTTCAAGCACCTCTTTGCAAGATCGGCAGCCCTCTTCACTTGCTCGTTGTCTTCATGTGCAATGAGCTCCTCAACAATCTGAAACAGCCGGTTTTCTTTCAACGCCAAAAGAAAGTACATGGCCAAGCTCCTCTCTTCTTCAGGTCGATCAAAGGAGAGTGCCTTCTTCCCTGTCAATAGCTCGATTAGTACAACCCCAAAGCTATAAACATCACTTTTTTCCGTCAATTGGCTAGTGCGTAGGTATTCAGGGTCTAAGTATCCCAATGTTCCCTGAACCATTGTAGACAATTCAGATTGATCAAGTGGGACTAATCGCGAAGCTCCAAAGTCAGAGACTCTCGCAGTGTAATTAGCATCCAATAGGATATTCGTCGACTTGACGTCTCGATGGATTATAGGAATGGAAGCTGAAGAGTGCAAATACGATAGGACTTCTGCAGTTTCCGAGGCAATTCTCAATCGGATCTCCCAGGACATCTTGGAGGACTTGTTTGGGTTGTGGATATGATCGAAGAGAGTTCCATTATTCACGAACTCATACACTAAAAGGGGCACTTCCGTTTCCAAACAACACCCTAATAGCTTGACCACATTTCGATGATTAATTTGGGAAAGCACTATGACTTCATTAATGAATTGCTCGATTTGGCTCTCGTCCACAAGCTTGGACTTCTTAATCGCAACAATAGTGCTATTAGGCAAGATCCCTTTGTAAACGGTGCCATATCCTCCTCGGCCGACTATTCTGCTCTCATCATAATGCTCGGTGGCCTTCTCTAGCTCTTCAGCGCTGAAGATTTTTGTGGCATTTGTGGTTCTATCTCGTTCATGTAATTGTTGCTGCAAAAGCAAACCACCATTTTGCTTGAAGTATTGTTCTTTAAGCCTAATGAGTTTCCTTTTCTTAAGCCCTAGATACAGAAAGCCTGCACTAAATGATAGCACTATTATGCCCACACCAATACCTACGTGAAACACACATTTTATTAGAATACTTGATATCATTGTATAACGAAAGAACCCACGGTAAACATCAGCCACAATAATTTGCAAACTCTCTGCAGACACAATACCATAATCCTCGTTGTCAAGAAACTGGCAATTTAGGGACAATTTGATCCTAATTTAGCAAAATGAATATGGGTAAATAATTATGAACGATAGTTTGGTTAAATCATGAAGCCAATATGCGTAAAAAACAGAAATCAATATTCAATAGAATACCATTTGTGAAATCTTGATTGATCTGCACTAATGCCCAAAGCAAAAGCTGCAATGGTGATTATAACAAGTATCAATACAATTTTCCAAGTCACCCACAGCCTCTTGCCTCAATAAAAGATGTTTTGAATGGCATTGTTCTGAATAAACGGATATCGCGTGATTGAGTCTGAATAATTCAATTGGAGGTGCTAGTTTCACTAGGTCCAACAAATAGATATCGCTTTCAATGACATGGAAAATGGCAAGAAATAGCCTCTTTGAATAAGATTTCGCGACTACTTCTATTATAAAAGACAAAGCGACAAGCATGACTTTAGGATTAAGCTTGACATTTGGACTCAGAAAACAGTGGGCTCAATGATAACGAATAGTGCAACATTTTAAATTTTTTATTTTATTTTATAATTTAAGTTATAAGTGAAAGAGATTGACCAAAACATTGACATGTTCTAAGCCGTCCATGCTTCTAGATTTCAAAGTTAAAATAGAAACACCAATTTTGCTACATCTGTACTTTTTATGGTCATCTTGACGAATTCAATGACGTCTACTGGCGGGTCCACGCTAAAATGGTTTTCAATGACAAGTATGGAACGTCACTTAACTATGGCAAATATGGTCACAATCACAATGTGAATACAATTCATGGAAAATGTTTTCACATTGACCCAAGATCATCGAGTCTTTAATGGCCAAAGATGCTCTAAACATTGTGATAACTACTTGGATTAGTATCCTAATTTGACACTCAATCTAATTTCATAGAAATTTCGATCAGAAGCAGAGATAGTTTTGTTGTAAACTACTCCAAGAAGGGAAATATACAGGAAAATCGGACTAAATATATGAATAGTATTTTCTTCTAAAACACATTAAAATTGAAATCATCACCAAAAACAGCTAAAAAGTTTAATGAACTTACCAACCAAAATGATCACCAAGTGTGATGATTTAGGATTAGCGATACATCCTGGTCCATCTCCACCCTTCTTGCCATCACCATGATAATCCTTTGGGCACGAGCATGTATAACTCCCCTCGGTGTTATGGCAAATTCCGTCACACGGATTCTCTAGATCATCACATTCATCAATATCTACAAAAATTAAAAGCACATTAAATGTAGACTCTAAGAGGAAAAAGACAATGGCATCAAAATATCGTCATCAAGCACTCGAATATATACCAACCTACACAACCAAGGTATGGATTCCCCTTATACCCAGAAGAGCAATTGCATCGATAACCGGGCACGTTGGCAAAATCAAAGCACTCGCTGTGCGCCTTACAAGCGAAGCTCGTCGGGTCCTTCTGTGCTTCATCACAGGTCTCATTCCATACAGCCCAGTCGAGCACCGAGGGGACCACCGTCTTCTTCATGCCATTGAGATCCTCCCTACTAAAATTGAAAGACTTGTCTTCGACTAAGAATACATAACTGCAAGGATTGAAGCTCCACACCTTGGTGTGGTTGTTCAGACTGCCCACACTGGCATTGTAATTGAGGAGCATCTCCGGTATAGTAGTCTGGCAACACCCGATGCCATCGCACGCCCCATCGGTCACGTCATCCATCCCCATGCACACCGAGAGGCAGCCACTCGCGAATCCCTGGCCATTGGATCCTGCGATCACGGCGACCGTGTCGCACCCAATGGCCGTGAGCTTGTTCTTGGTTTTAGAGAAAGGGAACGCGGACAGGATGGCGTAGGCCAAAGTGCGCGGCTGTTGCTGTATGCCGGACTCATTGTAGCAGTCAACGCCGATGTAGGTGTAGATCCGGAGCTCGCCGTCAAGCGATATGTCGAGGACTTCGATGTTGGAGTTCCATAAATAGGGCTTGGGGGTGGAGGCGGCGGTGACGTTGCAGTGGATGGAGAAGTGCTCGTTCAAGTAGCACCCATCTCCGATGCCGAAGGGGTATGGCACGGCGACGTCTCCGCAAGTTTCTTGGCAGTTGGAAGATACGGCTTGAGAAGATGATAACGATGATGATATCAGTAATAACTGTCCGACCACTAACATCATCCTCGTTATCTCCAAAAGATTCCACTTTGAACCCATGGCGCTCTCTCTCTCTCTGTGAATTCGTTTTGTCGTGGAGAATGCATTTGCATGTGTTCTTATAACAAAGGCAAATCAACAGCCTTGAAGTTTCTCATATTCTTGTTTATGGAAGCATTGACTTAGATTCCCGCTAACTACACCTTGTCCCAGAAGTTTGGGATATGTCCAATTTCACGTCCTACTATTAAATCTTCTTCTAATTTTGCCCTCAGGATATTCATTGGAACTTCAGGATATTCATTGGTAGTTCCAATTCTGTCCCAAAATGTTGCCCCAAGTAAACAAAAAAGAAAAGAAAAACAAATGGTTAGAAGCTCCCATTCGGCTTTGTGGTACTTGCTTACTCCCAGTTAGTTAAGTTTGGTACGATACTCAAATTCCTTTACAATCGAATCGTAATAGCTGGAGCATCATATAATATCCGATGACGTTCATATAAAATCCACACGTGTCATCACTATGAAAAAGAAATTTTGACAAATTGCACTGGCAAACGAGGAAAAGATAAAAGATAACACACAAAATGAGAAGGGAAATGCCAATTACACCCTAAAAACATTGCAATGCTGTTTTGCTGCTTTTGCCTAGTATATATGAAGATTTACTCCTCGAAATTTTTCCCGTTTGCTCATAAAGTCTAAAAAGTAAATCCCTTAAATTGCCTACCTACAACAACAAATAGGAGAAGTTTCGATGCCGGTGCGAAGGTTGTTTTTGTTTTAATTCTATTGCGTAGGACAAGTGAGAGTTGTTTGTAATTTATTTATTTAGATAGTGGCGATTTTAGGTAAAGCGATCCGATTTCATCCGTTCAGGGATCAAATTGTCACAAATTTGGGAACAAGAGGACGGTTTGGCTTTCCCATCTAACATGAGTGGCAAATTGACAATTCCTTATAAAAGAACGAAAAACGTAAACCGGCTCGGACACGGCACTTTCTCATGTTTTTGAGTTCTCTGAAATCGTCCACTGAGGCGGCCAGGTTGCCCGAGGCAATTGGTCAAAGATTCCGTAAGACGTCAAAGCTCTCCTCCTCCTCCTCCTCTCTCTCTCATTCTCTGCTAGAGGAGGATAATGGGCCATGCCGGGAGCATGGCCCAGCCCGCTTGGGACAGCACCAAGCCGAGACAATTTCAATCAGGTACGAGCCCTGTCTTGGGCCTGTGGGTAAGGCCCATGGGCCCCAACGGGTTGGCCCAGGCTCCACAACTTTTTTTTTGTTGGCCAGGCCACATGGCCCAACCTTAAAGAAATTTTGGACATTTTTTTTAAGAAGTTTTTCTTATCCCTAATATCAAGTTTTAAAATATCCATGAGCCTGATTCGTGCTTGAAAGAAGATAAAAAAAGATGTAAAGAGTAAAGGAATATAAGAATGTGTCGCAAGTAATTAGATGATAACAACGTTGTGTCAGAATTGCATAAACATTTAGAAATTATGGCATGTCGGATTTAGAATAATCATCAAAATTAGTGTGTTAGTTTGACATGTTTGAATGTTCTGGAAGTTGGGTAAATCTGTACCATATGTGTGGAATTAAGGCATTTTCGTGGTCAAATGAGGAAAGAATACAGGAAATAACAGCTTAAAATATCTTTAAGATTTGTTGTGATATAAGAAAGTGGCTAACGAACACATAATTCTGTGCTATAACTATATGATTAATAGCTCTATAGATGAGGCAACTACAAGTCATTCGGTATAGATATTAATATCCGCAATGTGATCTCTATTGATGGAAAATGTATCCAAATTTACCCAAAACACAAGTTCACCAAGTCAAAAGATGCTCTAACAGTTGAAAAATGGACATGGGTGAATTTAATTTATTTTTGCATGCTAAGAAAATTCAATTGTGTTGTAATTAGTAACACAATGGGTTTACTGCATTAGAGAATCTCATTTATCTTTTCCATGGAAACTTCAGTATCTAGAATATACCAAGTAAAATGTGAGTAGTTAATTTCTCCAAAACAACAAAGAAATTATTATATATTCTTGAAATAAGCTAGTATAGTAGGTTTTCTTGAGTGAGGAACTCTAAGTAAAATGAAACAACTTACCAGCAAAAATCTTCATGAAATGGATTAACAATGCATCATTATCTATCTCCACTACCCTTCTTGCCATCACCATTATAGAACATGTATTACCACCCTTTTTAATATTATGGCATATCCCTCGACTGGGTTTTTCTCTGGATTCAAACATTCAGCAATACCAACACAAACTAAACCTGCACATCAAATGTATCTAGTTTTCTCAGGCCACACAAATATGAAGGACAAGTTCAAGAATGTTGATGTGTCAACTTACCAGAACCTTCTAAACAAGATCACTTGTACCCAAATCCTTTTTTAGCATTGATGCAAATGGTGTTCTGGGTGCACATGTAGCTCTTGCTGTTCTTTTTGGCGTCCTTGTATGTTAGAATCCCTATGACCCAGTCGAGAGCTAGAACCCAACTCTTTAAATTTAACTAGCGAAAGATCACCAACCCAGAAGTCGTACGCATGATTGGAAAATTTCTCAATGGAGATGTAGTCGAAGGAGTCCCTAGGGATGCTCATCTTGCAGAAACTGATATTTGAACACGACCTATTTACTGACGTCCAAGGTGCCTCTGCATGAGGACATGCACTTGAGAGAGAGTTTCCGTTGACGGTCTACGAAGGAGGCTGATGTATCTACAATTGACAGCAGTGAACTTGTTCTTGATGCTGGATATGAGACATTTAGCTAGGATGAGTTCCAGATAATTGTTCAAAGACCCATTGAGAAGAACAAGCTATTCTTGTCATAAAATGGGCTGTTCTTACTTTTCAAAAAATCTCAGGAGATTAATATAGGATTCTAGAGTTTAAGGAAATGGATAAGTGCATTAAAAGTTATAGAACTTGTCATAAAAGTGCTTTTGGAAGGAAAGGGCTAGAAATTTTGTCAATGCAGCAGTGACCTTCTAATGTTCATGGACAGAGATAGAGAAGCTGGGTTTTCCTGACTGCCTGGGCAGAAATGAGGCTTTGGCATGCGATATAGACTAATGGATGAATGCTCATAACATGAAGAGAGGTTGAATCCTTGTAGAAAAGGATTCGAGAGTTTCATTCAATTATTGGCCGGATCTTTCTTGTAGTTATCAAGCCAAATATATCCTAACTGCAGGATAGCCTTTGTAGATATATTACCAAATCTGTGATTCTCGACACTGATTCTTCCTGTAATTTCTAATTATGTCTTTATGCTCAAAATTAACATTATGTAACTAGCAGTCAAATCTGATGTTGTCTCAAGTATCTTACCCTCCTTTCAGTTGCAAGAATATTTGGACATCGCATAAATTTACATAACAAACTTGCCTGTTTCTACATAATTGATCAAATCTGGTTGTGCAATGAATGGCAAGGTTCCAATTTAACCTTAATGCATCTTTTCATCAACCATCTTTTCAGTATCATCCTTCCTCAGCTTTTCATTCAAAAGCAGAGGAAATGACAACTGATTTTCCTTGATCCATCTCAAATATCCCTTCCCTTGCAGAAATTAACATAAATATATTTCTCGAGAGAACTAGACTCCTTCATTGGATTGGGAAATTCCAATGCCCAGAAAGTAACTTACAAACCTGAGGGCAATCAATTTGAAGTTCTTCATGGTTCTTACTGCAATAATCATTGCCGAATCACTTCCAGCCACAACTAGCAAAGTACCAACATACAGAGACACCATCAAAACTCAAGTTGTGCTTTCAAATGAAGTTTGGCCTCACTTCTCTTGAACTTGCACTTCATAGAATTAATTATGAACAATCCGGCTGAACCAGGTTCAAGAAACTTGTTTGCTTCCCCTGCAATGTTTCACTCAGCTTGGGCACTATTTGCTCTTTCCATGTGACAGATCCCAGCTCCTAAATTGGATTAGTCACAGCTAATGAGCCATTCCATACATAATCCTTTTAATGGAAGGGAATCCATGCACAAACTTGCAGCAGGGCGATATCATTCTGACAATGGATTAATTGATCACTAGCTTAGTACCGCAGTCACGCACGTACAGTGTACGAAAAGTCATCGCTTAGGTATGCTGACTGTCACATCAGTGTACGTCAGTATCTCAAAACATTACCGAACTCCTCAATTAGTACATTAAACACGAGAGAAACCCAACTAAAATCCGTGTATATTATTCTCTCCCTTAGTTCTGTTTATTCAGCAGAAAGGAAAAGAGAGCGTTCCATGGAAGACCAGAAAAAAGAAAAAAGTACCCTTGCCTTTTTGGCTTATAATGCTCCTGACTTACAAATAATGAATATTATGAATGCCAAAGGTATAATTTTGTACAATCTTCTCATCTAACGCTACTAACTGGTGGCATGACATGATTTTTCATGCTATCAGTATACCAAGCGTTCGTGGTCTTAGAACTATGTGCATAAACAATGGAATCGGTCATCTCTTCAAGCAAATGAATTGTCTCATGTAGATTCAAATCAATATTAACCCACAGATGGTTAGCCATTGCCCTAATTCTGTCCAATTCAATTGCCACTTCCTTCATGACTGGCCTCTCCTTGCCTTTGAATTTCAAGCACCTCTTTGCAAGATTGGCAACCCTCTTCACTTGCTTATTGTCTTCATATGCAATGAGCTCCTCAACAATTTCAAACAACCAATCTTCTTTCAATGCCGAAAGAAAGTACCTAGCCAAGCTCCTCTCTTCTTTTGGTTGATCAAAGGAGAGCACCTTCTTCCCTGTCAATAGCTTAACTAGCGCAACCCCAAAGCTATAAACATCACTTTTTTCCGTCAATTGGCTAGTGTGCAGATATTTAGGGTCTAAGTATCCCAATGTTCCTTGAACAACTGTAGACAATTTAGATTGATCAAGTGGGACTAATGGTGAAGCTCCAAAGTTGGAGACATTCGTAGTGTAACTAGCATCCACTAGGATATTCGTGGACTTGACATCACAATGGATTATAGGAATGGAAGTGGTAGAGTGCATACATGATAGGACTCCTGCAGTTTCCAAGGCAATCCTCAATTAGGTCTCCCAGGACATCTTGTAGGACTTATTCGGGCTGTGGATATGATCGAAGAGAGTTCCTGTTGTTCACAAACTCATCATACACTAATAGAGGTACTTCTGTTTCTAAACAACACCCTAATAGTATCACCACATTTTGATGATTGATTTTGGAAAGCACTATAACTTCATTAATGAATTGCTCGATTCGCATCCATGAGTTTGGACTTCTTAATTGCAACTATAGTGCTATTAGGTAAGATTCCTTTGTAAATGGTGCCATATCCTCCTTGGCCAACTATTTTGCTCTCATCATAATGCTCGAAGGCCTTCTCTAGCTCTTCATCGCTAAAGCTTTTTGCGGCATTTGTGGTTCTCTCACGTTCATGTAATTGTTGTTGCAAAAGCAAGCCACCATTTTGCTTGAAGTATTGTTCTTTGAGCCTAATAAGTTTCCTTTTCTTAAGTCCTAAATACAGAAAGCCTGCAATGAATAACAATACTATTATGGCCACGCCAATGCTTGCGTGAAACACAAGTTTTATTAGAATACTTGATATCACTGTAAACATCAGCCACAAGAATCTATAAACTTTCTACAGACACTATACCATAATCTTCTTTGCCAAGAAACTAGGCAATTTAGGGACAATTTTACCCTAATTTAGCAAAATGAATATGGGCAAATAATTATGAACGATAGTTTGGTTAAATCATGAAGCCAGTATGCTTAAAAAAGAGAACTCAATAAATTCCTGTTGAGTAAATTTGTACTAGAGTGATTGCTCGGAATTTCAACCTTCTATACCCTACTCATTCTTAAAGAGAATCTATCCTCTAATAGAAACCACTAATCTTCACCACAAAATTTCAATAGAATGCCATTTGTGAAATCTTGATTGATCTAAACTAATGCCCAAAGCAGAAGTTGCAATGGTGATTATAATAAGTTTTAATGCAGTTTTTCGTGTGACCCACAGTTTCTTGCCTTAATAAAAGCAGTTTTGAATCTTCTTATGAACAAATAGTTGCATGATTGAGCCTAAACAATTCACTTAGAGGTGCAAGTTTCACCGGATTCAACAAATAGATATCTCTTTCAATGACATGGAAAATGGCTAGAAATGGCATCTTTGAATAACATTTCACAACTTTTATTATAAAAGAGAATGCAGCAAGCTTGACTTTAGAACTTTATGACTAATTTTGCTACACCTGTACTTCTTATGGTCATCTTGACAAATTTAATGATGCCTACTGGCGAGTCCATGCTAGAATGGTTTTCAATAACAATTATGGAAGATCACGTACCTATGGCAAAGTCATAGGGTTGCAATCAAAATGTGGATACAATTCATGGAAAATGTTTTCACGACCCAAGATCATCGAGTCTTCCATAGCCAAAGATGCTCTAAACATTGTGATAGCTACTTGGAATTAATAACCCAATTTGACGCTTAATCTCATTGCATGGAAATTTCGGTCAGGAAGTGTTGACACGGAAATTTTGGGTGATTCGTTAAATATTTATTAATCATATTGGAAAATTGGGAATTAATTTTTAATCCCGTAACAAAAAATGTTTCATTAAAATTGCATCGCATATAGACATTAGGAGCACTTGCATTACTAGTTTTAAATTTATCAAAAAGAAATTTACAAAAAAAAAATTTTAAAAATCGAAATAAAAACAAATTTCGAAATAAAAAAGAGGGGGGAAGGAAGGAAAGAGGCCGGGCCAGGGCTGGGCCCGCCCGGCCCCCATGCGGTCCTTTCCCTTTCCTCGCACGGGCTTGGCCCGTTTTTCTTTTTTTTTCTTCCTTCTCGGCCCGGCCCGTCCCTTCTTTCCTACTTCTTCCTCACGCAGAGCGGTCTTATGCAGAAGGAGAATAAAAAAAATGGAAGTGCAGGTCAGTTGCAGGGAGATCAGCGGAGGCAGCTTCGGCTCGATCCGTGGATCGGGGGGTTAGGTTGGGTAGGCAGAAAACCAGGGAAGAGAAGAATCCGGGGGGTGAGGTCGGCGAGAAAAGAAAAACTGAGAGAGAAACCGGAGGAGAGAAAACCGGAGGAGAGGGGGGACCGAGAGAGATGGAGAGTCTCCGAGGGTGAGAAAGCGAACCAGAAGGAGAAGGCGAGCTCGAGAGAGTGGTTCGCCATCGCCGGAGGCCCCTCCGCCTGTCATTGCCGCCGCGACTCGTCCTCCGAACGAGGTAAACTCCCCTGAACTGCAGGAGCTCCATTTCTGGGAAGCGTCGGCCGAAGCTCACGCCGACCAATTCGAGCGAGTTTTGGTCTGACTCGGTCCTCCCTGAAAGCTTCTGTGTACTCTAGTGTGCATGTTAGGGAGTTAGGTCCATATTCGAGTCCCCATCGCCTCCGAAATTCCTCGTTTCAGTAGTGCATGCCAAGTGTTCGATAAAATGCCTTAGAGAAAAACGAAGCCTGCTCACGTTCTAGCTCCTCGGGATCTGTACGTGTATGAACCTGTATTCGTTCGAACCATGTTATATTTTCGTATGGTTTGCGTGGAATCGTTGTTCATTGTCGAGTCGATGGGAGTTTCCTTTGCGCCGGAAAATAGCTTCGCGGTCGCCGGGTAAGTGGCCGGCGATAGCTGACGCCGGTCGAAGGGGATGTCCGGCGAGCGGTGGTTGCCTGGTGGCGGCCCCAGCGCCGATGGTTTCTCATCGGAAAACGAGCGAGCTTCGGTGAGAAAGCGGGTGAGCTTCGGGCTTGGAGGTCCTCGTGCATGAAGACGTCGGGCCTGCATGAGAGAACGTGGGGAAGAAGACCAGAAGAAGAAGACCAAAAAAAAAAAAAAAGAAAAAAAAAGATTAAAAGAAAATAAAGAAAAAGAGAAACACGAAAAAAAGATGGAAAAAAATAATAAAAAAAGAAAAAGCAAAAAAATATAGAAATAGAAAATGGGCTGTGATTTTAGTTTGGTTAGTGGGCTGGTGAGGTTAAGAGCTGAGATGAAAGGTTGGGCCAAGAGCAAAAAATCAGAAATGGGCCTTTTCTCTAAAAAAAAGGATTTTCGTGGGCCCTTTTTTTTGTTTTTTGCGAGTGGGCTATGGGGTCGGCCCGCTTTTAACTGACCAGGACCAATAGGGTCAGGGCCGGTTTAGTAGGGCCGGGTCTTTTGACCCGGTCCGAATTGTTTTTCATGTATTAAAAAACATTCAAAAATTCAGAAAATAATAAAAAATATTAAAAAATCATAAAAATATGAAATTTCAGAAATTCCATGGAAAATTCAGAAATCTGAAAATTTATAAAAATTTTCGGAAAAAAATATTTTTTTAAATTCAAAAATATTAAAATATTAGAAATTCCAAAAAAACTCAAAAAACCCAAAAATTTCAAGTTTGTTTTAGAGTTTCCTAAAATGCTTTAAAATAATTCTTGGATAATTTTCTCTTAAAATGTGTGGGAAAATCATTGACCTAAGATTGTGCTTAAAATTGAACAAATCCTCACGACTTTCTTTTAGGGTTTTAGTTATCTTCGAATACAATTGCCCTTGATTGCATGCTTATGATGCGATGATTATGGTTTCCCCTTAGTCTAATTAGGATCGTCATTTGTTTATCTCTTAATGATGTTAGGCGTTTATTCTCTCCTGCAATTTATTTACTACTTCTCATGTTACTGATTCTTATTTTGATGGTTGCGCATTCATATGATCACCTCACATGTTAGTGGATAATTCTAAAATCAATTACAACTTCCTGACAAAAGTCTTTTTGTGAACAAGATTAGGTATCGAAATGGCACTAATTGGTTAATTAGTGTAATCAAGTCCCCGATCATTGCATAGAAAGTGAGACACACTCTCATATCTTGCTTGGTTTTTAGTCGATCCCAATAGGCTAGTGGCGACTCATCATTAGAAGATTTTCATGAACACCCAATGTTACGCAGGGTACGGGCTTGGGAGAGTCTATGTCTAATGAGAGTCATGGACCTACCCTTTGGACAATACCCTTAAACCTATATATCAATATTTCTCTTCCTATCGGAACGGAAAAAAATAGGTCGCGACAGCTTGGCGACTCTACTGGGGACTTGGTTTTAGACGGATCCCAAGTACGCCCATAACATTAAAGGTGTTATATGTTTTTGCAGAATGTGAGATATAAGGGGAAGTGTTTACTCACCTTTGTCTTGTAGGGAGATGTAAGAATGCATGATTTATTTTTATGTAGGGAGTATTGTTTGCTTATAAATTATTTTGCATGTATCCTTCGCATTGCACTACACTTTAGCACACACAATTTGCTGCCGGACCTAGGCCGCTCATGATCACTTAGAAGGGTGTTAAGGTGGATATTACTCCGACTATAATCAAGTTGTACGAATCGTCCACCTCAATTTTGAAATTTCCTTCTCATGTCAAGAGTTCTCACCCTGGTTTGCAACCATGCGACACGGGTTGACTCTTTGATGAAGTTAGAATCGTGGGAACCCCAACCTAACCGCGATCATGTTGGTTCAATTCGGTAATCATGTGGCTCCATTTTGAGCTATCTAAGTAGAATCAAACCACATCTCATGCGCATACCTATGTGATTGGGAAAAAAATAAAGATAGAGAAATCAGAAAAGAAAAAATCATCAACTACTATAAGTATGATTTCTTCTTTTACTTGTTCATTACTTATTTATTTATTTATTGAAACTTTCATTTTTGAAATTTGCAGAGATCAATCAAATGCACTTGGTGCCATAGGCTTCTAATTGGAAAAACCAATAATTACTCTTCATAAGTGAACATTGAGTATCAATTTTAAATATATCTAATTTGCATATGCACAACGGATGATTTTGTTAAAGTTTCCAATCATGGCTTAAAATCACATCTCATCAAAAAGTTCTTCCAATTCATGATTATATTTTGGGGAACAAAAAAAAAAAAATTGAAATCACACTTTTAATCAAATTCTTTCATTCTTATATTTTGGGATTGAAAAGTCAAATAACATTTTTTGTATAGATTTCTCGTAATAAAATCACCTCATTTTCACAAGAGTGAAAGTACAAATTAGTCTTTCAAAATTAATGCCACATTTTGCATATGAAACTTTTGGGAATAGAGTAGACATTCGATTGATAGCCATGGATCGATCTTTTAAGGATGTCGCCTTTTATGATAAAATCTTGACAAAATACCAAAATCCTGCAATAGGGGCCATGGGAAGTGTGCCGTCATCTTGATTTTATTGTATTAGGCAACATCATTGAAAGATCATTTTCTCATTTACATACTAACATTATTTCCTTCTTGCAGGATGCGAGTAACATTTACTCTTTGATATATGCTTGACCATACAAATAAGTGGACTTTCAAACTCGGATAATAATAGATTTTTACACTCATCTATATAAGATTTTCTTGTATTTATTATTTTTTTCATTCTTGTTAAGAATCATATTTTCCATTTTGGGTTTCAATTGCAGGCCCGGTGACACTTTTAAATAATTAAATAATATTTTATTATTATTTTAATAAAAAAATTATTATTGGTGATAATTAATTGTGATTAATTATTTTAGTGATAATTATCTTTTAAATAATTTATTAATTAGGATAATTCCCCGTGTTCAAATTGATTACTTTCCTAATAAGTAATTGTGATAAATGATGATTTACGAGAATTATCGGTTGTCGTATTACTGTGAGATGAATACTATACGAGACACTGATTGATTGATGTTCTAATTGTATGCTTGTGCCTTACTAATTGAAGCATGTATATCCCAAGAATTATGTGGACTTTCCTTACGAAAATAGTTGATTGTCAGATTATCACAATGTGTCAATTTACGGATAATATGTGGGACATTAACTGTATCGTATGTGGATCTCATGCAAGTTATGTGTGGATTATGATGCAAGTGCCTGAGAATTATATGGATCCGTATGTATGTGTGCTGATGGGACCACTTGTGCCTTGAGGCCATGGAGAGCGGCCCTGAAGGGGGGGTTATAGGGGAAAAAAGATAAAACTCTTATGCGTATTTACTTGGGAAGATAGAGGTGGTTGTGCCCTAACTGACAGGCAGTCCCTATTGAAGGCCAAGAGGAGCCATGTGTGGGATAGCATACTTGTCACAAGTTTGTAACTCAAACTCTGGAATTTGGATCACAGTATCATTTATGGTATCAGAGCCATGGATTTATTTGAATCACTTTAGTTTGGTCATTATCATGTTCTGTTACTAGAAGAGAATCTCTCATCCTATGGAAACTTCAGACTCATCTTCCCCTTCTCTCCTTGTTTCTCTCACTTCCAATCTTTCTCTCCAGCCTCCACCAGAACTTCGAAAGTCTTCATGTTCTAAGATAGACTATCTTTATGAGGTCGCTTACCTCACAGAGGATAGCAAAATCTCAGAAACCCAGCTCCCCATGATGAACCCTTATACTGCTTTCGCCAAACCATTTTCCTTTTCTCCACTTCGGTCTATCAAGCACTTGATCAAACATACACCTCGTATTGTCAAAGAGTATGTTCAATCTTCCCGTTTTGACCAACACCCTATTCAGGCAACTAAACAAGAACAGTTTGTTACTCTCCAGATCCCATCAGAGTTCCCATCTCAATGGATCCAACAAGGCTATACTCATCTCCATTTTGGAGCCATCCGGCTTGCCCTGACTTTTCATGGTCGAAAAGGCTTACCCGTTACCGCAAGGATAGCCCTGTTAGATACTAGGTTTTTGGAATACCAACAAGCTTGTGTTGGTACTATCCAGACAACCATGAATGCAGGCACTGTTTTTGTTACACTTTTCCCAAATTTCAACATTGCTCTTGCAGATCCAAACCTGCTGACTGCTCTTAAGGTCCAGCTACAAATTACTGGAGCTCCGCAGACTCCTGGATCCATAGCTGCCACCTTACATTACTAGATGATCTATCGGGTCCAAAATCATGCCATTGATCTTAACATTCCAAATTCCGAGGATGCCCTTGTTATTTCAGTCGACCACGACCAGACCTCCTGCATCCATGTCCCCCGCCAGATCCCAAGAAATGAGCTTGTTAAGCTCATTCCGGATAGTTGGGTTACCAATTACGAAAAACTCCATCAGAGTTGCAAACCACTCCAATCTAGTGAACCACTAGGAAAAAATATGGTACTGTTACCATCAAGTTCGGCAAAATCAAGGAGGAACCTTCCTCTATTTTTCCTACCATCTTCCATTTTACACCCTGTCCCACTGATCCTATCTCAAGCGAACCAGATGACAAACGATTTGTCCATTCTTTTGGTCCTCAGGGATAGCCAATTCATCATTTCAAAGACCCTACTGGACATTGTTTTTGGGACCCAGACTGTATCTGTCCATCCTGCACAAAGTCTGACGATGAAGATGACAGACCTTCTGCAAAAAAGAAAAAGACAAAGAAAGATACCCTTTACCAAAGGTATCTTGATGGAGATCCAACTGTTAGACCTCTTGGTGAAGATGGAGGTAGATACCAGTTCATTGTTTCTTATGGACCATCCAGGTCCCCTTCACCAACTTCACCGCCACCACCTTGCAAGCCAGCTCCCTCCTCTCAACCACCACCAGCTAAACCCATGATCACTTCGCCTTTCTATAAGCCGATCCATGTCCTTTGAAACTACCCAGGCCAAGCACCTGTGTACCGAAACCTGTTCCACCTACTGTCCCACCTAGTATATGTATGTTTCATCCTGATGATTTCCCTCCACTCGAGACCACAGAATCATCATCTGGAACTAGCACCCGCACCCGGAAATTTCCTCCCTTGGAAAGATTCTTAGATCCACATAAAAAATACCAGCACTCACCTAAGGTACCAAACCCCACTGGTCTTGATGCACAGGGACAACGTAAGCAGCCTTCGCTGCTCGAAACCTGTTTCCGAATTGGCAACCGAAAATGCTTTGGCTCAAAATGAGCTTTTAGGCACTGTTGCTACGCGTCTTGAATGCGTAGACAAGACCACTGACTTATCTTACCGCATGTTGAAAGATTTCCAGAAAAGGCTTCATTGGCTAGAAACTAAGCAAACACCTCCTAGCCATTATCTGGAAGATCAGAGATCAGAAATTGAAAAGCTCAAACGGCAGATCCAGATCCTCCAAGGCCAACAACCGTTCACCACAATTAATCCCCCTCTTTTCCCTTCTCTCCCCCTACCACCTAAACCAGAATCATCCCTTGGAGCATCATCTTCATTTGCTGCTCTTCTCAGCTCAGCTGCACTTCCATCCCAGAACAATTTCTTGGTCCTACGCGAAAATCTTCGCAAGCTTAAGTAGAAGCAAAAGAAATCTCCTACAGAGTTTCCAGCATCACCATCTCCCCCTAGTGCTCCTGAACGTCCTTTTGATGATTACTCACCTAAAAAACCCCCTGCCACACTCACCATTTCCAATCCGATTGAAAACTTCCTTCGGCACCAGATTCCTTCAATTGCTGTCATTAAACCATCTACAGCAAGACAGGCTGACTCTTCATCTGAATACGATTCTAATATTCTTCTCGAATCATCTTCTGCGGAAGAAACCTTGTTTATGGCAGATAGTGTCAAAGATGAAGAAATACTATCTGAGCCTGAAATACACCACCAGGACCAACCAGATGCAACTCAGAATTTCACTGCCACATCATCCAAAGTTTATTTCACATTGGATGACATTACATACTATAGATGGCCTGATAGGCTTCAAGAATTCCATGCTTGGCTCACTACCAGGCATATTTCTGAACCCAGCACTTATGATATTCTCTTGGAATTCACTAGCCGTTTTACAGGAGCCCTTAAAGATTGGTGGCATACTGCCTCGGAACAAGATCAAATGTACTTCTTGACTCAACTTTTGGATAATGCTATCTAGATTATCCATATGTACTTCATTGGCAAGCCTGAAGATTCAAAAGAACTTAAAAGAAAGGAGTTCTTTGATCGAAAATATTGCTCATTAAGACGCAAAGATCTTGATCGTCATTTCCAAGCTATGATCAAGCTGTTTTATCTACTTGGTGCAGAGTAGAATCTCAAGCCCATCTTCTTGGCATCTATTCCAAAGGAACTTAGCCAAGCTGCAGAAAAAAACTCTCCAACAGAGACAGAAAAAGCATAACAGAAGCTACTCTTGGTGAAATCCAGCAAGCTGTTCACATCGCCATATAAGAACTTTGCCTTCGACGAGAAGCCTTCCGAAGATTTCTCAAAGAAAATAGGCACCTTGACAAGGCATGCTTCAAACCTGGTTTACAGATCAAATGCCCTAAAAATTGCTCAGATCCATCCTGTACAAGATGCAAAAAGAAAAGACATTTCAAACGACTCTCCTTCAAGAAGACACGCAAAGGGAAAAGTAAGGGTAAGTGGAAATTTTTGCGTAAAAGCCATCATCGTTCCCATAAGAAGCGCAACAAAGACAGGTGTTATGTTTGTAACAAAAAAAGACATTTTGCTAAAAATTGTCCAAAGGCAAACAAGCGTGGAAGCCATTTGATATACAAGATTGCCAAAAGTACTGACATCCAACTTGATGATTCAGATATAGAATCTGTTTTCTCTTTAGACGATCAACCATCTGAAAACACTCTATGTGCTATTCAGACATATAGCTCAAATTCAGCTTCAGATTCTGAAAACGATGTCTTCACATTCTTCCCTGATTCACCTGCGGAGATCGAACTCAATGAACCTATACATCATCCGTATATTCCCATCCATATCCTTTTGTCCAAATACCACAAACCAATCCCTTTGGTAGCACTCATCGATATTGGGGCAAGCTCTTCTATTTTAGACACAAAGATCCTTCCAGAAGAATTTTGGAAACCCTACACCAGGTACTTCAACTCTGCTTCTGGTGACACTTTTGCTACCAAGTATCGTAGTAAACCCATTACTATTCAGTTCTTTCCCCAATGTTCTATTACTATCAAAGTTCTTGGTTCTCAGTCTCCAGATAAAGATATCATCATTGGTTGGGACATCCTGACCCAACTTCCCAAACTTAGAATTCTGTCTCATGGCGTTCGTTTCAAGAATCAATTCAAGGAATTTGTAGACATCAAACGATTCTATGCCCTTCAACCAGCCATCCTGGATCCAATAATCCAAAGTCTACTTTCTTCCTGTGCTGAGACACACTCTCAATTTTCCCAAACTTGCACCCAACCCTTGTGGAAAAACTCTTCTTTCTATGTCAAACTTCCTTTTAAAAGGAATGAGACATCAATCCCACAAAAGCTAGTCACTCAGGAATGAGCCCTGAACATGTCGCACTCGCACAGCAAGAATGTGCAGAACTATTGGCACAAGGTCTCATTGAACCCTCTGACTCCCAATGGGCGTGTGAAGCATTTTATGTCAACAAACGAGCCGAGCAGAACCGTGGAAAAATGAGGTTAGTAGTCAATTATCAACCTCTGAATCAGTTCCTTCAAGATGATAAATTCCCATTGCCTCATCGAAATTCCCTTTTCATGAGCCTTGCCCAAGCTAAGATCTATTCAAAATTTGATCTTAAGGCCGGATTTTGGCAATTGGGTATTGACCCAGCAAATAGACCCAAAATTGGATTCTGTATCCCAAACCAACATTTCCAATGGACAGTTGTCCCTTTTGGCCTCAAAACTGCACCTTCCCTTTTTCAAAAGGCTATGTGCAAAATCTTCGAACCCATCCTCCAAAACTCACAGATTTATATTGATGACATCCTTCTATTCAGCCATGATGAACAATTTCATTGTCAACTTTTGACACAGTTTGCTGACATTGTTAAGAAGTATGGCATTATGCTTTCCCAGAAAAAGATCATTATTGCCCAAGAGGAAATTGAATTCCTTGGCATGCGTCTCAAAGATGGAACTTACTGCCCTGAACCCCATATTGCTGATGAACTCCAAAAATTCCCTGAAAAGGATCTCAATCCTAAACAAGTCCAATAATTTCTTGGCATTGTAAATTATCTGCGAGATTTTGTTCCACACATCTTTAAGTATTTGAGACCTCTCCAGCGAATGCTCAAAAAAGATCCTCCCCCATGGGGATCCAAACAGACTCAAGCTGTTGCTCAACTCAAACAGCTCTTGCAAAACCTTCCTCCTTTAAAAATCCCATCCACTGGCAAAAGAATTCTCTAAACTGATGCCAGCGACAAATATTGGGCAGCTTTTCTTTTCGAAGAAATTGACGGGACCAGGCATATCTGTGCCTACAAAAGCAGTCGATTTTCCCAAGCAGAAATCCATTATCATTCCACTTTTAAGGAAATACTTGCAGTCAAGTATGACATCAAAAAGTTTGAATTCCACCTCATCGGACACCATTTTCTTGTTGAAATGGACATGTCCTCATTCCCTCAGATGCTTAAATTCAAGCAAAAGCAATTTCCCCATCCACAATTGCTTCGATGGGCTGAATGATTTTCTAAATACTCCTTTGAAGTCAAACATATTCCAGGAACAAAGAATGTCCTTGCTAATTTCTTGTCTCGTCCAAAGGAACCAATGCAAACCATCAACATGTATGTCAAAAAGGAGCCATTCCAGGACACATACCGAACAGACAAAATCCCAGGTGGTTGGCCCAGCCTCAAATACCCTCCTGATGTTCCTGAGGTAATCCACCACAATAATCTGAAAGAAAGACTTCTAGAATTAATGTGGGAATATCACCTCCGAATTTTCCGTGAACATGGCGGTTTGATGCTTAGACCAAACGGACTTCATCCGCAATATCCATTCATTCACCCTCTCAAATGGTCTCCTGATGAAGAATTTCCAGAAAATCTCAAATGGTTATTTTGGTACATGTTCAACTTGTACACTATAGCCATTGAATTTCCCACTGACAAGATTTTGCCAGTTATTAAAAAAGATGGCCAGGGTTAACTTCATAACCAGAAACATCTCTTGGAAATTTTCGCATGGTATAAACCACTCCAATATTGGAGAGAACTCTTCAAAGTTCAAAATCGCCAAGGAAGACCTGAACCAGAAAGGCACACTGTTATCCTATTCCACCGACTATGGACGTTTTCCCATCCATGTGGTTGGATTTCTGACAAACCTTCTACTGCAGGAATTTCAAGCTACAGACCTCAAGTCTTTCAAGAATTCGCTCGGATTCACCAGACACTTCCTTACTCCATCACTACCAGCAGGCCATTGTCACGAGCACTCCAGAGAATCCTATGTCAAGAAAACCGCGTCATTCCACCAGAATCATGGCCATCTGCACAGCTCCCTGTCTCTTGGGACCACCTTGAAGCTTGGGATTCCACGAGAGAACAGATCCAAGAAGCTCTTCACACATTTCGGCAGAACAATCCAGATTCCTTCTCTACCCCCTATGATCCATGGGGAGGGCCACTTTCATAAAACCCTTGGGGAGACACCCCAAATTACGCATCTTTTTCCGGCTCTTTCGGTGCTAGCTCGTCTCGTCCACCAGACTTGTCGGCAGAAGAAATTGAGAATCTCATCCGTGCTTTCAAAAGAGAAAAAGATGGAAGCTCTAGTCCATCAGATGTTGATGAAGATGCCCTCCTCAGAGAACAACTAGCTCATCATAGCTCTGATGATTTGGGCTATGACTACAATGCTAGAGATGGAAGAGACAAATAAAAAGCCGTCTTGAAAACACTGTACACCAGTCATGTACACTGTTCATTCAGTCTGTTTTTACTGTTTACTCAATTTGTTTTTACTGTAGCAACAGGCGAAAAACTACTGTTCATAGCCTGTCACGGGATTTCTTTAGGACTCCCTATGTATGTAGCCTATAAGTGGCTAAGTTTGCTCAATTATGTCCTAGCACGGCCAGTCCGCCTGCTCTTGTCCGTTGTATCCTCCTTTGCCTATATAAGAGCAAGGAGCCCCCATTGTAAAAACCAGAGAGTGAAATAAGAAGTGTGTTATGTACTCTACTTCCAACATGATCTTCTAAACACTCCCATCCTCTTCTAGTCCAGAACGATGGTTCTGAACAAACACTGTGATTGAGAAAAATCCTAGAGTATGCTTTGCACTTGCCTTTAGGGGATCCTGTGCATCAGAATTTTCGATATTTTAGAGTCTACTATGATCTAAGTTCATTCTTTGAGAAGGAACTTGGTGACTGACAGGCAGTCCCTATTGAAGGCCAAGAGGGGCCGTGTGTGGGATAGTATACTTATCACAAGTTTGCAACTCAAACTCTGGAATTTAGATCACAGTACCCTTTATGAAAATGATAGAGTCTCGATGCGTGTTACACGGGAGATAGAAATGGTTGTGCCATGATACGTGTTTATGCGGGGGAAAAAGATAGAGCCCTGATACGTGTTGATGCAAGAAGATGCATAATTGGAATACGCTTGACTGCTATGTGTATGGGATGTTATATGTACGATGTTCTAATTATGTGATCATTTGTTTGCTTTGGTATGATCCGTGTAACTAATATCATGCAGGATATGTGAAGCCACGAGGTAAGGTTGCTTGTAATTGGATTTGATTACCGGTGGTTATTATGAGGGATGTGCCTATTAGGTACCCTCGATGCGAATTAGTACCCTAGTCAAGCCTTAGCGCTTGAACCTATTGAGATTTTATATCATCAATTATTATTTAACCATTTTAAGGTCCTTGAGGAACGTGCCTAGCTATGGACTTTTATATTGACCAGACCTCAAACCCTAAGGATAAGTGAGGAAGTAGACTGACCATTTTTGTCTTATATCTTTTGATGGTTGTGGGAATAGTACCCAATGATAGGATTGCACGTGTACCCATTCTTAAGGATTAAACGATGTCATTTTGAGTTGTCTATATTTCTGACTATCCTTATTGTTGATGTTTGACTAGGGTTTAATATGTGTTTTTGCATGTGCATATTTATATGTTAAAAAGAATGGTCGGCGACGCGTCTTGGAATGTTGCACATTTTTTAACCACAAGCAAAATATGGGTTGCCTTGTGCTCAAAGGCCGGGGCGTGACATGAACCTAGAAATGTCACACACCATAACCAATCTAGAATGATGTTTGAACATGAGAGACAATATTGCAAATGTGTTTGCACTTGAGGCAATTGGATTAAGTTAGGCTGAAAATATAAGTTCTAAAAAATGGTTTCAGACTTTAAAGATCTTAAATGGGTTTCACAATTTTTGACCGAATCAAAGGTCAGAAATGGGTTCAAATTCAATAGCCAAATTAAATATATGAAATGAGTTCAAAATCAATGTTTACATTAATGATCTGAAGTGAGTTTTGAATCAATGGTCACATTTATGATTAGAACCGAATTCAAAATCAATTGCCGTATTAATAATCCGAAGTAAGTTCAGAATTAATAGCCAAATTAAAAATCTGAAATGATTTTAGACTTAATGACTATATTAAAGTTCTGAAATGGTTTTAGACTCGATAGCCACATTAATAATCTGAAACAATAATTTGAAATGGTTTCAGATTCAAATGACTAATCAATGTTCTGAAACGGATATAACGGTCAAATTAAATGTTTGTAACGGTTACAAAGTTAATGCCCATAGTTATGTATGTTTGAAATAATGCTCTATAACAGTTACATAATAAATGCCTTAGTTAGTGTTTGAAACGGTTTCAGAATTTAAGTTGAAATCTAAGCGAGCTCATATGTTATGGTCGAATTAATTTCTTAAACGGTTTAGGAGTTAATGAGCCAAATTAAACGTGATCTGGACTAGTCATAAAAGGGCAATTGAGAGAGTAGATTGTTTGATGATCAACAATTTACAATTGAGAGTGTTGATAGTTATCAACCAAGTCATTCACCCGCAAGAGACTGTTAGCACAATTGTCGTGGCAAGAGCTCTCAAATTCTTTCTCCCGTTCAACATGAGATTGGTGGTGTGTCTAATTTAGAGGCCTGACATTTATTGGGCTCAATTGAAGAATGCTAGAACCTATGTTAAGAAGAGATCAAACGTTTGTGGATCTGAAGAACGTCAGAACCAATATTACCAAAAGAGATCAGACATTCGTGGCCAGAATTCCAAAGACGTCAGAACTAGTCTTACCAGGAGATCAAACATGCATAGTCAGAATATGAAGAAAATCAGAATCTTTATTGCAAACATCAAACATTCATGATCAGCAACTAAGGAATGTTAGAACCAAAATTTTTGAGCACGGTACAAGGGTAATGTGATTAGACCATCTACTTCTTTGTGCGTGTATTAAAGTGCATGAAAAATGTTAAGGAAATACGTGTGCGGTCATTTTACTTCTGCTGCGAATCAAATTTTGGTTCTATCTTACCTATGCAAGTATTGAGGTTCCCATATTCAAACCTATAGTTTTGGGTCCAAGAATCAATATCTAATAACATTTTGGAAAATGTTTTTTGACTTTTCAAAGAGGAAATCATTTTCTTGAAATTATGCATAGTTTTCCATTGACTTGAAAAATATATCTAGTTAACTCATTTTCCTAAGTGAAACGAATGCTATAAAATGAGGAAAAAGTTTTTTTAGAAAATATTTTTTGCGGAACGAACGAAACCTAAGTTTAGTTAGATTTGGGTGGAGTTGGGCTATATTCAAAAATGGGCTTAGTGAAACATAGTGAAAAGGGGTTCAAATCAATCTCCATAAGATTGGGCTAAGGGCTAAATGTTGTTATAATACAAAATAGGCTTCAAGAGTGCATCTAAAAGTGGGCTTTGTGTAAAAAAGCCCAAATTGTGTCCATAGCCCAGACCTACGAAGCCCAATGGTAGCTCATATATTGATCGTGTTGAAGAGCCTGACTTGACCCAACTCGTGCCCCTTCTAATATATAATAAATAATAATGATAATAATAATAATCCAATAAAAATATGATAAGATAAAAAAGGGAAAACTCGATTAGGAAAAAAAACCTTGATTAGATTGTTAGATTTCAGTATTAGAGTTAGTTTAGTTTCATTTAGATAGTAAATATATGGTGTAGGTAATTTTCTTTTAATTTTCAATAGATGAGTTTATTTAGAAATAGAACTCAATTTGAACCAAACTTCTGGGGCTGCTGTCTTGAGGATTAATCATAAGGTCATGTTATATTTTTGCCTAACTCATATTGGATTACTTTACTCCAATTTACTTACTTGACTGTCATCATATTCTTTGATGAATTGATTGTATTGTTTTATATTGCTTTTCAATGTTGTGCTTTACTTGTTTTAGTTAAATGGTTAGGTTACTTATTATTATTATTATTATTATTATTATTATTATTATTATTATTATTATTATTATTATTAGGACACTTAGTGGACGAAAACCTTAGAATTCATAATTTGGTAAAGAAAACAGCTTGGACACTTTAGCTATAAAATAATAAAATTTAGTTATCGATAGAGAACTCCTTAGATAAATAGTATAATCAAGTCCCGGTCTTGGAATTCTAGTCGTGAGATATACTCCCATATCTTATTTAGTTTCTAACCAATCTAAATAGGTTAGTGGCGACTCTTCATATAGAATTCTCATAGAATTAATTGAATTAAAATGAAAATACCATCGTCATAGAAGATAAGGGTTTGGGAGAATCCCATTGGTCCCTCATTCCCTGTTAACTTTAAACCCATCTTTTTCCTGACCGTGTGGCGGAAAGAGGGTCGCGATAGAGCTGTTGCGGTCCTCACCTACGATTTCCATATATTATCAGACCAACAAAATGGGTTTCAGGTCAACGCTGAGTCGATGTTAGTCGCTTTCGCAGCCCAAGGTAAGTTCAAGCCGAGGTTTGTGCGAGTGGTTTTGTGCAAAAAGTACGCTTTACACATCAAATGCATTTGTGCTTGGAGATCGAAACTGCGTATATTTTCTGTCTTTATAGTCGTCAACGAGAAAGGCTGCGTAAAGCCAAACATTTGCATTCTGCGAATTAATAATTTGCATAATTCAATCAGAACTTGTAGAAAAATCTTACCATACTTCATATTGCAGTAACAATGAAACGCAATGATTCCCTAAGCGTCGTTTTAATTGACCAATCAGCTAATTCACCTTTGCCGAGCAGTGTTACATGCCGCACCCACATTGTACCCTCTAATTGGCTCTGTTTATCATGTGAAAAATAATTTTGACCAATATTTTCTCTACATGGTACGCACAAATTCTCAGTTTTTAGATATGGAAAATGGCTGCATTCGATGTTTTCATTGTTCCCATGAAAAGACCCGCCTTAGGTAAGTGAATACTGAGCCCATGAAATACATATATTCATTGGACTTTATTTTCCTCCATCATTAATTCAAGGAGATATTTTTTACTGATTGGTTAAAAATGTGGATATTATACTTCACAGACTCAATTAAAAATAAATGTAGATGATGTTTACGTTGTAATTTAGTAACCACAAAATGGACTGGGGAAAAATACGACCCTACCCCCACAGATCTTATGGACGAGTAACATAAATCATGTCACCGGATGAAAGACCCAAATGTGAAGTTCATTGCGTATGATCGACACGCAAAAATTTCGTTCTAGGCAAGACCATGGAATTGCCCAAGAAAAATATTCATCCAAGTTGGACAAACTATTCCTCGAGCAAACTCAAAGACTAGATAGCTCCCAAATCTCAAAGGCAATACCAACAAATGATAGACGGAAGAGACCATTTTCACATCCTATTGCTGAGTTATATATAAAAGCTTTCTAATGCTAAAATACACGCATACATCTATCACAACACACCCATATATATGTTGGTAACTTAAATATTCTCATCTCCCACTATTGACTATTGGCATGATATGGTCTTCTATGCTATCCGTGTACCCCGTGTTCACGGTCCCACTAATATCCATGGACACATAGGTCTTCTCTCCCAGCAAATGAACCTTCTCTTCCCCATTCCCATCTGTACTTTTGACACCAAAATGGTTCGCCATTGCTCTAAGTCCCTCCAATTCAGATGCTACTTCCTTCATTGTCGGTCTCTCCTCTGCTTTTATAGTCAAGCATCTCTTTGCAAGATTGGCAACTTCCCTCACCTGCTCATTGATTCCTTCATTTCCATTAACTTCCTCAACAATCTGAAACAATTTGTTGCTTTTCAGTGATGAAAGAAAGTACATTGCCAAGTTCCTCTCTTCTTCCGATCGATCAAATGAAAGTGCCTTCTTCCCTGTCAATAGCTCAACTAGCACAACCCCGAAGCTGTAAACATCACTCTTTTCTGTCAATTGGCTTGTGAGCAAGTATTCAGGGTCTAAGTATCCCCATGTTCCTTGAACCATTGTAAACAATTGTGTTTGATCAAGTGGGATTAATCTTGAAGCTCCAAAATCAGAGACCTTCGCAGTGTAGTTTGCATCCAAAAGGATGTTTGCCGACTTGACATCTCGATGAATTATGGGAATGGAAGTTGTGGAGTGTAAATAAGAGAGGACTCCAGCAGTTTCCGAGGCAATTCTCAACCGGGTCTTCCAAGAAAGCTTTGATGATTTGTTTGGGTCATGGATGTGATCGAAGAGAGTTCCATTATTGACGAATTCGTACACCAATAAAGGCACCTCTGTTTCCAAACAACATCCCAAAAGCTTAACCACGTTACGATGATTAATTTGAGAAAGCACAATAATTTCATTGATGAATTGTTCAATTTGGCTCCGGTCCATGAAGTTGGACTTCTTAATTGCCACTACCATATCATTTGGCAACAATCCTTTGTAAACAGTACCATATCCTCCTCGACCAACTATTATGCTCTCATTATAATTGTTGGTGGCCTTCTCTAGCTCTTCAGCACTAAAGATTTTTGCAGCTTTTGTGGGTTTGTCCGGTTCATCTAATTGTTTTCGCAAAAACAAGCCCCCATTTTGCTTGAAGTATTGTTCTTTGAGCCTAATGAGCTTCATTTTCTTGTGCCCCAAATATAGAAAGCCTATACTGAATAGCAGCACTATTAAGGCCCCAGCAACACCTGTATAAAACACCGGTTTACTCATTAACCATATGATTAACTGCACAGTAAATCATTGCACCGTGTAAAAGCAGCCACGCTATGAAACTTTCTGTAGGATTACATCACAAGGTTTCCTCGAAAACCTTAGTAATTTTGGGACAATTTGAGTCTAAATTAGGACAATGGATTTGGTTAAGCTAATCTACCAAAAAACAAACAAACAAACAAACAAACACACGCACATAGCACAAGTTCCATGGCCTAAAAATGTCAAGAAGTTAACAGGTTTAAATCGATATGAAAGAGATAACAAACTCAAACTAACCATAAGAATTAGGTATTTTCTTTTCCCATGGTACTACAATGTACTTGCTTGTAGTTTTCTAGGTCTTACGCAATCAAATCCGCGTCATTTATAGCATGCATGTATAGAGATTTTTTCGTTGAACTATGCATAAGTCTAAATAACTCAATTAAAGCCCTATCTCTATAACCAGCTGTATCCCATTTTGATGACATAAAAATGGCAACGGCTAGTAGCCTAGAAGAAATTTTTAAAAATGGATTAGGGTAACTTCCTCTTTTACTCATGTCATCTCTTTGGATAGATGTTGTCAAATCTCTAGTGATTAACTTGCTATCTGAATAATATCGTGGTAAATATGGCTTGTGCAACAAATAGAAAAGCTGTATAAGTCATGCATCACATGTGAAAGAAAGACGAAACAACCCATTGAACCATTTCTATCTGTTCTTAGATGCTAATCAAAACATGAGAGAGAAAGAAACAAGTTAGAATATAAGGAGGAAAAGAGAGAGAGACAAAAAAAAACGCATGCGAATCCACAATTAAATCAATCACCATCTTCGTTTCACCGCTTACAGCATTTGGGAAAGAGGGACCCCAGAAAAAGAAGCAATTGAGCATCTACTTGTGAACGCAATGAGGTGGGGCAGGACAAGGGCGGGGTTTACGTCCCCCGCCCCCAAGTAGTAAAGATGTTTTAATCGACCTCATGCCTCATGTAGGACAAGTTTCTTTATCTCATCACCATTCTCACGATAATATCAAAGTTTTTAAAAAGAAAAAAGATAGCACAGTTCATGATTATAAGAAGATATCAACGACTTAAAAAGGAAACAAATGAAAGAATGTGCCACAGGTAGTGAAAAGATAATGACGGCCTGCCAGAATGTTGTTTAGAGCTAATGACCCGCCAAGTTTGGGATTACTGAAGTAAGTGCTTTATTTTGGCACGCTGGAAGTTTGGGCCAGAATTGGGTAAATTCCTACGTTTTGTGAAAAGTGAAGCTGTGTTTATTATTTAAAGTTCTCAAGGTTAAATGAGGAGATTATATAGGAAATAACACTTCAACTAGAAATTCTTAGGAGGAATAAAGAAAGAGCAAAAGGAAAAGAAGGCTAGCCATATCATCCCTTACCCTGGCCTGGACGTGGAGCATAAAAGTATTACCCAATCTCGGCCACAAAATCCATTCATCATGCACGGGTTTTCACTCATTATTTGGGGCTAGTAAGTAAGAAAGGTATTCTCTTGGATCGATAAAATAGCCATCCCTAAGCGTACGTCCCCACCAGTTTTGGCCAGCGCAAGTCCTCGGCAAAGTGCCACCAACCGCTCTTGCGACCGCCATCTATGCCCCCTCTTTCATTCTGAAGGTCATGCTGTCAAATTGGAGGATGCTCACCTCACCTCTCACGTGACAACAAATATCTGGTTGCCCGAGACAGGTGACCTCGCTCCGATCAAATACCGAAGGTCGCACACATCGTAAAACTGTATGTTTTCATATACAGTACTCATATTAATATTCTTGACGTGATCTCAATCATTAGAAAATGTCTTTATGTTTACCCAAAGCCCAAAGTCACCATGCTCAAAAGACGCTGTAAGAGTACAGACATTGACATGAGGGAACTTAATCTATTTTTAAATTTTAAGGAAGCTCAATTGCGATGTACTCAATGTATCACATAATCTCATTTATTTTCAGTGAGAAGGATATAGAAAGTTTCATTTTGAATTTTCCAAGCAAGGACAGTGAAGAAAAATCGAACGAACTTGTGAATAGTTAATTTCTCCTACACCACGAAGAAATCGAATTATACATTCTAGCAATAAGCTAACACAGGTTTTTATGAGTCATGCACTCTAAGTAAAATGAAAGAACTTACCAACTAAAATCTCCATCAAGTGCGATGGATTAGCAGTACAACCTTCCTTGCTGTCATCATGATAACCCTTTGGGCATGAACACGTATAACCCCCTTCAATATTATGGCACTTTCCGTTACATGGGTACTTCTTCAGATCCGCACATTCATCAATATCTACACAAATTAGACACACACCAAATGTATCTAACCTTCTAAGATCATATCAATAAAAAAGACTAGTTAAACATTATGTTATCTACATACCGTGACAACCATTTGCAAGGTAAGGATTGCCTCGGTAACCTTTTAAACAGGTACACTTGTATCCAGATCCATTTTCGGCGTCAGTGCAGGCGGTGTTGTTTTTGCACATGTAGCTTGTGCTGTTCTTCTTAGCATCCTCGCATGTTTGATTCCCTACTGCCCAGTCGAGAACTAGAGTGGACTTATCAAATTTAGGCAGCTTAAGATCGCCAACTGAGAAGTTGTAGGAGCCAATTTCTGCGACGAAGGCATAGCTGCAAGGATTGAAATCCACGACATCGGAATGATTGTAAATGCTCTGAATGGAGATGCTGTAGCCGAAGGAATTCCTGGGGATGCTTGTCTCGCAGCAACCTATACCCGAACATGACCCATTGCTGACGTCCGAAACATTGCTGCACGAAGACATACACCCGAAAGAGAACTTATCCCAGTAATCGAAGAAGGAGGCCGACGTGTCACAACCGACCGCGGTGAACTTGTTCTTGGTGCTGGATATAGGGAATATAGCTAGGCCTATTTCTGCATTATTGCTCGACCGATCGGATCCGGAAGAGTCATAGCAGACTTGACTGGTCGAAACGTTTACTCGCATCTCATGGTTCTCAAGGGAAATGTCGAGTGTCTGCAAGTCAAATGAGTTATTGCTTCTTGCATTCATGTAAGGCACAGGAGGGTTGACAGAGTTATCACAAACGACTCTAAATGAGGGAGGATCAATGCGGCAGTGGGGATCACTGTCATTCGATCCGAAGGGAAATGGAATAAAGAGGTTTCCACAAGTACTTCGGCATTCGGGCTTCGTCATCAAATCAGCTTCTTCTTCTGTCATGTGATTGTGGCATGGACTCAATAAAGCCCCAAGCAACACAACTCTCACGATATGCTTATGGATGGCCATATTTCTCCCTTCAACTCTCTTCAAGTATTCTTTTGTTTTGATGAATTAATTCGATGGCTCGGAGTGATATAAGGAGGAGAAGAAAGGTGGCTTTTTTCTTCTTGTTTTTGTTTTTTCTTTGGAGCCGCGGCCCTCCCGCCCGCCCCCCCCAATCATGGAATCGTCTCCTTCAAGTGGATAGGAGCAGCTGACGTCAACTTCACATCTTGAACTTGGTGCTGGGCTCTTTTGAATAACTATTGGAAAATGTTGCGGTCCTCACGCACCGTCGCTCAGGTCTGTCACATTCTCCCCCTCACGTACCGTCGCTCAGGCCGTCACATTCTCCCCCTTTGCACCATCGCTCAGGCCGTCACATTCTCCCCCCCTTCTGGCATAGTGTCCTTGCTGTGGCCCCACATGCGGTCCTCACGCACTGCCACATTCTCCCCCCCTTCTGGCACGCATCGTCGCTTAGGCCGTCACATTCTCCCCCCCTTCTGGCACAGCGTCCTCGCTGTGGCCCCACATGCGGCCGTCACATTCTCCCCCCCTTCTGGCACAGTGTCCTCGCTGTGGCCCCACATGCGATTCTCACCCACTGTCACATTCTCCCCCTTTTGGCACGCACCGTCGCTCAGGCCGTCACAGCGGTCCTCACGCACTATCACATTCTCCCCCTTCGCACGCACCGTCGCTCAGGCCGTCACATTCTCCCCCTTCGCACGCACCGTCGCTCGGGCCGGTCACATTCTCCCCCTTCGGCACACGGTGTCCTCGCTGTGGCCCTGCATGCGGTCCTCACGCACCGTCACATTCTCTCCCCTTCGGCACAAATCGCGCCGGACCGTCACATTCTCCCCCTTCGCACGCACCGCCGCTTAGGCCGTCACATTCTCCCCCCCTTCTGGCATGCACCGTCGCTCAGGCCGGTCACATTCTCCCCCCCTTCTGGCACAGCGTCCTTGCTATGGCCCCACATGCGGCCGTCACATTCTTCCCCCCCTTCTAGCACAGTGTCCTCGCTGTGGCCCCACATGCGGTCCTTACGCACTGTCACATTCTCCCCCCCTTTTGGCACGCACCGTCGCTCAGGCCGTCACAACGGTCCTCACGCACTGTCACATTCTCCCCCCCTTCTGGCACGCACCGTCGCTCAGGCCATCACATTCTCCCCCTTTTGGCACGCACCGTCGCTCAGGCCGGTCACATTCTCCCCCTTCCCCGGCACAGCGGCGTCCCGCTGTGGCCCCACATGCGGTCCTCACGCACCGTCACATTCTCCCCCCCTTCTAGCACAACGTCCTCGCTGTGGCCCCACATGCGGTCCTCACGCACCGTCACATTCTCCCCCCCTTCTGGCCTCACGCACCGTCACATTCTCCCCTCCTTCTGGCCTCACGCACCGTCACATTCTCCCCCCCTTCTGGCACAGCGTCCTCGCTGTGGCCCCACATGCTGTCGGGAGTCGGCTTTGATACCATTTGTAAGGACCTGGGGCTTGCTGAGTAATATTGTCCGCCTTGGGCCGAGGCCCGCACGGCTTTAAAACGCGTTACTCAGGGAAGAGGGATCCCAGCCTTATAAACCAATCCAGGACTTCCCTCCCTAGGCGATGTGGGACAAGAGACATGTGACCTCCTTCCCTTGCGCACGTCCAAGGACCGAGGCGTAGACGCACCACCATCCCTCCTCCTCACACACCGTCGCTCAGGTCGTCACACCCCCCGCAGTGCAGTGCAGTGCACGTGACATTTTTCATTAGTTGTTCAAAAGAGCCCAGCACCAAGTTCAAGATGTGAAGTTAACGTCAGCTGCTCCTATCCACTTGAAGGAGACGATTCCGTGATAATTCCTCACCTGTAGTCATTGTGACCCAAAGACTGAAGTACCCTTGTCACAAAATGAGCTGCTCTATCATGTTGTAACGATGAAAACAAACGTATTCCTCATGAAATTTCCCACAAAAATTTTTACCTAGAGGTAGCAAAATGTTTTCCAAATCATATTATAGAGCTAAGGTAGGACACTTCACAGAAATTAATTTCTTGTATATGTTTAGAATTTCACAGACCACATGAACTAAAACTTGAAAATAACATAAGTTTGTGAGGGATTGTGTCGAATGGTATCTTGAAATTACAATTCTAAATCATAGAATAAAAAATGAAAAAAAGTCCATCAAATCCATGCTTTTACCTCAATCAACATCGTTGGTGAAATTCTTAAAAAAGAGTCTTTAGTAAAAAGACATGCTATATGGTCCACATTTGAGAGGCACAGCAAAATTGACGCCTTTTTCATGGAATTTCATACGAAATTGTTTGGAATTTAACGGACATAGAGACAGCTTTTATAAAGTCCTTTTCTCGATATATTCCTACTTTAATTCTCCAATAAGAGTTGTATGGGTATAGCTCTATGATGACAGTGCCATTTTTACCATATTATATTCGGCGAAGAAAACATTAACTATTTTGCTATATCTATCTAGGAATTTGAGAAATTGTATTAATCAAACTATCTTCTTTATCAAGAATCCAACTTTTACTTATGTCTTTGTTTCATTTCAAGTTAAGTTAGATTTATCACACACGAGCAAATTGAACCCTTAGTGTAAGTCTCTATTCACATTTCAAATCAGTTTGAAAATTCCCACAATCAATTGTAACATCACAATGAGAATCGCGTGCCTTATGAAAAGCGAACCTTGGATTCAGGATCGGCCAAATCATAAAAGCTCATGGGCATTCAAATCATGTGGAGACACCGGTTGGCCATGCAAGTAGCTGCCTGGCTTTTCAGGTCAAGGTCAACGTCGGGTCGCATGGCGTTCGGATCGTGGAGATATGAGTTGGCTATGCAAGTCTTTGGTTTGCTTTTCAGGTCAAGGTCGACGTCAATTGCATTTGTTGCTTTGGCCAAGGAATGTTACTATTTCTTTTATACATGTAAGGTACAGGAGGGTCCACCTTTAAGAGGCACACCAAAATTGACGCCTTTTTCATGGAATTTCATATGAAATTGTTTGGAATTTAACGGACATAGAGACAGCTTTTATAAAGTCTTTTTGTTGATATATTCCTACTTTAATTCTCCAATAAGAGTTGTAGGGTATAGTTCTATGATGACAGTACCATTTTTACCATATTATATTCGGCGAAGAAAACATTAACTATTTTGCTATGTCTATCTAGGGATTTGAGAAATAAGTATTAATCAAACTATCTTCAAGAATCCTACTTTTACTTATTTCTTTGTTTCATTTCAATTTAAGTTAGCTTCGTCACACATTAGCAAATTAAATGTGACGTATTGAATTTCGACCCATCTCATGATATATGAAATTGTTATTTTCTCAATGCGCTGTTAATTAAGTTTTCTCCTTCTAAAAGTGGCATTTAATTTTGGAGATGTCCCATGGTAATTTCTTCGTACAACATATTTGAACACCAAGAAGCCTATCCTTCATTTTTGGTGGGGTGGGGTGGGTTGCCCGGGGGGGGGATTTAGTAATGTTTTCATTTTTCGCATGGAAACGGTGGGCGTTTGGGTAAACGACATGCATGAGTCTCGCATCGAACCAGCTTTAGTTGTCCCGTACGTCCAATTCTCTAACTTTCCTTCAATGATGATCGGGCTTCCCTGCGATTCAATTCGAGTCTCGTTTCGTGGGCTCAAAAAACTCGTGCCATAATCATAACAATACCAATATAAAGAAGCTTAGTATTTGATCACGTGATCTCAAAATTCGTAATAATAACCTAATGTACGAGGATATGTTTAACTTCTTTGGCAGAACTCACGCTAACTTCTATAACAGAAAAGCAGAACCTCACGTCATGATTCCGTTTGTTTTGTAAAAAATGAATGAGTTGGAAATCATTTTCCTAAAATTGATATCTTATATCTCTTACATAAATGAGAGAACAAAAAATATATTCATCGTGCGTGATGTGACAACTTGCATGAGACAATTTAATGATAAAACCTCGTGTTACGAAGTCTTGCATTGAAGAGGTATAGCAATATCGTCCTGTAGACATTGCTACTCGCATCTCATGATCCTCAACAAAGATGTTGAGTATTTGTATGTTAGTACTTTTATTGACCATATAAGGTGTGGGAGGGTCAATAAAGTCATTGCAATCGGTAATAAAGGATGGGGCTATCAATGCGGCAATCGGAATAACTATAGGTCAATCCAATAGGGTGTGAATCAAGAGGTTTCCACAGAAACTTTGGCATCCGGGCTTCATCATTGAATCAACAGCTTCTGCTATGCGATTGTGGTATTGACTCGATACAGCCGCAAGCACCAACTTTCAAGAGAAGTACGTGGATGACCGTGGTTCTTCCTTCAACTCCTCCGCATATGATTTTTTTTTCTTTTGATGGAGTAATCTAATGGGATGGGACGTATACAAGGAGAAGTAAGGGGGGTTTTTTTTCTTCATCGTTTTTCTTTCGGGTCAAGCAGCTGTAATTATCGGCTTAGTTCAAGCTGTGGAGTTCACATCAGCTGGTCCTAGACACTTGCAGGAGACGATTCCATGATAATTCCGCGTGTGACGAAGTCTTGTGGGGTGCAGTCCACGGTAACATTTTTCAAATGCATGATTTATTCGACGTATTCTTCTTGGAATCATTTGTCGCTTCTCATCGAGAGAAACAAGCCATTGGGAGACAGACTGGAGTACTCTTGTCCAAAAAGAGCTGCTCTTACTTTCCAAATATTCTCTGAAAGTATTGTTAGGATTCCAAAGTTTAAGGCAATGTCTCTCTCTCCCTCCGTGGGAAAACAAAAGTCCGGTCTTCTCCTTTCCCAATGATTTTTGATAGTTGGAATACCGGGGCAAAACTTAAAAGTTGATGGGGGAAAGGAGAAGACCTGGACCCTTCGTCTTTTACGAAGAAAGAGACTCCTTAGTAAACTCTATAATATGACAATTCCAAAACATAATTTTGCTCCATATCTCTTGATCATTAAACACAATTCCTTCATTTTTTTAATGAATTTCATCAGTTGAGCAACAAGAATTAATAATAACCTTAGAAATTTCTCTCCACGATATCCTTAAATTTATTTATAGACCCTTTGAAAAGCCCAAATCGCCTACTTATTGGACGACACATTGGCCAATGGTGTGTGTACCAACTTATTAATTTATTAATTAGGGTTCCCACTCTCACCGCCACAAGCATCTACAAGCTTTTTCATTAGGGCCCTTGGGTTTTGGTTTCTTAAAATAGAACAAAACTTCACTTATTTTCCTTCTAAATAAACTTAAAGTAATTGTCCAATTTTGAAAATATTATGGAAAATTACATACATCTTGTATTAATTTGATATGTTTCAAAAAATATTTTAAGAATTTTGCGTCATAAAATTTTAGCAAAGCTTTGAAAAAATGCAAAGCAAATAGTTAGAATTAAGGGAAAAAGTCATCAAAAAGCCCACTATGTCCATTGTGATATATTTACTATAGACTTCTTTTTTGTATTACAAAAAATGTGAAACTTGTATATATGTAACACATTTACTCTCCATCAAGGTTTCATCAATGAGTACTTATAAGAATTTGCCTACATGAACAATGACAATGTTGGTAGAGCACCCACATGATTTAAGTAAAAGAAAAACAACGTCGTTTTGATTGAAAAATCATCTGAAAGATCCTTGATGGTGGATTAACGTATCATGTGGGTATATGTTTGGAGTTTTTAATGTGAAAAGAAAACTTTTAGGTTAAATATGTCACAATAGATATAATTTAGATTTTTTATGTTACCAAAAAAAAAGTACAATTTAATAGCAGTGTTGTGTTGCCGATTTGAGAGCTTACCTTGTACTCTAAAAATTATAGCCCACATAAATAAACATAATGTTTCTTTTCGGTAAATAAACTCTAGAATAGATAAGATTAATGAATGTAATATATTT
This sequence comes from Corymbia maculata, assembly GCA_014182735.1. Classification (NCBI taxonomy): domain Eukaryota; kingdom Viridiplantae; phylum Streptophyta; class Magnoliopsida; order Myrtales; family Myrtaceae; genus Corymbia; species Corymbia maculata. The sequence continues at coordinate 34,159,766 of CM024687.1, forward strand.
TACTACGCTAAGGGTAGTGTGGCAGAACCTCAATTAGATATAACAAAAATGATAGTCCATTAGCAAATTAACTTGGCTAGAGCCAGTCAACTCATCCCAATCTAGGAAACACCAACACTCTCAAGAAGCCTTATTGTTGTGTTGGACACTCTAACACGTGTTCAACACTCTTCAACACTTAGTCAACGCATGTTAAAAAATCTGACACTTGATTAACTCTCCCAACACTCTCCAACACTTGAGCTCATAATTCCGACATGTATGGAATTAATTTTAAAAATTTTCAATAAATGAATGGTCAAAATGTGAATATTTTAAAAAAAAATAATAGAAATAATAAAGAAGGAAAGAAGAAAAACCTACTTTCCTCTCTGATTTTGACTTTTACTTCATATGACACACAATTCACCTTCTCAAGTTTTTTCTTTTCTCTTTCGACAATTTCTAACACAAGAATCCAGAATGTGGATTGCTCTTTTTTTTTTCGTAAATTTGTCAAATTTAAAATAACGAATGACATTCACAAATGGTGAATTAATGTTTGTAGTGTAAATTCATTCTATGCTCTTATTTATTTATTTATTTATTTATGAATTTGAATCAAATTAATTTGATTGAAATAATCATAAAAATAAAAATTTATGATGTATTTATAAAATACACATTTAATAGACAACATATCCCAACATCTCAAAATTCTCTATTTTTTGATAAACAATGTGTCGGCGTGTCATGTCGTATTGCTATCGACAACTCTCGGTATGGGAGATAAAGTTGCAATAAATCACTATAGCACTGGTCACTATTTATTTTTACTATTCATTTTAGCAAATTGTTCATTGTAGCATAACGCACAAGGTTACTATTCACCATAATCTAAGATAACCTGTTATAGGACCCTATGTGTTTATAGTCCGTAAGAGGCTAGTTTGCTTTTGTAATTATGTTGCTTGCCTGTGTAAGGCCAGCTTGCTCTTGTTGTTTATACCATCCTCTACCTATATAAGCAAAGAGTTCTTCATTGTAAAAATCACAAGTGAAAAGGAATAAGAAGTATGTGGTGTGCTCTATCAACATGATCTTCTAAAGACTTTTATTCTCTTCTAGTCTAGAACTCTAGTCTTGGACAAACACTATGATTAAGAAAAATCCTAGAGTATGCTCTACACTTGGCCATATGGGATCCTGTGCATCAAAATTTTCAATATCTTAGAAATTTCTATAGTCTAAGTTTATAGCTTGAGAATGAACTTAATGGCTAATAGGCAGTCCTTATTGAAGCTAGGAGAGCCCTGTTAGATCCTAGTAAGAAATTGTTGATTCAGATTAGTTTGGGTTTCGATTTGAAATCTCAAAGAAGAAGAACTAATCAACTATATATAGAAGAAGAACAAAATCCCCGATGTCTAAATCTGCAAAATAGAAAACATAATCCTCAAACCAAAATACACCGGCTCAGAATAAAGCCACATATATGGTCTTAGATCTGATCATTGTCAAGTAAAAAGGCTTTCGGTGTCCGAAATTGATTTTCAGAAATTTCTTGAGGGTCACCAGTGAAGTGTCAGGTAAATGCCAAGTCGACGGGGTTGGTCTCCTCGACAATTTCTCATGATCGAAAATATGTCCCATCAGGATTTGTTCCTGCCCGCCAACTTTGACTGCATCATCGATAGAGAACATCAATGATGCAGGTTGCTTTCATTACAATGCCAAGACTTGAGAAGTCAAGCAAAACAAGAGTAGGCGTATGCAGCGGGGGAGAGACAGAAGAACGAGAAAAGAAGAAAATCAATAAGAGCAGACTGATTTATGCTGGTGATTGTCTGCATGTGTCTCATGGATTTATACTCGAAAAATTGTATATTTATGTTTTTAGACTATATATATATATATACATACTTAAAAAAATAACGTGTAACTTCAAGATAAGTAACCGATTAGCTTCAAAGAGGTTAAATATAAAAATTTTCCAATTGTTGTGTTGAAAAATTCAGATTTCTAAATAAGATTCCATTATATACTTTTAAATTAAGAAATGATACATCACACGTGGACTTTTTCTCCTTTTCCTGGGCTAGAATTTCTAATTAATATGGATTGTAGTTGATCTGTATTTGCGGAGAGTTATCATCACAAGGAATTTTATTTTTCCTTTAATCCAATACCTGTGCTGGATATGTTTTGTTAAATTTTCATAATTTCGAGAATTGTCCTATCTTACTACCTTCGCAGTAACAGAGAAATGCAATCATGATTATCATAAGTCATTTTGAAGAAACCAAGCTAATTGAAATATGAGCATAATAGGTTGACGGAAAAAGTATTATAAAAATCCTAAACTTATTGCATTTGTCTCAATTTAATCATAAATCTTTTAATAGTGTCAATTTAATCATAAACCTTTTGATCCAAAATTTAAGGCAATGTCTCTCCCTCCGTGGAAAAACAAAAGCCCAGTCTTCTCCTTTCCCAATCAACTTTTGATAGGTGGAATGTTGGAGCAAAACTTAAAAGTTGATAGAGAAAGGAGAAGGCTTGACCCTTTGTCATTTACGAAGAAAGAGACTCTTTGATAAATTCTAAAATACAACAATTCCAAAACATAATATTGCACCGTAATTCTCAATCATTACACGACAATCTCTTTATTTTTTAACAGATTTCATCAGTTGAATGACAGGAACTAATGGTAACCTTAGAAATTTCTCTCCATAATATTCTTAAATTTCTTTATAGACCTTTTGAAAATCCCAAACTGCCAACGATATCACATTACATATTGGTCCATAACGAGGGTCCCAACTCATTAACATATTAATTAGGGCTCCCACTCTCACCACCAAAAGCATCTACAAGCTATTCAATTAGGGCCCTTGGGTTTAGATTTCCTAAAATAGAACAAGACTTCACTTATTATCTTTTCTAACAAACTTTGAATGCATCATTGATAGAGAATATCAATGATGCAAGCTGCTTTCATTACATTGCCAAGACTTGAGAAGTCAAGAAAAACAGTAGTAAGCGTATGCAGTGGGGGAGAAATCACAATTCCAAAACAGGAGAATGAGAAAGAAGAAAAATCAACAAGATTAGATTGGTTTGAGCTAGTGATTGTATGCATGAAATGCATTTTAAGGCGGATGGGTTTATACTTGAAAATTTGTATTTTGCTGCTTATAGACTATATTTATGTATTCTGAAAAAGAATAACATGTAGCTTCAATATAATTAATCAACTAGCTTCAAAGAGGTAAAATATAAACTTTTTCAATTATTGTGTTATAAAATTGAGATTTCCAAATAAGATTCCATTATATACTTTTAAATTAAGACAAGATACATCTAACATGAATTTTTTTCCTTTTTATGGGCTACAATTTTTAACTAATATGGATTGCGGTTGATATGCATTTGCTAAGAATTATCGTCGCCAAGAATTTTAATCTACCTTGTCCTTTTTCTGGTCAAGTAACTGTAGTTATTAGCTTAGTTCAAGCTGTGGAGTTAAACGTCAGCTGTTCCTGGAGACTTGCATGAGACGATTCCACAACAATTCCTCGTGTGACGAAGTCTTCGTGCCGTGCGGTGCAGTGCACGTTTAAATTTCTTGAATCTTTCGTCGCTGCTCATTGAGAAAAACAGGCTATGGTGGGCCAGAGACTGGTGCACAATTGTCACAGAAGAGCTGCTCTTACTTTCCAAATAATCCCTGAAAATAATCTCAGGATTCTGGAGTTTTAGGGAAATGTCTCTCCCTCCGTGGGAAAGCAAAAGTCTTGGTCTCCTCCTTTCCCTATCGAACGACCGGACGCTTTCCAAAATATAATACTGGACCGTAACTGCTAGTCGTTACATGGCAATGACTGATGAAAAAGAGCCAATTGTTGACAAATTCCATCAGTTAATAACCTTAGAAATTTCTCTGTATAATATTTTTAGATTTCTTTCCATTGTCTATTTGAAAATCTGAACTCCAATTAAATTGGATGATGCATGGATATATGATATGCATCCCAACTCATTCACTTATCAACTAGGCCAACGCCTCTCACCATCACAAGCATCTTCCAACTTTTTTTATTAGGGTACTTGGGTTTTGATTTCTTATAATAAAACAAAAGTCGCTTAATTAACTATTCTAATAAAATTAATATAATTTTTACATTTTCAATCCTATATTAATTTTATATATTTGAGAACATTTTAAGAAGTTCGTGTTTAATAAAAGGCCTGTAAAATTATAAAAAGCTGAGAAAACAAATAGCAAAAATCATTAGAAACATCGTGCAGAATTCCACTTGCCTCTCCGAAGAGACTTTAATTTAGATTTGTGGTATTCTACTTAAGTTAAGGCACCAAATTCCTTGAATTGGCTTGCTTGTCCAAAACAGCTTTAAAAACCTTGAGTTGGGCAGATGTTGTCATGTCGCTAGTAATCAACAAAGCTATCTAAATAGTGTCGTGATCAATATGGCTTGTGCAGAAATTGAAAAGAGTTGTGAAGGTTGTTTGTCACACCTAAAAGAAAGACGAAATAGCCAAATTCTATTGGTTTTTAGAGGCTAATAGAAACTAAAGAGGGAAAGGAACAGGTTTGACTTTTAGGAAAAGAGAAAAAGAATTGGAACTCTATAATTAGATTAAGGGTGCGTTTGTTCATGGAAAGGTGTTTTTCCGGAATCTATTTTCCGGACTTTCATCCGTTTGGTTCACTAAAAATGATTAGTTAACTAAAAACACTTTTAGATCATGAAAAAACATTCATATATCAAACTATGAAAGTGAATTCTCATATTTAAGAAGATGAAAACACTTTCTAGAATTGCTCATCTTAAATTTATTAATATTTTCTTTTTTCTTTTCTTTCTTCATTACTTTCTTTTTCTTTTTCCTTCTTCCTCTCTCAACTTGTCACCAACCTCAGGCAAGGCTGAGCTCACTAGATCCCAATGAACAAAAGCCTCGTCAGCCTCTCTACAACAAGGTCGATGAGCACAAGCCTCGTTGGGATTTGGCGAGGTCAACCCCGCCCAAGGCCAATCATGTGACAGCCTAAGCCGTAGTGCGCAAGGCAGAGTCCCCAGACGTGCACAGGGAGGGGTGCATCTCTTGTCCCACATCGCCTAGGGGGGAGTCTTGGGCTAGTTGATAAGGATTGGGTTCTATATCCTGTGTAATACGCTTTTGGGTGGAGCCTAGAGAGCAAAGCCATGCGGGCCTTGGCCCAAAGCGAACAATTGTTACAGCCTAAGCGGTGGTGCGTGGGGCGAAGTCCCCGGATGTGCATAGGGAAGGGCGTGTCTCTTATCCCACATCGCCTAGGGGAGAATCCTAGACTAGTTGATAAGGCTTAAGTTCTGTATCCTGTGTAACGCGTTTTTGGGCGAAGCCCAGAAAACAAAATTGTGCAAGCCTTGGCCTAAAAGCGGACAATACATAGTGATAGGCCTCAGTCCTTACAAACCAGGTTAGCCCTTGCTAGTTGTCAAGGGATCAACTCATGTTGCATAAAAAAAACCTCTACATAAAATAAAATAAAAAATAGCCATCAAAATCAACCCCTAAATAAAAATATTGATATTTTTGCATTGCAATTTAGGCATTTAGACATTATAAAGCATTTCCGCATCCAACAAATTTCATCTTGACCTAGCTTCGTAGCTTCATCGTGCTTGAATTTGAGAAGCCAGGGAAATACTTTCAGTCGGCACCGGAACAAGCAAATATCATCGAATAGATTGTGCGCATGGCATGGGTGATAATCAAGAAGAACAATCAGTCCAGCAAACTTGCGGCCAGCCAAGAGGAGAGATTTGAGGAATGTTTTCAAGTGCAGTGAGAGAACTAAAAGAAAGAAAAATGAAAGGAGCCGGATGAATGATTGCGGTTAGTCCTAGTCCATGCATAATCATGCATTTCGCTTGCATATTTTCTCTATCATAGTTTGCAGAAATTCTGTGACGATGGATAGCGATTTGCTTTCTTGCTTAACGTATTCAGGTTCTTTAAAAATTCTCTGCAATTCATATACTGATTATTGGGTATCATATTCCCTAATTGTGCACACCCCTCATATGTTAGTGACATATGGTAAAAAATAAATAAAAACTGCATACAAAACATTTTTGAAATAATGAGAAAAGGTATCGATTGGGCATTAGATTAATCTAACGTAATCAAGTCACCGAATTCATTAAATCCCTAGTTTGCAAAAGTAAAATGCACTCCCATATTTTACGTGGAACGTGGATATTTAATTGATCCATAACCAATTAGTGGCAACTCCAAAAGAGGAAGGTTAATTACACATCGAATTAAGTATTAAGTTGCGATTGGTCGAGCTTGAGAGAGTCCATGCTAAGTACCATACTTGGTAATCCATTAGCCTTCCCTCATAGTCCACCTTCAAGAAGGTTGCAACAAAATAATATCAGCATGCTAGAAATTTGCAAATCTTTGAAGCTAACGGCTTGCAAGATTTGGGGTAACTGTAAAAGTTTAGTGCTTTATATTGCGAGTTTGCAAATTCGAGTCATAATTTGATCAATCCTTACGTTTTGTTAGGAATTATATAAAGCTTTCACGGTTAAATGAGAAAAGAATAGTGTTAAAACCACCAAAGCTAGAAAATCTTTAGGAGGAATAAAGAAAAAACAAGAGGAAAAGAAGCCTAGCCATGCCTATTCCTCCCCCTGCCTGAATGGGGAGTAGAAAGATTTTACCACATAGCCGCCCCAAAATTCGTTGATCACGGGCTTTCACTCATTTTGTTGGGACTAGAAAGTAAGGATATCTACCTGGATTGGTATAATAGCCATCCCTATGTATGCATCTTGTCACAACCCTCCTGAATAGGTGTTGGGGATAGGAGGGGTTTAGAGGTAATGTTGAGTTGAGGGTAGATAGTCCTCAATCCGCATGGGCTCTCCCAAATTTTTACATCCTGCGACATTGTGATTTTCATTTTAATTCGATTAATGCTATGAGAACTCTAAATGAAGAGTTGTCACTAGCCTGTTGAAATTGGTTAGAAACCAAATGAGATATACAAGTATAAATCACTTCCTACACAACCAGAAATTTAGGGTTAGGGGCTTATACTGGTTTATTTAACTAGTGCATTTTCGATTTCTAAACTTGATTATTTGTCAACTAAGGTGTTCATGCAATCCTTTGACAAAATTGTGAATCCTAAGATTCACATCCATTAAGTGTCGATGCAATGTTTTTCGTATTTATTATGATCATTGAATATGACCTAACTATTCAACTGAGAAAGTGAATTGCAATACAAAAACAATATAAAAGCAATTGTAAGAAATAAACAAATCAAGAGTAATGAAGAAAAGTGATTAAAATAGTGAAGTGTAGTAAAATAACCCGATACGAGTCGGGCAAAGAATATAACATGGCCTCATTTATTAAGTTCTATGACAACAACCCCCATGAGCTTAGTTAATATCAAATTCAATTTTCTAAAGAAACTAGTTTTCTCAAATCTAAACTAGAGAAAATCATGAAACTAGAAATAATTTTAATGCTAAAAGCTAACAACTCAATCGAGGCCTGTTTCTCTAACCAATTTTGTCCTTTTTTTTTTAATTTTCCGAATTATTTATTATTTTCTGGAAATAGAGACTCGGCCTAGGCCCTTGGGTGTAGTCCGAATTTGGACCCAGATTGGACCTCACAGGTCCAGGTCACAGAAAACAAGAAAGGCTTTACAAATGGAATGGGCTTATTTGTTCAAGCTCAAACCCCGAATTCTCTAAAGCCGAAGCAAGTCCAAATTTACCAAACCCAAGAGCTTATTAAACCGAATTAAATCCAAAGCTTACTAATCCGACTATGAACTAAACAATGCCCAAGTTAAATCCATTTGTCACTCTCGTTCCGTTTCAGCGAGGTGCTATTATCTCCGATTTCCATCCACGACCAGAGACCTTGCAAATCGACCGTGGATTTCATATGGGCCCCGATCTGAATTCGGGCAAGCACTCGAAGAGGCAGGATTAACTGAATTCCCTATATTTAGCACGAAGAACAAGTTCACTGCAGTCGGTTACGATCATGAGGTGGGCGTTATCGTTTCGATCGGTCAAGACTGCCATAACTCTTCAGGTGTGATGAGTCTCCGAGCGACTATCCGTGGCTTAGATTAATTGAATTCCCCATATTGAGCAAGGAGAACAAATTCATTGCAGTTGGTCACGATTGCTGTGACCAATCCTCGCCTATTTGCAGAGAACAAGTTCATCGCAGCGGTCTCAGCAAATATCCAACGTGTCGCAATCGACTACGGAGAACATGTGTACTTGGTCCCGGACAGGGGGAATTTGTCTAGTTTTGCATATAATCACTTGAAGACTTATCATACCCAGAAGAGTTCTCGAACGATCGAAATTGATAATGTGGTGCAGAGCACAGCTCTTTACGAAAGTTCTTAACAATTGTACGGACAACTAAAATTCCCCTAAATATAAAGCACTTTGGTGGGGTTAAGATTTTTTTGCTTTCCATTGTCCCACCCCCCCTCTCCCCCAAAAGATGGAGTCCAGTTTAAGTGGAGAGCGAGGAAGTTATATCCACATTAATGCATATATGGTTGTTGAGATTCGACTGAATTTGCTTACCACTTATGATATTACCAAAATTTGATGGAAGCCAGCCACATATGTCCATATCTAGATATTCAAGCTGTGGAGTTGACATCAAGTGGTCATAGCCACTTGCATGAGACGATTCAACAATAATACCTCGTGTGACGAAGTCTTGAGCAATGCAGTGCACTTCTCTTTATGAAAATTCATAACGTAAATTTGACATATCTTTCCTGGATCTTTCTTTGCTACTCATCAATAAGACAAGCTATATTCTGAGTCGGAGACTGGAGTTCTTGTCAAAAAAATGAGCTGCTCTTACTTTTCAAATAACCTCCGAAAGATTAATCTAGGATTCAAATAATCTCCGAAAGATTAATCTAGGATTCTAGAGTCTAAGAAAACGTCTCCCTCCGCGGGAATAAGAAAAGGTTTGGTCCTCTCCTTTCCCTGTCGATTTTTGATACAATGTACATAGGGATGTTGCTTTTGTGCATGCCAATTTATTTTTTTTGGGAAAAGTGTCAAAAAAATCTTAAATATATTACATTAGTACCAATTTAGTTTTAAACCTTTTAATGATGTCGATTTAGTCATAAAATTTTGAGTTTGTGCTAATTTAACTCTAAACCTTTTGACTTGGTACCAATTCAATTATTCCGGCTAATATTGGCCAGTTTTTGCTAACATGGACACAGATGAGCTTACATGGCACCACTGGCATTGATGTAGATAATTTTTAATGATATTTTAATAACTTTTTGATTTTTTTATTATTTTTGCTAATTGTTTTTTATTTTTGATTTTTCTCCTCCTTTCTCCTTCTTCCTTTTGCCGGTGACCATCGGCCATGGTCAAGCTAGCCTTGCTTGGCCATGGCAAGGCCGAGCCCAAGGGAGGCTAGCCCTGATAAGGGCTCCCCTAGCTAAACCTGGTAAGGGTCGGCCTCGCCTAGGCAATGGCCATTGGCCATGGCCGGGCGGGCTAGCCTCACCAGCCAGGACGAGGGTTGGCCTTGCCTAGGCCAGATCTTGTGAGGGTTGGCTTCACCGGATTTGGCTAGGGAAACCCTCGCTGAGGCTTGGCCTCACCATGGCTAGGAGAGGCTAGCCCACCCAATCATGGCTAGTGGGACAGTCACCGACAAAAGGAAGAAGAAGAAAAGAGAAGGAAAAAGAAAAAAGAAAAAAAGAAAATATAATTTATAATAAAAAATAAAATATTATTAAAATTTATCCACATTAGTACCGGTGGTGCCATGTAAGCCAACTAATGTCCATGTCAGCAAAATCAAGCCAAAATTAGTTGGAAAGATTGAATTGGCATAAAGTCAAAAGGTTTAGGACTACATTGGCACTAGTTCAATAGGTTTAAGATTAAATCGGCACCATTAAAATGTTTAGGACTAAAATGGCACCAACTCAAGAGGTTTATGACTAAATTGATACCAATGTAATAGATTTAGGATTTTTTTGATACTTTTCCCTCCTTTTTTTTTTTTTCTTTTCTTTTGGAGCATTCATACTAATGCAAAAACTAAAAGTTGATAGGGAAATGACAAGACCAAACGCTTTGTATGTTTGAGCATTTCCAAAAATAATGATGGACCATAATTGTTGGCCATGACTAAACAGCAACTGATAAAATAAAAAAAACAATTTGTCGACAAATTTGATCAGTTAATAACCTTTGAAAATTCTCTTTATAATATTTTTAGATTTCTTTCCATCAACGGTTTGAAAATTTGAAATGCTGACTAAATTGGATGATGCATGGATGTATGATGTGTGCCCTAGCTCATTAACTTATTATTAACTAGGGCTTCGACTCTCACCATCCAAAGTATCTGCCAACTTTTTTATTAGGGCAGTTGGGTTATGATTTCTTATAATAAGACAATAGCATCAAAATATCATCATCAAGCACTCGAATATGCACCAACCTACACAATCAATAACAGGGCGCGTTGGCAAAATCAAAGCACTCGCTGTGCGCCTTACAAGCGAAGCTCGTCGTGTCCTTCGCTGCTTCATCACAGGTCTCATTCCAGACAGTCCAGTCGAGCACTGAGGAGACCACCGTGTCCTTCATGCCATTGAGATCTTCCCTACTGAAATTGAAGGACTTGTCTTCGACTAAGAATGCAGAACTGCAAGGATTGAAGCTCCACTCCTTGGTGTGGTTCTTCAGGCTGACGACACTAGCATTGTAATTGAGGAGCATCTCCGGTATAGTGGTCTGGCAACACCTGATGCCATCGCACGCCCCATCGGTCACGTCGTCCATCCCGGTGCACACCAAGAGGCAGCTGCTCGCGAATCCCTGGCCACTGGACCCCGTGATCACAGCGCCGTGTCGCACCCGATGGCCATGAACTTGCTCTTGGTTTTAGAGAAAGGGAACGCGGACAGGATGGTGTAGGCGAAAGTGCGCAGCTGTTGCTGTATGCTGGACTCATTGTAGCAGTCCTTGCCGATGTAGGTGTAGATGCGGAGCTCACCGTCGAGCGATATGTCGAGGACTTCGATGTTGGAATTCCATAAGTAGGGCTTGGGGGTGGAGCCAGCGGTGACGTTGCAGTGGATGGAGAAGTACTCGCTCAAGTAGCACCCATCTCCGATGCCCAAGGGGTAAGGCACGGCGACGTCTCCGCAAGTTTCTTGGCAGTTGGAAGATACAGTCTGAGAAGATGATAATGATGATGATACCAGTAATAACTATCCGACCACTGACATCATCCTCGTTATCTCCAAACGATTCCACTTTGAACCCATCTCTCTCTCTCTCTCTCTCTCTCGTTTTGTCGTGGAGAATGCATCTGCGTGTGTTCTTATAACAAAGACAAAGCAACAGCCTTGAAGTTTCTCATATTCTTGTTTATGGGAGCATTGACTTATAACCCCCCGCTAACTACACCTTGTCCCAGAAGTTTGGGATTTGTCCAATTTGACGTCCTACTATTAAATCTTCTTCTAATTTTGCCCTCAAATATTCATTGGTAGTTCCAATTCTATTCCAAAATGTTGCCCCAAGTACAAAAAAAAAAAAAAAAAAAAAAAAAAAACAAATGGTTAGAAGTTCCCATTCGGCTTTGTGGTACTCACTTACTCCTAGTTAATTAAGTTTAGTACGATACTCAGATTCCTTTACAATCGAATTATAATAGGTAGAGCATCATATAATATCCGATGACGTTCATATAAAATCCATGCATATCATCACTACAAAAAATAAATTTTGATGAATTGCACTGGCAAACGAGGAAACAATAAAAGATAACACACAAAATGAGAAGGGAAATGCCAATTACACCCTAAAAATATTGCAATGTTGTTTTGCTGCTTTTGCCTAGTATGTATGAAGATTTACTCCTGGAAATTTTTCCCGTTTGCTCATAAAGTCTAAAAAGTAAATCCCTTAAATTGCCTACCTACAACAACAAATAGGAGAAGTTTCGATGGCGGTGCGAAGGTTGTTTTTATTTTAATTCTATTGCCTAGGACAAGTGAGAGTTGTTTGGAATTTATTTATTTAGACAGTGGCGATTTTAGGTAAAGCGATCCGATTTCGTCCATTCAAGGACTAAATGTCACAAATTTGGGAACAAGAGGACGGTTTGGCTTTCCCATCCAACGTGAGTGGCAAGTTGACAATTCCTTATAAAAGAACGAAAAACGTAAACCGGCTCGGACACGGCACTTTCTCGTGTTTTTGAGTTCTCTGAAATCGTCCACTGAGGAGGGCAGGTCGCCCGAGGCAATTGGTCAAAGATTCCGTATAAAGTCAAAGCTCTCCGCCTTCTCTTTCCCTCACATTCTCTGCTAGAGGAGGATAATGGGCCATGCCGGGGGCATGGCACAGCCCGCTTGGGCCAGCGCCAAGCCGAGACTTTCAATCAGGTCCGTGACCCATCTTGGGCCTGTGGGTGAGGCCCATGAGCTCTAATGGGCTGACCCAGGCTCCACAACTTGTTTTTGGTTGGCTAGGCCACATGGCCCAACCTTAAAGTAATTTTGGGATTTTTTTTTAAAAGAAGTTTTTCTTATTCATAATATTAAGTTTTTAAATTATCCATGAGCGTGATTCACGCTTGTAGGAAGATTACAAAGACAAAAGAGAAAGGATAAAAGAATGTGTCACGGGTAATTAAAAGATGACAACATTGTGCAACAATTGAGTAAACATTTAAAGCTTACGGTGTCTTAGATTTAGAATGACTATTAAAATTAGTGTTAGTTTGTCATGTTTGGAAGTTCTAGGAGTGTGTGGAATTAAACTGTGTTTATTCTATAAGGTTTTTGCAATTAAATGAGGAAAGAATGCAAGAAATAACACTTAAGCTAGAATATCATTACGGTTTGTTATGATATAGGAAGGCCGGTGACCAACTTACAATTTTGCCCTATAGCTATGCGATTAATAGCACTAAAGATAACACGACTACAAGTCATTTGGTATGGATATTAATATTCGCAATGTGATCTCCGTTGATGCACATTTACCCAAAACCCAAGGTGACTATGTTAAAAGATGCTCTAAGAGTTGCAATGCAGATATGAGTGAAGTTGATATATTTTTGGATATCAAGAAAGCTCAATTGTGGTGTAATTAGTAACATGTGATGTGCTTACTGCATCAGATAATCCCGTTTATCTTTTGCAATGAAACTCAGTGATTTGAATAAACCAAGTAAAATTTAAGTAGTTAGTTTCTCCTAAACCACAAAGAAATTGATTATATATTCTTGAAACAAGCTAGGATAGTATGTTTTCTTCGGTGAAGAAGTCCAAGTAAAATGATAAAACTCCCCAACAAAAGTCTTCATCAAATGGATTAACAATGCATTCTTATCTATCTCCAACACTCTTTTTACTATCACCATGATAACCCTTTAGGCATGAACATGTATTGCCCTCTTCAATATAATAGCAAATCCTCAACTAGTTTTTGCTGTAGATTCAAATATTTAGCAATAACAACACAAATCAGACTTGCGTATCAAATGCATCTAGTTTTCTCATTTCATATGAATAAAAGAGAAAGTTCAAGAATGTTGATGTATCAATGTATCGGGACCTTTTAAACAAGATCGTTGTACCCGAATCCTATTTTAGCATCGGTGCAAATGGTGTTCTTGGTGGACATGTAACTCTTGCCATTCTTTTGGCATCCTCGTATGTTAGATTCCCTATCACCCAGTCAAGAACGAAAGCGCAACTCTCCAAATTTAAGCCGCGAAAGATCACCAACCCAAAAGTTGTAGGCATGATTGGAAAGGCTCTCAATGGAGATGTCGTAGTCGAAGGAGTCCCCACGAATGCTCATCTCGCAGAAATCGATATTGGAAAACAACATGTTTACTAATGTTCGGAATGCCTCTGCGTGAAGACATACACTCGGTCTACAAAGGAGGCTGATGTGTCTATAATTGACAGCAGTGAACTTGTTCTTGATGCTGGATATGGGATATTTAGCTAGGATGAGTTCCAGAGAATTGCTCCAAGAGCCACTGAGAAGAACAAGCTATACTCGTCACAAAATCAGCTGCTCTTACTTTTCAAATAATCATGAGAGATTAATCTAGGATTCTAGAGTTTTAAGGAAATGTCTCTCATTCCATGGGAAAGAAAAAGTCTGGATTCTCCTTCCCCAATCGATTTTTCATAGTGTGTGTTGGATTTTGGCAGGATCCGTACCAACTATTCTAAAATTTTGAGTTATTAGATTAAGGCATAGTTTATTATTTAAATATTCAAACATTCTCTCTCACGTTTTGTCTAATATTTTTGTCTAGTATTAATCGTGAAAATATTTAATTTAGAAGACAAATGAGGTCTGAAAAATAATTTAGAAGACAAATGAGGTCTGAAAAATTCAAATTCATCTCCAGCTCTTATACCATGTTAAATTTTGATAAGATCATTATCGACTATTCTAAAATTTTAAACAATTAGATGAATGCATGATTTATTATTTAAATATTCAAATAGTGTGCATGCACGGCAATGTCACTTACATCTCCAAAAACACTTTAGTAAAGACATGTCATTTTTCACTAGGGTTAAGGCACCAAATTCCTTAAATTAGCTTACTTGCTCAAAACAACTTTAAACTTAATGAGACACTACGCTCCTAACTATTAACTAAACTAGCAAGATGGCGGTACGTTGCACGGGTCAACGAATCTTCACGTCAATTTAGATTTCCGCTAGAGTTTGCATGGAGTTTTACGTATATGGATCCGGCCCTATCTTATAGTTATGTACTCCGATTGAAAGAAGATATGAAACACAAAATTGCACTATCTATTGAATCATAATGTAGGGACATGCAACATTCCGAGCATACAAAATAACCCGAGTCACTACGAACATGAAAGCATAAAGTGAAAATGCAAATCCTTTCTTTTTTATAGGCTTTGTCCATGTGTAGGAAATCCTTCGGTTGAAGATTCTGCCTTTTAAAAATTGGCGAGTTCCTTTGTTTTCATATCACCCAGAGGGTTCCTACAAACAAGGCTTTGAACTGAGGAGAGGCGTTAGAGGTAAGGATCGCGCAAACCTTTCTGTCCATTCTTGAAACCATTGTTGGTGATGTGTCCACATTTAAACTCGAGTCCGTCCATATCGTCTTTGTCCAGCCATAGAGGAGGAAAAGATGCTCAATTGATTCTAGTACAGCCTCACAAAAGGGACACCACAGGTCGGGTAAGAGGTTTCGTTGATGCAAGTTTTCTTTAGTCGGGAGGGCATTATTGCAAATTCCCCACATCAAGAATTTAATTTTGGGGTAGATTTGTAGTTTCCAGATCTCGACTCTTAGTCGTTTTGGATTTTGATAGGAAGTTGATGCTAGTTGTGCTCACATACTAATCGAGCTGAAGGGCCCGACCTGACCCGTGCCCCTTCTAATATATAATAAATAATAATGATAACAATAATCCCATAACAATATAATAAAATAAAGGGAAAATGCCACCAAAAACCCCAAACTATGCTCATTGGGACAATTTTACCCTGAAATTTTTTTTTTTGCTATGAAAAATCCCAAACTATGCCACTTAGGACAATTTTATCCCAAACTTCTTTTTGTATTACCAAAAATCCTAAACTATGCCACTTGGGACAATTTTACCTTCAACTTTTTCTTGTGCCACAAAAAATCTAAACTGTGCCACTTGGAACACATTTATCCCAAAAATTTTAATTAAAGGGCATTTTCGTCTTTTCACTTTTTTTAAAAAAATTTCCTTATCTTCCCCCTCTGCCGGCGAGGGCCACCCTCACCAGCGGTGTCGTCTAGCCTAGGTGGCCCTCACCTGAGTGTCAGGGAGTGCCGCCCCCGCTAGATCCGGTGGGGGTGGCCCCCGCCTGAGTGTTGTGGAGGGTCACCCTCACCCTTGCCTCCCCGCTCCTGAGTCAAGTGAGGGCCGCCCCCCCACCCCTCGCCCCCCGAATTTGGCGAGGGCAGCCTCACCCGACTCGGGCGAGACTCAAGCGAGGGCCGCCAGCTTCCCTCTCCCATGCTGGCAGAGGAGGAAGATAAGGAAAAAAGAAGAAATGAAAAGACGAAAATGCCCTTTAATTAAAAAGTTTGAGGTAAATGTGTCCCGAGTGGCATAGTTTAGGATTTTTTGTGACACAAGAAAAAATTCAGGGTAAAATTGTCCTAAGTGGCATAGTTTAGGGTTTTTGGTGGCACAAAAAAAAGTTTGGGGTAAAATTGTCCCAAGTTGCATAATTTGGGGTTTTTCATGGTATAAAAAAAAGTTCAGGGTAAAATTGTTGCAATGGGCATAGTTCAGGGTTTTTGATGGCATTTTCCCTAAAATAAAAAAGGGAAAACTCGATTAGAAAATAAACTTGATTAGATCATTAGATTTTAGTATTAGAATTAGTTTAGTTTCATATAGATTGCACATACATGGTTTAGGAAAATTCATGAGTCTCTCTAATTTAGTTTTAAATTGATGAGTTTATTTAGAAATAGAACTAAATTTGGACTAAACTCATGGGGTTGCTGTCTCGAGGATTAATAACAAGGCCATGTTATATTTTTTGCCTGACTCGCATTGGATTACTTTATTACAATTTACTTTTTACTTGACTTTCATTATTATATTTGATGAATTAATTGTGTTTCCTTTATATTGCTTTTAAATGGTGTCCTTTACTTTTTTTAGTTAAATGGTTAGGTTACTTATCATCATCATCATAATAATAATAATAATAATAATAATAATAATTATTATTATTATTATTATTATTATACAAACAAAAACTTATGGACATGTTGACACCTAAATTTTGATTGATCATTTGTAATTTAATGCACAAAAATTTAGGGATTAATTTTAACTCTAAACAAAAAATATTAGAATTAAATTGCATAGCATATAATTTTAGGAGCATTTATTATTATTGCATTTGCATTGGATAGGTAGTGGATGGGCTCCAATTGATGGTTCTAAACTTTAATTTAACTAGTTAGATTAAGCTCGGAGTGAAAGAGAATTTGGCTAAGCCCATTAAGGAGTGTGATGCGTTGGAAGATGGGAATATTCCTAAGAATATTCGCATTATTCTTCCAATATTTAGGGAAGGTGTCGAATGAAATATTGAAAAAATATTGCATGTGAAATACAAGAGTTAAATAGGTAATATTCAAATTTACTCTTTCCTTGAATAACGTAGTCTTCTCATCTATAAAAAGGGGGCCAGAGAATAGAGAGAGGGCACACAAACAAAAATTACAAAAAAGATGAAGGAGACCGAAAAAAAGGAAAAAAAAGGAGGTTGTCTTCTTCAGGTCCTTGAGCCTCAGCCAAAGCGCCTCCAGCTTCCACCCGACTCGGCTACTGAACTCAACTGCATCACCGACTTTGAGCTCGTCGCTACCCCACTCTCGGCACGCTATTGCACATTGCCCTGAAGTCCTTGCTTCTTGCCCGGTCCCACGATCGAACAGCCACTTCGTTTGCCTCGGTTCCAGACGTGCAGCGGTTTCGGAGTTTCATACAGACGTCGTACTTTTGTCTCTCTATTTCCGTGGCTTGTGGGTTCTGTTTTGCAGGAAGTAATGACCCATTATTGATAAAAAAAATTGAGAGGATATATTCACGAAGAGAGAGAAACAGTGGCTGTGAAGGCTGAAGGAAAAGTCCATTGACCTTTACCTTCTTTCTGCAAATTCTACCAAGGTTCGCCCAAGGCTTGCATGGCGTTGACTGAGTCAAGATACTCTTCCAAGTGAAGCCTAGCTTGCTGGGAAACAATCGAGTTTTGCTCCATCGTGAACCATCCATCCCCGGGCGCATTCACCACGAGAAATCACTAACCCAAGCATCTAGATTGCAAGACTCAATCGTGATTCGTGTCGTAGTTCCAAATTTAGAAGCCAATATTCGGATTAGGTAAGATATCGTGTCTAATTTTAATTTTGAATATTTCGGTTCCTTATTTGAAACATTGTTGATGCACAAAATTGAATTTCATGATATATTTCGTAATATTAAGTAGCTTTTAAATAAAGATTATTCCCTAATTTCTTAACGTGCATATGATTGTCAGTCCGATTTCATACCCGAAATATGACTCGCAATCGCACAGAAAAATCGTCAATCTGATCTCATGCTCGAGATATGATTCGAGATTTTATGAAAAATTGACTAATCTAATTTCATGTCCGAGAAACAATTTGTCAATTTATTTCCAAAATTAGATGAATTATCTTGCCTGATTTATTGCCATGCTATTCTTGATGCCTTTGCTCGAATTGATTTTGCTTATAAAAGAAAATCCCAAAAAAATATAGTTCAGTTGGATGTGATTCTTGTTAGAATATTTTCTTTTAGGATAGTTAAAATGTTTAAATTCTAAAAAAAAGAAAACTTAAAAATTGCCATGCTCATGTTTAGGTCATTTTCCATGTGCCATTTAGTCATTACATATTTAGAGTCATTTGAATACATGACATACTAGGATAGTTGCATTAAATATTTTCTAGCATTAGATTAAGTTAAATAATTAATGTCGCGTGACCTATAATTTGCATATTAGGTTGCACGTTGCATGTTATTTTAGTTAAACACTTTTGCACGTCATCGCATGTATTGCACTTAGTTTTTTAGGCATCATTAAATAATTTAAAACCTTAAAAAATAGTTGAATGATTGCATGTTAATTAGAAATCATATCTAGGATTAGTGATGTGATTTTTAAGCTAACATTGCAGATGTTTTCGTTGCTTTGAGGTAAGCATCTCTTCCTTGTACTTGCAATTTATTTATCGCTTTCCGTTATTGAGTGTTAGATAATGGTTGCGTACTCGCATGATCACATTGCATATTATGGAGTAAATTAAAATCAATACAAACTACCTGCAAATCATTTTTTTTCAAATAAAAGAGAAAATGTATCGAAAGGACGTTAGAAAAATATAACATAATTAAATCCCTGATCCCATGGTCTCTTGAAGTAATTCTTCCATTACTTTACTTGGGTTTCTAATCAACCCACTAAAAAATAGATTAGTGGCGACTTTAAGCAAAAATTATTTGAATACTAAAAACTTAAACCCTAGGTCGCGAATTAGTACGGGCTTGGGGGAGCCCAAACTAAGTTTAGGCTTAATAATCCATTAGTCAAACCATAGGTGGTGCACCTAGGCTTAATAATCCATTAGCCAAACCCTAGGTAATGCATTCAAGGTGAGGTCGTGACAGGACACTTAGTAGACAAAAACCTCTTCATAATTTGGTAAAAGACTGCTTGGACACTTTAGCTATAAAATAATAAAATTTAGGTATTGAAAGAGAACTACTTAGATAACTAGTATAGTCGAGTCTCGGCCCTGGAATTCTAGTTCTGTGGTATACTTCCATACTTCATTTAGTTTCCAGCTAATTCAAATAGATTAGTGACAACTCCTCATATAAAATTCTCGTGGAATTAATTGAATGAAAATCTCATCGTCGTATGAGATAAGAGTTTGGCAGAATCACATTGGTCCGTCATTCATTCGAAATTACCTTTAAATTTGTCTTTTTCCCGACCGCATCGCGGAAAGAGGGTTGCGATAGAGTTGTTGCGGTCCTTACCTTCGATTTTCATATATTATCTAACCAACAAAAAGGGATTCAGGTCAACGCTGAGTCGATGTTGGTTGCAGCCCGAGGTAAACTTCGAGCCGAGCCTTGAGCGTGCGGTTTTGTGCATGAAGCGTGCTTTACACAGCGAATCCATTTATGGTTGTAGATCAAAACTGCGTATATTTTCCGTCTTTAGAGTCGTCAACGAGAAATGTTACATAAAGCCAAAAATTCGCATGACGTGTGTCTCGTGAAACTTTTACATTCTGCAAGGAAACCCAACTGGTACCTAGAGTCATATTACATTCTTGATTTTTAAATATGGCAAACCGCTACATTCAATATTTTCACTATGTCCATGAAAAGAGCCGCCTTAGGCAAGTGAATAATGAGCCCATAAAATATGCATATTCATTGGACTTTATTTTCCTCCATCACTAATTTAAGGAAATATTTTTTATTGGTTTGTTGAAAATATGGATATTATACTTCACAAACTTAATTAGAAATAAGTGTAGATGATGTTTATTTTGTACTTTAGTAACCACAAGACGGGCTGGAGAAAAATATGGCCCTACCCCATTGATCTTATGAACACATGTCATGCGTATAATCGTCACGCAAAATTTCGTTCTAGGCAAGACCATGGAATTGCCCAAGAAAAATATTCATCCAAGTTGGACAAACTATATCCATAAGCAAACTCAAAGATAGCTCCTAAATCTCAAAGGCATCACCAACAAATGGTAGAAGGAAGAGACCATTTTTACATCTTGTCGCTGAGTTATATATAAAAGCTTTCTAAAGCTAAAATGCAGTCTTACTTCTATCACAACACACCTGAATATGTATCGCTACTTAAGTATTCTCATCTCCCACTACTGACTTTTGGCATGATATGGTCTTCCATGCTATTCATGTACCCAGTGTTCATGCTCCCACTAATATCCATGTACGCATCGGTCTTCTCTCCCTGCAAATGAACCATCTCTTTCTGATTCACATCTGTACTATTGACACCAGAATGGTTAGCCATTGCTCTAAGTCTCTCCAATTCAATCGCTACTTCCTTCATGGTCGGTCTCTCCTCTGCTTTTATTGTCAAGCATCTCTTTGCAAGATTAGCAAATTCTCTCACCTGCTCATTGATTCCTTCGTTTGCAATAACTTCCTCAACAATCTCAAACATTTTGTCGTTTTCCAGTGATGAAAGAAAGTACATTGCCAAGCTCCTCTCTTCTTCTGATCGGTCAAATGAAAGTGCCTTCTTCCCTGTCAATAGCTCAACTAGTACAACCCCAAAACTGTAAACATCACTCTTTTCTGTCAATTGGCTTGTGTGCAAGTATTCAGGGTCTAAGTATCCCCATGTTCCTTGAACCATAGTGAACAATTGCGTTTGATCAAGTGGGATTAATCTTGAAGCTCCAAAGTCAGAGATTTTCGCAGTGTAACTAGCATCCAAAAGGATGTTTGCTGACTTGACATCTCGATGGATAATGGGAATGGCAGCTGTGGAGTGCAAGTAAAAGAGGACTTCGGCAGTTTCTAAAGCAATTCTCAATCGGGTCTTCCAAGACAGCTTTGATGATTTGTTTGGGTCGTGGATGTGATTGAAAAGAGTTCCATTGTTGATGAATTCATACACCAATAAAGGCACCTCTGTTTCCAAACAACATCCCAAAAGCTTGACCACGTTACGATGATTAATTTGAGAAAGCACAATGACTTCATTGATGAACTGTTCAATTTGGCTCCGATCCACAAGCTTGGACTTCTTAATCGCAATTATCATATCATTTGGCAATGATCCTTTGTAAACAATACCGTATCCTCCTTGGCCAACTATTCTGCTCTCATGATAATTGTTGGTGGCCTTCTCTAGCTCTTCAGCGCTAAAGATTTTTGTGGCTTTTGCAGTTTTATCTGGTTCATCTAATTGTTGCTGCAAAAGCAAACCCCCATTTTTCTTGAAGTATTGTTCTTTGAGCCTAATGAGCTTCATTTTCTTGTGTCCCAAATATAGAAAGCCCATACTGAATAGCAACGCTATTATGGCCCCAGCCACACCTATATACAACACCAGTTATTCATTAAACATATGATTAACTGTACACAAATCCTCGCACCATAAGAAAGCAGCCATTCTTTGAAACTTTCTGCAAATTTATACAATAAGGCTTCCTCGAAAACCATAGTAGTTTTAAGACAATTTGAGTCTAAATTAGGACAATACATTTGGGTAAGCTAATCTCCCAAAAAAACACACACACACACACCCGCATTCCATGGCCTATAAAGAGTGTCATTATTTTAACAGTTTTAAATCAATATGAAAGAAATAATAAACTCAAACTAACCACAGGAATCAGGTATTTTCTTTTCCCATCGTACTACAGTGTACTTGCTTATAGTTTTATAGGTCTTACACAATCAAATTTACGTCATTTAAAGCATGCAAATATAGAGATTTTAGTTTTATAGGTCTTACGCAATCAAATCCACGTCATTTAAAGCATGCAAATATAGAGATTTTTTTGTTGAACTATGCATAAGTCTAAATAATTCAATGCAAGTCCTGTCTCTATAACCAGCCGTATCCCTTTCGATGACATAAAAATGGCAAGGACTAGTAGCTTAGTAGAAATTTTTAAAGATGGATTAGTATAACTTCCTCTTTTGCTTGTGTCATCTCCTTGGATAGATGTTGTCAAATTACTAATGATTAACTTGCTATCTGAATAATATCGTGGTAAATATGGCTCTTGCAACAAATAGAAAAGTTGTATGGGTCATGCATCACATATAAAAGAAAGATTTAACAACCCATTGAACCATTTCTATTGGTTCTTAGATGCTAATCAAAACATGAGAGAGAAAGGAGCAAGTTTGACTTTAAAGAGGAAAAGAGAAAAAGACCACATGTAAATTCACAATTGAATATATCACCTTCTTCGTTTTACCCCTTACTGCATCTGGGAAAAGGGGACTCCAGAAAAAGAAGCAACTGAGCATGTACTGGGGAGCGCAATTAGGTAGGGCAGGACAAGGGCGGGGCTTACGTGCCCCCGCCCCCAGCTTAAAACTAGTAAAGATGTTCCATACCCACCTCATTCCTCATGTAGGACAAGTTTCTTTATCTTATCACCATTCTCGCGATGATACGAAAATTTTTAAAAAAAAGAAAAGAAGAGATAAGTACAATTCATGATCGTAAGAAGATAGAAACGACGTAAAGAGGAAACGAATGAAAGAATGTGCCATAGGCAGTAAAAAGATAATAACGACGTGCTACAATGGTGTAAATATTTAGAGCTACCGGTGCGCCAAGTTTGGGATTACTGTCAAAGTCACCACTTTATATGGGTATGCTTAAAAGTTTGTGCCATGGTTGGGTAAAGCCCTACTATATGAAGCTGTGTTTATTATTTAAAGTTCTCAAGGTTAAATGAGAAGATAATATAGGAAATGACACTTCAACTAGAAAAACTTAGGAGGAATAAAGAAAGAGCAAAAGGAAAAAGAAGGCTAGCCATATCCATTCCTCACCCTGGCCTGGACGCGGAGCATAAAAATATTACCCAATCTGGGCCACAAAATCCATTTATCATGGATTTTCACTCATTATTTGGGGCTAGGAAGTAAGGAAGGATATCCTCTTGGATCGATAAAATAGCCATCCCTAAGCGTACGTCCCCACCAATTTTCGCCAACGCAAGTCCCGCTCCCAAACGCAAATTGGAGGATGCTCTTGCGACCACCCACCTATGCCTCCCTTTCTTTCTGACGGTCATGATGTCAAATTGGAGGATGCTCACCTCTCACGTGATAACAAATCTCTAGTTGCCTGAGACAGGTGACCTCCCTCCGAGTGAATACCGAAGCTCGCACAAATTGTAAAACTGTATGCTTTCACACACAGTACTGATACTCATACTCACTATGGGATTTCAATTGTTGGAAAAGGTTCTTACATTTACACAAAACCCAAGGTCACCACGTCAAAAGACGCTCTAAGAATACAGACAGGGAAATGAGGGAAGGAAGCTCAATTGTGGTGCACTTAGTAACCCGTGATGTACTCAATGTATCAGATAATATCATTTATCTTTTGCATAGAAACTTCAATGAGAAGAATATAGAAAATTTCATTTTGAATTTATCCAAGCAAGGACCGTGGAAGAAAAACCAGGTGAAGTTAGGAATAGTTAATTTTCTCCAACACCAGGAAGAAATCAAATTAAATACTCTTGAAGTAACCTAAGACAGTATGATTTTTGAGTTAGGCACTCCAAGCAAAATGAAAGAACGTACCAATCAAAATCTCCACCAAATGTGATGAATTAATAGTGCACCCTTGTCCATCTCCAATGCCCTTCATGCCAGTACCATGATAACCCTTTGGGCAAGAACATGTATAATTCCCGTCAATGTTATGGCATTTTCCCTGACATGGGTTATTCTCTGGATCCGAACATTCATCAATATCTACACAAATTAAAAACACACATTAGATATGAAGTGCAAGATAAAGAAAGTTGATTATATCAACGTACCTTGACAGCCATTCGCAATGTAAGGATTGCCTCGGTAACCTACTTTACAAGTGCACTTATACCCGGATCCATTTTCGGCATCGGTGCAATTGGTGTTGTTAGTGCACATGTAGCTCACGTTATTCTTCTTGGCATCCTTGCATGTTTGATTTCCTATTGCCCAATCGAGAACTATAGTGGATTGGTTAAATTTAAGATGCTTAAGATCGCTAACCGAGAAGTTGTAGAAGCCATTTTCAGCAACGAAGGCATAGCTGCAAGGATTGAAATCCAAGACATATTGATGATTGTAAAAGCTCTGAATGGAGATATTGTAGCCGTAGGAGTCCCTAGGGATGCTTGTCTCACAGCAACCGATACCGGAACACGACCCATTGCTAACATCCGAAACGTTGCTGCACAAAGACATACACCCAAAAGCGAACTTCTTTTCACGGTCTAGGAAATAGGCTGCCGTGTCACAACCGGTGGCGATGAACTTGTTCTTCGTACTGGATATGGGGAAATCAGCTAGGGTGAGCCATGGAGATTTGCTCAAAGACCAATTGCTCCCCGAAGAGTTAGAGCACTTTCGACCGGATGAAACGTTTACTCGCATCTCGTGGTCCTCAATAGAAATATCAAGTATTTCAATGTTACTACTGCTATTATGCATGTAAGGTATGGGAGGATTAGTAGAGTTGTTACAATCGATAGTAAAAGATGGGTGATTGATGCGGCAATCAGAGTTGCTATCCGTCGTTCCAAAGGGATATGGAATCGAGAGGGTTCCGCAAGTAGTTCGGCATCGAGGCTTTGTCTTCGAATCAACAGCTTCTGTTATGCAATTGTTGGATGAACCCAATAAAGCCAGAAGCACCACAACTTTCAAGAGAAGCTTATGGATGACCATGGTTCTTCCTTCAACTCTCTTCAAATATGTTTTTTTTTTTTTTTGATGAATTAACTCGATGGGTTCGAGGGATTATAAGGAGAAGTAAGATGGGTTTCTTCTTTTTTCGTTTTTTTTCCTTTGGCCAAGTGTAGTTATTGGTTGATCAA
This sequence comes from Corymbia maculata, assembly GCA_014182735.1. Taxonomy (NCBI): domain Eukaryota; kingdom Viridiplantae; phylum Streptophyta; class Magnoliopsida; order Myrtales; family Myrtaceae; genus Corymbia; species Corymbia maculata. The sequence continues at coordinate 34,185,055 of CM024687.1, forward strand.
AAGAAGTCCAACAGTAAGTTCAAGTTGTGGAGTCAACGTCATCTGGTCCCCCAGCCACTTGCGTGAGACGACTCCACGATGATTCCTCGGGTGACGAATCTAGTGCAGTGCCGTGCACGTGACATTTTCCAAATGCACGATTTATTTGAGAGTCCATCACTAATTTAGACATGTTCTACAATCGTATATTTTAGCTACTCATCAGAAGAACACAAGCTACTCTGAGCCAGAGACAGGAGTACTCTTGTCAATAAATTTTATGCTCTCTCACGTCCTAAAGACCTTTTAAAGCAATTGATTCAGTTCGTACGTGTAAAGAAATTTGCAATAATCTTATTCCCCAAGAAGGCATATTTAGAATTTCTTTTATTTAATTTCAGTATAAGAATTTTCAAATATTCATTATAGTGAATAATTTGTTTCTCAACTTTGTAAAGTTCAATATGGTCGCATCATTATTAGTGATTAATCTTTTTTCCTTACTTAATTTACCATGTGTAATATGTTATGTAGACATTCATTACATAATAGTGGAATATCAGTGGCCCCAAACTTTAACATCTCTATGCATTTGATCATAACAGTCATTAGTAACTATGCATTTAGTCGTATTTATTGATAAAATATGGAAATTGTGTAATGGATAGAAAATATTTCCTCTATAAACTTTACATAATTAGGGTTTTCATATTTGCTAAAATTTATTTTATTGTACTTTTTATATTCATTTATGTTTAAGAATATCATGTAATTTGCCTAATTAACCTCTAATTTTACTTATTCAACAAATATGAGCTATGATGGGGTCAATTCCATAAAAAACCCTCAACTATGGCTTTACTCCCAAAAATACCTCAAACTTTTTTTTGTCTCGAAAAAAACCCTCAACTTTTACTTTAGTCCCAAATCTACCCTCCGTCAAAAATCATCGTGAACTCCTTTGACGTGGCCTCGCCGGCGCCGGAATCAGGCGAGGGCCGCCTCGCCGGCGTCGGAATCAGGCGAGGGTCGCCTGGACGGCCCTCACCGGCGTCAGGCGAGGGCCACCCAAGCCAGATCTGGCTCAGGCGACCCTCGTCGGACGCCGGGCGAGGGCCCTCGCCCGATCTAGCCTAGGCGGCCCTCGCCCAACGTCGGCGAGGGCCGCCCGAGCCTCGCCAGATCCGGCGAGGGCGACCTAGGCGAGGGTGAGGGCCGCCGCCCAAGCCGATCCGGCGAGGGCGGCCCTTAGCCGGATCCGGCGGCCCTCGCCGACGTCGGGCGAGGGCCGCTCGAGCCGAGATCGAACAAGGATCGCCAGATCCGGCTAAGGGCCGCCCTCGCCGGATCTCGGCTTGGGCGGCCCTCACCCTCGCTCGGGTCGCCCTCGCCGGATCTGTCGAGGGCGACCTTCGCCCGAGTCGGGCGAGGGCGACCCTCGCCCGGCGTCCGGCGAGGGCTGCCTGAGCCATATCTGGCCTGGGTGGCCCTCGCTCGACGCCGGCGAGGGTCGCCCAGGCCTAGGCCGCCCTCACCCGACGCCGGCGAGGCAGCCCTCGCCTGATTCCGGAGCCGGTGAGGTGGTGTCAAAAGAGTTCACGGTGATTTTTGATGGAGGGTAGATTTGGGACTAAAGTAAAAGTTGAGGGTTTTTTTTGAGACAAAAAAAAGTTTGGGATATTTTTGGGACTAAAGCCATAGTTGAGGATTTTTTATGGAATTGACCCGCTATGATGTTAAGTTGCCCTTTATATGTAAAATAGAGGCATGCATAATCACTGTGAATTATTCGAAAAATTTAAATTGTTAATAAAAGACATGATTTTGAATATTCAAACAATTTAACAATCCTTTTACGAGTAGGTAGGGTTTTGTATAAGAATATAGTGTTGAATTATATGGTAGAGAAGACAGATAGAGATCTAAAAGGATATGAACTCAACATGTTGGGTTCTAAAAGTCTTGGGGATTCTCTAAAATTAGTGCATCTATTCTAAAAGTTTAAGTTATTTGATGAAACAAGGTTATTAATAATTTAATACTTTAGTATATATTGCCACATCCCCCAGATAACATGAAGAATGAACACAATGACAACTAAAAAATAAAAAAAGAAGTGTCCTTACACGTCAAAGTTTCATAATCTTTTCACCCAAAAAGGAGTTCTCAGGTGAGGGATTCCTTTGACAGTTGAAATGATCATCAAAATAGGCAAACCTATTTCAATTATTTTTCTCTCTATTTGTCCGATTTGAAGCAGAATTGTACCCAAAAGCAAAGGACTTTTCCATTAAATCTTGTTTGATAGTGCCAATTTCACCCAGTGACTCCATATCAATTCATAGTTTTGCTGTTTTCTCTTTTTGTCAACCAAACGATTCAGATCATCACTCCTAGTAGATGAAGAAGTCTTCTTTTTCAAGGACAGTAAGGGTGAAATGGATTGAAATTATCTTGGCTGTGGATGAGTTAAGGAGTGGTGAGTTATATATCATGTCATAATGAGGAAACTAACCATATTCTGCATTGAAATTTCCCACAAATTTTTTTATTAGTGGCAGACTTTGCAAATCATGTCATAGGCTAAGGTAGGACAATTCACATAAATCAATTTCTTGCATCTGTTTAGAATTTCACAGACCACATGAGCTAAAACTTGAAAATAACATAAGTTTGTGAGGGATGGCAATGAATGGAAGCTTGACATTACAATTCAAGATCACAGAATATTTTTTTTAAAAAGCATAGGTTCATCATGCAAATTCATGTTTTTCCTTCAGTCAACATCGTCGGTGAAATTATCAGAAAAGAGTCTTCAGTAAAAGACATGCTATAGGGTCCACCTTCGAGAGGCACACCAAAATTGACCCCCTTTTTACGGAATTTCATAAGAAATTGTTTGAAATTTAACAGAGAAAAAGACAGTGTTTATAAAGTCTCTTTGTCGATATGTTGCTACTTTAATTCTCCGATAAGAGTTGGACGCTATAGTTCTATGATTACAGTGCAGCTTTTACCTTATTATATTCTGCAAAGAAAACTTTTAACTATTTTGCAACATGGAAGTTGAGAAATCAATATCAATCAAGCTATCTTCTTTATCAATAATCTTTCTTTTACTTTTTCTCCATTTCATTTCGAGTTTAAGTTCGCTTCGTTACACACAAGCAAATTGAATCATTAGTGCAAGTTTCTATTCACATTTCCAATCAGTTTGAAAATTCCTACCACCAATAGTAACATCACCACGCGAATCATGTGCCTAATAAAAGCGAACCTTGGATTCGGGATCGCCCAAATCATTAAAGCTCCTAGGCCTTCAAATCGTGGAGACATCAATTGGCCATGCAAGTCGCTGCTTGGCTTTCACGTCAAGGTCAACGTCGTGTTGCATGGCGTTCGGACCGTTGAGATACGAGTCGGCTGTGCAAGTCGTTGCTTTGTTTTTCAGGTCTTGGTCATCACCAATTGCATCCGATGCTTTGGATAAGGAACAGCATTGAATAAATCTTTGTTTTAAGCTGAAGGAGCAAATAACAAGATGCTTTTCTTTAGAGAGTTAAAATCAAGAGCAATAGTGATTGATTTTTCACTTTTAACTTTTCCCGATGTTATTTGGTTAAAATCAAGTATGGCTACAAACGAAATTAAAAAAAAAAATCAATGAATCTTTTTGGTTTTATTAGCTGCTACGGCAAAGTATGTCTAGATCACTAAACTATACACAATTAATATTTAAGTATTAACCTAAATATTGATGTTACTATTAGTAGGATAAGTTCCTTTTCTAATTAAAATACATAATAGTGAGAATAAAGCTATGTGGCAATGTGATTATAAAATTTCATCAGTCATTTTCCAATGTAACATTGAAGCTATGGTGTGACGTCTTGAATTTCAATCTATCTTGAGATATACAAAATGGTTTTTTTTTTTTTACCACCCACTTGAGTGGCGCTGCTGATTCACGCCCTCTTCCTCTCGCAAAAGGTCAAGAGTTCGAATACCAGCTTCGTCATAGAGTGACTTAATTGATTTCACGTGTGTGGTGGCTAGCACGTGTGGCCCCTAGGGTTTACTCCCTCGGTTGTCGACGGGGTGCGGGGTTCCCTGGGTCATCAAAAAAAAAAATACAAAATGGTTATTTTATTAATGTATTGTTAGTTACGTTTACTCTGAACTGGTCTCTCATGAGTTAACTAACCTGTCAAAAAGGCAATTAAGGATTAATATGTGTACAATCAGTGAATTCAATAAAATTTATTTTATTATACTTTTTTTTATTCATTTATGTTTAAGAATATCATGTAATTTGCCTAATTAACCTCTAATATTACTTATTCAACAAATATGAGCTACGATGTTAGGTTGCCCTTTATATGTAAAATAGACACACGCATAATCACTGTGAATTGATCGAAAAATTTAAATTGTTAGTAAATGACATGATTTTGAATATTCAAACAATTTAACACTCCTTTTACGAGTAGGTTGGGTTTTGTATAAGAATATAGTGTTGAATTATATAGTAGAGAAGACAAATAGAGACCTAAAAGGATATGAACTCAACATGTCATGTTCTAAATCCCTTGGGATTTTGAAAATTTGGTGTAACTAATCTAAAAGTTTAAGTTATTTGATAAAACAAGGCTATTGATAATTTAATACTATAATATATATTGCCACATCCCTCAGATAACACGAGGCATGAACACAATGACAACTAAAAAATTAAACAAGAAGTGTCCTTAAATGTCAAAGTTTCATATTCTTTTTACCCAAAAAGGAGTTCTCAGGTGAGGAATTCCTTTGACAATTGAAATGATCATCTAAATAGACAAACGTATTTTAATTATTTTTCTCTCTATTTGTCCGATTTGTGGCAAAAGTGTACCCAAAAGCAAAGGAATTTCCATTAAATCTTGTTTGATAGTGCCAATTTCACCTAGTGACTCCATATCAGTTCATAGTTTCGCTGTTTTCTCTTTTTGTCAGCCAATATCATGTCATAATGAGGAAACTAACCATATTCTCCATTGAAATTTCCCACAAAATTTTTTATTAGCGGCAGACTTTGCAAATCTTGTCATAGGCTAAGGTAGGACAGCTCACATGAATCAATTTCTTGTGTCTATTAGACCACATGAGCTAAAACTTGAAATAACCTAAGTTTGTGAGGGATGGCATTGGAAGCTTGAAATTGCAATCAAGATCACAGAATAATTTTTTTTTTTTTTAAAAAGCATAGGTCCATCATGCAAATTCATGTTTTTCCCTCGGTCAACATCGTCAGCAACAGAAAAGAGTCTTCAATAAAAGACATGCTATAGGGTCCACATTCGAGAGGCACACCAAAATTGACACCCTTTTTATTGAATTTCATAAGAAATTGTTTGAAATTTAACAGACATAGACACAGCTTTTATAAAGTCTCTTTGTCGATATGTTGCTACTTTAATTCTCCGATAAGAGTCGTACGCTATGGTTTTATGATGAAAGTGCCACTTTTACCTTATTATATTCCGCAAAGAAAACTTTTAACTATTTTGCTACATCTACTAAGGAAGTTGAGATATCAATATCAATCAAACTATCTTCTTTATCAAGAATCCTTTTTTTACTTTTTCTCCATTTCATTTTGAGTTTTAAGTTTGCTTCCTTACACACAAGCAAATTGAATCCTTAGTGCAAGTCTCTATTCACACTTCAAATCAGTTAGGAAATTCCTACAATTGATAGTAACGTTACCATTGCATGAACTGGCTAACAAAACTAACAGCATAACTAATATCAGGTCTGGTAATAGTTAAGTAGATTAGTCTCCCGACAAGACGCTGAAATCGACCCACATCTTGCAAACGAAAGTCATTTGAAACCATTTTCTTGCTGTAGTCCATAGGAACATTAGCTGGTTTTGCACCTATCTTGCCAGTTTCCTTCAATAGATCTAAAACATATTTTTGCTGAGAAAGGAATAAGCCTTTGCTAGAATTTGCCACCTCAATACCCAAGAAATATTTCAGTTGTCCAAGATCTTTAATTTCGAACTCTTGGTGCAATTGAGTTTTGAGCACATTAATTCCTGACTGATTACTTCCAGTGATGATAATATCGTCGACATATACAAATAGTACCACAAGACCATTTTCATCAATCTTGGTGAACATAGAGGAATCTACTACTCCTTGGTTTTATCCAAACTTACGAAGAGAGTTGCTAAGTTTACCATACCAAGCTCGAGGGGATTGTTTGAGTCCATATACGGACTTCTTGAGTCTACACACCATCCCTTCTTCTCTTTGGAAGCGATGCCCAAGTGGGAGATCCATGTAAACTTCCTCTTCAAGATTACCATGAAGGAATGCATTCTTTACGTCCATTTGAAATAAGGGCCACCCGCAATTGACTGCAACTGACATAAGAACCCTGATAGTATTCATTTTTACAATAGGAGCAAAAGTTTCTTTGTAGTCAATACCATATGTCTGGGTGTATCCCTTAGCAACCAACCTCGCTTTGTACCTTTCTACTGAGCCATCACTATTATATTTAATTTTGTAAATCCAGCGACACCCAATAGTGCGCTTTCCATTAGGCAAGCAAACTACATCCCAAGTATTGTTCTTGTCAAGTGCCTATAGCTCATCTTTCATGGCTTCAACCCATACAGGCTGTTTGTTAGCTTCCTCAAAACTATTAGGTTATGTGGTTTTTTCAAAAACAGATAAAAAACCAACAAAACTAGAAGATACCTTGTCATAACCAATGTGATTCTAGATGGGATATTGCACTGTGTGATGAGTGATGAAGTCCAGAAGTCGTGTTGAGGGTCTAGGCACTCAGGTAGATCTTTGAACTGAAGCTGGAGCTGTAGGAATATATTCGGAAGTAGTGGGAACCAATTCAATGGTTGTCCCATTAGGAGTTGTCCTAGGTGTGGACATCGATTCAAGACTGTCATTGGTGAATACTTCTTCAGTCTCATCTATTTCTTCGGTGTCATTTGGCGAGTTCCTTCCAATTATAGGGCCATTGTTCAACTCATCCACCATAGGAATAGGAGTTGATTCAACTGTCAATTCATTGTACTCCCCTTGAATTGGACTCCTGGAATGAAAAAACATAGTAGATTCATCAAATATAACATCACGCGATATATACATCGGTCTAGTGGTTGGATCAAAGCACTTGTACCCCTTTTTTGTTGATGAATAGCCAATAAACACACATTTCTTAGCTCTAGGGTCAAGCTTACCACCAGTTCGAGAGTGCACATAACACACACATCCAAATACTCTTAAATGCAAGATATTAAGTTTGCGCCCATAAAGGATTTCCATAGGCGTCTTGTAACCCAAAACACGACTAGGAAGTCGATTAATAAGATAACAACTTGTTAAAGCAGCATCACTCCAATAAGTCTTTGACATGCCTCCGAAAAATAATAATGCTCGAGTCACCTCAAGAAGATGTCGATTCTTTCATTCAGCCGCCCCATTTTGCTGAGGTGTATCTACACATGAAGTTTGATTAATAATGCCCAAGTTGCTCAAATAAGATTGGAAGGTCTGATTAGAACATTTTGTGCTACTATCAGTGCGTAAGACCTTTATGCATGTTTTGAACTGATTCTGAATCATGCTACAAAATTCTTGAAAAATGGTGATTACATCACTTTTAGCTTTGAGGAGGTATAGCTAAGTAGCTCGCGATTTATCGTCAATGAAAGAAACAAAATACTTAAAATCATCTCTTGAATCAATTGGAGCACTCCAAACATTTGAATGTACCAAGTCAAACACCTCATAAGCTAAATTAAAGTTTTGAGGAAAAGGTAATCTGTTTTTTTTTAGCATAGTGGCAAGAGTCACAAGTACTGCAATTATGAAATAAAGTTATATCAATAACTTGCAACACACGATCAGAAGGATGACCCATGCGCATGTGCCATAGCCTTGAAGCCTCCAACGCATTCTTCCTTGCCACCAAGGCATTTGCATGAAAGTCAAGGACGTAGAGGCCATTTTGCAACCATCCTTCACCAATCGTCTTCTTGGTGTTGCAATCCTAAAACAACACCTTTGAGGAAGAAAAGACAACATCGCAATTTAATTCTTGAGTGCATTTGCTCACAGAAAGTAGATTAGAAAACAAATCAGGCACAACCAAAACATCATAATTTTGTGAGAACAACTTAAGCTATCCTGCTCCTTGCGTTGGAACCTGTATTCCGTTAGCCACAGTAATGGGTGGATACAAAGCACTCGAGGAGACATTTAAAAGTAAATCTGTAGAGTTGCACATGTGATCGGTATCTCCCGAATCTACAATGAATTGAGTACTAGATTGAGTTAAAAGAGCATTACCCAATGTCTTAACCATATTGGCCGAATCTGATGAAGCATTAGAAGATCCTGAACCAATCACCCCATGTCCTTGCATTTGAAGTAGTTGTTGAAATTGTTGTGCCAAGGACTCTAGTTTCGATCGAAACTTTGTAGAGTTTCCTGGGACATAAAGTTTTGCTTCTTGAAACTTATCTTTGTTGACATGAAGATGAGGATGGAGTGCCCAACACCTATCTTTGGAGTGACCATCTCTATTACAATGGTCACAATGAAATTGAACATGCCTTTTATTTTTTCCCTTTGCCAATTTCGCCACAGATTCACCACGTTGGTTGTTCATCACAACATTATGAGCCAAATTTTCAAAGATTGGTTTGTCAAGACTAGGTGAGATACTCATCACTTGACGCCTCATCTCTTCTCCTTGTGTCAAGCCACAAACTTCATCAAACGTAGGCAATTTAGGGCTCATCAGAATTTGTCTTCTCACATCTTCGTACTTGGGCCAAATGCTGGTAAGTAATTGGAATACGCAATCTTGTTCTTCTCGTCGAATGTAATAAGCCACACTTTGGGTTGCTGGCCTATACAAACGAATCTCATCCCACCTTCTCTTCGTATTTCCAAGATGATTGGTGAAGGATTGAGAGGGTTCTTGCTTAGAGTTAGCAATATCTTGCTGCAATTCGAACACCCGCGATGCATTCTGAGCTTGTCCATACATCTTATTCAATGATTCCCACAACGTTCGAGCTGTAAGCGGATATGCAAAAATCTCATACGCTCGAGATTCCTTGGAGTTAAAAATCCAAGACATAACCAAACTGTTGTTGGTTTGCCATTCATCAACTTTTGCATCCTTCTCAGGAGGTGCTTTTATTTGGCCATTGATATGACCAAGCTTTGATCTGCCCCCTAAGGACCATTGTAATAGCACAAGACCATGGAAGGAAGTTCTTCTCATTCAGCAATATGTTGGTGAGTTGTTGACTGGTGACAGTGGAGTAGGATTCGAGATTGTTCGAACTTGAATTAGTCATGATTTGAACAATAACCGTGTATACACCAAGAAGAAGAACACGGATGGATCAAACACACAAATAGGTACGAACCTGCTTTGATACCATGAAGAAAAAATAAATAAGAAGATACGATTTTAACGAGGTTCAGCGATGTGCCTACATCCTCAAGTAATTCCCTCTCTAAGTTTTTGTTGCATTTTTCTTTTGAGAGGAACTGCCATTTTATTAATGAAGTACATGAAAGGAAGGCAATAAGAGAAAACCTTAAAACCAAAATAGGCAATCCCAAATTCCCAAAAAATATAGAAATCAAATAAATCTACATAATTTCTTCCCAAATATTGGGATCTACATAATTTCTTCCCAAATATTGGGACCAGTACAAATCATGCCAACAATCACTCCTAGCAGACGCCAAAATGAATTGGAACATCACTCCTAGTAGATGAAGAAGTCCACTTCATCAAGGACAGTAAGGGTGAAATGGATTTGTATGAATCTTGGAGACAATCTTAACTGTGGATGAAACAATGGGTGGCAACTTACATATTATGTCACGAAAACGCAAATTTACATAAAAAAATTTCCAACCGAAAATTTTATCCAGAGGAAGCAAACAAGTTGGCCGCGCAAGTCGTTGCTTAGCTTTTCAGGTCAAGTTCAACGTCAAGCTTGTACGGATGGTCTTGTCAAGACTTCTTTAGTGTAGAGAGAGAGAGAGAGAGAGAGAGAGAGAGAGAGAGAGAGAGTGGATTTCAATTGCATCCGATGCTTTGGACTAGGAACAGCACTGAATGTATCTTTGTTTCCAGCTGAACGAGCAACGAAAGTTGCTTTTCTTAAGAGAGTAAAAATCAAAAGCAATAGTGACAGGTATTTTAGCTTAATTTTTCCTAATCTTATTTAGTCAAAATCAGCTATGGCTACTAAATGGAAAACAAAAAGATCGAAGGATTCTTTTAGTTTTAGCAATTGCTACATAAAAATATGCGTTCGTTAATAAACTAAGCACATCAAATATTTAAGTGGTAATCCAATCAATTAGTGCTACTGTTAGCTGGATAACAGTGACTCCATATTAGTTCATATACTTTTGTTGTTTTCTCTTTTTGTCAGCCAAATGATTCAGATAATCACTCCTTGTAGACTAAGTCCCCTTCATCAAGACAGTAAGGGTGAAATGGATTCAAATGAATCTTCGCAATTATCTTAACTGTGGATGAATTAAGGAATTTGGATCTGGGTAACTCCTTAAATTGCTTTGTCTGAACTTTGGGACGTAAATCATGAGGGTATTCCCACTTTGTTAGGAAAGAAAAATATACAACTTAGAACAAGGAGTGCGAGGCGTGCAGGCACCAGTACGTAAAAATAAAGAACGTAGTCTAAGCTAGGCACCATAATTGGAGGGACTACCACCGACGGCTCTCGTAAATGGAAACATATCTTATTCCTTGTATTTGCTTAGAATTTCACATTCCACATGGGCCAAAATTTGTAAATAACGATTTTGAGAGGTATGGTGTTGAATGGAAGATTGAAATTATAGATTAAGATCACAGAAGAATAATAATAATAATAATAATAATAATAATAATAATAATAATAATAATATAGGTTCATCATGCAAATTTATGTTTCTACCTCAGTCCACATTGTTGGTGGAATTTATAGAAAGTGTCTCTAGTAAAAAGATATGCTATATGGCCTACCTTCGAGAGGCACACCATAATTGACACCTTGTTGAATGTTCATACGAAATTGGTTGATATTTAACATAGAGATAGTTTTTACAGAGTCTCTCGTCGATATATTGCTACTTTATTCCTCTGATAACAGCTTCAATAAATAACAGTACCATTAAGAAGAATTTCATCGCCTAATGTTCTCTTTGGAGGGGAGGGACTGCTTGTTAAAGTGATAGTCCTTGTCCACCCTTTACCTTAATATATTCGGCAAAGAAAACTTTAACTATTTTGCTATATCCACCAAGGAAGTTGAGAAATTAATTTTAATCAAATTATATTCTTTATCAAGAATCCTACTTTTACTTTTTTCTTCATTTAATTTCGAGTTAAGTTAGCTTAATCCTCGTCCCTATTCTGTTTCAAATCAGTTTAGAAATTTTTACGACCAATCGTGGCATGACAATGTGAATCGCGTTCCTGACAAAAGTGAACCACAAATTCCAGATCGGCCGAATCATTAAAGCTCACAGGCCTTAAGATCGTCGAGACATAAGCTGGCCATGCAAGTCGCCACTTGGCTCTTCATGTCAAGATCAAATTTGTGTCGCATGGCGTTCGCATCGTGGAGGTATGAGTCGGCTATGCAAGTCGTTGCCTTGCTTTTCAGGTCTAGGTCGTCGTCAATTGCATCTGATGCTTTGGATAAGGAGCAACACTAAATATATCTTTGTTTGAAGCTGAAGGAGCAAATACAAAGTTGCATTTCTTTAGATAGTTACAATCAAGAGCAATAAATATATCTTTGTTTGAAGCTGAAGGAGCAAATACAAAGTTGCATTTCTTTAGACAGTTACAATCAAGAGCAATAGTGATTGATTTTTCACTTTTAACTTTCGTGATGTTATTTGGTTAAAATCGGGCATGGCTACAAAAAGAAATATTTAAAAAAAAAAAATCTATGGATCTTTTTGGTTTTATTAACTACTACGGAAAAGTATGTCTAGGTCAATAAACTATACACAATTAATATCTAAGTATTAACCTAATATATTAATGTTACTATAAGTGGGATAAGTTTCTTTTTTTTTCTAATTAATGTATGTAATAGTGAGAATAAAGCTATGTCACAATGTGATTATAAAATTTCATTCTAGTTACTTTGCTACTTATATGATACATCCTATCATTCAAACGTAACATTGAAGCTATATAATCCGATCCATTTAAAACTTTCTTTGGTTGCCAAAAAAAACATAAACCCTTTTTTTCTGTGTTTGTACTCTATTTATAAATCTCATCTAGAGAAAATACCTACATATGGTAATCCAGTATACTAACATATATAATCCTACAATTGGATATGTGGATTATATATGTGGTGTTTGTCTCATTTCTTGCACATTTCCATTTACCCTTACATCAAGAAAAAAAAAATCAAACCACCTAGTAAAGTCAATTTAGTAAATGACCATCAAATTCAAGGATATCTTCTGGCTACTCACAACATCCACCCTATTAAGTGACCATCAGAAATTCTCCTAGGTTGGTTCTTTCTTTTCTCTTCAGAGAAAATCACTCAACATTATAGCTAATGCCTCAATACTTATTTTATATATGTCAAGAAATAACATGGATAACAACGAGGGTTAATGGCGAATAAACGAGGGTTAATGGCGAATAAAGTTACCAAGGAGAAGAAGACTAAAGACCAATATGCCTTCACAATACATATGCCCTTCCCACAGTAATCAAAATAGGATTGACTTTTAGTCTGCAAATCTCATTAAAATGGTCACCTTGAAACTCGAAAGTCTCAATATTAGTTTATCTTTTTGACCAGTCAAATAAAATGGTCACCTTGAAACTCGAAAGTCTCAATATTAGTTTATCTTTTTGACCAGCAAGATCACTTTGACTGGTAAATGGAGAGAATACTTGTTTCATCAAGAATCAGGGTATCACATTATCAAAGATTTATTCCTATCCTTCAAATAACAATATGCCCAGAGAACGACGAAGTCTACAAGAATATGATAGGAGAAAATATAAATTTATTTTGAAAATTTACTACCATTTTATTAAATCTCTTCATCGCCTTTTATAAGCGAAAGCAAGGGCATTACATGAATTGCATAAGGCCTTAAATAGCCGATTCATATGACCATTTTTCAAAAGTACATCTTGGGAATAGATTCCCTTGTATAAGATGGACAGTTTTAAAATGACACTAGCACAATAAACTAGGAAGATTCCTGCATATAATTACAAAGTCTAAAGCTCACCCAACCCAGCAAAATTCCTTCCCTTATTGATAGTTTCATGCTTCGCAGCTAGATTAGGGCCCTTGAATGAGTTGCTGTATTTATGATGTGTGTTATCTGGAGAAAATATACATTAAGGGTCTCTAGAGAAATAAACTGACTGGTTGATTATGCTCGTCTTCTTCTAGAGCCTAGTAGATTGCATCTCTAGTGGCCTCATGTGCTTGGAAGTACCTCACCATTACTTCATATGCACTGGGCCATAGGAATTTCGGAACAGATCGATTGCATTCGTTGAGTATACACTGGACTTCTCTCTATTGTCCACTAATTTCTCAAAACTGCATCCATAGGACCTATACAATTTTGGTATAGGACATGACAACCTATCTAGCTTGCTGGCCGTCCAAGGAGCTGTTTCCATTTTTGTTATAAAGATAATGGTAGCTTGAACTTCAGAATTGAAGGCTCTACGCATAGGATATAGGATGAAACTACTTTAATATCTCTGATGAGATATGATTCGAGTATCCTTTGATAAGAAAACTAGTAATGAGGCGGTCGATAGGGAAACTCGATTCCAATTGTGTAGTTATGGAAAAACAACAGATAGAACTACTTAATTTCAACGGGGAAGCCACAACATTGAAAGTTACGATCACTCCTAATAACTAACGCATGACACTTCACATTAAATCAAATATTTGTATGTAATGAAAGATTTGTACTACTCGAAATTTTAGTCTGCATAAGCCAAACCTTGAAAATGACATAATTTTACCAACTCCATTAATTAAACGCTGATCAAGGTCACAAATAGGTTCATCATGATGATTATATGCCGTTGCCTCAATCAACATCATTGATGGACCGACCAAAAAAAAAAATCATTGATGGAATTTTCTGAAAGCTTCTATAGGGATAATAAACATGCTACATGATCTACCTTTTGAGAGGCGTGCATTATAATCTAACACCTTTTTTTGTGGAATTCAATACCAAACATTTGTTGATAATGAACATTGCCATACATAGATAGCTTGTGTAATTTCTCTTGTCGATGGTATATAATACCATTTTTATTTTCTTATAATCGATATCAAAAACTTTTACTTGCTTTCTACCACAATGAATTCAAAGATTTAATATTAATTAAAGTATTTTCTTCATAAAGATTCCCACTTCTCCTTCTTCTGTTTTTCAGACGTGACAGATAGAAAGCGCCATTTATCAAAAGAGAAGCAATGGTAGAGAGTTCATTCATTATTTGCAAGTCACTTTGAAAACTCCTATAATCGATTGCGACGTCACAGTGTGAATCACGATGGTCTTGTCAAGGCTTCTTTAGTGAAGAGCAGGAGAAAGTGGATGTCATTTGCGTCTGATGCTTTGTACAAAGAATGAGACTGAATGCATCTTTGTTTTAGGCTAAAAGAGCAAAGAAAGTTGCTTTTCTTTGGAGAATCTAAATCAAGAGCAACAGCGTTAAAATTTTCTACTTTGATTTTACCTAGAGTTACTTGGTTAAAATCGGGTATGGCTACTAAGTGAGAAAAAAAAAATGAAAGAATCTATTTAGTTTTATTAACTGCTACAGCAAAGTATGCCTAGGTTAGTAAATATACACAAATTAATATTTAAGTATTCACCTAATAAATTAGTGTTACCATTAGCAGGACAAGTCCCCTTTTTCTAATTAATGTAGACAAGAGTAAGAATAAAGCTCAAAGAAAGTACTAAAAAAATCATAAATCTTTTGCATTGACACTAATTCAGTCATAAATATTTCCATTGAAACAATTTTGTCTTAAGCATTTTTTATATTGATACAAATTCAATTGATTCGGTCAATTTAGGTCAGAAGTCGCTAACGTGGATACTTACCGTCTTATATGACACAGCAGGTACTAACGCCGACATTTTTTAAATGATTTTAATATATTTTTTTGAAAATTTGAAATTTTTATTAATTTTTTTCTTTTCTTTTTTTCCTTTTCCTCTCTTTTCTTTCTTTCTTTCTTTCTTTCTTTTTCACTGTGGCCAGCAAGTGTCATCCAATTTTGTTGACCACTGGGAGAGGTCGCAAAGCCCTCGCTAGTGACCAGTGAGGGTCATGGCCCTCACCCGGCCTCACCCAGATCCGGACAACCCATAATGCGGGGTCGCTAGAGGCTTGTGCTGCCCAGTAGCTCGGTGGCCACGATTCCATCGTTGCTTGGCTCCTCAGACCATTCGAAGTTGGAGCGACCGTGGTTTGGCTGGATGAGTAAGGAAACAGAGAGAAAATGGAACTGACGTGAAAGAAGCAAAAGCGAAAGGAAAACTGAAACCAAACTTGGGCGGGGATGTGAGCGTCGATGGTGAAGAGGAAGCGGCTGAAATCTCCAGAAATGCCGCAGTCCTGCAGAGTCCATGCTCCAACTCTAGAACCTCGTACACGAAGATCCTCTCCCGCGACCACCTGCACCTCACCTGCATCCGGGCAAGGGCCTTGAAGCTCCGCGGACCTCGTCAGCCGCGATGGAAAGAAAAGTAAAGAAAGGAAAAGAAAAAGGAAAAAAAAGGCAAATATATTTAAAAACTAAAAAAATTATCAACATCACTACCAATCGTGCCACATCGGATAACCGACGTCTACGTTAGCAATTTCTAACTCAAATTTGCTAGATGGATTGAATTAGAACTAATGTGAAAAGATTTAGAATTAAATTAGTTCAATTAAAATGTTTAAAATTGAATTGATATCGATGTAATAGGCTTAGGACTTTTTTTTCACTTTTCCCATAAAGCTATGTTGCAATGTGGCCATAGAATTTTCTTCTAGTCACTTCACTACTTGTATGTTGGATCATATTCCCAAATAATATTGGACAAGAAAGACCCAAAAAGATCACTAATTCTAACACAATGTGAGATTTTGTGAATTTAGTGTCACCTATTCCAAAAATTTAAGTTATTAGATGGAAATGTTATTTTTTTCATTTAAATACTATATCATATATTACCACATTTCATAAATCACGGAAGGCATAAGTACAATCACAACGAGAAAACCAAGAACAATAAGATGTGTTCCATTTAAGCTCTTGACCTTCATTTTCTTAGATGTCAAAAGATCTTCATTTTTTCCGAAAAGGAGTTCTCCGGAATGGGAATGCTTTGCCGCTTGAAATAACCAACCAAATAGAAAAACCATTACGACTATTTCTCTCTTTTATTCCAAATCATAGTAGAATTGTACCCAAAAGCAAAGGACTTTTCCATTAAATTTTGTTTGATTGAGCCAATTTCACTTAGTGACTCCACGTCAGTTCACCTTTTTTTTTTTCCCTCTTTTTGTCGGCCAAATGATTCAGATCATCACTCCTTATAGACTAAGAAGTCCTCTTCATCAAGGATAGTAAGAGTGAAATGGAATTTTCAGAAAAGCTTCGAGAGGCACACAACATGGGACCCCTTTATTAATGGAATTTCATACGAAATTGGTTGATACCTGATAGGCATAGAGACGGCTTTAACAAAGTCTCTTGTCGATATAATTGCTACTTTAATTCTCCAATAAAAGTTGTGGCTTATAGTTCTTGTGCACAAATGATGACAATAAGACTTTTATTTTGCTATATTCGGGGAAGAAAAGTTTTAACTATTTTGGTATGTCTATCCTGAAAGTTGAGGATTTGATATTGATCAAACTATCTTCTTTATCAAGAATCCTACTTTTACTTTTCCTTTCATTTTGAGTAGAGGTGGCCACGTTCCGACATTACAATGTGAATGTCTTGTCAAGGCTTCTTTAGTGAAGAGCGAGAGAGAGTGGATGTCAGTTGTATATGATGTTTTGGACAAGGAATGGGACCGAATGCATCTTGTTTTTAAGCTAAAAGAGCAAAAGAAAGTTGCTTTTCTTTGGAGAGTCTAAATCAAGTGCAAAAGCAATAGAAATTTCTACTTTAATTCCTAGAGTTACTTGGTTAAAATCAGGTATAGCTACTAAACGGAGAAAAAAAGGATCTATTTGGTTTTATTAACCGCTACAGCAAAGTAGGTCTAGGTTAATAAACAATACACAGATTAATATTTAAGTACTCACCTAATAAATTAGTGCTACTATTAGCAAGGACGAGTTCCTTTTCTTTTCTTTAATTAATGTAAACAATAGTGAGAATAAAGCTATGTCGTGACGTGGCTATAAAATTTTATTCTAATCACTTCACTAATTGTATGTGTAAATATCGTACAATCTTCAAGAGAGAGGGAGAGAGAATCAGGAAAGGCCACATTTCGGTACACACAAGTAAATTGAATCTTTAATACAAGTCTCTATTCATGTTTCCAATCAATGTGGAAATTCCCACGACCAATTATAACGTACACAACGTGAATCACGTTTATGATAAAAGCGAATCTAGGATTTAGGATCAAGCAAATCATTATAGCTCATAGGCCTCCAAATCATAGAGACATCAGCTGACCATGCCAGTGGCTGCCTGGCTTTTCAAGTCAAGGCCAATATCATGTTGTAGGGCATTTTGAATTATGGAGATATGAGTTGGCTTTTCAAATCAAGGTAGACGTCAAAATTGACACTATTTTTATAAAATTTATAAAAAGTTTCTTTAGTGAAAAGATATGCCACATGCCCACCCTTCAGAGGCACACCAAAATTGACACTTTCTCATGGAAGTTCATACGAAATTGGTTGATATTTAACAGAAATAGAGACATCTTTTATGGAGTTTCTTGTCGATAGCTTCAATGATGAAAGTACCATGTTTACCTTATTATCTTCGGCAAAGAAAACTTTAACTAATTTGCTATATCTACCAAGGGAGTTGAGAAATTAATATTAATCAAATTATCTTCTTTGTCAAGAATCCTGCTTTTATTTTTTTCTCCATTTTATATCCAGTTTAAGAGAGCTTTGTTACACACGATCAAACTAAATTCTTAAAGCAAGTCTTTATTTACATTTCAAATTAATTTAAAAATTCTTAAAATGGTTTGTAACATCCCAATGTGAATCATGATCCTGCTAAAAGCGGACCCAAATCATAAGCTCGCAGGCCTTTCAAATCGTAGAGACCTCAGTTGGCCATGCAAGTCCCTGCTTGGCTTTTCAGGTCAAGGTCAGTGTCGTGTTGCCAGTTCGTTCTAATCTTATAGATATGAGTTTGCTATACAAGTCGTTGCTTTGTAGGTCAAGGTCGCCGTCATTGCATCTGATGCTTTGGACAGGACGATGGATATCTCTTCTTTTCTAGCTGAAGGAGCAAATAAAAAGTTGGTTTTATCTAGAGAGTTAAAATCAAGAGCAATAGTGATTGATTTTTCACTAGAACTTTTCCTGGTATTATTTGGCCAAAATCAGGTAGGGCTACAAAACGAAATTTAAAAAAAAAAAATTAATGGATCTTTTTGGTTTTATTGACTACTACAGTAAAGTATGTCTAGGTCAATAGACTATACACAATTAATATTTAAGTATTAACCTGATATATTAATGTTATCATTAGTGGGATAAGTTTCTTTTTTTTTCTAATTAAAGTACAGTGTTGCAAGAATAAAGCTATATCACGATGTGGTTATAAAATTTCTTTCTAGTCACTTTGCTATTTATATGTTAGATCCTATCATTCTTATGTAATGTTGATGCTATAGAGTTCAATCCAAACTTTCTTTGCTTCCAAAAAAAAACCAAATCTCTTTTCTATTGTACTATGTTTATAAATTTTGTCTAAAGCAAATACCTGCATATAGAATCCAGTATGGAAACATATAAAATCCTGCAATTGGATATGTGGTGTTTCCCTCATTTTCTGCACATTTCATATACCCTTAAAGAGAAAAAAATCAAATCACCTAGTAAAGTCAATTTAGTAAATGACAACATCCACTCTGTTAAGTGACCATCGAATTTCTCTAAATTGGTTCTTTCTTTTCTCTTTAGATAAAGTCACTCAATATTTTAATAATGCCTTAATACTTATAAGAAATATATATATATATATATATATATATATATATGTTACATGACAAAATTTGATTTGATGTACCACAAATTCATCTTTTGGAATACATCAAAGTTTCATGCTATATGGCTATGTTTGATTTCTCAAAATAATATATAACTTTAACTCTTTTTCTTACTTCTCACCCAAAGTCCACCACTCACCATCGGCCTCGCCCGCTGCCGCAAGTTGCCCACCATTGGTTGCCGGCCGCTGTTGACACCTAAATTTTGATTAATCATTCGTAATTTAATGTACAAAAATTTAGGGATTAATTTTAACCCCTAAACAAAAAATATTAGGATTAAATTGCATAGCATATAGTTTTAGGAGCATTTATTATTGCGTTCATATTGGACATGTGGCAAATGGGCTTCAATTGATGGTTCTAAGCTTTAATTTAACAAATTGGACTAAGCCCGCGGTGAAAGAGAATTTGGCCAAGCCCGTTAAGGGGTGATGAGTTGGAATATGAGAATATTCCCGGGAATATGAGAATGTTCCCGAGAATATTCGCATTATTCTTTCAATATTCAAGGAAAGTGTCAGATGAAATATTCCCGTTAAGGGGTAACGAGTTGGAATATGAGAATATTCCCGGAATATGAGAATGTTCCCGAGAATATTCTCATTATTCTTTCAATATTCAAGGAAATCGTCGGATGAAATATTGGAAAAATATTGCACGTGGGATACAAGAGCTAAATAGACAACGTGCAGATTTATCATCTTTCCTTAAATCACATAGTCCTCTCACCTATAAAAAGGGGGCCACAAACACTGAAAAAACACACAAAAAAATACAGCCACAATTGAGAGAAAAGGAGCGGCAACGCAATAGAGAGAGAGAGAGAGAGGAGAAAAAGCGTATCTTTTTACTGCAGGTCTTGAAGGTCGGCTCACAAAAGGAGGTCTCTTCCCAAGAGACAAGGTAGGTAAAGTTCCTATCTAAATTAATTCTCGAATATTTTGTTTTCTCGTTTAAAGTATTGCATGCTTGATTAAATTCCAATTAAGTGAGGTCGTTGTGTCGTGTTAAAAAATCTCAATAATCAAAAATATTGAGCCGCGAGACGTCGGATCAGCTTTTTGATTGTTTTGATTTTCTATCTTGGGTCGGGGCTAAATTGTGTGTTTTACATGATCGGTTGCATTATATGTCTTGATTTTTTTAGTAAGATTACGAAAAAATGCATAAAAAAAATCTGTCGCATAATAGGGTAGATTAATGCATTTCATATCAAATTAGTCTTATAGTTTACATTGCATATGACGTAGAAGCTTAGGAAATTTCATTAGTTAAATATATATTTTTTTTAACAAAAAAGACATAAAAATAAAAAAAATAAAAAAATAAAAGATCATGCATATGCATATAGCAAAATACATCATTCATCCCACATCATGTAGCACATGCATATTTAGATATATCGCACACATGTTACAATAGTTTTCAATTAACATATGTTATTAGAGTTAGGCCATTTGAATTGCACGTCATATGTCGTTAGAGTAAGGATCATGCATATTAAATCTAGACTAGAGTTATATATATAATTAATTTTAGAAAAATCCAAAAAAAGGGTAGATGTCATCCCATTTAGAATTTATGTTTAGGTCATGCATTTTAGTTATAGCTTATTTTGTTTTAAGGTTGATCATGATTTTTATATTCGTCCTTTTGGATTTACTGAATGTTATTGATTGTGATTTGCATGACCACTCATTTCCATGCTAGTGGCTTAGGTTAAAATCAACCAAGATTGCTTGCAAAAAAATATTTTTGAAACTTAAAGAGAAAGGGTACCGAAAGGGCGCTAGTTTAACTTAGCGTAATCATGTCCCCGAACCTATTGAATCTCTGGTTCGCAAAAGTAAAGTATTCTCCCATACTTTACTTGGGTTTCTAATCAACCCTAATTGATTAGTGGCTACTCCTAATTAAATAAAATTACATGTTTAAATAGGTCAAATTTTGAGTACCAAGTTGCAGTTGGTAGGGCTTGGGAGAGTCCGCACTAAGTCTTCGGACTTAGTAATCCATTAGTCTTCCCATGGTGGTTCACCTTCGGGAAGGTCGTGACAGCCGCCATCCCTTCCATTGTCACTATCACTCCAAAAAGTGAAATTTTATTCATTATCAAACGAATTTCTATTCCAAGAATAGAAATTTTATGTCGTTATGAAATGCATTTTTTTGCTCAGAAACTCACTCAAAAATAGAAATAGAAAAATTTATTTCTTTTTCAAAAATCAATTTCTAGCTAGAAATGTTATCATTCAAGCCCTAAGAAGTCCCCTTCATCAAGGACGGTAAGGGTGAAATGGATTCGAATGAATCTTGACAATTATGTTAACTGTGTATGAAATAAGGAGTGATGACTTGTATATCTTGTCACGACTGTAAAAAACATAATCTTCAGTGAAATTTTGAAACAAAAATTTTAGCTGGAGGAAGCAAACAAGTTTTGCAAATTGTGCTAAGGTTAAGGTAGGATACTTCACATGAATCAATTTCTTATATATGCTAAGAATTTCACAGTCCACATGAGACAAAACTTACAAATAACATACTTTTTGCGAGGCATTGTTTTGAATGGAAGCTTAAAATTACAGATTAAGATCACAGAACGATGATGATGATGAAACATAAGTTCAGCATGCAAATTTATGTTTCTATATCAGTCAACATGGTTGGTGGAATTTATAACAAACTGTCTTTAGTAAAAAGATATGCTATAAGGCCCACCACCTTCGAGAGGCCCACCAAAGTTGATGCTTTTTTCGTGAAAGTTCATACGAAATTGGTTGATATTTGACGGACACAGATATAACTTTTATAGAGTATCTTGTTGATATATTGCTACTTTATAACTCCTAGAACAACTTCAACCATGACAGTACTATTAAGAAGAATTTCACTGCTTAATGTTATCTTTTAAAGGGAGGGGATATCCTATTAAAGAGATAAGTCCTTTTCCACCTTTATTATGTTGGGCAAAGAGAACTACTATTCGGTTATATCTACCAAGGAGGTTGAGAAACTAGTATTCATAAAACTATCTTCTTTATCAAGAATCTTACTTATACCTTTTTCTTACATTACATTTTGAGTTAAGTTAGCTTTGTTACACACAAGCAAAATGAATTCCTTGTGGAAATCTCTGTTCACATTGAAAATTCCTACGATGGATTGTAACATCAAGATAGGAATCGCATGCCTAATGGAAAGCGAACCTCGACTTCCGGATAGGCCAAATCATTAAAGCGTACAAACCTTCAAACCATGGATACATCAGCTGGCCTTGCAAGTCATTGCCTGGCTTTTTAGGCCAACGTCTTGTCGCAGGGTGTCCGGATCTCAGACATATGATTTGGTTATGAAGTCGTTGCCTTGCTTTTCTGGTCAAGGTCGACGTCAAAATTGTCACATTTTTCATAAAATTTATAAAAAAGTGTTTTCAGTAAAATAATGTGCATGCCCCTCCTTCGAGAGGCACACCAAAATTGACACTTCTCCATATAAGATTGGTTAATATTTGACGGACATAGAGACATAAAGATGTCTCTGGTCGATATATTGCTACTTTATTTCTCCGACAATAGCTTCAATGACAACGGTACCATTTTTACCTTATTATATTCAGCAGAGAATACTTTAACAGATTTGCTCTACCTAACAAGGAAGTTGAGAAATTAATATTGATCAAACTATCTTCCTTGTCAAGAATCCTACTTTTGCCTTTTCGCTGTTTCATACCAAGTTTAAGAGAGTTTGGTTACAAGCGAGCAAATTGAATCTTTAGTGCAAGTCTCTATTCAACGTTTCAAATCAATTTAGAAATTCATACAGTGATTTGTAACATCACAACGTGAATCACGAACATGATAAAAGCGGACTCAAATCATTAAAGCTCACAAGCCGTTCAAATCATAAAGACATCTAGACCTAAGTTTGTTCTTAAATACCTCATTTGAATTCTGGGAGGTAAAATTTGAATGTATTCCCATTTTGTTAGGGAAGAAAAAGATACTATTTGGAATAAGAGATGTGAGGCGTACGGATATTAACATGTTAAAAAAAGGAAAGCGACTAGGCTAAGGACTACTAATGGTGAACTTCATGAGTGGAAATATCCATGAAAGAGGATAGGCCGATGTTAACGATCTTAACTTTACTTCGTTGTGAGCTCATAACCCTCCAACAAAGCTCGAGATGAGGTCTTCATTTCATACTAGCAAATTGAGTCCTTAGTGTAAGTATCTATTCACGTTTAAAATCAATTTAGAAATTCTTACAATAATCTGTAACATCACAACGTGAATCACGAACTTGGTAAAAGTGGAACCAAATCATTAAAGCTCATAGAACATTCAAACCGTATAGACATTAGCTGGCAATGCAAGTCGCTGCTTGGCTTTTCAGGTCGACGTCAGTGTCGCGTTGCGGGGGCGTTCAAATCGTATGGATATGAGTTGTCTATACAAGTCGTTGCTTTGCAGGTCAAGGTCGTCGTCAATTGCATCTGATGCTTTGGACAGGACACTGAATGTCTCTTCGTTTCCAGCTACAAGAGCAAATAAAAAGTTGCCTTCCTCTAGAGAGTTAAAATCAAGAGCATTAGTGATAGATTTTTCACTTGAACTTTTCCTGATGTTATTTTGGCTAAAATCAGGTATGGCTACAAAACAAAATAAGAATAATAATGATGGATCTTTTTGGTTTGATTGACTACTATAGCAAAATATGTCTAGGTCAATAGACTATACACAATTAAAATATAAGTATTAACATGATATATTAATGTTACCACTGGTGGAATAAGTTTCTTTTTTTCTAATTAAAGTACAATATCGCAAGAATAAAGTTATGTCACGATGTGGTTATAAAATTTCTTTCTAGTCACTTTGCTACTTATATGTTAGATCCTATCATTCTAATGTAACATTGAAGCTATAGAATCCGATCTAAACTTTCTTTTCTTCCCCCCAAAAAAAAACACTTTTTTTCTGTCATTGTACTCTATTTATAAATCTTGTATGGAGAAAATACTTACATCTAGAATTCTGTATGGAAACATATAAAATCTTGCAATTGGATATGTGGTGTATGTCTCATTTCGTGCACTAAAGTCAATTTAGTAAGTGATAAGATCCACTTTGATAAGTGACCATCGTATTTCTTTAAATTGGTTCTTTCTTTTCTCTTCAGGTAAAGTCACTCAACATTTTAAAAATGCCTTAATACTTACTAGAAATATATATATGTTAACATGATTAAATTTGATTTGATGTACGACAAATTCATCTTTTGGAATACATCAAAGTTTCATGCTATATGGCTATGTTCGATTTCTCAAAATGATATATAACTTTAAATTCAAGAAAAGCAAGAATTAACATGGATAACAATAGGAGTTAATGAGGGATAATAGGGATCATTGATTCTTGGTTTGATCTAGTCCCATCCGAGAACTGGGAACCGAATTAGGAGAATCGGTTCTCAGTTTTTAGAATTGGGAACCTGACCACCAGTTCTAGAACTAATCCCATTCAATTCTCAAACAGTTCAATGGAACAAATAGAGAGAGTTTTTTTTGTTTACACAAAGTGTATATGCTCTCTAAAATTCTTCGTCCATCTGAACAAAACAAATACTTATGTATGGACAGAGAGAAACCAAAGAGAGAGAGTGGATTTTGTTATAGCATCGTCTCCGGGTGCATTTGATTCCTTTCAATTTGCTTCGCTAAGGCAGTCCTTTTTCTTTAAGTTTGTAGAGAGAGAGCTTTCCTTTTGTTGTGGGCTTTACTCTCTCTAGGCTCAACTCATTTCTCTTTCAAGTGGGCTATTATTCTTTTTGGGCTCATTTGAGCTTTGAGCTAATTGGGGACTTTCAATAATGGTCCGATTCCCACTCTGAAACTAGGAATCAAACTGCTAATCACTAGTTCCAATTTTATAGAATCAGTAATGAAATCAATAACCGGATTGGCACACACGAGAACTACCTAGGACTAGCCATTCTGGTCCAATTCGTGTGGCCCCTAGTTTAATTGGTTCCCATTGCACAACTCTAAGAGATAATTTACCAAGAAGAAGAAGGTTTAAGGTTAATGTGCCATCACAATATATAGGCCCTTCCCTTACCAATCAAAATATGATTGAATTTTAGTCTGAAAATCTCATTAAAATGGTCACTTTGAGACTCAAAAGTCCCAATATTAGTTTAACTTTTGATCCACAGGATCACTTTGATTGGTAAAAAGAGAGAATACTTGCTTCACCAAGAATCGGGATATCACATTATCAAAGATTTTTTCTTATCCTTTAAATAATAATATGCCTAGAGAACGACAAAGCTTACAAGAATACGATAGGAGTAAATATGAAGGTTTTCCAGAAGTTCACTTCCATTTTATTGCAGCTCTTCTTCGCCTTTTATAACTAAAGGCAAGGGCATTACATGAATTGCATTAAGCCTTAAATGGCCATTACATATGGCCATCTTCCATTTTTCAAAAATATATCTTGGAGACGGATTCCCTTATACAAGACTGATAGTTTTAAAGTGACACCAGCGTAATAAACTAGGAACATTCCTACATAAAATTACAAAGCATAAACCTCGCCCATTGACAATTTGGCAAAATTCCTTTACTTATTGACAGGTTCATGGTGCACAACTAGATTAGGGTCCTCGAATGAGTCATTGTATTTATGATACATGCTATCTAGATAAAATGTATGTCGATTCAAAGTGTCTAAGGGTCTTGAGAGAAATAAATTAACGCTGGTTGATTATGTGTTCTTCTACAGCCTAGTAGATTGCATCTCTAGTGACCTCATGTGCTTGAAATTAATACCTCAGCATTACTTTCTCCATACGCACTGGGCTATAGGAATTTTGGAGCAGAGCGATTGCATTGGCAGAGGATGCACTAGACTTCCCTATATTGTCCACTAATCCACAGCACATTTGCAATTTCGGTGTAGGACGTGGACGACCTATTTAGCTTGCTGGTTGTCCAGCGAACCGTTTCCACTTTTTATAATGACAATGGTAGCGTGAACTTTCAAAATTTAAGGCTCTGCATTTTAGCTGTGTGGAGAACAGATATTGCCAATAAGATAGAGGGTGAAACCACTTTCATATCTCAACAAAGTGATAAGATTATGATTTGATTATCCTTCATAAGAAAACTAGTAGTGAGGCGGCAGAGAGGGAAACTGGACTCCAATTGTATAATTATGAAAAAACAACCGACAAAATCACTTATGTTCAACAGGGAAAGTCACAGCATCAAAAGTCGCGACCACCTAATAATAAAGGCATGAGGCTTTAAAAATTTGTCTGCATAAGCCAAACCATGAAAATAACATAATTTTACCACTTCCACTAATAAAAAAGCTGGTTAAGGTCACCATAGGCTTGTCATGATAATTATATGTCGTTGCTTTAGCCAACATCATTGATGGAATTTTCTGAAAGCTTTTTTGATGATGATAAACATGCTACATGATCCACCTTTGAAAGGTAAACATTATAATCCAGTAACTTTTCGTGAAATTTATTGGCAAAAGTGGTTGATAATGGACATCGCCATACATAGCTTATGCAAATTCTTTTATTGATGAGATACAATGCCATCTTTACTTTCTTATATCCGATTTAAAAAAATTTAACTTGCTTTCTACACAATGAATTCGAAGATTTAATATTAATCAAAGTAGCGTATTCATAAAGATCCCCACTTTTGCTTCTTTTTCTTGCACACGTGACAGATGGTTAGCACCATATATCCGAAGAGAAGCATTGGCTTAGAGTTCATTTATCATATAACGAGTGAAGGCTTTGTAGATTGCAAGTGTTCATAGCCATACATACATAACTCTGTTCCATGATGGGACATAGTGAATTTGAATCTGGTTGGTAATTGTCAAATACTGTTGGTGCGAAAAAGTGTCAAAAACTTGCTTACCTAGTCACATGTCAATTAGCATGTTTACCAACGTCTTTGAAGTTATCAAATTTTGTTCGAAATCGCCAGCCTCAATTTAACTAAAGTACCAATATTCATCAAATTAAGATACCAACTAATTATAGTCACATACCAACTTTTTATCTTTTGCATCGTATTGGGATGTTTGAACATTTCTTTCTACTTCCAAAATTATCAAACAACTTTAATAATCTACCAACATTTATTATTCTAGTCACTAATGCCTTTAATGTAATTTGATGTGTCAATATAACATATGTTGATATTGATACTTAAATTTTGGCGATTCATTTAATCATTCATTGATTATATTAAAAATTAAGGATTAATTTCTAATCCCAAAGCACAAAAAAATTATTAAATTGCATCACATAGACATTACAAACATTTGTATTAATAGTACTATATTTTTTTAAACTAAATAAAATTAAATTAGGAAAACAAAAATGCAGCAGGGCCGGGCAGGGCCAGCCAAGCCCGGCCCGTTCTTCTTTTCCCTTCTCCTTCTCCCCTCCTGGGCCGCCCAAGCCCATTCCTTTTCCTCCCTTTCCCCCGGCCCATCTCCTCTTTTCTTCTTCTCCCCTTCGCTTGGACGATGGCCTCCGACAAATGAAGCCGAAGGACGGACGACAGTACGACGACGAGCAGCAGGGGAATGTCGTGCGGTACCGGACCCGTTGGTAGCAGCTGACGTAGCCTTGGAGAGAGGGAGAGGAGCAAGTTTAAAAGAAGGACCGAGGAAGAGAAGGGAGGGGGAGATAGAGCTTCCTCGGCGGAAAATAGCGAGAGAGGAAAAAAAGAGAGAGCGAGAGCGGCTTGGGAGAGGTTTTAGGCTGAGAGCTCGAGAGAGAGGGTATCGTGAGTGAGATTAGAGCGAAGAACCGAGAGTAGAGAGTACGAAAGCAGCTTGGCCGCTCCCGAGACTCCGCTTCCCGGCGTCCTTTCTCTCCGGTGAGTCTTCCTTTGAGTTCACTCCTCTTCGGTCCAAGGACCTCGTCTCGGCGACCCTAGGGCGGCCGGCCACGGTCCGGTATGTCTCGGGCTCGCCTGTTAGTCGCCGTCGTCGAGCCGGGTAGGACCCCCATCGCTCAAGCGAGGTAGCGCTCCGTGCTGCTCTGTTTTGAGCCCGCCGGACAGAGGCTCGCGCGGCTTCGGCTTGCTCGAGTCCCGACTCCAACGGTGCTGCCTTTTCTTGCTTCTAGACCCCGCTTAGTTGCCTATGTCTATTTTGGTAGCGTTTTGATGCCCCGTTAAGTTATCGTTTGCCTCCTCTCGGTCGACGCCCGTCAATTGTCCGACGAAATGTCTATTTGATGTCTACGAATGTCATGGCTGCCTTGCTCGAACTGTGGACCTCTTGCTCACGTTCTGTGGGTTTCTGTATGTCATGGTCACGTTTCTTGCTTCATTCCTTCACGGTTACTTTCGCGTGTGTGGTGTGTTTTGAGCTCATTGTTCCGGTAAGGGATGGAGGCCAGCGGTGCTTCTTGCAGGGAGGGCGTGGGGGATCGGGTGATGAATAACAAGCGTCCAGTCTGGTGTCTTCAGTGAAATCGACGGAGGTTTAGTGTCTACCTTGCTGGTTTTTGCTTAGGAGGCCTGATTATTTGGCAGGTGAGATCCTGGGGAAGTTTCGGGGAGGGTGTTGCGTAAATGAAGACACGCTCCGGGGAGGAAAAGAGAGGACAGCGAGATGAGAGAAAAAAGTGAAAAAGGAAAAGAGAAAAGGAAAAGAAAAGAACAATAATAATAGAAAATAGAAATTAAAAACATAATGTTTAAAAATTAGGGTTTTATTTGAAATAGGTTGGATCCGAGTCATTGGATCGGGTTAGCGGGTCGGACCTGTTTTACCGGGTCCGCACCCGTCTTCCCGAATATAATAATATTTAAAAATTTAAAAGAAAAGAAAAAGAGTATTAAATAATAATAAAAAATCATAATTAGGTTTAAAATTTTCGAAATTTCGTAAATTCAAAAGTTCAAAAAATTTTAAGAAAATTCAAAAATTAAGAAAAAATTTTAAAAATTCGAAAATCCAAAAATTTTAAGAAAATTCTAAATTCGGAAAATTCAAAAAAAAAAAATTAAAAAATTTCTTAAAAAATTTTTAAAATTCAAATGAAAATTCGAAAATTCATAAAAATTTTACAAAATTCCAAAATATTACAAAAAAGAAAAGAAAAGAAAAGGAATCCCCCAAAAAGCTTTAAAAAAAATAGTTTTGGGTAATCTTCTCTTAAAAAGTGGAGCATTTTAATATAAGATTGTGCCCGAAGTTGAAGAAGCCCTTAAGACTCTATTTTAGGATTTCAATTATCGTTAGAGACAAATACCCTTAATTACGAATTTTTGATATGATGATTATGGCTTCCCTTTAGCTTAGTTAGGATTGGCATTTATTTAACTCTTAATAAATTATATGCTTGTTTTCCCCTTACAATTTATTTAATATTTCTTTTGATTGTTGATTTTAATGATTACACACTTGCATAATCATCTCATATGTTAATAGATAGGTCTAAAATCAATCCAAATTATTTGACAAAAATCTTTTTCAAATGAACAATATTATATACTGAAATTGCACTAATTGATTAATTAGTGTAATCAAGTCCCCAACCCTAAATTTTTCAGTTGCGTAGAAAGTTAGGTAGATTCACATGTCTCATTTAGTTTCCAACTGAACTCAATAGGCTAGTGATGACTCCTCATTTGAAGGTTTTTATGAACACTCCAATATCACACGAGATATGAGCTTAGGAGAGCTCGCCCCTCGTTATGAGCCGTCTTTTAGGCAATACGCTTAAACTATTTCCTCTCTTGAGGGGTAGGAAGCGTTAGTTGGTATGCCAATCAAAATAAGCTTTGTAATTTTGAATGAAAATTAGTAAATTCAAAGGTCTTTGGAAGCATAAGTATAAATGCTGTTGACATATTATTAAAGTAGTCAGTCATCATGAAGTGTAAAGAAATGTTGGTATTTCTCAAATCGAAGTAAGATAAAACCTTGGTAAATTATTGTGACAATTGTTACTACATTGGTCAAATTCGCAAATAATTTCTTTTTTTATGCCCAGGGATCCACCAAGCCCGACTCACTTACGCGTGCTAGCTCACGGTCCGTAGAGTGCGCGTGCACCTCAGACCAAGCGTCAGTACCTAGGGGGGAGCTAGCAGAGGAGCCCACCACCCTGACCCCCCATCTAAGACGCGTTAGCCAACTGTGTGATTTGATCCCAGAACCTTGTGGAGGGTGGTCCCAAAGTCGAACTGACTTAGCTGGCCCGCCGGTGGGTGTCAAATTCGCAAATAATTGAATTGAGCTTTAGCTTGAAAGAAGAATCAATTGCAATGGATTTTCGATTAATAAATTGTAAAAAGAATAAGTGACCAATGTCTTCCCTTTATCGGATAAATTTAGGATATTCAAGATAACCACCAGCTGATCAACCCAATCTGTTGCATTCGATGCTAGTTGATGCATACGATAAATTGATTGGCTTTTTACCGGTTGACTTTTGTTATATTGTGCCCAAGTGAAAGCATACCCTTTTTTTAATTGGTTGATTATTGATATGGGCGTTAACTACGTAAAAACTTGACTACAAATATAAATAGATGATGCTCATAATTGTACCTCAGTCAGACAAATATGACCGTACCTCATTGAATGTATGGATGAGTGACACATGGGCAAAAGCCAAATGTGAAACTCATTTCTGTTGGTGGCGTGTGAAATTGGACATATATCGTCTCATCTATACTTGAAAGTTTCATTGTATCACTAGTAAGGCAAAATCATGGAATTGCCCAATTAAAAATATTCATCCAAGTTGGACATATTACATCCTCGAGCAAACAGAAATTTGCACTTCCATGTCATTTTAACTTCGGTACACTCAAAGACTATAGCTCCCAGATCTGATAAGCTCCACCAACGTGGACTTCATCGAAAATAATCAGATCCCTGGTATCGACTTTTCGACGGTTCACTCATATCCTGATCAATGGTGAGTATAAATACTATGCTGGCATTACAACGCCAGATAAAATGCCAAACCCAATGTGACTACTATCTTATTGCATGACGATAAATTACATGTTCGTATCTATCTTTGACAAACAGGTTGTCCGACCCGAGTGAAGGAAACCAAATCTCCTTCCTCAGCAATTGGGTGAACACTCACATTCAGGATGCGCAGAATGTTCTCCGCAAGCCGCTCCTATTCGCGGAGTTCAGGATCTCATCGAAAGACTCGGGCTACAACCAGAATGAGAGGGACCAGTTCTTTGACACAGTCTATTCAGCAATCTATTCAGCAATCTATTCCTCAGCTCGTGGAGGTGGCGTGGCGGCAGGCAGCATGTTCTGGCAGCTTTTGACCACAGGGACGGACTCTTACCAAGACATTTATGAGATCGTGCTGAGCGAGAGTCCGTCGACCACAAGTGTGATCGTTCAGCAGTCCAAGTAGCTCAACAGGAAAGGAAGATGGCGCATGACAGAAGGAGGAATGATGGCGGAAACACAGGAAACTGAAGAGTGGAGTTCTAAGATCAAGTAAAGAATACACATGTAGGAAGGTCAATATAGAATCAGGATCGAGACATTAATATTTTGCTGCAAACTATTCCTGCTCATCCAAGATGGAAGCAGAGCAAAAGTTTACTGCGAGTCTAATGTTTCCCGCTGTTGGGGGCTTATTACACCATCACTGGGAGGCTATGTTACATACAATTTAAAGTTTTGAAAGTTGAATGTTTGTACAAAAGTCATACAAGTGTATTCAGTTTCTCGTTGAGGTAGTAGTAAAGCTTGGCATGTGCTCTGCTCATCGATATTTTTATCAAGTATGCAGCAACTCAAGTGCGAAAAGTTATATAACGTGTACAAGTGTCGTCCAGAAAATATAATCATTTACCAGGTTGGAATTCATTGAAGTAACGCAGGCTTTTTCCATTTTTTTGGGTTTGAAGTAATGCTGGCTTATTCCTTCCAGTTGGAAAGAAAAAGGTTGATTGGGAATTAAGTGGGGCGTCGGTGGTGAAGGTAAACATCATGTCAAAACTTCGGTTTTGACTACCGCCAAATAGGCAGGTATAGTAACCTCTCACGTCTGAGGTGAGACGTCGAAGGTAAAGTCCCTCCTGCTAGACTGACCTATGCTTCACACAAAGTTTTGTAACCAACTTTTCATATTAGTATCGAGGTACGGACCTCTGGAGTGCCAAAAGTTGGCACAAATGGACACTTAAGTGTCAAAAGTTACAAAAGGTACACTTAAGTGCCAAAATCGAAGCAAAAGGGATCACTTGAGTGCCAACGGCGAAAAATTCAGACCAAATTGCCACGTGTCCATTTTCCGGCGACTTCATTTGTTGACGGAGCATTTTTTTCAAAATAAAAAATCCTCGTGGCAATTTTTTTTAAAAAAAAATTGTCCACGTCATATTTTTGAAAAAATTAAAATCGATTTTATTTTAAAAAAAAAGAAGGGGAGGAGGGGATCGACGAGGGCTGTGCAGCCCTTGCCGCCGCCGTCATCGCTGCCCCACCTCGCCGGGAAGGGCCGGCGACGGTGGGGGAGGGTCGGCCGAGGTCGCCGGGCCCCAGCCAGTGGCCGGTGACCTTGGTCGGCCAGCGGGGAGGGCCTGCGCGCCCTCACCCAGATCTGGGGCGAGGGTCGCGACCCTCCCCGATCCGGCGAGGGTCGCCGGCCCTCCCCCAGCCGACTGGCCGGGGCCCGGCGACCCCGGCCCTTCCCGGCGAGGTGGGGCGGCGACGGCGGCGGCAGTGAGGGCTGCCCTCGCCAATCCCCTCCTCCCCCATTTTTTTTTAAATAAAATTAATTTTATAATAATATATGTAATATTATTTAATTAATAATTTTTAAATCCACGTCGCCCAAAACAACGTCGTTTTGGCCGATTTTTGGCCGATTCGGTTTCCGGCGAGGCATGTAGGTAAAAAAATTAATAAAAAATTGCCATGTAGGATTTCCGGCAGGGTTCCAGCGACTTGGCACTTAAGTGATCAATTTTTTTTTTAAAAGTGGCACTTAAGTGTACCTTTTGTAACTTTTGGCACTTAAGTGTCCCTTCGTGCCAACATTTGGCACTCATGCTGTACTTATGCTGATTAGTATCCATGCTCATCCAAGATGGAAGCAGAGCAAAAGTTTACTGTGAGTCTAATGTTTCCTGCTGTCGGGGGCTTATTACACCGTCACTGGAATGTTACGTTACATGCAATTCAAAGTTCGAATATTTGATGTTCGTACGAAAGTCATGCAAGTGGATTCAATTTTTCGTTGAGACAGTAGTAATGCTTGGCATGTGCTCTGCTCGTCAAGGAAGCAGCAACTCGAGTGCGAAAAGTTATATAACGCGTACAAGTGTCGTCCCGGAGGTTTAATCATTTACTAGGTAGGAATTCATTGAAGTAGCGCAGGCTTTTTTTCTTTTTCCCTTTTTTTTTTGGTCAGAAGTAACGCAGGCTTTAGTTGCGTTATTTATGCAGAGAGAGCCCTATGAACCGATGCATTTAGTCGACAATTCTTCTCGGCCATGACCCGCCTTGTAGAGAAAGACACAATGTTCAATTAAAGAAAACATAAGTCTTTTTATCATGAGCACTCTCCACAATATCTCACAATTATATAATTTTTATAATTCTTTGTCACTGTGAGATATTGCTTAGGACTGCTTTCACACACGTGTGCTTAAATGGGAGGCACTTGGTATCTATTTATGGCCCAAACATGGAGGTGGTTCTACCTTCGAGATAATTTTAGAAATTCATCTCCTTAGTTAATTCTAGCGATTGTGGACAATCTATTAGTTACACAATTTCTATATTCTTCTTCTAAAATATCTCGTACCAAGAAAAATCTAAATAAACAAAGAGATAAAGTCGGAATTTTGGAGTGCAGAGGCGGTGCAACTTTTTTTCAATGTTCCCCGTCACCACTGCTCTTCTCTTAGTGTGGATCTAGCGATTATGACAAGATGCTATTGGAACTCTTCAAACTTTGTAGTGCCAAGTCCTTTGGTGAAAATATCTACAACTTGATCAATCGTCTTTATGTACTCCCTCCCAGTAACACTTATTTCATGCAAGAAGTAACAATGTATTTCTACATGCTTAGTTCTTGTGGGAATATCAGGATCTTGCCAATCGTATGGTTGGTTAATTATCGCAGTGGAGCTCTACAAGGTAGCCAATTGGTTGGCGTAGACTTTTCCTAAGTTGCATTTGCATATTTAAAATTTATTTCCTTTGCTTTGTTGACCTCCTTAGCTAAGGAGATTACTCTTCAAGTTTGTTCATCTGACTTGGCCTAAGCTCTACCGCTATTGTCGAATGTATAACTGCCGACCATGGATTCTTTGATTTTTTTATGCAGTTGTGCTTTGACTCCTTCTATGGGTTCACCTTCTATGGCTACTTTTTCAATTGTTTGGGCCTTATGAGGCCCATTATCTTCTTCTATTCTTTTTTGTACCTCTTTGACTTGTATTAAATCTAGTATAAGTGCTCGTGACAATCCCCACTATGACGCTTTGTCAAATACCAGGTTCCTAGAAGTGTAACGTTGCACGTTATAGGATTACAACGCTTCCTCCCTTTTTCTTTGCTCATCATAGCCCACAAATAAGTAGAGAACCATCGTCTCATTGAACTTTTTTTTGGTCATGATCATCTCATTGAACTTGATTCGTTTAGCATGAAGGCAAAACATATGCATCCAAATACTCTAAAGTGATTTACCATGGATTTGCGATTCCACAGCTTCTCGTATGGTGTCACAAAACCAAACTCGACTTAGAGTAGTCTATTTTTTAAGTGTGCCACCATCTTTATACAGTTGGCCTAAAACCTTGATGTAACATTAGCATGAGACATGCTTCTATAGGTCTTTGTCATATTTGGTTCTTTC
This sequence comes from Corymbia maculata, assembly GCA_014182735.1. NCBI lineage: Eukaryota > Viridiplantae > Streptophyta > Magnoliopsida > Myrtales > Myrtaceae > Corymbia > Corymbia maculata. Next base: position 34,220,307 of record CM024687.1, read on the forward strand.
TCTTGACAACTCCATTTTGTTATGGTATACTCGAACATGTAAACCATTCCTATGTCTTACACTTCTATAGACACTTTATAGATTTATGTGATATATACTCACCCACATTGTCGATACAAAGGCATTGTATTTCCTTGCCTACTTCTTTTTCTACTTTAAAAGACTCCTTTAATTTGTTTAATGCCTCTGTTTTTTCTCATCAAATCAACTTAGACATTCCTGAAGAAATCAGTGATGTACTATTTTAACTTTGACTGATGGTTGCTTTGTTGGTTCAATAACATATGAGTGGATGAGTTGGAGAGGCATATTGGCTTGATACCCAACACATACTACATCTTCTTGAACATCTAGCGGGAGAAGACCCTTTAGAATAACCTTCTTCATCATCATCTTTGACTTATGATCACTTACACTCTGTGCTGAGCATTCCATAAATCAGGCATCTAGCTTTTTTGAATTTTGTCCATGTATGCCACCTATGCTGACATCATGTAAATAGACTCTAATCCACGTCTTTCCATGATTAGCATATTGATAGATTCCAAACAGTGGTGCACCTTAACATGTTCGAGTCAAACGCCACCTAATTACACGAGTTTATAAGTTCTAGTACCAACAGGAGGTTTTTCTTCATTCCCAACACGTGATGCATGTTTTGCACTTTTTTTTTCATGTGAACTGGAGTGTTATTACCATCTAGTCGATGTGGGTGACTGACAACCTTGAGTTGTTTGCGGTGACAATTGCTCGTTTGTCGTTGTACTTTGATATGCTTGATAGCTTCTATCGATGGTTTGAGCACCCGAGACTCAACCATCCAATCATCATCATCCAAACACACTGGGATCTTCATCCATCACATCAAGAGAAGACATTGCACAATTTTCAGTCTTTTCTTCACCGAGTAAGTCTTCTACTAAGGAAAAAAATTCCCAACTCGTGTGCAGTGAATAGCCTTATGAAGCCAAAAGCCATATAGCCTAGTCCCGTCGACGACACATTATCTTACAGTCTTGTCGATGAATCCTCGTGTGGAGTGTCTAATTTGGTTGATTTTCAACACTTCTTGGCTTTTCCTTCAATTATATTAAGTTAGCAGCAGTCATTTTCAGTACGAATATAGTTTCTGCAAAGCAGAATGGGGGATGCTTGTTGCAGTAGATGCCCCCATTTCTGGATAATGATAGTCGATTGTTTGATTACTTACATTTATTTAGCAAACAATTACAAAGCTATGATCCTGGTTGATGATGGACTGGAATAATCACTTCATCAATCATGTTATCACGTAAAAATCCAAAGGCTGTATTGCACCTGGACTATAGTCAATTTGTCATTAATATTAGACCTGTGACATAAGATATACACATAGACGAAGTTCTAACTCCAATCTCATTCAACAAAATAAAGCTTTCATCCAAAGGGATCCTGCTGTTACAGGTTATAACCACGCTGAAAACCCACATTTCATCCTTCGAGTCTCAGTGAAGTTTCAGACCTAGTGTCTCTTGACCACACCTCTCGGTTTATATGAAGCTCAGTCAATGAAATTGCGTGAAGGGGCTCGGCTAATAATAACTTTCGAGCTAGAAAAGCCTCGGACACTTGTTTCATTGTTGGCCGTAATTTGGGCTCGAAACTCAAGCAGGCAAGCGCTACAGCAACGGCTAAGACTGTGTCTCTCGCCGTGGAACTCTGTCTTGGATAAGGCAGACGTGGGTCTAATATTTGATGCAGCATTCCATGTTCTTCCAATGATGTCCGTAAACCTGATATGATCTCTCTTGGATGCTTGCCCATTATGGTCTCCAATGCAACTACACCGAAACTGTACACGTCGCTTTTCTCGTTGACCACCAAAGTATATGCGACCTCTATGAAAAGAACACAAACATCATAACATTATAAGGAGCCCTCTACATTATATGCTAGTAATATATGGTTTCCTTGTTGATAAAAAATAACAATACATCAATTGTTAATAGCACAAATGGTCTTTGAACTTCAGTTTAATGTGCCATGTCATTCCCGAACTTTTAATTTGTATGATCTTGAATTGGAGAAAATTGTTTAAAAATTCCTAAACCCGTTACACTTTTACCTATTCATTTCTAAACATTTGAGTTATAAACATTTTCATGTTTTATCAATTAAGTATATCTATCAAATTTTGGCCGAAATCGCTAATGTGGATGTTGGACATCCTACGTGGCATAGTTGGTATTGACATGGACAATATTAATATTCTATGAATATTTAATATTATTGATTCTTTTCTTTTTCCGTTTCCTCTTTCTTTTTCTTAACCCTAGACTAACGACTCTTGCTAGTTGATTGGCGAGGGTTGCAACACCTTCACTAGCCAAAGGACGAGGGTCGTGGTTGTTGATTGGATATGGGCAAGGGCTGATGCCCCTATGTATGGTCAGGGAGGGCGCGGAGGCCCTTGCCCATGGCCGGCAAGGGTAGCGATGCCCTTGCATGTAGCCAGTGAGGGTCCATTGGTGACCTCGCAGGCCTAGGGTTAGAAATAAAGAAAATAAAAGAAAAATAAGAAATTCAGAAAAATATTGAAATAATATTAAAAATTGTCAATGTCGGTGACATCATGCCAAGTAGGACGATTGTCATCTATATTAGCAATTTCCAGCAAAATTGGTTAGATGAATTCAATTGGCAAAATTGAAAGGTTTAGTATTGAATTGACAAAAATACAACATATTTAGGATTTTTGGACAATTTTTCTTCTTAAACTTTAGCTCAATGTACAATATCATCCCTAGGCTTTTAACTTGTTCAATGTGGCTCTCAAACTATTAGTAAATGAGCAATGCAACTCCTAAATTACATGAAAATAGTTAAAAAGTAAATATAATAGAGAAGTAAAGATTGTAAATACCGGTACCGTACTGCAAGTAGGCGACGGCATTGCTCGTATTTATGGTCTTGATGAAGTAATGGCGGGTGAATTAGTAGAATTTGAAGAGGGTACAATAGGGATTGCTCTGAATTTGGAATCAAATAATGTTGGTGTTGTATTAATGGGTGACGGTTTGATGATACAAGAGGGAACATGGACTTTAGGGATGATATTTGCTCATTTAACCAACATCTAAGGTGGACATTGAACAAATTAAAAGTTAAGGAACAACATTATACATTGGACAAAATGTTCCTTTTTATTTATACATCAAATAGGGTGTGAGTGGACAATCAGGCATCGGAAGTTACCATAAACTTCCCCACCCACAACAATTTAACGTTGACTTTAAATCGTATATATTTGGGAAAATGATAAAAATGATTCTTAAATTTTAACCCAATGTGCAATGTGGTCAATGAACTTTTAATTTGTTTAATGTGCTCCCTGAACTTTAGCCCAATATATAATGTGATCCATGAACTTTTAATTTGTTCGATATGGTTCTTGAACTTTTAATACATATTCAATTTAGTCATTGAATTATATAAAAATGTTCAATGTTGTCTTTCCATTAATTAAAGTTTTGGGACAACATTAGACAATTTCATATAGTTGAAGGACTAAGTTAAACATGTACCAAAAGTTCAGAGATTACATTGAACAAATTACAAGTTTGAGAACCACATTGTACATTGGATAAAAGTTCAACAACAATTTGTGTCATTATTCTATATATAATGCAATACAAAGCCACTAAAAGACTCTGGGACCCTGTCACTAGTTCAACTACTTCGGTGAGTGTATATTGTTCTTTGTTCAAGAAACAAGATGAGTAGTTACCTGGGGCAAGATATCCGTAGGTCCCTACTATGTTTGCAGTGAGATTGGATGAAGAATTTTTCCGAAGGAGCCTTGCCACCCCAAAATCTGATAGGACCGCCTGCATTTCGTTGTTGAGTAAAACATTGCTGCTGGATATGTCCCTATGAACAATGGGCTGAACACACCCGTGATGCAAGTAGGACAGGGCGTGTGCCATATCGTGGATGAGATTCACTCTCCTCACCCAATCTAACTCCACTGCTTCAGTGTCATTTCTCAAAACACAAAATAGACTCCCTCTCTCCATATGCTCATAGATTAAGAACATCGACTGCCTATGCAAGCAGAAGCCGTAGAGACGGATTATGCTTCTGTGTCTTATTTCAGTCAAGTGCTTCACTTCATTCTGGAAGCTTTTATTGAAATTTGGGTCCTCGGCTTCGGAACGATTAACTTTCTTCAGTGCCACAACCTTCCCATTCGGCAATTGCGCCCTGTACAGATTATGATAAGCACCTCTGCTAATGCAGTATTTGATGTCAAAGTCTTCAGTGGCATCAATTATGTCTTGATATGCTATCTTTCCATCGTAATTCCATATTGACAAGAAATTTCCATCCTTTTTCCTGTATCCTTTGGCTGAACTGTCTTCAATGCACGTCGAAAAAAGAAGCAAGACCCAAGAATTGAAGCGACAACCAGAAGGCAAGGTAGCGAGCAAATCACTGCGTGAGGCATTATCATATCTCTTCTTCTAGATGGATCAGGCTTGCTCAAGGAAAGAAGGCTCCTCAAATGAATGGGGCTACTCATAGGCGATAATGGAGGTTCATTGTTGCTGCTTTCTCCTTCAATAATGTACAAATCTTTATTTCCGATGAACGCGCCATGCGAATAAGTATCCAGGAGCTGTTGTGGGATTGGACCCATCAGGGAGTTGTATGATAAATTCACAAGAGAGAGAGAACCGATCTCCATGCTTTTTGGTATAGTGCCGGAGAGCGAATTGTTGCGGAGGTCAAGATACTTTAACAAGGGTAAACTCCCAAGTTCACTCGGAATTGATCCGATCAAGTCATTTGAACTCATATCTAGGTCAACTAGACTCGTCAGATTTCCTATTGCCCGTGAGATGGGACAATTTAAACGATTGGCTTGTAGATACAAAGATTTTAAGCTTGTCAGGTTTCCTAGAGAGGAAGGGATGGGACAGGTAAAGGAGTTGTAACTCAGCCTCATCTCAATCAAGTTGTTCAAATGACCTATTTCTGATGGAATAGGTCCACTGAATTTATTTTGATTCAAATCGACATATGTCAAGCTCTCTAGATTCCCTATTTCCGAAGGAATAGAACCACTGAACCAGTTTTCTTGCAAATCCAGATGTGACAAGCTCTTCAAATTCCCAATGGATGAGGGGATGGCACCATTGAACATGTTCCCACTTAAATCCATGTGATTGATGTTCTCTAAATGTCCTATTTTTGACGAAATGGAGTCCGTAAATTGATTCCATTGCAAACATAGGTATCTTAAGTTCGTCATATTCCACAGACTGCACGGGATTGACCCATTGAAATTGTTGGCGCTTAGATCCATAGTAACCAAGTTCTTGAGTTTCCCTATTTCAGGAGGAATGGAACCGCCTAATCGATTGGTGGAGAGACCAAGGAATGTCAAATTGGACAGAAGAACTAGAGTTGAAGGAATTGATCCAACGAAGTTATTAAAGCCCAGATCCATGGTACGCAAATTCTTGAGATCCCCTATCTCAGGAGGAAGAGAGCCGACTAATCGATTGGAGGAAAGATGAAGAGACCTTAAACTGAACAAACGACTAAGAGTCGGTGGAATCATCCCCTCAAATTCGTTATTGCTCATATTAATTGAGCGCAGCTTGCTGAGGTTCCCAATTTCAGGAGGGATGTAGCCACCTAACCGATTTGAGTTAAGGTCAATGAGGCTTAATTTGCTCAAATGGCCAAATGTCTTTGGGATTGGACCAGCGAGAAGGTTAAAATGTAAGTCCAAGTGGAACAAGTTCTTCATACTCACCAGTTCCAACGGAATAAAGCCACTCAACTGATTGATAGAGACATCTAGCCAACCTAAACTAGTGAGATTTCCAAGGCAAGAAGGTAACTCATTCGTTAGGTAATTCATGGACAAGTCCAAATGAAAGAGCCTCGGGACTGCACATAATTGACGGGGAATGGAACCGCTCAGTCCATTTAAATGCAGTCGCAGGAAGGTAAGATTCGGAAGTAGAGAAAAGTTCATGTTACCGAATCGATCTCCTATCTGGTACTCACCTGGTATATCAATTCCAGTGATGCTTCCTGCATCGTTGCACGAAATGCCCGGCCACATGCATCTAGACACAGAATCATTGCTAGTAATGGCGGCAGGCCACCAACCACTGTGACGCAGAGAATTTGCCTCCGATTCAAAATATGCTTCTGCTGAAATTTTCACTAACAAGAACGTTAATGAAGACCATAAAACTGAAGTTAACAACCTCAGAGAAGAAGACCCCATCAACGTTTTGGTTCTAGGAATCAGTAAAGAGGAGTCGTCTTACTTTTAAGCACATAGTGGAGGGCCATTCTGTTGTTGGGGAATGGTAAAAGTCCAAGTCAATTTGGAGTGTAGTTCAACAGACACAGTGATGTTCCTTTTGCCTGCTAAGCAACGACAGAAACGATGATGACTCCTTATTTTATGCCTCCGAACGATGGGGTGCACGAAAAATGAACTTGATGGTTTCTTTATCATCTTGACTAGGTAAATTGAGTCTCAATAATAATTTCAATATGAACAGTCCCTAGCTGCCAATGACTTTTCAAGGAAACTTGCCCAAAAGTCCTTGACATTTTTTTTTTTGGACAATCAACGTTGACTCCTAAATTTTGACAACCCAATCATTCATTTACTGTATAACAAATTATGAATAAATTTTAACACCTAAATAAAAATATTAGAATTAAATTACATAGTATATAGTTTTAGGAGTATTTATTATATAGTTTACAATATTTGCATTAACATTGGATTGGTGGTGAACGATTTTGAGCTTAAAATTCAATAGATTGAGCCGAAGTAGAGGGACAAAATTCGGCCAAGCTAGGGGAGTGGTGGCCAAAAATCACATAGGAAGTATGGGAGAAATTGAGCTTAATTTAATCTAATTTCAGCCCATGAGATTAAAGTAATAATAGGTCTTAAGCCTAATTTAGCCTATTATCTTAATAAGGTCTCAAGTAAGACCGTAAAGTTGAGATGAAACCTAGGCCAATCATGTTATAAATAGGACATTATATCTCTTAATTCGAGGTGGGCAAATCATAATTTCAGAATACATTGAGAAACAAACGGTCAGATAGAGAGAGAGCGTAAGTGAAGAAGGCGACGGAAGGAAAGACGACAGGGGGCACCCACTCACAATTCACGGCCACACAACGCAAAAGGACGTCTATTTAAGCAATGACGTAAATGCCAAGTCAAGGGGCCAGTTTCCTCGACAATTTCTTATGTACCACTACAGGTCGCATCAGGATTTGTTATTGCCTGCCAAATTTGACTGCATCCTTGATAGGGTATCAATGGTGACGGTGCTTTCATTACAATGCCAAGACTTGAGAAGTCAAGCAAAAATAGTAGTAAGGGTATGCAGTGGGGGAGAGACCATAACCCCAAAACAGGAGAATGAGAAAAGAAGAAAAATCAACGAAAGCAGGCTGGTTTGAGCCGATGATTGTATGCATGAAATGTGTTTGAAGGTGGATGGGTTTATATTCTGAAAAGTTGTATTTTTCTGTTTTTAGACTATTAAAATGCAATCTGGAAAAGAATAACTTTGTAGCTTCAAAATGATTAATAGACTTAGATTCAAAGAGGTAAAATATGAACTTTTTCAATCGTTGTGTTGCAAAATTGGGATTTACAAATAAGATTCTATGTTATACTTTTAAATTAAGACAAGGTACGGAGCACATGGATCTTTTTTCCTTTTTCTAGGCTAGAATTTGTAACTAATATGGACTGCATTGATACGCATTTTGCGGAGAATGATCATCGCCAAGATTTTTACTTTTCCATTTTCTTTTGTCTGGTAAAGTTACTGTAGTTATTAGCTTAGTTCAAGCTGTGGAGTTAAACATTAGCTGGTCCTGGAGACTTGCATGAGACGATTCCACGACAATTCCTCGTGTGACGAAGTCTTTGTGCGGTGCGGTGCAGTGCACGTTTAAATTTTCCAATTGCACGATTTGTTTGACATATATTTCTTGAATCTTTGGTCACTGCTCATCAAGAAAAACAGGCCATTGTGGGCCAGAGACTGGTGCACAGTTGTCACGGAAGAGCTACGCTTACTTTCCAAACAATCCCTGAAAGAAATCTTAGGATTCTGGAGTTTTAGGGAAATGTCTCTCCCTCCTCTTGGTCTTCTCCCTTCCCTATTGAACCGCTACTGACACCTCATTTTTAGTTGATGTATCGAGAAAACTAGAAAAGCCAAATTAGGGGTTTTCGATCACAATGGGACCCCTTTTTAGAACAAAAAAGTGTCATTCCTCAATTATACTTGTCGGTTGAGCTTTAGAAAGCAATTTCATATTAATTCCATGTAAAACTTGAAAGGTCAAGTGGTTGACTTTCGAGTTGACTTTTGGGTCAACTCTTTAACCAAAAGTCAACATTGTGTCAAATTTTGGCTTTTTGCACCAAAATGTTTCTTTCAAGTCTAATTTCACTTTAGAATTGGAAATTTTGAAAAAAATTTAAAGGTTTGACCATAAAATCAAACTTTTAATGAAAGTCAACTAGGATTTGACTTTTGATCAAACCTTTGACCAAAAAATGAAAAACATAGAAATCATAAAATCACTTTATTTTAGCTTCAATTTGACCTTAGCATCAACAATTTTATGAAAATCAATTAAGAATCTCATTTTCCAAATTTTTGGATTTTAGGTTCAAAATTGACCAACAATAAAATTACTTTTGTTCTAGTCATAATTAGGCTTAGTTCCTTTTACGATATTTGATCTGAAAACAATTACCCATTCATTTGTTCAATCAATTTTGAGATTCGGCAAAGCAAATTGTGAAATTAACCATTTTTCTCCTAATTAGGGGTCTGAATCCATTCTTCATGATTCGCGAGTATACACATCCATTCTACTCAATTTTGTGAGTTAAGTCCAAATTTGGGGCCTATTTCAGCAAATTCACTTGCCAATTCATTGATTTGGGAGATATAGCTTACTAGGCCTTGAGAAAATAGGATCGTTGAGCTTCAATTCAAGAGATTCGAGTTAATGCATTCAAGACTAGGATTTAATTTGACGGATTGAGATTCAATTTTGACATTAGCCCTCGATTTAACTTTGGCAATGTGTTGCCAATTCAAGATCTTATCCCGTACTCTAACAATTTCAGCACACATTAATAAATATAATGTTTCTTTTCGATAAATAAACTCTAGAATAGATAGAATTAATGAATGTAATATCTTTGAATACGCTGTCATAAGGGTAGTGTGGTAGAACTTCAATTAGATATAACAAATGTGATAGTCCATCGACAAATTAAATTGGCCCTAGCTGGTCAACTCACCCCGGTAAGAAATTGTTGATTGAGATCATTTCGGATTTCGATTGGAAATGTCGAAGAACAAGAACTAATCAACCTATATACAGAAGAAGAATGAAATCTGCTGTGTCTAAATCTGCAAAATAGAAAAAATAATCCTCAAACCGAATTACATCTTCCATATTAGAATAAAGCCACAGATATGGTCTGAGATCGGATCGTTGCTAAGTAAAAAGGACTTTGGGGTCATCCAAAATTGATTTTCAGGAATTTATTGAGGCCGTATGTAAAGTTTCAAGTAAATGCCAAATCAACGGTCAGTTTCCTGACAATTTCTCATGCACGACAATCCGGCTCATCAGGATTCGTTATTGCCCGCCAACTTTGACCGCGTCATTGATAGAGAGCATCAATGATGCAGGCTACTTTCATTAAAGTGCCAAGACTTGAGAGGTCAAGCAAAACAAGAGTAAGCGTGTGCAGTGGGCGACAGATCACAACCCCAAAACAGGAGAATGAGAAAAGAAAAAAAATCAACAAGAGCAGACTGGTTTGAGCTGGTGATTGTATGAAAGAAAACGTATTTCAAGGTCAATGAATTTATACTTGAAAAATTGTATAATTTTGATTTTAGACTATATATACATTTTGAAAAAGAACAACGTGTGCCTTCAAGATAAGTAATCGATTAGTTTCAAAGAGGTTAAATATAAAATTTTTCAATTGTTGCATTGGAAAATTCAGATTTCTAGATAAGATTCCATGATATACTTTTAAATTAAGACGAGATACATCACACGTCAACTTCTTTGTCCTTTTTCTTGGCTAGAATTTCTAATTAATATGGATTGTGGTTAATATGTATCTGCGGAGAATTATCATTGCAAAATATTTTATTTTTCCTTAAATCTAGTACTTGTATTGTATATATTTTGTTAAATTATCATAATGTCGGGAACATCCTATCTTGCTATCATCGCGATAACATAAAATATATATATATATATATATATATATATTATGATTACGAAAAATCATTTTGAAGAAACCAAGCTAAGCGAACTACAAGCATAATAGAGTTGACAGGGAAAAGTATTAGAAAAATTATAAATCTATTGCTCCTAAAGTACTTAATGATGTGAATTTAGCCATAAACTTTATGGCAATGTCTCTCCCTTCGTGGGAAAACAAAAGTCTGGTCTTCTCCTTTTCCAATTGATTTTTAATAGTTGAAATATTGGGGTAAAACATAAAAGTTGATAGGGAAAGGAGAAGACTTGACCCTTCGTCTTTTACTATAAAGCATAATATTGCTATGTAACTCTCAATCGTTGAGCGACAATCTCTTGAATTTCATCATTTGAATTGACAACAACTAAAGATAACCTTAAAATTTTCTCTTCAAAATATTCTTAAATTTCTTTGTAGACCCTTTGAAAATTCCAAACTAACTATGTATCATATGATGCATTGGTAAATGACGAGGGTTCCAACTCATTAACTTATTAATTAGGGCTCCCACTTTCACCTCCTCGAGCATCTACAAGCTTTTCAACTGGGCCCTTGAGGTTTGATTTCTTAAAATAGAACAAGACTTCACTTATTATCTTTTCTAATAACATTTGAATGCATCGTTGATATGAATGATGTAGACTGCTTTCATTACATTGCAAGCAACGTTGCAAGATTACAATGTGAATGTCTTGTCAAGTTTAACTATTTTGCTATGTCTATCCCGAAAGTTGAGGATTCGATATCAAACTATCTTCTTTATCAAGAATCCTACTTTTACTTTTCCTTTCATTTTGAGTAGAGGTGGCCACGTTGCGACATTACAATGTGAACATCTTGTCAAAGCTTCTTTAATGAAGAGCGAGAGAGAGAGTGGATGTCAGTTGTATATGATGTTTTGGATGAGGATTGGGACCGAATGCATCTTGTTTTTAAGATAAAAGAGCAAAAGAAAGTTGCTTTTCTTTGGAGAGTCTAAATCAAGTGCAAAAGCGATAGAAATTTCTACTTTAATTCCTAGAGTTACTTGGCTAAAATCAGGTATAGCTACTAAGCGAAGAAAAAAAAGGACCTATTTGGTTTCATTAACTGCTACAGCAAAGTAGGTCTAGGTTAATAAACAACACACAGATTAATATTTAAGTACTCACCTAATAAATTAGTGCTACTATTAGCAAGGACGAGTTCCTTTTCTTTTCTTTAATTAATGTAAACAATAGTGATAATAAAGCTATGTCGTGACGTGGCTGTAAAATTTTATTCAAATCACTTCACTAATTGTATGTGTAAATATCATACAATCTTCAAGAGAGAGGGAGAGAGAATCAGGAAATGCCGCATTTCGATACACACAAGTAAATTGAATCCTTAAGACAAGTCTCTATTCATGTTTCCAATCAATGTGGAAATTCCCATGACCGATTGTAACGTACACAACATGAATCATGTTTATGATAAAAGCGAATCTAGGATTCGAGATCAAGGAAATCATTATAGCTCATAGGCCTTTAAATTGTAGAGACATCAGCTGACCATGCCAGTGGCTGCCTGGCTTTTCAAGTCAAGGCCAATGTCATGTTGCAGGGCGTTTTGAATTGTAGAGATATGAGTCAGCTTTTCAAATCAAGGTAGACGTCAAAATTGACACTATTTTTATAAAATTTATAAAAAGTTTCTTTTGTGAAAAGATATGCCACATGCCCACCCTCCAGAGGCACACCAAAATTGACACTTTTTCATGGAAGTTCATACGAAATTGGATGATATTTAACAAAAATAGAGACATCTTTTATGGAGTTTCTTGTCGATAGCTTCAATGGTGATAGTACCATTTTTACCTTATTATCTTCGGCAAAGAAAAGTTTAACTAATTTGCTATATCTACCAAGGAAGTTGAGAAATTAATATTGATCAAATTATCTTCTTTGTCAAGAATCCTGATTTTATTTTTTTTTTTTCTCCATTTCATGTCTAGTTTAAGAGAGCTTTGTTACATACGATCAAATTGAATTCTTAAAGCAAGTCTTTATTTACATTTCAAATTAATTTAAAAATTCTTAAAATGGTTTGTAACATCCCAACGTGAATCACGATCCTGCTAAAAGCAGACCCAAATCATAAGCTCACAGGCTTTGCAAATCAAGGTAGACGTCAAAATTGACACTATTTTTATAAAATTTATAAAAAGTTTCTTTTGTGAAAAGATATGCCACATGCCCACCCTCCAGAGGCACACCAAAATTGACACTTTTTCATGGAAGTTCATACGAAATTGGATGATATTTAACAAAAATAGAGACATCTTTTATGGAGTTTCTTGTCGATAGCTTCAATGGTGATAGTACCATTTTTACCTTATTATCTTCGGCAAAGAAAAGTTTAACTAATTTGCTATATCTACCAAGGAAGTTGAGAAATTAATATTGATCAAATTATCTTCTTTGTCAAGAATCCTGATTTTATTTTTTTCTCCATTTCATGTCTAGTTTAAGAGAGCTTTGTTACATACGATCAAATTGAATTCTTAAAGCAAGTCTTTTATTTACATTTCAAATTAATTTAAAAGTTCTTAAAATGGTTTGTACCATCCCAACGTGAATCACGATCCTGCTAAAAGCAGACCCAAATCATAAGCTCACAAGCCTTTCAAATCATAGAGACCTTAGTTGGGCCATGCAAGTCACTGCTTGGCTTTTCAGGTCAAGGTCAATGTCATGTTGCAGGTTTGTTCTAATCTTACAGATATGAGTTTGCTATACAAGTCGTTGCTTTGCAGGTCAAGGTCGTCGTCATTGCATCTGATGCTTTGGACAGGACGCTGGATATCTCTTCTTTTCTAGCTGAAGGAGCAAATAAAAGATTGCTTTTCTCTAGAGAGTTAAAATCAAGAGCAATAGTGATTGATTTTTCACTAGAACTTTTCTTGATGTTATTTGGCCAAAATCAGGTATGGCTACAAAACGAAATTTTAAAAATTAAATAAATTAATGGATCTTTTTGGTTTTATTGATTGCTACAGCAAAGTATGTCTAGGTCAATAGACTATACACAAGTAATATTTAAGTATTAACCTGATATATTAATGTTACCATTAGTGGGATAAGTTTCTTTTTTTTTTTTCTAATTAAAGTATAGTGTTGTGAGAATAAAGCTATATCACGATGTGGTTATAAAATTTCTTTCTAGTCACTTTGCTACTTATATGTTAGATCTTATCATTCTTATGTAATGTTGATGCTATAGAGTTCAATCCAAACTTTCTTTGCTTCAAAAAAAAAAAACCAAACCTCTTTTCTATCGTACTCCATTTATAAATTTTGCCTAGAGCAAATACCTGCATATAGAATCCAATATGGAAACATATAAAATCCTGCAATTGGATATGTGGTGTTTGTCTCATTTTCTGCGCATTTCATATACCCTTAAAGAGAAAAAATCAAATCACATAGTAAAGTCAATTTAGTAAATGACAACATCCACTCTATTAAGTGACCATCGAATATCTCTAAATTGGTTCTTTCTTTTCTCTTCAAATAAAGTCACTCAACATTTTAATAATGCCTTAATACTTATAAGAAATATATATGTTACATGACAAAATTTGATTTGATGTACGACAAATTCATCTTTTGGAATACATCAAAGTTTCATGCTATATGGCTATGTTTGATTTCTCAAAATAATATATAACTTGAAATTCAAGAAAAACAAGAATTAACATGGGTAACAATTGGAGTTAATGAGGGTTAGTCTCAGTCTGATTTAGTCCCACTCAAGAATTGGAAACTGAATTAGGAGGATTGGTCATCATTTTTTGGAATCAGGAACCTGACCACCTAGTCTTGGGAACTAATCTCATTTGGTTCTTGGGTAGTTCAATAGAACAAGTAGAGAGAGAGTTTTTTCTATCTGTGCAAACTGTATATGCTCTCAAAAATTCTTCGTCCAGCTAAACAAAACAGATACTTAGGTATGGGGAAAGAAAAACGAGAGAGAGTGGATTTTGTTGTAGTGTCGTCTCCGGGTGTGTTTGATTCCCTTCAATTTGCTTCGCTAAGGTGCTCCTTTTTTCTTTATGTTTGGAGAGAGAGAGAGAGCTATCCTTTTGTTGTGGGCTTTTACTCTCTCTAAGCTCATCTTATTTCTCTTTTGACTAGGCTATTATTCTTGCTGAGCTCATTTGAGCTTTGAGCTAATTGGGGACTTTCAATATTGGTCCGTTTCCCACTTTGAAATTAGAAATCAAATTGCCAATTATCAATTCCGATTTTATGGAATCAATAACCAGACTAGCACACATGAGAACTACGTATGACCAACCAATTCGATCTAGTTCGAGTGGCTCCCGATTCAATCGGTTCCGGTTGCACAATCCTAAGAGATTAAGTTACCGAGATGAAGAAGATTTAAGGTCAATATGCCATCACAATACATAGGCTCTTCCCTCAACAATCAAAATATGATTGATTTTTAGCCTGAAAATCTCATTAAAATGATCACTTTGAGACTCGAAATCTCAATATTAGTTTAGCTTTTTGATCCATAGGATCACTTTGACTGATAAAAAGAGAATACTTGCTTCACCAAGAATCGGGATATCATATTATCAGAGATTTATTCCTATTGTTCAAATAACAATATGCCTAGAGAACGACGAAGTTTACAAAAACACGATAGGAGAAAATATGATGGTTTTCCGGAAGTTCACCTCCATTTTATGACTGCTCTTCTTCGCCTTTTATAACTGAAGGCAAGGGCATTACATCAATTGCATGATGCCCAATGGCCATTAAAAATGACTATTTTCAAAAATACATCTCAGGGATGGATTCCCTTATACAAGATCGATAGTTTTAAAGTGACACTAGCATAATAAACTAGGAACATTCCTACATAAAATTACAAAGCACAAAGCTCAACCATTGACACTTTGGCAAAATTCCTTCACTTATTGACAGGTTCATGGTGCACAACTAGATTAGGGTCCTTGAATGAGTCACTGCATTAATGACACATGCTATCTGGATAAAATATTTGTCTATTCAGAGTGTCTAAGGGTCTTGAGAGGAATAAATTGATGCTAGTTGATTATGCTCATGTTCTTCTAGAGACTAGTAATGTGCATCTCTAGTGGCCTCATGTGCTTGAAAATAATACCTTAGCATTACTTCTTCATATGCACTGGGCCGTGGGAATTTTGGAACGAGCGGTTGCATTCGCAAAGGATGCACTGGACTTCTCTGTATTGTCCACTAATTTCTCGAAAACTGCATCCGTAGGACATTTGCAATTTCGGAATAGAACATGCACAACCTATTTAGCTTGCTGGTCGTCCAGCGAACCGTTTCCAATTTTTATGAAGATAATGGCAGCATGAACTTTCAGAATTTATGGCTCTGCATTTTAGCTTTGTGGAAAATAGATATTGCCGAGTAAGATAGAGGGTGAAACCACTTTAATATCTTAGCAAAGTGACAAGATGATGATTCGATTATCCTTCACAAGAAAACTAGTAGTGAGGTGGCAGATAGGGAAACTCGACTCCAGTTGTATAATTACGAAAAAACAATAGACAGAATTGCTTAAGTTCAATAGCATCAAAAGCTGCGACCACCTAATAATAAAAGCGTGACGCTTCAAAAAAATTTACCTGCATAAGCCAAACCTTGAAAACAAATTAATTTTACCACCTCCATTAATTAAAAAGCTGGTTAAGGTCACAAATAGGCTTGTCGTGATAATTATATGTCGTTGCCTCAGCCAACATCATTGACAGAATTTTCTAAAAGCTTTTTCAGTGATGATAAACATGTTACGTGATCCACCTTTAAAAGGTAAACATTATAATCCAGCAAATTTTCATGAAATTTATTGGCGAAAGTGGTTGATAATGGACATCACCATACATGGCTTCTGTAAATTCTTTTATGGATGAGAAACAGTACCATCTTTACTTTCTTTTATCTGATACTAAAAACTTTAACTTGCTTTCTACCGGAATGAGTTCGAATATTTAATATTAATGAAAGTAGCGTATTCATAAAGATCCCCACTTTTACTTCTTTTTCTTGCACACATGACAGATAGTTAGCATGGTATATCCAAAGAGAAGCATTGGCATAGAGTTTATTTATCATGTAACGAGTGAAGGCTTATAGATTGGAAGCGTTCATAGCCAAAAATATGTAACTTTGGTCCATGATGGTAGATAGTGATTTCAAATGCGGTTGGTAACTGTCAAATATTGTTGGTACAAAAAGTGACTAGAAACTTGCTTACCCAATTGCATGTCAATTAGCATGTTTATCAATGTCTTTGAAGTTACTAACTTTTATTCGAAATCACCAACCTCAATTTGATTGAAGTATCGACATTCATCAAATTAAGATACCAACTAATTATAGTCGCATAGCAACTTTTTTATCTTTTGCTTTGTTTTGAGAAGTACGAACATTTCTTTCTACTTCCAAAACTATCAAACAACCTTAATAATCTACCAACATTTATTCTTCTAGTCACTTAATAATCTACCAACATTTATTCTTCTAGTCACTGATGCCTTTAACATAATTTGGTGTGTCAATATGACATTTATTGATATTGTTACTTAAATTTCAGTGACCCGTCTAATCATTTATTGATTACATTGAAAATTAAGGATTAATTTCTAACCCAAGAGACAAAAAAATTATTAAATTGCATCACATAGACATTAGGGACATTTGTATTAATAGTACTAAACTTTTTAAAAATAATTAAAATTAAATTAAAAAACGCAGCAGGGCCGGGCCAGGGCCAGCCAAGCCCGGCCCCTTCTTCTTTTCCCTTCTCCTTCTCCCCACCTGGGCCGGCCCAGCCCATTCCTTTTCCTCCCTTTCCCCCGGCCCATCTCCTATTTTCTTCTTCTCCCTCCGCTTGGACGACGGCCTCCGACAAAGGAAGCCGAAGGACGGAGGACAGTACGACGACGAGCAGCAGGGGAATGTCGTGCGGTACGGGACCCGTTGGTAGCAGCTGACGTAGTCCTTGGAGAGGAGAGGAGCAAGTTTAAAAGAAGGACCGAGGAAGGGGGGGAGATAGAGCTTCCTCGGCGGAAAATAGCGAGAGAGGGAAAAAAACAGAGAGAGCGAGAGCGGCTTGGGAGAGGTTTTAGGCTGAGAGCTCGAGAGAGAGGGTATCGTGAGTGAGATTAGAGCGAAGAACCGAGAGTAGAGAGTACGAAAGCAGCTTGGCCGCTCCCGAGACTCCGCTTCCTGGCGTCCTTTCTCTCCGGTGAGTCTTCCTTTGAGTTCACTCCTCTTCGGTCTGAGGACCTCGTCTCGGCGACGCTAGGGCGGCCGGCCACGGTCCGGTCTGTCTCGGGCTCGCCTGTTAGTTGCCGTCGTCGAGCCGGGTAGGACCCCCATCGCTCAAGCGAGTTAGCGCTCCATGCTGCTCTGTTTTGAGCCCACCGGACAGAGGCTCGCGCGGCTTCGGCTTGCTCGGGTCCCGACTCCAACGGTGCTGCCTTTTCTTGCTTCTAGACCCCGCTTAGTTGCCTATGTCTATTTTGGTCGCGTTTTGATGCGCCGTTAAGTTATCGTTCGCCTCCCCTCGGTCGACGCCCGTCAATTGTCCGACGAAATGTCTATTTGATGTCTACGAATGTCATGGCTGCCTTGCTCGAACTGTGGACCTCTTGCTCACGTTCTGTGGGTTTCTGTATGTCATGGTCACGTTTCTTGCTTCATTCCTTCACGGTTACTTTTGCGTGTGTGGTGTGTTTTGAGCTCATTGTTCCGGTGAGGGATGGAGGCCAGCGGTGCTTCTTGCAGGGAGGGCGTGGGGGATCGGGTGATGAATAACAAGCGTCCAGTCTGGTGTCTTCAGTGAAATCAACGGAGGCTTAGTGTCTACCTTGCTGGCTTTTGCTCCGGAGGCCTGAGCATGAGCATTTGGCAGGTGAGATCCTGGGGAAGTTTCGGGGAGGGTGTTGCGTAAATGAAGACACGCTTCG
Organism: Corymbia maculata; assembly: GCA_014182735.1. NCBI lineage: Eukaryota > Viridiplantae > Streptophyta > Magnoliopsida > Myrtales > Myrtaceae > Corymbia > Corymbia maculata. Next base: position 34,238,657 of record CM024687.1, read on the forward strand.
GGAAGGAAAAGAGAGAACGGGGAGAAGAGAGCAAGAATGAAAAATAAAAAGAGAAAAGGGAAAAAACAAATAATAATAGAAAATCGAAATTAAAAAAAAATGTTTAAAAATTAGGGTTTTATTTGAAATAGGTTGGATCCGGGTCGTCTGATCGGTGTTAGCGGCTCGGACCGGTTTTACGGGTCCGAACCCGTCTTCCCGAATATAATACTATTAAAAAATTTAAAAATCTTAAAAATTAAATAGAAAAGAAAAAGAGTAATAAATAATAATTAAAAAATGCCAAAAAATCATAAAATAGGTTTAAAATTTTCGAAAATTCACTAATTCAAAAAATTTTAAGAAATTTAAAAATTCAAAAAAATATTTTAAAAATTCTGAAATTTCTAAAAATTCTAAAAATTTTAAGAAAATTTAAAATTTCGGAAAATTCTATACAAAATAAAAAATCTAAAAGAAAATTCGAGAATTCACAAAATTTTTTAAAAAATTTCAGAAAAAAAAAAAGAATCCCCCAAAAATTTTAAAGAGTAGTTTTTGGTAATCTTCTCTTAAAAAGTAGAGCATTTTAATATAAGATTATACCCGAAGTTGAAAAAGCCCTTAGGATTCTATCTTAGGGTTTCAATTATCATTAAAGACAAATACCCTTAATTATGCATTTTTGATATGATGATTATGCCTTCCATTTACCCTAGTTAGGATTGGCATTTATATAACTTTTAGTGATTATATGCTTGTTTTCCCCTTGTAATTTGTTTAATGTTTCCTTTGGTTGCTTATTATTATTTTAATCATTGTGCACCTGCATAATTATCTCATATGTTAGTAGATATGTCTAAAATCAATCCAAATTGCTTAACAAAACTTTTTTGAAATGAACAATATTATATACTAAAATAGCACTAATTGATTAATTAGTGTAATTAAGTCCTCAATCCTAAATTTTCTGGTTGAGTAGGAAGTAGGGCATGTTAACATGCCTCATTTGACTTCCAACCGATGCAAATAGGTTAATGGCGACTCCTCATTTTCTCATTTGAATTTTTTTACAAACACTCCAATGTTGCACGAGACATGAGCTTATGAAAGCTCGGGCCATGGGCTCGTCTATTAGAAAATATCCCTAAACCTATTCCCTCTCTCAAGGGGTAGGTTGCGATGGTTGGTATGCCAATCAAAATAAGGTTGGTAATTTCAAATGAAAATTAGTAAATTCAAAAGTCCTTGGAAGCATAAGTATAAATATTGACATATTATTAAAACAGTTGGTCATCCTAAAAGTGTAAAGAAATGTTGGTAATTCTTAGCTTGGTAAATTATTGTGACGATTTTTGCTACACTAGTCAAATTCACAAATAATTGATTTGAGATTTAGCAAAGAACATTACTTAAAAGAAGAATCAATTGCAATGAATTTATGATTAATCAATTGTAAAAAGAATAACTGACCAATGTCTTCCTTTATCGGATAAATTTAGGATATTCATGATGACCAACCAGCTGAGCAACCCAATCAGTTGCACTTGCTCTAATGTGATAATAACTATGATATCCAAATATATGCTACGCCACCATAATTACAAAGAAGTAGGAGGATCTTAACACTAATTCTTGGTTTTACATATGGCAAATGGCCGCGTTCGATGCTATTTGATGCCTATAATAAATTGATTAGCTTTTTACCGGTTGACTTTTGTTTTATTGTGCCCAAGTGAAAGCATACCCTTTTTTTAATTGGTCGATTATTGATATGAGCATTAACTACGTGAAAACTTGACTACAAATAGATATAGATGATGTCATAATTGTACCTTTATAAGACAAACATAACCGTACCCCATTGAAGGAATGGATGAGTAACATATGGGCAAAAGTCAAACGTGAAACTCATTTCGGTTGGTGGTGTGTGTAATTGAACATATATCAAGCGTCTAATCAATACGTGAAAGTTTCATTGTATCACTGGTAAGGCAAAATCATGGAATCGCCCGGTTAATAATATTCATCCAAGTTGTACATGTTCCATCCTCGAGCACACAGAAATCTGCACTTCCATGTCATTTTAACTTCGGTACCCTCAAAGACAATATAGCTCCCAAATCTGATTAGCTCCACCAACAAATAGTAAGAGTAAACCATTTTCACATAATGTCACTGATTCGAATCCAAAAGCTTTTTAAAGCTAAATCATGCTGCATTGAGAAAGAAACTTATTAAAGATAAAATACACGCTTAACAACCATTTAATGAAATGAACAAGAAGCAACCCAGATGCTCCTGCCTTTGAAGTTTGAACGTGAAAGAACCAGATGAACCAATGCAGTCACTGGAGACCTAGTGCAACCAAAACATCCAACACAACATACCCAGACAAATATCCATAACCTATTATTGTCATCTCCCGCTACTAACTAGCGGCAGCACATGGTTTTTCATGCTATCCATGTGCCCAGTGTTCATGATCACAATACTATCCATATACACATTAGGCTTCTCTCCTAGTAAATAAACTATTTCTTCTGGATTCACATCGATACCATTGACCCATGAATGCTTAGCCATTGCTCTGAGTCCCTCCAATTCCATTGCTACTTCCTTCATGGTCGGCCTCTCCTCACTTTTTATTTTCAAGCATCTCTTGGCAAGATTGGCAACTTCTCTCACTTGCTCATTGCTTCCTTCATTTGCAATAACTTCCTCGACAATCTGAAACAATTTGTCATTTTTCAATGATGAAAAAAAGTATGTTACCAAGCTCCGCTCTTCTTTTGGTCCATCAAAAGAAGGCACTTCTTCCCTGTCAGTAGCTCAGCTAGCATAATCCCAAAACTGTAAACATCACTCTTTTTTGTCAATTGGTTTGTGTGAAAGTATTTGAGGTCTAAGTATCCTAATGTTCCCGAACCATAGTCGACAGTTATGTTTGATCAACCGGGTCTCCCAAGATAGCTTCAATGATTTGTTTGGGTTGTGGACATGGTCGAAGAGAGTTCCATTGTTGACGAACTCATACACCATTAAAGGCACCTCGGTTTCCAAACAACATCCTAGAAGTTTTACCACGTTACGATTATTAATTTGAGAAAGCACAATGACTTCATTGATGAACTGTTTGATTTGGCTTTGGACCATGAATTTGGACTTTTTAATCGCAACTATCATATTATTTGGCAATGACCCTTTGTAAACAATATCATATCCTCCTTGCCCAACTATCTCGCTGTCATAATTGTTGGTGGGCCTTCTCTAGCTCTTCAGAGCTGAAGATTTTCCCAGCTTTTATGGTTCTATCACATTCATGTAATTATTGCTGCAAAAGCAAGCCGCCATTTTGCTTGAAATATTGTTCTTTGAGCTTGATAAGCTTCCTTTGCTTGTATCCAAAATATAGAAAGCCTATACTGAAAAGCAGCACTATTATGCCCACAGCAACACCTGCATACAACACTGATTTTTCAGAATAATTAGCCACATGATTATCTGCACAACAAATGATTGCACCATGTAAAAGCGGCCACGCATTCACACTTTATGAAGAATTATATCGTGAGGTTTCCTCGGAAAACTTCGTAGTTTTGGGACAAATTGAGTCTGAACCAGGACAATGGATTTGGTTGAGCTAATCTACAAAAAAGGAAGAAAAGCGCAATCATCCCGCTCTGCAAAAAATAGGTTTAATTCGACATGAAAGATGTCACAAAAGTATAAACTCAAACTAACTGCAAGGATACTTATCTTTTCCTATGGTCCCACAGTGTACTTGCTTACAGCTTTTTGGGTCTTACGCAACCAAATTTACGCCATCTAATGTATACGTTTATAGAGACTCTTTCATTGAACTATGCATGATTTCAAATAACTCAATACAGGTCCCATCTCTGTATTCAGCTTGATCCCTTCTGATGACATGAAAATGGCAAGGACTCGTACCCTTGAGGAAAATTTTTAAAATGGATTAGCATTTGGTGCAAAGGTTGCTTATATCTTCCTCTTTTACTTGTATCGTCACCTTCAATAAATTTTGTCATGACACTAGCAATCAACTAGCTATCTAAATGATATCGTGATATATATGGCTTGTGAAGAAATTAAAAGAGTTGTGCAAGTTGGGTCACACATAAAAGAAAGACGGAATAGCCATTTAACCAAATCTATTAGTTCTTACCTGCTAATCAAAACTAAAATGAGAAAGGAACATGTTTGACTTTTAGGAGGAAAAAAAATGATTGGGACTTTCTAATGAGATTAAAAAAACATGCCAGTCCACATTTCAATCATGTAGAGCAAGTTTTTTTTATCCCATCATCGTCCTTGCAATTGCAAGTATGCGGATTTAACTATTATTGTAAGAAGATAAAAACGATGTAAAGAGTAAAGGAGTAAAAATGGTGTCATAGGTAATAAAGAGAGAATATTGATGGGCTAGAATTTTGTAAATATTTCAAGCCAACGGCGTGCCAAATTTGGGTAATTGTCAAAGTTAGTGCTTTATATTGCCAAGATTGAAAGTTCGAGTCAGAATTTGATCAATCCCCTGTGCGGAATTAAGCTGTGTTTATTATATAAAGTTTTCATGATTAGATGCGTAAAGAATATTGGTAAAAACACTACAGCTAGAAAACCTTTAGGAGGAATAAAGAGAGAACAGGAGGAAAAGAGGGCTAGCCATATCCATTCCTTCCCCAGCCTGGATGTGGAGCAGAAGAATTTTGCCACATCCCTGCCCCAAAATCCGTTGAACACGGGCTTTCGCTCATTTTATTTGAGATAAGGAAGTAAGGATATCTAGTTGGATTGGTAAAATAGCGATCCCTATGTGTACGTCTCCACCCGTTTTCGCCAACACAAGGGCGTTAACTTCGCCAGATGTCGTGGCTACGAGCAACAGAGGCGGTGATGATTGGAGCTTGCGGGCAGGAAGGGAGAGACGAGAGAAATTAAGATTATGATCTAGGGTGTGTGATTAGTAATCTGTTAAGATAAGATCACATATTTCATGATTTAGCTGTAGCTTTGTTTTGTCGTTCTATCAAGGATGACGGTCCTCTCTCTCCACCTCAAGTTTTGTCTAGTCAACTTGAGGAAAGATTTAGCCAGTTCGAGAGCACATTCCTATTTTTCATCTTCCTTTTTTCATGGCTTTCCATTCCTTTTTTTTTTTTTTTGAATTTTTTTTACTAGATCATTTTCTCTGTTTCATGTAGAGCCTCTTATGCTGTTCAAGCCTCTTATGCCGTTCAAGATCCGGTGATTTTATTTGGTCTGGTGTAGAGCAACTAACGAAAAGAAACTATTAGGACATTTTCTACTTAATTTTGATGAATGTAGCTTGTAAAACGAAAGGAGAGAAAAAAAAAAAACAACACATGTTTTCCTTTATTTTACGATATTCTATAAAGACTTCTTTTGTTGGTCGCAATTAAGAACAAAGAGTGTCATTAAATGCATTATGTTTTAAATTTTGAAACGTTGTACCTGCGTTCACAACATATTGTCATAGGTGAGTGCAACGTACTATTAAAATTGTCAAAAAAATATGAATTTTCATAAATTACAATTACAACGTTATAGAAAAGATTTACAACATCACGTCATGAGTGGGAAACTTTATAAAATGTCAATTTTTTTGTTGATGACCATTGCTTCATTTTATCATAATCAAGTGTACGATATAAATTTCATTTTTTATTTTATTTTATGGGGGTACAAACATTTCAGCATTTACCAAGGGTAAAATGTTGCATGAAATTTTTTATTTTATGAGGTTGTGAACAAAATGCAAAATTGAGTTCAAATAAAAAACTGATTATGCTGCAAGATTGTTCATTGAGGAAAGATGAGATGAAGATTGAGATTCAAGAGATGTAGTCAGAAAGAACGAAGAATGGTTTTAATTTTCATTTCATCCCCTGGGAGTTGTCTTAATTTCTTTATAAAAAGCTGTTGAATAGACTGTAAATATTCCATGGCTGATTTTTCTTGAAATTGTGGTATTGGCTCTGGATACACCATCATTTTTGAAGTAATAACAGTACCGTTATGTTAGCACTGCCCATAATTAAAATACGATTTGATTCAGAAAGTCTACTGACCAAATCATTGACATGCTCCAAGTCAACATTCGCAACTTGTTCTCAATCGATAAAAGATGTATTCTCAAATACTCAATGCCCAAGGTCACCAAGTCAAAAGATGCCGGAGAGTTCAGAAATTGACAAAAGTGAAATCAATCTGCTTTTAAATTTTAAGAGAGCTCTATCGTGATGTAGTTAGTAACAAGTGATGTACTTAATGCATTAAATGATCTTATTTATCAATGCATTCAAGTCCATCTCCACTTTTTGCCATCATTATGATAACCCTTTAGGCATGAACATGTATAATTTCCCTCAATATTATCGCACTTTCTCTCACATGGGTCATTCATCAATACCTACATAAATTAAATACACACATCAAATGTATCTAATCTTCTCAGATCATACAAATACAAATGATAAGTTAAAGAATGTTGATGTTGTCCACTTACCACGACAACCATTCTCGAGATAAGGATTGCCTTCGTAACCTCCTAAACAATTGCACTTGTAACCAGATCCATTTTCGGCATTGGTGCAATTGGTGTTCTTGGTGCACACGTAGCTTGTGCTGTTCTTTTTGACCTCCTCACATGTTTGATTCCCTATTGTCCAATCGAGAACTAGAGCTGACTAGTTAAATTTAAGCCGCGAAAGATCATCAACCAAGAAGTTGTAGAAGTCATTTTCGGCGGCAAAGGCACATCTGCAAGGATTGAATTTTAGGACATCGGAATGATTGGAAAAGCTCCTAATGGAGATTTTGTAGCCTAAGGTGTTCCTAGGGACGCTCGTTTGGCAGCAAAAGATACCGGAACACGACCCATTACTGACGTCGGAAATGTTACTGCACGAAGACATACAACCGAAAGAGAACTTCCAATTGTGGCCTTGGAATTTAGCTGACACGTCACAACCAATTGCAATGAACTTGCTCTTGGTGCTGGATATGGGAAACTTCGCTAATTTGAGACCTAGATAGTTGCTTGGAGAGTAATCTTTGCCGGCAGAGTTATAGCACTCTCAACTGGTCGAAACATTAACGCACAACTCATGGTGCTGGACAGAAATGTCGAGCATTTGGAAGCCACTACTCTTTTTATTTATGTAAGGTACGGGAGGATGTTGGGAGTGCTTAGTAAAAGTCTGATACCTTCACCTAGGGAGATATCCAAAAGGAAACCCAAATCTGAGTTCGTCAATATATCCAGTTAGACCCACCTCAACTCAAAAACTTAAGCTAGTGAGTTATGGGCCAACTAGGATATATTAATTGCTCAACACCACATCAATTTTCCAATATGCAACTATTTCTCTAACACAACTCACACGTGTATCCTAACAGAGGATTAGTAGAGTCATCACAAATGACTCTAAATGAGGGATGATTGATGCGGCATTTGGGATCACTATCATTCGATCTGGAATTTCAAGGTTTCCACAAAAACTTCGGCATCCAGGCTTGGTCATTGAATTATTAGCTTCTGCTATGTGATTGTGGTATGGACGCAATATGATGATCCCAAGCACAACCTTCAAGAGAAGCTCATGGATGACCATGGTTCTTCCTTCAACTCTCTTCATATATTTTTGTTTTTCGGGATTCGCGGGTTTATAAGGAGAAGTAAGGTGGGTTCTAAGATCAAGTTGTGGAGTTAACGTCAAGTGGTCATAGCCACTTGCATGAGACGATTCAACCATAATTCCTTGTAAGACGAAGTCTTGAGCAATACGGTGCACGTCTCTATACAAAAGTTCATAACATAAATTTGACATATTTTTCTTGGATCTTTCTTTGCTACTCATCGAGAAGACAAGCTATATTCTAAGCCGGTGACTCTTATCATAAAAAGAGCTCCTCTTACTTTTCAAATATTCTCTGAAAATTTAATCTAAGATTCTAGAGTCTAAGAAAATGTCTCTCCGTTAGTGGGAATAAGAAAAAGTTTGGTCCTCTCCTTTCCCTATCGATTTTTTATAAAATATATTTTGGGGATGTTATTTCTGTGCATAGCAATTTTTTTTTTCTTTTTGGAGCATTCATATTAATGCAAAAAGTAAAAGTTGATAGGGAAATGACAAGACCAGACTCTTTCTATGTTTGAGTGTTGACACATAAATCTTAACTAAGTATTAAGATTAAATTGCATAGAAAACTAGTGTTCAATTTGACCCTAACAAAAAAATATTTTTGCATCACCTAAGTACTAATATTATTTACATTTAGTAAGTTTTATTTTCCTATTTATTTTCCCTTATTTTCCAGTAAAAAGAAAAGAGAGGAGGGAGGCCCACGCGGGATGGGCCTTTGCGCCCAGCCCCTTTTTTTATTCTCATGGGTTCGGGCTCATTTGGCCCCCCTCACCCTCGCGGCCTGGCCCTCTCCATCTTCTTCTTCTTCATCCCTTCTTCTTCTTCCCTGCACGCGAGAAGCAGGAGAGCAGAGCGGAAGAGGGAGGCTAGGGTAGCCGGCGATGGATGGGGACTCCTCGCACGTGTCATCAATGTCGTTGAGTGGAGCAGCGCGAAGACCGGCGGATGACCGGATGGATAGGACGCATCTTCAATGCAGAGCAGGGGGCGGCTGAAGGGACGCTGGTTCGGCCGAGGGAGAGCCTGGCTGATGCACCAAGGACCGCCGGCCGGAGCACCTCCGTCGACTGGGCTACTCGTCTATAAAAAGGGCGGCCGTGAGCTCGGTTGGAGGGAGGCGAAAAAGAGAGAGATCTGAGGGCGGAGAGAGCTGCGAGAGAAACAGATCTAAGAGAAAGAGAGAAACCGGGGGCAGCGAGGCTTAGGCGTTCTGACTTCCCGGGAGAGACATCCAGGGAGGGCGGAATTCCCAGCGATCGCCAGCCGAGTGACCGGATCTGAGGGGGGCGGATCTGCAGAAGGGATAGAAAAGGGAGACAAATCTGCAAAGGGAGAGAGGCGCAGGACCAAGCCTCGCCGCCGCGTCTGAAAGCTAACTACCTGGCCCGACACCACCACCGCTCAACCACCCCCCGACACCAATTGTTCACCAGCTCCCATCGTCAGCCGCACCCAAAACCGTCGTCGTTTTGTCCCACGACTACCCAGCTACAGATCTCGGCCCAACCTCTCGTCGACTGAGCTAGCCGTCGCCCCTGCTTCCGCCAGCCGTCGCCTCTACTTCCGCCAGCCGTCGTTCTGTCGGTTGGTCTCTCGATGACCGCTGCCGTTCGCCGTGGCCGGGTCGTGAATCGCTCGGCCGCCCCATCAGCGTCACGGATGGACTGCGGTAGAGAGGGGGCGCGGGAGTCGGGTCATGATCGGGTCGGGCACGAGGACCCGGTCGACCCGCTAGGGTTTGGCTTTTTGGGCTGAAATGGGTTAGGCTTGTTAAGCCCTTCTGTTTTCTTGGGCCGGACTTTGTTTTTTGGGCTTGACTGTTTTTTATTTATTTTCGGGTAATTCCCTTGGACCAGGCGAACCAGGCCCATGAGCCGGCTTCAGCCCAGCCGAGGGGCCCAAGGCTCGGGAGCCCGAGCTGGTCCGGACCTGGGCCGGATCCAGGAGATCCGACCCGGGTCCGGTCTGTTTATAATAATAATATTTTCGAAAAATTTAAAAATAATAAAAAATATTTTTCTTTTCAGAAAAATCAGAAAATCCGAAAAATAGTTTATAATTTCCAAAAAAAAAAAGAAAATCCAGATAGTTTATCATTTTCAGAAAAACAGCAAAAATCCAAAAAAATATTTCACATTTTCTAGAAAAACCAAAAATATCTTGAAATATTTTATATTTTCCAAAAAAACAGAAAAAGCTAAAAAAAAAATGTTTGTTTCAACAATGCATGGAAAATCCTTGAAAAATTCAAAAATACCAAGCCTAAAGGGTTTAAACAAGATTAGGTACTGGAAGAGCATTAGTGATTAAATAATATAATCAAGTCTTTGTTCTTAATTTTTCTGATTGCGTAGGAGTAAATTATTTCTCTTGATATTTTATTTGGTTTCCAATCAACTCATTCTAAACTGATTAGTAGCGACTAATTTTTAAATGAAATTGAATTGCAGGTTAAAAACTCAGACTTTAAGTCATGAATTAGTGGATTTGGGAGAGCCCTAGCTAAAACCCTAATAAAGGAAAGCATTTAGCCGCGCCATTAGTCTCTCGGGACGTGAGAGGGAGGTCGCAGCAACTTGGCGACTCCGCTGGAGACATTTTTTTGTGGACTTAAGCCATTTTATCTTGTTTAAATATTTTCCTAACTTGGGTGTTTTTTTGTGCAAGTATACTAATTTTGTTGAAATAAATTTGTGTATAAGTTTTTGCGCATGCTTTAAATGTTTTAGCACTACACTATGGCACACACAACCCTACCGCTGGATTTGGGTCACCACAGGATATTTTAGGATGGTGTTAAGAAATATATAGTCTTGAACGCGAGACTGGGATGTAGAGGTTGCCTAGGGAACTTGAGCTTGTTGATGGACCAGGTAAAAGACACATGATAAAGTACTTTCAATGTACAATAAGTTCTTTTTTTATTATAAATAAACTTACCTATTGATAAGCATAACATAATACATATTACAAGACCAATGGAATTGAGTTGGAGAGCCGCTAAACACAAGTAGACGAAAGAAATCAGTTGAAGTAGTATGAAGTACAATTGTTTAAATAATCACATCAACATTCTCCCTAGTAAAAGCCATATAAACATATTCCTTATGCTCATTGATTTATATAGACCAGTAAAAGTGCACACACCTCGCGTTCATACATAAATTGACATTAGAAATATGTTTTGTTTAAATCGCCTTATTGCAATATATTTGGATTATCAATCAATGGAAAGTAATTATTGATACAATACGAAGAACTGGGAAACACAAATACGTGGAAAGAGACCAATATCTCAAGATTGAAGTACATGGCTCATAAATCATGGACAGAATATTTATGTAACGACTAATTTGGAGTATTTTGGTAAGGGGCTATTTTCTTGATACGATAGTAAACCCCAGTGAAAAGCTAAAGCAAATTAACAAGAAATCAGGAAGAGATAATATATTCATCACTGACACTAGACATTTACATCAAAGGGTTCATGAATCTATTATATTGTTTCTGGCACTTTATCAACATTATTCTGCAACTCAAGTATAAAGGCAAATAAAGAGATTGTGATGTCTCATATCTTCATCTCGGTGATAAAAGTGACTGATCCTCCTCCATTGAAGTTAGCTCTATTCCTGCTTCCGATTGCTTCAACATGGGAATCGTACTCGATACACAACTAGATTCAGTTCTAATGCAATCGATCTCTTCTTCATTTTGCCGAACGACCGTGGGATTTTGTAGTGATTGTAATCGCTCCAATTCCATTGCCACTTCCTTCATTGTAGGCCTGTACCTTCCATGAAGTCCTAAGCATCTTTTCGCCAAGTTGGACACAACAATAATTTCTTCGTTCTTGCCATGGTCCAATACCTCCTTATCAAGAACATCGAACAAGCGATTCTCTTCCATTGAAATGATGAAGTAAGAGGCTAGATTTCTATCCTCTTCTGCCCTTAGTTGAGAAATTGGCTTTTCTCCGGTTAGTAGCTCAACAAGGACAACCCCAAAGCTATAGACATCGCTCTTGTCCGTAAATTGACTTGTTTGGTAGTACTCAGGGTCCAAGTATCCGAAGGTTCCTCGCACCATTGTGGTCAAGTGTGTTTGGTCAATGGTAACCGATTTAGAAGCTCCAAAATCTGACACTTTGGCTCGATATTTTTCATCCAAAAGTATATTTGATGACTTGATATCACGATGATAAATCGGTATAGCTGCAGCAGAGTGCAAATATGAAAGAGCCCCAGCAACTTCACTGGCAATTCTTAACCGCATTTCCCATGAAACTGGAAATTCTTTGTCTGGATCATGAAGATATTGGTATAGAGTCCCATTGGGGACAAATTCATATGTCAAAAGAGGGACTTCACTCTCCAAACAAAATCCGAATAGCTTAACCACATTTCTATGATTAATTTGAGAGAGAATAACAATCTCATTGACAAACTGTTCGACTTGTCCTATATCAATGACTTTGGATTTCTTGACTGCAACTATCATTCCATCTGGCAACATTCCCTTGAAAACAGTTCCTTGACCACCCTGACCCAATATTCGATTCTTGTTGAAATGGTCTGTAGCCGTGTCTAGCTCTGTTAAGGCAAATAACTTGCCTTTCTCCATGTGATTATTTTCTATAGAAAATAGGCGTTGTTGTAACACAATTCCACCATTACGTTGGAAGAATTTTTGTTTGAGTTTTGCCTCACGCCTTCTTTTGGTGTATTTGGGCAACCACCAACAAAGCAAAAGCAACACTATGCCTCCGATACCCGTGGCCACCCCTGTGTAAAAATGGAGTCAGCGGGAACCGTCACGTAACCAATTTCCCATTCATCGTCAACAAATTAGCTTCCACTAATTTGAACAAGTGCTTTCATGCTTTGAAGAGAGAAAGACAAAAAGGAGGCTTTGCTCAAAAAAAAAAAAAAAAAAAATTCGAAAATAGTATGCATCATTTATGGGTGAGAAACAAAGATATAATCAAATAGTTAAGTGCATAGACTATGAAAATACTAGAAAAATATTCAAAAAATCCTAAACCTATTGTATGGTAGTCTATTCAATTCCAAGCATTACAATCATGTTAATTTAATCATAAATATTTTAATAACTTGATAATTTAATCCAAAATCTTTTAATTATGTCAATTTCATCCTAAACATTTTTAAAGATCTACCACTTTTAGTTGGAAATCAATGACATAGTAGTTTAGTTAGCACCAATCAGCACTAACAAGGACAATGTTTGTATTTTTTATTAATTTTATGAATTTTTTCTTTTTCCCTTTTTCCCTTTTTTCCTCCACCGGCCATTGTTGGGCCTCATCGATAGTTGGGATGGCCGGCAGAGTTCGCTGGCCTTGCCCTCACCCGAGGCCAATTGGGATGGCCCCTGCCTGAGGACAGCAAATGGAAGATGGGAAAAATAAAAAAGAAATAAAGAAAAGAAAAGGAAAGAATAAGAAAAAAATTCAAAAGAATACAAAAATTGTCCACGTACATCAACGATTTCTAGTTAAAATTGGCCGAAAGGACAATAGTTAAAAGGTTAAGACTAAATTGGCAAATCATTAAAAGTTTTTAGACTAAATTGGCACAATTGAAAGGTTTAAGACTAAATTGGCAAGTTATCAAAAGGTTTAAAACTAAATTGGCACAATTGAAAAATTTATGATCAAATTAGCAAGTTGTCAAAAGAAACAATATATCTATTCTCCCAACCCCCCAAAAAAAAAAAAAAAAACAAACCTTGGATGTGAAGCATATATATTTTGCCAAATCTCGGCCACAAAATCCATTGATCATGGCTTTTGACTAATTTTATTTGGGACTTAGGGAGTAAGGATATTCTCTTGGATCGATAAAATAGCCATCCCTAAGCGAACGTCTCTACCAGTTTTAGCCAATGCAAGTCCTCGGCAATGTGCCATCAACCGCTCTTGCGGCCACCACCTTTGCCCCCCTTTCTTTCTAAAGGTCATGATGTCAAATTGGAGGATGCTTACCTCTCACTTGACAACAAATGTCTGGTTGCCTGAGACAGGTGACATCCGTCCGATTGAATACCGAAAGTCACACACATCATAAAATTAAGCGCTTTCATCAATATAAAATATTTGCGAAATGACCTCAATAGTTGGAAAATGTCTTTATATTTATCCAAAGCCCATGGTCACCATGCCTTTTGACGCTCCCAGAGTATAGACATCGACATGAGGGAACTTAATCTATTTTTGAATTTTAAGGAAGCTCAATCATAATGTACTTAGTAACACGCGATGTGCTCAACGTATCATATAATCTCATTTATCTTCCGCATAGAAACTTCAGTGAGAAGGATATAAAAATTTTCATTTTGAATTTTCCCAAGCAAGGGAAATAGTAAAAGAAAAATTGGGCGAAATTGTAAATAGTTAATTTTCTCATACACCACAAAAAAAAATCAAATTATATATTCTAGCAATATGCTAACACAGTATTTTTTTATTATAGAAAATCAGGTACTTTAAGTAAAAAGAAAAGACTTACCAACCAAAATCTCCGTCAAATGTGATGGATTAATAGTGCACCCTTGTCCTCCACTGCCCTTCTTGCCATCACCATGATAACCATTTGGGCATGAACAAGTATAACTCCCAATAACATTATGGCAAATTTTTTCACACCGGTTCATCTTTGGATCCACACATTCATTAATATCTACAAAAATTACACACACAGTTCAAATGTATCTAATCTTCTTAGATCATACCAATATAAAAGACAAGCTAAAAATTGCCGATGTTATCAATGTACCATGACAACCAAGGTAAGGATTGCCTCGATAACCTTCTAAGCAAGTGCACTTGTATCCATATCTGTTTTCGGCGTTGGTGCAATTGGTGTTCTTGGTGCACATGTAGCTCGTGCTGTACTTCTTGGCTTCCTCACATGTTTGATTACCTATTGCCCAGTCGAGAACGAGAGGGGTTTGGTCAAATTTAAGCTGCTTAAGGTCGTTAACCCTAAAGTTGTGGGATCCAATTTCTGCTACGAAGGCATAACTGCAAGGATTGAAACTCAGGACATCGGAGTGATTGGAAAAGCTCGTAATCGAGAGCCTGTAATTGAAGGTGTTCCTTGGGATGCTCGTCTCGCAGCAACCGATGCCAGTACACGATCCATTGCTGACGTCCAAAACGCTGCTACACGAAGACATACACCCAAAAGAGAACTTTCCATGGAGGTCTATTAATAAGGCTAACGTGTCGCAGCCAATGGCAGTGAACTTGTTCTTGGTGCTGGACAAAGGGAATTCACCTAACCGTAGGATTGGGTAGTTGCTTGAAGAATCATCGTACCCGGCAGAGTTATAGCAGTCTTGACCTATCGAAGCATTAATGCGCAGCTCGTGGTCCTCGACGGAAATACTGAGTATTTCGATGCCACTACTTTTGCTCGACCAGTAAGCTACGGGGGGCTTGGCAGAGTAATCACAGTCGACTCTGAATGAGGGAGAATTGATGCGGCAGTGGGGATCGCTATTGCTCAATCCGAAGGGGTACGGAATCAAGAGATTTCCACAGGAACTATTGCATCTGGGCTTAGTGATTGAATCATCAGCTTGTGCTAGGTGCTTGTGGTATAGACCCAATAAAGCCCCAAGCACCGCAGCTTTCAAGAGAAGCTTATAGATGACCATGGTTCTTCCCTCAACTCCCTTCACAGACATGATTATCTTGATGATTTAATCTGAGGGGTTGGTGAGTGTATATAAGGAGAAGTAAGATGTGTCTTTCCGTTTTCGTTTTTGTTTTGGATTTTTATTTTAACTTTAGTTATGGGATAAGTTCGAGTTGCGGAGTGGACCCCAGCTAGTCCTAACCACTTACATGGACGATCCAATGATAATTCCCCACGTGACGAAGTCTTGTGCAGCGCAGTGCTCGTTCCATTTTCCAAATGCATTATCCGAGAGTCCATCATTAATATTAAGAAATGGTCCTAAACTATTTTATGAAAGTTGGTAATGTAAATTTGACGTGCTTTTCTTCAGTCTTTCTGCAGTGCTCATCGAGAAGACAAGTTAAACTGAGCCGGAGACTGGACCACTTGTCACAATATAGGCTGCTCCTCCCACTTTTCAAATAATCTCCTAAAGAAATCTCGGATTCTGAAGTTTAAGAAAATGTCTCTCCCCAACTGGGAAAGAAACCTCTACTCTTCTCCATTCCCAATCGAATTCTGATACACGGCTTGGCCCCACCAATTACAAAGTGATAGGAATTATCTCCATCAACTATAAACTAATAGGAATTATCTTTTTTAATCATATCTGAATAATTTAAGATCAAAGGAATGAGCCATTAATTTTTAATATTCAAATACTTTACCATGTATTGCCACATCCCATAGATAAAGCATACATACAATCCCAATGAAGAAACTAAAAACAATTAGAAGCGTGGCATTTAAAATTCTCGACCTTCACTATCGTACGTGTCAGAATTTTTTTTTTTTCAAAAATGGAATTTTCAAGAATAGGATTCCTTTAACAGATGAAATGATCATCGAAATGGACAAATCATCTCAACTATTATTTTCTCTTTTCTTCGAATTTGTAGTAGAATTGCACCCATAAGCAAAGGATTTTTCCATGAAATCTTGTTTGATTGAGCCAATTTCACCCAATGACTTCATATCAGTTCATATATTTTTTTTTTTCTGTCGTTTTGTCTTTTTGTTAGCCAAATGATTCAGATCATCACTCTTAGTAAATGAAGAAGTCCCCTTCATCAAGGGCAACAAGGGTGAAATGAATTTGAATGAATCTTGGAAATTTTCTTATCTTGTCATAACGACGATAATAAACATATTCTACATTAAAATTTCCAACAAAAAAAATTTAGCTAGAGGAAGCAACAAATTTTGCAAATCATATTATATGCTAAGGTAGGACAATTCACATGAATCAATTTTTTGTATCCGTCTAGAATATCACAGTCACATGAGCCAAAACTTGAAAATAACATAACTTTGTGAGGAATCATGATGAATGAAAGTTTGAAATTACAAATTAAGATCACACAATAATTATAAAGAAAGCATTGGTTCATCGTGCAAATTTATATATTAACCCAGTCAACATCGTTGGTGGAATTTCTGAAAAGCGTCTTTACTAAAAAAAGACATGCTATATGGTCCATCTTGGAGAGGCACGCCAAAATTGACACCTTTTTCATGGAATTTCATACGAAATCGTTTGAAAATTAACAGAGATAGAGACAGCTTTTATAAAGTCTCTTTGTCGATACATTGCTACTTTAATTCTCCCATAAGAGTTGTAGGGTATTGTTCTATGATGACAGTACCAATTTTACCTTATTATTCGGTGAAAAAAACTTTTTAACTTTTTTGCTATATCTACCGAGTTGAGAAATTAATATTTATCAAGCTATCCTCTTTATCGAGAATTCTAGTTTTACTTTTTCTTCCTTTCATTTCGAGTTAAGTCACCTTTGTTATGCACGAGCAAATTGAACCTTAATGCAAATATCTATTCACGTTTCAAACTAGTTTGGAAATTCCTAGTAACCGATTGCAACATACACAATGTGAATCACGTTCCTCAAAAAGCGAACCTCGGAATTAGAATCAACCATATCATTAAAGCTCACAGGCCATTTGAATCGTAGAGAGATCACTTGGCCATGCAAGTTGCTGCTTAGCTTTTCAGGTCAAGGTCAACTGCGTGTCGCAGGTGTGTCTGGATCGTAGAGATATGAGTTGGCTATACAAGTTGTTCATTTGCTTTTCAAGTCAAGGTCGATGTCAATTGCATCCGATGCTTCATACAAGGAATGGCACGAAATATGTCTTTGTTTTGAGCGGGGAAAGTACAACAGGAGTGCCAAAAGTTGGCATGGAGGGACACTTAAGTGCCAAAACTTATAAACGGTACACTTAAGTGCCACTTTTAAAAAAAAATGGATCACTTAAGTGCCAGGTTGCCGGAACCCTACTGAAAATCCTACATGGCATTTTTTTATTAATTTTTTTACCTACTTGGCTCGCCGGAAATTGAAATGACGAAAAATCAGCGCAAAACGACGTTGTTTTTGCGCCGACATGGATTTTTAAAATTATTAATTATTTATATTATTTAATTTAAAAATAAAATATTTTAAAATTGATTAATTAAAAAAAAAAGGGAGGGAAAATTGGCGAGGGCTGTGCAGCCCTCGCCGCCTCCACCGTCGCCGGAAGGGCCGACGACAATGGGCGAGGGTCGACCGAGGTCGCCGAGCCCCGGCTAGCGGTCGGCAACCTCGGTCGGCCTACGGCAAGGGCCCGCAAGCCCTCGCCCGGATATGGGGCGAGGGCCGGGAACCCTCGCCAGATCTAGGGGAGGGTCGCAACCCTCGCCGCAGGCCGGCCGGGGCTTGGCGTCCCCGACTGACCCTCGCGCCCCATCGCCGGCCCTTCCCGGCGACGGTGGGGCGACGAGGGCTGCACATCCCTCGCCGATTTCCCCTCCCCCTTTTTTTTTTTTTTTTTTTTTAATAAAATCAATTTTAATTTTTTAAAATCTAATGTAGACTTTAAAATCTGACGTGAACAATTTTTTTTTTTATTAAAATTGCCACGTGGAATTTTTTATTTTGAAAAAAATGCTCCGTTAGCAAATGAAGTCGCCGGAATATGGACACGTGACAATTTGGCCGAATTTGGCACTTAAGTGATCCATTTTGCTCCGATTTTGGCACTTAAAAGTACCATTTGTAACTTTTGACACTTAAGTGTCCCTCCGTGCCAACTTTTGACACTCCTGGAGTCCGTGTGTAGTTTTGAGCTGAAGCAGCAAAGGAAGTTGGTTTTCTCTAGAGAGTTAATATCAAGAGAAAAAGGTGATAGAGTTATAATTTAAATTTTCCAAATGTTATTTGGTTAAAACCAGGCACGGCTACTAAACGGGAAAAGATAAAAAGGGGAAAATCATAGCATTTTATTAACTGCTACAACAAAGTATGTATAGGTTAATAGACTATACACAGATTATTATTTAAGCATTGACCTAATCAATCAATGTTACTAGTAATGGGATAAGTTTCTTATTTCTAATTAATGTAAATAATAGTGAGAATAAAGATCATCACTCCTAGCAGACGCCAAAATGAATCAGATCATCACTCCTAGCAGATGAAGAAGTCCTCTTCATCAAGGATAGTAAGGGTGAAATGGATTTGTCTGAATCTTGGAGACAATCTTAACTGTGGATGAAACAATGGGTGGCGACTTACATATTATGTCACAACAACGCAAATTAACATATTTTACATAAAAAAATTCCAATTGAAAATGAATTTCAAGGAAACTTGCCCAAAAGTCCTTCTTGACATTTTTTTTTTTTGGACAATCAACGTTGACTCCTAAATTTTGATGACCCAATCATTTATTTATTGAATAACAAATTATTAATAAATTTTAACCCCTAAACAAAAATATTACAATTAAATTACATAGTATATAGTTTTAGGAGTGTTTATTATATAGTTTACAATATTTGCATTAACATTGGACCGGTGGTGAATGATTTTGAGCTTAAAATTCAATAGATTGAGCCGAAGTAGAGGGACAAAATTCGGCCAAGCTAGGGGAGTGGTGGCCAAAAATCACATGGGAAGGATGGGAGAAATTGAGCTTAATTTAATCTAATTCAGCCCATGAGATTAAAGTAATAATAGGTCTTAAGCCTAATCTATCTTAATAAGGTCTCAAGTAAGCCCATAAAGTTGAGATGTAACCTAGGCCGATCATGTTATAAATAGGACATTATATCTCTTAATTCGAGGCGGGCAAATGATAATTTCAGAATACATTGAGAAACAAACGGTCAGATAGAGAGAGAAAGCGAAAGTGAAGAAGGCGACGGAAGGAAAGACGAGAGGGGGCACCCACTCACAATTCACGGCCACACAACGCAAAAGGACATCTTTTTAAGCAATGACGTAAATGCCAAGTCAAGGGGCCAGTTTCCTCGACAATTTCTTATGAACCACAACAGGTCGCATCAGGATTTGTTATTGCCTGCCAAATTTGACTGCATTCTTGATAGGGTATCAATTATGCACGGTGCTTTCGTTACAATGCCAAGACTTGAGAAGTCAAGCAAAAATAGTAGTAAGGGTATGCAGTGGGGGAGAGACCATAACCCCAAAACAGGAGAATGAGAAAAGAAGAAAAAGCCGATGTTACAGTGGGTGACGCGACGAGGGCCACTTGGGAAAAGGATAAATAGAGAGAGAATTTCCAAGAAAATATTAATATTTCATCTTCCGTTGAGGTCAAACTTGAAAAAAAAGAAAAAAATTAATTAGATAAAGCAAGATACTGGTAATTTGGGTCAGTTTGGATTGAGATTCGAAAATTGAAACAACACCAACCAACCCAAATATAGAAGAAGAATTAGAACAAAGCTAATGAACTTGCCAAATGAAATTGTAGTTGCAAGTAAGAAGTCCATGCTTGTGGACTGGAGCCAAATTGAACAATCCATGAATGAAGTTAGACTTTCCTCCTGTACCCAAATTTGTGGAAATTTGCTTCCAAAATAGATGGAAATTGGTTCGCTTTACCCCAAACACACCATGATCTAATCGGATAATGCCAGACCGCTTTCACTTGCCTAGCCAACATAATAGAAAACGAAGAGCAAATGTGCCTTTTTAGACTGCATGAACGGAACAAATTTCAAGGAATAAATCTTCATATATATTGGGCAAGAGGAGCAAAAAGACACTTCAACATTCATGAGGGTGTAAATTGGCATTTCCCCCCTTGCTTTTGTTGAATTCAGTTCGCGGTTAGATTTCAAATTTCTTTTCAGGTAGGAGTAATTATGCAGTGTATAAGAAATGAGGCGAACACCACATATCCAATCATAGTATTAGATATGTTTACTTGATTCCTGCATTTAGGTATCTCCTCAAGACGAGATTTATAATGGCGTAGAGAAAGGTTTGATATATATATATATATATATAGAGAGAGAGAGAGAGAGAGAGAGAGAGAGAGAGAGGCAGCAAAGAAATGTTTGGTCAGATCGGACATATATAACTCAAATATTATTTGGGAATAGGTCTAAAAACAAGTGGCGAAGTGACTAGAATAAAATTGTATAGCCATGTCATGACATAACGTTTGGTAAGTACTAAAGATTAATTGGATAAAGCAAGAAACTGTTGGTTCGAATTTGGATTTGAAAAGCAAAACAATAGCAAACAACCCAAATATAGAAGAAAATATTAGAATGAAATCTGCGGTGTTTAGATATGATCATTGCTAAGTAAAAGGACTTTGGGAGTCCGAAATTGATTTTGGGAACTTTCTCAGACTCGCCCGTAAAGTTTCGGGCAAATGCTAAGTCAATGCGATCAATTAATGCTAAGTCAATGCAGTCAGTTTTCTCAGCAAGTTCTTATGTACGATAATATGTCTCATTAGAGTGCTTTTGCTATCCTTCCAAGACTTGAAAAGTCAAGCAAGCATGTAGCGTGTGCAGTAGGAGATCACAACCCTAAAATTCGTTAAAACACTCATTGCCCTCAAGGAAGCCTTAGAGGTTTTATAATGGAAAATTAACAAAAAAAGTTCTAAACTAATTATACTTGTATAAATTCAATCGTAAATTTTTCAATTATGTTAATTAAAACCCAAATCTTCTAAAAAATTATCAATTTAGTTTTTCTGATTAAATTTGGCCAAAAATCGTTATTGTGGATAATTTTTATATTTTTCAACAAAAGACTAAGTCAAGGCAGTCGGTTTCCTTGGCAATTTCTCATGTACGATGATGTCTGGTCGGCCCACCAACTTTGGAGAAAGGTGCATCATTGATAGAGAGTACAAATGAAACAGGATGCTTGCATTATTTCGCCAAAGACTTGAAAAGTCAAGCAAGTGCTATGCGTATGCAGTGGGGAGATCGCAACTGAGGGTGATTGGTTCCCAGGAATTACGATTCCCGTGTTAAAATTGCGAACCGAATCAAAAGGACCAATCCTCTTTTTATGAAATTGGCACTGGATTGGTGCCCCTTAAAACCAGACCTATCGAGCCGGTTTGGTTTCTAGATGGGCAATGGAACTGGTGACATGTTCGGTTTTTTTTTTCATTTATGTTCAATATGAAATTGAAGATGTTCTTGAAAATCAATCCGTTTCTAAAATCAATGAGTTATGTATAACATTAAAAGTTTCATATAATTTTTTCAAAATTGTGGCAAAATTTTGTTAGAATGAGCAATTGCTTTTGTGTTTTGATTTGTTCTTGTCATCTTACTCACGTGTAAGTGATGGGAGTCGTGCATCTCATGCATGTACGATAATATGTCTCATTAGAGTGCTTTCGTTATCCTTCCAAGACTTGAAAAGTCAAGCAAGCATGCAGCGTGTGCAGTAGGAGATCACAACCCTAAAATTCATTAAAACACTCATTGCCCTCAAGGAAGCCTTAGAGGTTTTATAATGGAAAATTAACAAAAAAAGTTCTAAACTAATTATACTTGTATAAATTCAATCGTAAATTTTTCAATTATGTTAATTAAAACCCAAATCTTCTAAAAAAATTATCAATTTAGTTTTTCTGATTAAATTTGGCCAAAAATCGTTATTGTGGATAATTTTTATATTTTTCAACAAAAGACTAAGTCAAGGCAGTCGGTTTCCTTGGCAATTTCTCATGTACGATGATGTCTGGTCGGCCCACCAACTTTGGAGAAAGGTGCATCATTGATAGAGAGTACAAATGAAACAGGATGCTTGCATTATTTCGCCAAAGACTTGAAAAGTCAAGCAAGTGCTATGCGTATGCAGTGGGGAGATCGTAACTGAGGGTGATTGGTTCCCAGGTATTACGATTCCCGTGTTAAAATTGCGAACCGAATCAAAAGGACCAATCCTCTTTTTATGAAATTGAGCACTGGATTGGTGCCCCTTAAAACCAGACCTATCGAGCCGGTTTGGTTTCTAGATGGGCAATGGAACTGGTGACATGTTCGGTTTTTTTTTTTCATTTATGTTCAATATGAAATTGAAGATGTTCTTGAAAATCAATCCGTTTCTAAAATCAATGAGTTATGTATAACATTAAAAGTTTCATATAATTTTTTCAAAATTGTGGCAAAATTTTGTTAGAATGAGCAATTGCTTTTGTGTTTTGATTTGTTCTTGTCATCTTACTCACGTGTAAGTGATGGGAGTCGTGCATCTCATGCATGTACGATAATATGTCTCATTAGAGTGCTTTCGTTATCCTTCCAAGACTTGAAAAGTCAAGCAAGCATGCAGCGTGTGCAGTAGGAGATCACAACCCTAAAATTCATTAAAACACTCATTGCCCTCAAGGAAGCCTTAGAGGTTTTATAATGGAAAATTAACAAAAAAATTCTAAACTTATTATACTTGTATAAATTCAATAGTAAGTTTTTCAATTGTGTTAATTAAAACCCAAATCTTCTAAAAAAATTATCAATTTAGTTTTTCTAATTAAATTTGGCCAAAAATCGTTATCGTAGATAATTTTTATATAATTTTCAGGAAAAGACTAAGTCAAAGCAGTCGGTTTCCTTGGCAATTTCTCATGTACAACGATGTCTTGTCCCACCAACTTTGGAGAAAGGTGCATCATTGATAGAGAGTACAAATGAGACAGGGTGCTTGCATTATTCCGCCAAAGACTTGAAAAGTCAAGCAAGTGCTATGCGTATGTAGTGGGAGATCGCAATTGAGGGTGATTGGTTCCTAGGTATTACGATTCCCGTGTTGAAATTGTGAACAGAATCAAAAGGACCAATTCTCCTTTTATGAAATCGAGGACCGGATTGGTGCCCCTTAAAACTAGACCTATCGAGCTGGTTTGGTTTCTAGATGGGCGATGGAATTGGTGACATGTTCAGTTTTTTTTTTCATTTATGTTCAATATGAAATTGAAGATGTTCTTGAAAATCAATGCGTTTCTAAAATCAATGAGTTATGTATAACATTAAAAGTTTCATATAATTCTTTCAAAATTGTGGCAAAATTTTGTTAGAATGAGCAATTGCTTTTGTGTTTTGATTTGTTCTTGTCATCTTACTCACATGTGTAAGTGATGGGAGTCGTGCATCTCATGCATGTATGATAATATGTCTCATTAGAGTGCTTTCGTTATCCTTCCAAGACTTGAAAAGTCAAGCAAGCATGCAGCGTGTGCAGTAGGAGATCACAACCCTAAAATTCGTTAAAACACTCATTGCCCTCAAGGAAGCCTTAGAGGTTTTAAAATGGAAAATTAGCAAAAAATTTCTAAACTTATTATACTTGTATAAATTCAATCGTAAATTTTTCAATTGTGTTAATTAAAACCCAAATCTTCTAAAAAAATTATCAATTTAGTTTTTCTGATTAAATTTGGCCAAAAATCGTTATTGTAGATAATTTTTATAATTTTCAGAAAAAGACTAAGTCAAAGCAATAAGTTTCCTAGGCAATTTCTCATGTACGATGACGTCTGGTCAGCCCACCAACTTTGGAGAAAGGTACATCATTGATGGAGAGTACAAACGAGACAGGGTGCTTGCATTATTCCGCCAAAGACTTGAAAAGTCAAGCAAGTGCTATGCATATGCAGTGGGAGATTGCAACTGAGGGTGATTGGTTCCCAAGAATTACGATTCCCGTGTTGAAATTGCGAGCCGAATCAAAAGGACCAATTCTCCTTTTATGAAATCGAGGACCGGATTGGTGCCCCTTAAAACCAGACCTATCGAGCTGGTTTGGTTTTAGGATGAGCAATGGAACTGCTGGCATGTTTGATTTTTTTTTTCATTTCTGTTCAATATGAAATTGAAGATGTTCTTGAAAATAAATGTGTTTCTAAAATCAGTGAGATACATATAACATTAAAAGTTTCATATAATTCTTTCAAAATTGTGGCAAAAATTGGTTAGAATGAGCAATTCCTTTTGTGTTTTGATTTGTTCTTGTCATCTTACTCACATATGTGTAAATAATGGGAGTCGTGCATCTCATGCATGAGTGAAGTCTGAAATATAAGAAGGGGTTTTTTTTACAAATTTTAAAGAAACAAATCAAAATTGGTCCCGCCCGGGTGGATGGTTCCACACTTGGCACCCGGAACTAGATCAAAATTCACTGGTTCCAATTTTATGGAACTGAGAACCAGACTAATGCCCTCAGGACCTGCCCAAAACTGATCGATCTAGTCCTAACCAGGCAATTCCTTTTGCTCACTTCATCACAACTCTAAAACAGAAGAACGCCAAGGAAGAAAAATCGATAAGAGCGAATTGGTTTGAGCTAGCGATTGTGTGCATGATATGTGTTTTGAGCTGAACTAGCAAAGGAAGTTGGTTTTCTCTAGAGAGTTAATATCAAGAGAAAAAGGTGATAGAGTTATAATTTAAATTTTCCAAATGTTATTTGGTTAAAACCAGGCACGGCTACTAAACGGGAAAAGATAAAAGGGGGAAAATCATAGCATTTTATTAATCACTACAACAAAGTATGTATAGGTTAATAGACTATACACAGATTATTATTTAAGCATTGACCTAATCAATCAATGTTACTAGTAATGGGATAAGTTTCTTATTTCTAATTAATGTAAATAATAGTGAGAATAAAGATCATCACTCCTAGCAGGCGCCAAAATGAATCAGATCATCACTCCTAGCAGATGAAGAAGTCCTCTTCATCAAGGACAGTAAGGGTGAAATGGTTTTGAATGAATCTTGGAGACAATCTTAACTATGGATGAAACAATGGGTGGCGACTTACATATTATGTCACAACAACGCAAATTAACATATTTTACACAAAAAAATTCCAATCGAAAATGAATTTCAAGGAAACTTGCCCAAAAGTCCTTCTTGACATTTTTTTTTGGACAATTAACGTTGACTCCTAAATTTTGACGACCCAATCATTTATCTATTGTATAACAAATTATGAATAGATTTTAACCCCTACACAAAAATATTAGAATTAAATTACATAGTATATAGTTTTAGGAGTATTTATTATATAGTTTACAATATTTGCATTAACATTGGACTGGTGGTGAACGATTTTGAGCTTAAAATTCAATAGATTGAGCCGAAGTAGAGGGACAAAATTCGGCCAAGCTAAGGGAGTGGTGGCCAAAAATCACATGGGAAGGATGGGAGAAATTGAGCTTAATTTAATCTAATTTCAGCCCACGAGATTAAAGTAATAATAGGTCTTAAGCCTAATTTAGCCTATTATCTTAATAAGGTCTCAAGTAAACCCATAAAGTTGAGATGTAACCTAGGCCAATCATGTTGTAAATAGGACATTATATCTCTTAATTCGAGGCGGGCAAATCATAATTTCAGAATACATTGAGAAACAAACGGTCAGATAGAGAGAGAAAGCGTAAGTGAGAAGGCGACGGAAGGAAAGACGAGAGGGGGCACCCACTCACAATTCACGGCCACACAACGCAAAAGGACGTCTATCTAAGCGATGACGTAAATGCCAAGTCAAGGGGCCAGTTTCGTCGACAATTTCTTATGTACCACAACAGGTAGCATCAGGATTTGTTATTGCCTGCCAAATTTGACTGCATCCTTGAAAGGGTATCAATTATGCACGGTGCTTTCATTACAAAGCCAAGACTCGAGAAGTCAAGCAAAAATAGTAGTAAGGGTATGCAGTGGGGGAGAGACCATAACCCCAAAACAGGAGAATGAGAAAAGAAGAAAAAGGCGATGTTACGGTGGGTGACGCGACGAGGGCCACTTGGGAAACAAATAAATTAGATAGAGAATTTCCAAGAAAATATTAATATTTGATCTTCCGTTGAGATCAAACTTGAAAAAAATAAAAATTAATTAGATAAAACAAGATACTGATAATTCAGGTCAGTTCGGATTTAGATTCAAAAATTGAAACAACACCAACCAACCCAAATATAGAAGAAGAATTAGAACAAAACTAATGAACTTGCCAAATGATACTGTAGTTGCAAGTAAGAAGTCCATGCTTGTGGACTGGAGCCAAATTGAACAATCCATGAATGAAGTTAAACTTTCCTCCTGTACCCAAATTTGTGGAAATTTGCTTCCAAAATAGATGGAAATTGGTTCGCTTTACCCCAAACACACCATGATCAAATCGGATAATGCCAGACCGCTTTCACTTGCCTACCAACAGAATAGAAAACAAAGAACAAATGTTTCTTTTTAGACTGCATGAACGGATCAAATTTCAAGGAATAAATCTTCATATATATTGGGCGAGAGGAGCAAAAAGACACTTCAACATTCATGAGGGTGTAAATTGGCATTTCCCCCCTTGCTTTTGTTGAATTCAGTTCGCGGTTAGATTTCAAATTTCTTTTCAGGTAGGAGTAATTATGCAGTGTATAAGAAATGAGGCGAACACCACATATCCAATCATAGTGTTAGATATGTTTACTTGATTCCTACATTTACGTATCTCCTCAAGACGAGATTTATATATGGCATAGAGAAAGGTTTGATACATACATACATATATGTATATAGAGGCAGCAAAGAAATGTTTGGTCAGATCGGACATATATAACTCAAATATTATTTGGGAATAGGTCTAAAAACAAGTGGCAAAGTGACTAGAATAAAATTCTATAGCCACGTCATGACATAACTTTATTTTCACTATTGTTTACGTTAATTAGAAAAAAAAGGGACTAGTCTCGCTAATAGTAACACTAATTCATTAGGCGAATACTTATATTAATCTATGTATTGTTTACTAACAATCTAGACATACTTTGCTATAGCAATAAATAAAAATAAATAGATCCTTTGATTTTTTTTTTCTTGCTGAGTAGCCATTCCTGATTTGCACTAAGTAACTCCAGGAAAAATTAAAGTAGAAATTTCTATTACTATTGCTCTTGATTTAGACTCTTCAAAGAAAAGCAACTTTCTTCGCTCTTTTAGCTTAAGCCAAAGATGCATTTAGTCCCATTCCTTGTCCAAAGCATCATATGCAACTAACATCCTTTCTCTCTTGCTCTTCACTAAAGAAGCCTTGACAAGACCATAACGATTCACATTGTGATGTCGCGATCGATACTAGGAATTTTCAAACTGACTTGCAAATAATAAAAATTATTAATAGATAGAAATTTTGTTTCTTTTCAATCTCCTACCCATGAGAAGAATCAGTTTCGATTGGTGGTGCCCACAAACTATTGCGTGCACATCTCAAACTCCTTAAATATTTGTACAAATATCGACATTGTATTTAGATCTTCATGTGTAGACTGATGTTTTGATTTACGCTATGTACAATTAAAAAAATAGATACATCGATGATAAGTACTGAAGATTAATTAGATAAAGCAAGATATTGTTGATTTCGGTCAATTCAGATTTGAATTTGAAAATCAAAACAGCACCAAACAACCCAAATGTAGAAGAAGAATGAGAAAGAAATCTGCAGTGTTTAGATATGATCATTGCTAAGTAAAAGGACTTTGGGAGTCTGAAATCGATTTTGAGAATTTTCTAAGACTTGCCTGCTAAGCTTCGGGTAAATGCTAAGTCAACGCGGTCAGTTTTCTTAGCAATTTCTCATGTACGACAATATGTCTCATTAGAGTGGTTCATTATCTTGCCAAGACTTGAAAAGTCAAGCATGTATGGATGTGTGCAGTGGGAGATCACAATCCTAAACTTCATTAAAGCACTCATTGCCCTCAAGAAGCCTTAGAGTTTTTATAATTGAAAATTAGCAAAAAAAAATTTCTATACCTATTATATTTGTGCAAATTCAGTCGTAAACCTTTTAATTATATTAAATAAAACTTAAACTTTTTGAAAGTTTACTAATTTAGTTTTTTGATCAAATTTGACAGGATCATTAATTTTTACAAATTTTGAGAAAAGGCTTAGTCATGGCAGTCGGTTTCCTTGGCAATTTCTCGTGTACAACAATATGTCTCGGAGTTATTGCCCGCCAACGTAGGGTGCGTCATTGATAGATACAAAAGAGACAGGATGCTTTCACTATTCCGCGAAGACTTGAACAGTCAAGCAAGTACTAAGCGTATGCAGTGGGAGATCACAACTAGGGGTTATAGCTTTATTCTAGAATAAAATTGTATAGCCACATCATGACATAACTTTTCTCTCACTATTGTTTACATTAATTAGAAAAAAGGGACTAGTCCTGCTAATAGTAACACTAATTCATTAGGTGAATACCTAAATATAACCTAGATACTTTGCTGTAGCAGTTAATAAACCTAAATAGATCCTTCGATTTTTTTTCTTGCTGAGTACTATTCCTAATCTTAACTAAGTAACTCTAGGAAAAATTAAAGTGGAAATTTCTATCACTATTGCTTTCGACTTAGACTCTCCAAAGAAAAGCAAATTTCTTTGCTCTTTGCTTAAACCAAAGGTGCATTCGGTCCCATTTCTTGTCTAATGTATCAAATGCAACTGACATCCACTCTCTCTCTCTTCACTAAAGAAGCCTCGACAAGACGGTCGTGATTCACATTGTGATGTCGCAATCTATCCTAGGAATTTCCAAAATGACTTGCAAATAATAAAAATCGTGAATAGATGGATATTTTGTTTCTTTTCAATCTCCTATCCACAAGATGAATCAGTTTCGATGGGTGATGCTCATAAATTATTGCGTGCACGTCTCGAACTCCTTAAATAGTTGTACAAATATCAACATCATATTTAAATTTTTATGTGCAGATTGATGTTTCAATTGACGTTATGTACAATTAAAAAAAAAAAAAAAGAAGGTACACCGATGGTAAGTACTAAAGATTAATTGGATAAAGCAAGAAATTGTTGGTTCGGATTTGGATTTGAAAATCAAAACAATAGCAAACAACCCAAATATAAAAGAAAATATTAGAATGAAATCTGCGGTGTTTAGATATGATCATTGCTAAGTAAAAAGACTTCAGGAGTCCGAAATTGATTTTGGGAATTTTCTCAGACTCGCTTGTAAAGTTTCGGGTAAATGCTAAGTCAATGCGGTCAGTTTTCTTAACAAGTTCTTATGTAAGACAATTTGTCTCATTAGAGTGCTTTCGTTATCCTTCCAAGACTTGAAAAGTCAAGCAAGCATGCAGCATGTGCAGTAGGAGATCACAACCCTAAAATTCGTTAAAACATTCACTGCCCTCAAGAAAGCCTTAGAGGTTTTATAATGGAAAATTAACAAAAAAGTTCTAAACTTATTATAATTATAAAAATTCAATTGTAAAATTTTCAATTGTGTTAATTAAAACCCAAGCCTTCTAAAAAAATTATCAATTTAGTTTTTCTGATTAAATTTGGCCAAAAATCGTTATTGTCGATAATTTTTATAATTTTCAGGAAAAGAGTAAGTCAAGGCAATCGATTTCCTTGGCAATTTCTCATGTACGACGATATGTCTCGTCAGCCTACCAACTTTGGAGAAAGGTGCATCATTGATAGAGAGTACAAATGAGACAGGGTGCTTGCATTATTCTGCCAAAGACTTGAAAAGTCAAGCGAGTGTTATGCGTATGCAGTGGGAGATTGCAACTGAGGCTAATTGGTTCCCAGGTATTATGATTCCGTCTTGAAATTGCAAACCAAATCAAAAGGACCAATTCTCCTTTTATGAAATCGAGGACTGGATTGGTGCCCCTTAAAACCAGACCTATCGAGCTGGTTTGGTTTCTGGATGGGCAATGGAATTGGTGGCATGTTCGATTTTTTTTTTCATTTATGTTTAATATAAAATTGAAGATGTTCTTGAAAATCAATGCGTTTCTAAAATCAGTGAGTTACATATAACATTAGAAGTTTCATATAATTTTTTCAAAATTGTGGCAAAATTTGGTTAGAATGAGCAATTGCTTTTGTGTTTTGATTTGTTCTTGTCATCTTACTCACGTGTGTAAGTGATGGGAGTCGTGCATCTCATGCATGAGTGAAGTCTGAAATATAAGATAGATTAGGGTTTTGAGAGGGATGGTGTTGAATGGAAGCTTGAAATTACATATTAAGATCACAGAATAATAATAATAATCATAATCATAATAATAATAATACATAGGTTCATCATGCAAATTTATGTTTCTACCTGAGTCCACATTGTAATATTAATATGTGATCCCACATTTTGGGGTATTTAATATTGACCCACATTTTTATTCTTGACGAGCGGTTATTCCACGTGTGATTTTTTCCACGCTTCGTACCTTTTCGTGACAACTGCCCATTCAGTAACCGTCTTGATGGAAGATGGTTTATAAGGACGAACGTTCAATTTTTAGGGCGATCACAAGGTCTAACACAAACCCTCTCATTTTTGGAATACACTATCGACGCGAGGGGATTGGGTTAGTAGAAGTGCGCCCTAACTACGATCGGATCTCCGTAAAGTTCCCGTGGATTTTCGACGAACGCGAACTTGAACAATGGCTGGAGGTTAGATTAATTTTTGATCCTGTTTCCGCATAAAATTCTATTGTGCTTGAGTTTTTGTTCATCAAGCATGAGAAAAACATTCTGTTCATTGTCTAACATTTGGTATCAGAGCCTCTTAGAGCCTCTGCCTTGTTTTTGTGAATTTTTGGGTGCATTTTTCGGATGGAAATGAACAGTAACTCGGAATGGGGTTTAGAGAGAAATTTGTCGTTTTCGGCGAAATTCCGGCGACCCATGGCCCGGCTTCGGACCAATACGGTCGCACCGCCATGGGGTAGAATTCCTGTAAGTTTTCCGGCATATCGGTGACCGCCGGAGGCTAATCGCACGGCGGAAGTCGCGGTGGCCAAGGGTTTGCATAAAGGGAATTTTTGCTTGATTCAGACCAATTTCTTAATCATTTTTGCCAATTTTTGGGTCTATGTGATCGCACCGATGTTTTCTACGACACCCAGTGATTATTTTGGTCTAAAATCGGCTGCCAGAGGAGACCCATTCGACGAAAGCACGGCGGAGACGGGGAAAATTGGCGGAGAAGCGCGAGGGGAAGAAGGCGCGTGGCCCCACGTGCGGGAACTGCAGGCGCGTGGGATCCACGTGCGCAGGCAACCGTAGGCGCGTGGGATCCGCGCGCGCGGCAGTTGCCAGGCGCGTGAGGTCCACGCGCGCGGCGGCCGGGCGCGTGCGGAGCACGCGCCCGACGACGCGCTATGTTGTTCCCGAATTTGCGTTTCTGCCCCTCCTTTTCCCCGTTATTACAATTTTGCCCCTTAGCCGAATTAATTTATTACTGTTCTGCCCTTGTAGTGTTAAATTACCATTCTGCCCTTGATGCATTTTGTGAGTATTTTATGTATGAAATTTAAATGTCTACGTGATCCATATATTTTAATTAATTAGAGACTAGCCACAACATCTTTAATTAGTTGAAATATATATTAAGTGTCTCCGGATCATATTTGAAAATGGACATTTATTGTAATTAATCTTATTAATATGATGAATTTTATCCCATAGGAATTTTCATTATATTAATATGATTAATTAGGTTGAAATATCATATTATATTTCTTAATTTACCCACGGGGATTAAGAAAAGGAATATAATATGATAGTTTCTTCATAAAGTTATTATGAATCTATTTAAATTAAAAACTTAGCCCACAGGTAGTTTTTATGTTATGTGATTCATATTTTGTGCCATGTTTTACATTGGTAAAGCATGATTTATGTAAATTTTGCCTCATATTTTGTGACATAAGCATGATTATTTGATATGCAGTTTTGCAACCCATGAATTTCTCTGAATTTAAGTGTGATGTTCCCATGCTGAATGGTGAAAACTATAAAGTTTGGA
This sequence comes from Corymbia maculata, assembly GCA_014182735.1. Lineage (NCBI taxonomy): Eukaryota > Viridiplantae > Streptophyta > Magnoliopsida > Myrtales > Myrtaceae > Corymbia > Corymbia maculata. Next base: position 34,271,171 of record CM024687.1, read on the forward strand.
AGGAGTTAATTCTTCTTCAATTGGGGTGCATGGACATTGACTATGCTATAAGGAAAGACGAACCACCTGCTCCTACTGACTCGAGCACTGCAGCTGAGAAATCCCTTTTATGAACAATGGGAGCGGTCCAACCGCCTTAGTGTGATGTTCATAAGGGCAAGATTGTCTCCTAGTATTCGTGGTTCGGTTGCTCAGCATAGCAATGCTAAGGCTTTATTGAAAGCCATTGATGCGCAATTTGAGAGTTCTGAGAAAGCGCATGCTATGACCCTAATTATGAAGTTTTCATCTATGAAGCTCACTACTGTTAGAGGTGTGCGTGAGCACATCATGAAGATGAGGGATATTGCAGCTCAATTGAAGAACCTTGAGGTTGAGATATCTGAGTCTTTTCTTGTGTACTACATTCTGAACACTCTTCCACAACAGTATGCACCTTTCAAGATCTCTTACAACACACATAAGAATAAATGGTCAATTAATGAACTTATGACCATGTGTGTTCAAGAGGAAGAAAGGCTGATTATGGAATCGGGAGAAAGTGTTCATTTGGCAACACAAGGAAAGAGTATGGGTCATGGCAAGAATAAGGGAAAAGGTAAAATACCTCCCTAAGCTGACATTAAGAAAGAATCCAAATGTTTCTTCTGTAAAAAGAAGGGGCATATGAAGAAGGATTGCGTCAGATTTCAAGCTTGGCTCGAGAAGAAAGGTAATCCAATCTCTTGTGTTTGTTATGAATCTAATATGACTGATGTGAGTCGCAACACTTGGTGGATTGATTCTGGTTCTACAATCCATATTTCGAATTCCTTGCAGGGTTTTCAAAACCAAAGGAAGCCGTGGGGAAGTGAACAATGCATCTATTCGGGAAACAAGATGCGTTCGCATGTGGAAGCTATTGGGACATGCAGTTTAGTTCTCGATAGTGGCTTTGTTTTGAATTTGGAAAGGACCTTTTATGTACCTAGTTTCTCTAGAAACTTAATTTCAGTTTCAAGACTTGTACCTTTAGGTTACTCTTTTCACTTTTCAGGTTCAAACTTCAGTTTGTTGTTTAAATCTGAAATTGTTGGGAGCGGTACTTTGTCTGATGGTCTTTTTCGAATTAATTTGCAAGACAATTTTGATGCGATGCATGTTCATGATAATGCTGGTGTGAAACGATGTGTTGTGAATGAAGATTCCTCTATGTTGTGGCACCGGAGATTGGGACATATCTCCATAGAAAGAATTAAACGATTAGTAAATGATGGAGTACTTAGTACTTTGGATTTTACTGATTTTGACACTTGTGTGGACTGCATAAAGGGAAAACAGACCAACAAGACAAAGAAATGTGCCAAGAGGAGTATAGACATATTAGAAATCATACATACTGATATTTGTAGTCCTGATATGGACTCATATGGTCAGAAATACTTCATCTCATTCATTGATGATTACTCACGTTACATGTATCTCTACTTGCTTCATAATAAAAATGAAGCATTAGATGCCTTTAAGGTGTTTAAGGCGGAAGTAGAGAAACAATGCGGTAAGCAAATTAAGATCGTGAGGTCGATAGAGGTGGAGAATTCTATGGTAGATACACCGAGGATGGACAAGCACCTGGTCCATTTGCGAAGTTTCTTCAAGAGAATGGGATAGTTGCCCAATACACTATGCCTAGTTCTCCGGACCAAAATGGTGTAGCAGAAAGAAGAAACCGAACTTTATTGGACATGGTGTGAAGTATGCTTTGTAGCTCTAAACTTCCTAAGTCCTTGTGGACTGAAGCTCTTAAGACGGCAGTGTACATATTAAACCGAGTTCCAACCAAGGCTGTCCCAAAGACGCCTTTTGAGTTATTCAAGGGTTGGAAACCGAGTTTGAGACATGTACGCGTTTGGGGATGCCCGACTGAAGTAAGAGTTTATAATTCACAAGAAAAGAAGTTAGACCCAAGGACTATAAGTGGGTATTTCATTGGATATGCCGAAAGGTCCAAGGGGTACAGGTTCTATTGTCCATCTCACACTACTAGGATTGTGGAATCAAGAAATGCTAAGTTTCTTGAAAATGACTTGATTAGTGGGAGCGATCATTTGAAGGAACTTATTCCTGAAAAAGATCATTCGGATACTCAATCTACCACTTCAAGTATTAAGTTGGTTGTTGTTCATAATGCCCCTACAGTTCAACCGGCTATTGAACAACAAACCATTGAAGTTCCACAACCTGCTGATATTGATCTAGTAGATCCTGTTGTTCAGCAAGTACTAGAAACTATTGAACAACCAGTTGATACAACATTAAGAAAATCTACTAGAATAAGGAAAGCAGCAGTTCCTAGTGATTATATTGTGTATCTACAAGAATCTGACTATAATATTGGAGCTGAGAATGACCCTGAAACGTTTTCACAAGCCATGAGTAGTGATGAATCCAATTTGTGGTACAATGCCATGAAGGAAGAGATGAGTTCTATGGCATCAAATGAAGTCTGGGATTTAGTTGAGTTGCCTGATGGTGCGAAGGCCATTGGTTGTAAATGGGTCTTCAAAACTAAGAAAGACTCATTAGGCAACATTGAGAGATACAAAGCTAGACTTGTTGCCAAAGGATTCACTCAAAAAGAAGGAATCGACTACACGGAGACATTTTCTCCTGTATCCAAGAAAGATTCTCTTCGTATTATTTTGGCATTGGTCGCCCATTTTGATATGGAATTACATCAAATGGATGTGAAAACGGCATTCCTCAATGGGGAACTAGAGGAGGAGGTGTACATGAGACAACTTGAAGGATTCCCCTCTAGTAAAGGTGAGCATTTGGTGTGCAAGCTTAAGAAGTCTATATATGGCTTGAAACAAGCATCCCGCCAATGGTACTTAAGGTTCCATGATGTGATCTCTTCATTCGGTTTTGTAGAAAATGTCATGGATCAATGTATATACCAGAAGGTTAGTGGGAGCAAAATTTGTTTTCTTGTGCTATATGTGGATGATATTCTACTTGCGACCAATGATAAGAGTTTGCTACATGAGGTGAAACAATTTCTTTCTAAGAGTTTTGATATGAAAGATATGGGTGATGCATCTTATGTCATTGGCATTAAGATCCATAGAGATAGATCTCAAGGAATTTAGGACTATCTCAAGAAACCTATATCAATAAGGTCTTAGAAAGATTTCGGATGAAAGATTGTTCATCAAGTATAGCACCCATTGTGAAGGTTGATAGGTTCAATTTGAACCAATGCCCGAAGAATGATCTAGAAAGGGAACAAATGAAAAACATTCCATATGCTTCGCTGTCGGAAGCCCGATGTATGCTCGGGTTTGCACTCGACCTGACATTGCATTTGCTGTGGGAATGTTGGGAAGATATCAGAGTAACCCGGGTATGGACCACTGGAAAACTGCAAAGAAAGTGATGAGATACCTTCAAGGTACCAAAGGTCACATGCTTATGTATAGACGGACTGACAACTTGGAAGTAGTTGGTTATTCAGATGCGGACTTTGCTGGTTGCGTTGATTCTCGAAAATCAACATCTGGATACATTTTTATGTTAGCTGGCGGAGCCGTGTCATGGAGAAGTGCGAAGCAGACTTTGATTGCTACTTCCACTATGGAGGCTGAGTTCGTTTCTTGTTTTGAGGCTACCTCGCATGGTGTATGGTTGAAGAGTTTCATTTCTGGGCTTAGAATTGTTGATTCTATTTCTAGGCCATTAAGGATATATTGTGACAATTCAGCTGCGGTTTTTATGGCTAAAAATGCCAAAAGTGGCAGTCGAAGTAAGCATATCGACATAAAGTATTTAGCCATAAGGGAACGTGTTAAGGAGAATAAAGTGGTCATTGAGCACGTTCGCACAGAATTGATGATAGCTGATCCTTTGACTAAAGGCATGCCACCAATGAAGTATAAGGATCATGTAGCTAGTATGGGACTAGGTCCTATTATGTAGTCTATCGTCATGTGAACGATCTTTGTTGTATGAAACTCTTATTCAGTTGTAATGTTATTCTCAACTTTGTGTACACATTCAGTTTTTTTTTATGAGAATAACAATTATCCTTGGTTTTGGAATAAACATAGGGTTTATTCATTAAGATGTGTTGTCACATATGGGCTAATATAAAAGGAATAAGATGCATTGTGATACATGGAAGATATTATTCGCTTTAAGAGGACATGTCGCCATGATTCATGCGTCTTGTTTCCTTTCTTAAGCATAAAGTTTCGTGGATTGGTTGGATAATCGTTCATGAAAATGTTGGGATCAAGTGGGAGAATGTAATATTAATATGTGATCCCACATTTTGGGGTATTTAATATTGACCCACATTTTTATTCTTGACGAGCGGTTATTCCACGTGTGGTTTTTTCCACGCTTCGTACCTTTTCGTGACAACTGCCCATTCAGTAACCGTCTTGATAGAAGATGGTTTATAAGGACGAACGTTCAATTTTTAGGGCGATCACAAGGTCTAACACAAACCCTCTCATTTTTGGAATACACCATCAGTACGCGAGGGGATTGGGTTAGTAGAAGTGCGCCCTAACTACGATCGGATCTCCATAAAGTTCCCGTGGATTTTCGACGAACGCGAACTTGAACAATGGCTGGAGGTTAGATTAATTTTTGATCCTGTTTCCGCATAAAATTCTATTGTGCTTGAGTTTTTGTTCATCAAGCATGAGAAAAACATTCTGTTCATTGTCTAACACACATCGTTGGTGGAATTTATAGAAAGTGTCTCTAGTAAAAAGATATGCTACATGGCCTACCTTCGAGAGGCACACCATAATTGACACCTTTTTGAAAGTTCATACGAAATTGGTTGATATTTAACATAGAGATAGTTTTTACAGAGTCTCTCGTCAATACATTGCTACTTTATTTCTCTGATAACAGCTTCAATAATAACAGTACCATTAAGAAGAATTTCACCGCCTAATGTTCTCTTTGGAGGGGAGGGACTGTCTTGTTAAAGAGATAATCCTTGTCCACTCTTTACCTTAATATATTCGGCAAAGAAAACTTTAAGTATTTTGCTATATCCACTAAGGAAGTTGAGAAATTAATTTTAATCAAACTGTATTCTTTATCAAGAATCCTAGTTTTACTTTTTTCTTCGTTTAATTTCGAGTAAAGTTAGCTTTGTAACACGCTGGCAAACTGAATCCTCGTCCCTATTCTGTTTCAAATCAGTCTAGAAATTTTTACGACCAATCGTGACATCACAACGTGAATCGCGTTCCTCATAAAAGCGAACCACGAATTCCAAATCGGCCAAATCATTAAAGCTCATAGGCCTTAAGATCGTCGATTCATCAGCTGGCCATGCAAGTCGCCACTTGGCTCTTCAGGTCAAGATCAACGTCGTGTCGCATGGCTTTTGGATCGTGGAGATATGAGTCGGCTATGCAAGTCGTTGCCTTGCTTTTCAGGTCTAGGTCGTCGTCAATTGCATCTGATGCTTTGGATAAGGAGCAACACTAAATATATCTTTGTTTTAAGCTGAAGGAGCAAATACAAAGTTGCATTTCTTTAGAGAGTTAAAAATCAAGAGCAATAGTGATTGATTTTTCACTTTTAACTTTCCTGATGTTATTTGGTTAAAATCGAGTATGGCTAAAAAAAGAAATATTTTTTTAAAAAAATCAATGGATCTTTTTTATTTTATTAACTGCTAGGGAAAAGTATGTCTAGGTCAATACACTATACACAATTTATACATAACTATTAACCTAATATATTAATGTTACTATAAGTAGGATAAGTTTCTTTTTTTTTTTCTAATTAAAGTACGTAATAGTGAGAATAAAGCTATGTCGCAATGTGATTATAAAATTTCATTCTAGTTACTTTGCTACTTATATGATAGATCCTATCATTCCAACGTAACATTGAAGCTATATAATCCGATCCATTCAAAACTTTCTTTGGTTGCCAAAAAAAAAAGAACCTTTTTTTTTTTGCTGTGGTTGTACTTTATTTATAAATCTCATCTAAAAAAAAATACCTACATATAGTAATCCAGTATACTAACATATATAATTCTACAATTAAATATGTGGATTGGATATGTGGTGTTTATCTCATTTGTCGCACATTTCCATTTACCCTTACATCAAGAAAAAAAATAAAATCAAACCACCTAGTAAAGTCAATTTAGTAAATGATCATTAAATTCAAGGATATCTTATGGCTACTCACAACATCCACCCTATTAAGTGACCATCAGAAATTCTCCTAGGTTGGTTCTTTCTTTTCTCTTTAGAGAAAATCACTCAACATTATAGCTAATGCCTCAATACTTTTAAATATCAAGAAATAACATGGATAACAACAAGGGTTAATTGTGAATAAAGTTATCAAGGAGAATAAGACTAAAGATCAATATGCCATCACAATACATATGCCCTTCCCTCAGTAATCAAAATAAGATTGACTTTAAGTCTACAAATTTCATTAAAATTGTTACCTTGAAACTTGAAAGTCTCAATATTAGTTTAGTTTTTTGATCCGCAAGATCACTTTGACTGGTAAATGGAGAGAATACTTGTTTCATCAAGATTCAGGGTATCACATTATCAAAGATTTATTCCTATCCTTCAAATAACAATGTGCCCAGAGAACAACGAAGTCTACAAGAATATGATAGGAGAAAATATAAAAGTTTTTCGAAAATTCACTACCATTTTATTAAACCTCTTCATCGCCTTTTATAACTGTAAGCAAGGGCATTACATGAATTGCATAAGGCCTTAAATAACCAATACATATGACCATTTTTCAAAAGTACATCTTGGGAATAGATTCCCTTGTATAAGATGGACAGTTTTAAAGTGACACTAGCACAATAAACTAGGAAGATTCCTGCATAAAATTACAAAGCATAAAGCTCACCCATTGACAACCCAGCTAAATTCCTTTCCTTATTGATAGGTTTATGCTTCGCAGCTAGATTAGGGCCCTTGAATGAGTTGCTGTATTTATGATGCGTGTTAGCTGGAGAAAATATACGTAAGGGTCTCTAGAGAAATAAACTGACTCTGGTTGATTATGCTCATCTTCTTCTAGAGCCTAGCAGATTGCATCTCTAGTGGCCTCATGTGCTTGGAAATAGTACCTCACCATTACTTCATATGCCCTGGGCCATAGGAATTTCGGAACAGATCGATTGCATTCGCTGAGTATGCACTGGACTTCTCTCTATTGTCCACTAATTTCTCGAAACTGCATCCATAGGACCTATACAATTTTGGTATAGGACATGACAACCTATCTAGCTTGCTGGCCGTCCAGGGAGCTGTTTCCATTTTTGTTATAAAGATAATGGTAGCTTGAACTTCAGAATTGAGGGCTCTGTGTTTTAAATTTGTGGAGAATGGATATTGCCAATAGGATATAGGATGAAACTACTTTAATATCTCTGATGAGATATGATTCGAGTATCCTTCGATAAGAAAACTAGTAATGAGGCGGTCAATAGGGAAACCCGACTCCAATTGTGTAGTTATGGAAAAACAACTGATAGAACTACTTAATTTCGATGGGGAAGCCACAACATTGAAAGTTACGACCACCTAATAACTAAGGCGTCATGCTTCACATTAAATCAAATATTTGTATGTAATGAAAGATTTGTACCACTCAAAATTTTAGTCTGCATAAGCCAAACCTTGAAAATGACATAATTTTACCAACTCCATTAATTAAACGCTGATTAAGGTCACAAATAGGTTCATCATGATGATTTTATGCCGTTGCCTCAATCAACATCTTTGATGGACCGACCAAAAAAAAAACATTGAAGGAATTTTTTGAAAGCTTCTATAGGGATAATAAACATGCTACATGATCTACCTTTTGAGAGGCATGCATTATAATCCAACACCTTTTTTTGTGGAATTCAATACCAAACAATTGTTGATAATGAACATTGCCATACATAGATAGCTTGTGTAATTTCTCTTGTCGATGATTATAATACCATTTTTATTTTCTTATAATCGATATCAAAAACTTTTACTTGCTTTCTACAACAATGAATTCGAAGATTTAACATTAATCAAAGTATTTTCTTCGTAAAGATTCCCACTTCTCCTTCTTCTTTTTTTAGACGTGACGGATAGAAAGCGCCATTTATCGAAAGAGAAGCATTGGTAGAGAGTTCATTCATTATTTGCAAGTCACTTTGAAAATTCTTACAATCGATTGCGACGTCATGGTGTGAATCACGATGGTCTTGTCAAGGCTTCTTTAGCGAAGAGCGGGAGAAAGTGGATGTCAGTTGCATCTGATGCTTTGTACAAAGAATGGGACTGAATGCATCTTTGTTTTAGGCTAAAAGAGCAAAGAAAGTTGCTTTTCTTTGGAGAATCTAAATCAAGAGCAACAGCGTTAAAATTTTCTATGATTTTACCTAGAGTTACTTGGTTAAAATCGGGTATGGCTACTAAGCGAGAAAAAAAAAATGAAAGAATCTATTTAGTTTTATTAACTGCCACAACAAAGTATGTCTAGGTTAGTAAACATACACAAATTAATAATTAAGTATTCACCTAATAAATTAGTGTTACCATTAGCAGGACAAGTCCCTTTTTTCTAATTAATGTAGACAAGAGTGAGAATAAAGCTCATGGAAAGTACTAAAAAAATCATAAATCTTTTGCATTGACACTAATTCAGTCATAAATCTTTTCATTGAAATAATTTTGTCCTAAATATTTTTTA